>CM062816.1:907014730-908214730 GCA_031772625.1 Pinus tabuliformis
ATCTGATCCCGATATGCTTTGACCTGTCATGAAATACTGGATTCTCCGTGAGTTTAATGCAACTTTGATTATCACAGTAAATCACTGAAGGTCTTAACGGCTGACCAAATAAGCCAAACAACATCTTGCGAAGCCAGATAGCCTCACAACTAGCTAGACTAGCTGCCATATACTCTGCTTCCGCTGAACTCAGTGCTACTGACTGCTGCTTCCGGCTGAACCATGACACTACTGCTGAACCCAACCCAAAACAGCACCCTGAAGTGCTCTTCCTATCAGAAGCACAACCTGCCCAATCAGAATCAGTGTATCCTGCCAATCTCACTCCATCTCCCTGCCTGTAGTCCAGACCATAATCCACTGTCCCCTACAAGTACCGCAAAATGTGTTTTGCAGCCACCCAGTGAACCTTCCTAGGCTCACACATAAACTAACTCATCATGTTGACTGCAAAACAGATATATGGTCTAGTGTTGACCAAATACATCAAGGAACCAATCAATTGCCTGTACAATGTGGGATCCACCAACTCGGAATCCGAAGCATGAAGCTTCTTCCAGTTGGTGATCATTGGTGAGACATGGGTCTACAATCCTCCGTGTGGAATTTGCTAAGGATGTCCACAATATACTTCCCCTGCCCCAGGAAGAAATGCCCCTCCTCCTGCCACACCTCCAAGCCCAAAAAGTAATGCATCAAGCCGGTGTCCTTCATCTCAAACTCCGTTGCAAGATCTCTCTTGCAGCGTTCTATGAGTCTCTCTGCCCCTGTAATGACCAAGTCATCCACATACAACACCAGAATGAGAGGCTCCTCACCAATCACAATAAAGTAAAGGTTTGCATCTGCCTCACTCTTTGTGAAACCCATCCCCTGCAAATATGTATCTATCCTAGAGTACCAAGCTCTGGGAGCTTGCTTCAGGCCATAAAGGGCCTTCTTCAGTCTGCACACATGGGACTCCTTCCCATGCACCTCAAAGCCCTGTGGCTGCTCAATGTACACCTCCTCCTGTATGAAGCCATTTAGAAATGCAGTCTTCACATCCATCTGGTGGATCTTCCAACCCATCTCTGCTGCTATCGATATAATGGAGCGGATCGAAGTATATCGAGCCACGGGAGCGAAGGTCTCCTCATAATCAACTCCCTCTACCTGGGAGAACCCTCTAGCCATAAACCTTGCTTTGAATTTCTCAATGTTGCCATCTGCAGCATGCTTTACCTTGTAAAGCCATCTGGAAGTAACCACGGATTTGCCCTCAGGCCTTGGCACCACCTCCCAAACATCATTCTTCATGATAGAAGAATACTCCTCCTGCATGGCCTCTCTCCAGACCTGCTGGCTAGCTGCCTCCTCATAGCTAGAAGGCTCAGAGTCAAGGATGCTGGTAACCATCGCCATATAGCTACAAAACCTCTCAGGTGGTCTACTCTCTTTGACCAACCTCTTCGGCTCAGCAACAGATGAGACATCTCTCAAGGTGTCCTGAAGCCACTTGGGCTTCCTCTTCCCTGAGCGCACTTCTCCCACCGGAGAATGAAACTCCTCCTCCTCATCATCATCAGGAGCCTGAACTCCTGACTGTCTGTCTGCTGTCCTCCTGCCTGCACCTGAACCTGTAGAAGCTGAGGTACCGTGTGATCTGTCCATCAGTGGACTCCCTAGTGAACTGCTCTGCATGCTGCCCGGAGCACCACCCCTCTGGCTCGGTGAGCCACTGCTCACTGACGAACCTGACATCCTCATAGATGTACCTCCTGATCCTCCTGATCCCTGCCCACTGGATCCCTGCGACTGACTCAACTGCTGCTGAGGATCTGGTTGATCCAGACACTCTAACTCCCGTGACCTCCTAAAGGCCCTGTCCTCCTCGAACTTCACATCCCGTCTAACAACAACTCTCCTCTGTGCAGGAATGTAAATCTGAAAGGCCTTTGAGGTCTCACTGTAGCCCACAAAGATACCCTTCTCTGCGGTGGGCTCTAGTTTGGTCCTCTTTTCCTTGGGTATATAGGAGTATGTGATGCATCCAAAGATATGAAGATGACCAATATCAGGCTTCTTCCCAGAGAAAGCCTCCTCCGGAGTCATGTGCCCCAAGGCACGATGCAAACTCCTGTTCTGCAAGTAAACAGCTGTGTTGCAGGCCTCTGCCTACAAGAACAATGGCAACCCCTGATCATGTAACATGGCTTTGGCAGCCCCTATGATGGATCTGTTCTTCCTCTCTGCAACCCCGTTCTTCTGGGGGTTGTAAGGAACAGTGAACTCCCTCCTAATGCCTGCCTTTGCACAATAGTCAACAAACTCTCCAAGGGTGTACTCTCCTCCATTGTCCGACCTCAGGGACTTGATCTTTCGACCTGTTTGTGTCTCCACAAGAGCTCTGAACTCCTGAAACCACTTGAAGACCTCACTCTTGGTCTTCAAAAAATAAATCCAGATCCTCCTGGAGTGATCATCAATGAATAAAACATAGTACTCATATCCACTCAAGGAAACATGAGACATCCGACCGCTCACATCGGAATGAATCAAATCAAGTATCCCAGTCGCTCTGCTGTCATTGCTGGGAAAAGGGGATTTGGCAAACTTGCCCATCGCACAACCTCTACAAGTATCAAAGTGATCAGTACTGAAATTTGGCACACCTGTAGTGATCTCCCGCAATGTCCTCAAGGTTCCATGATACATATGTCCCATCCTGCAGTGCCAAATTTCACACAGCTCAGAACTGCTAACTCTGCTGTCGGTACTACTGCTCAATGCCAAAAGGGGCTGGAATGCAAACTTGTACACCTTTGCATGGCGTACACCTATCACTCTAGCTGAATCAGCTGGAGTGCCCCTGGGATACATCAACACCTGTCCTCCCTTGAACAGTACCTCATATCCTCTGTCCTCCAAAGCTGAGACGGATATGAGGTTCTTCCTCATCCCTGGCACATAAAGAACATCTGACACTTTCAAGGGAGGTTTGGACTCCCTCTGAAATGTCAGTGTCCCCACCCCGACTGCTCTAACAACTCTGTCATCACCGAGTACTACCTCCATATCAGTGCCACTCTCTGAAAGCTCTGAGAAGTACTCACGGACTCTTGTCATGTGATGTGAAGCCCCACTGTCCACATACCAGATACCTGAAGATGCTCCGCTAATCGAGGGAAAAGCATGCTCCCTCTGAACCTGTGTGGCAGGTGATCCTGCACTAGAGGACTCACACGTAGTGAACGCAAACTCTCGGTCAAAACGACCAGCAAAGTCCTCAATCTCTGCTGAGGCTGCCACGTCCTGGTTCTTCCCCTTCTTCTTCTTCTTCTCCGGACACACAACTGCATAGTGTCCCATCTTTTGACAATTCCAACACTTCACTTTGGAATAGTCCTTCTGTGTGTTCCCCTGTTTACCTTTACCTTTGCCTTTGCCCCCACCACTGCTTGTGGAAGCCTGCTTCTTCCCTTTGCCTTTCTTGCCTCCTGCCACCAGTGCTACATCCTCATCCTGCTCAACTGGCTTGGCTGCCCCAAGCTGACCTTTCCTGATCTCTGTCTGAATGCAATCATCCCAAAACCTCTCCCATGTGGGAAGGGTCTCACGTGCACAAACCCCATCAGCAAAGTTCAACCATGAACGGGGGAGGCCATTCACTGCAATCCGCACCAACTCAGTGGGTGGAATGGCCTCTCCAATCGCTGCCAACTCATCTCTCACATTAGTAATCTTTGTGAGATATCTAGCTGCACTATCATTACCCATCTTAATGTTCTTCAGCTTCTCCTTCAGGACCATCTTCCGGTTCTCATTGGTACTCTGGTAGAGATTGGACAATGCTGTCCACATCTCATGGGCATTGCTCTTTCCTCTCACATGAGGAATGCAATGGTCTTTGATTCCGTCTAGAATCAGCCTCTTACCCTTGTTGTTCTTTTTATTATAAGCTGTCAACTGAGTAGCATCAGTAGGCACAACAACAGGGTTCTGTGTGGTATGCACCATGATATCCCAGACTTCTGCCTTCTCAAAGATACTCTGCATTCTCTCCTTCCAAACACTGTAATTTATATGCCCATCCAGCCTATCCTCCACCCTCAATCCCAATGACATCTTACTGTCCTAAAACTGAAAAATAGCACTACTGTAGTAAAGATAAAACTGTTGTTTATGAAAAAATCAGCTTGCTAGAATTTTCTGAGTGAAAAATCAGCAACTGTAATTTTTCCTTTTGCTGTCCCAAACTGCCCTTCAGCACTCAAGCTCTGATACCATGTAGAAATTTCTCTTTTCCCACCCCGGTTTTCAGTTTCTCTTTATTTCTCCCATATAGTTAAATGCCCTTTCCCATAACCATACATTTAACAAGCTGAAAAAAATAAATTTGCTGAAAACACAAATTCTGGAAATTTTACAGAATGCTGGAAATTGCAGAAATAAAAATCAGCAGTAATAAACAGCCATTAAAACACATTTAAACACTGAGATTTTTGGTCAATGTGACCCTGGAAAAACCCCCTACAACTCTTGGGGAAAACCAGAGTGAGAGCTCTTCTTTATTTCTGAAAATTGCTTTTTACAGTGAGAAATTTTCAGCAAAAAATCAGCAAGCAAATTTACAACTTATCTCTTTTCCCATGCTTCACAGCAAACTAGAAATTACAACAAACATGACAGAAATAAATGCTGTACGGTCTCCTCGATTTTCGTGCCCACTTTCAGCATTAAATGCTGTTGTATGGCCCTCGTTTTGTGTGCAAAAAAACCAGCAAACTGCTCCTCGATTTTTGTGCAAACCTCTTCTCAAAAATCGTGCCAAAATCTGTCTTTCACTGTGTGCTGAATCAGCTGTACAAATCTGCTCAATTGCTGCCTTGGAATGTGTGCCAAGCTGTTGTCTCCTTCTCCTTCCTTCTCAGAAATCTCTCTTGCTCTCTTGCTCTTCTTCTCCCAATCTGCTCATGAAAGAATTGAATCGAATGTGATCTTTTCCTCATTTTCCTCCCTTAATATAAATCCAAATGACTTTTGGGTGATCCAAGTGACTTTTTGGTGATCTCTAAATCTAATGGCTGAAATAGATTTAGATCAATGGCTGAAATTAAATGCTCATTTAAATCTCACTTTTTTATTTTTTAATTCACCCCACTTTAATAAAGACCCACTTAGTCATTTATTTCCAAAGTCACTTTTCCTTTCTAATTTTTCATTGACTTTATAAAAGTCACTTTAAAATTAGACTTAGTAACTTTATTACTTAAAGTCACTTTTAAATTAGATTTAACTTTATAAAATTATAAAGTCACTTTAGGAGAAAAATTAAATTCTTTTGGACACTTTTCCCTAGGCCAAAGATCAAAGCCTAAGGGAACCACCTGTCCTCCGGTACCAAATTTCAACAAAATTTATTTTAACATTAAATCCTTATTAACATTATTAATATTAATATTGCCCGTGGGCTTTGGATTGACGGTGAATGAGTGCACTATTAAAGCACTTCTTATGATAGGTCACTAGTTCAAATCCCCCATAAATACTTACTTACCAAAAAAACATTATTAATATTAATATTAAAACCTAATATTAAATTCTAATATATAGCTTAATATTAACCTCACAATATAATAATAATATTAAAACTTAAAACAGCCATTTTACCTTTAAAGATACTAAAATCTATACCTAAAACGTACTAATATATTATTATAAAAATAAAAAGATAATTATAAACGTAGAACTTAAAACCTAAAACAATCGTTTTACATTGAAGGATACATAATAATATATTATTATTATTATAAAGTTAAAAGGATTATTATAAACGCGGAACTTAACACCGATAACTTAAAACCTAACCGTCGTCGTTTTACTTAGAAAGTTTGAGTTTAGAGTTTATAATAATACTTTTACGTTTATAGCAATATTATTAATATTATATATTATATTGAAATCTAAAATTAAAAGAAGAATTATAATTAAGATCATGCAAATATCTCTGCACTTTGATGAAAGTGCAATCAACGAAGGTAAATGAACCACATAGAGAATGTTTAGGATTTTTGAACTCACATTTTTAGAAATGTAACGTACAATGCACAATAACATATAGCCACTTATAATGTATAATAATATAATGTTTGAATGTAGTTATATATTTTTTATAGTTGGGAATAAATAATTAGTATGGTTTAAATATGTGATTTAGATATATACGGTAGTGTGAATTTCATCTATTAATATGGTGGGTGATAAGAATATGTTGATATCTTTAAATTTGTGTTATTTAATCAAAAAATTTAATTAAGAAAATTGTTAAAGTGTAATTAAATCATTAAAACACCCAAATCTAATAGAAAAACATAATTATTGTTAATTCAATTAAAATTTTAAAAAAATCAAATAAATACTTATCTCTTCCAATAACCAAGAAAAATAAATAAATCAATAAATTAACTCTATTTTTGAGAAGATTTCTTGGGCGGAGATCACATTATAATTTCGAACCAACAAGTGTGGTTCATCGTCAGGACAAGTTGAAGAATCAGATTATGGTTGCATGTTAAATAGGGAGAGCTAATACTTTTGTTGACGCCTTTCGAACCAACAAGTGTGGTTCATCGTCAGGACAAGTTGAAGAATCCGATCATGGTTGCATGTTAAATAGGGAGAGCAGATCATCCAATGGCTATATTTGACTAGGAAAAGGCTACATTGGACTAGGCAATTTGATTGAAAAACGGTTGAATTTCACTGGCCAACCTGACTAGACCGAAGGAAAGGGACGGGAAAAGTAATTTTTGTAATAATTATTACCAAATTTTGTTATATTTATTACGAAAGTTTGAATAAAGGTAAAGATTGTATTTATTAATCAATAGTGTGAATCAATTAGTTATTAATAGGCCTATTTCTCTAATTATAATTATATAAATAAATGGTTAGTTAATTATTATGTAAGTTTGTTTTTTATTCTATTTATTTCCAAAAAATGTAATTGTTTGAAATAACTACCAAGATCACTAAAACAAACATCGGTCATTAATCTAATATGAAAAAAAAAATGATAATATGTGGAATAATAAATAAATATATATGTATATTATGCATTTAATTATATATATAATTATAAGATCAAAAACCTTAAATCAATAATATAATATGGAATAATATATAAATATAAATATTAATTAAATATAAATATATAAATAAATAGATAGTTAGTTATTATGCAAGCTAGTTTCTTGGTATCTCATAAAATAAATTGTAAGAATTAATTCCCAAGACTTATTAATAGACTTATTTACTATTAAAAATAAACAAATAAATCATTGATATAATAAGCCAATTAACTCTATACTATCAATTCTAAATCGTCAACCAAGGTTTTATGTAGAATACAACATTGTAGATGAACAAATTAACTCTATACTATCAAATTCTAAACCGACAACCAAGGTTTTATGTGGAATACAACATTATAGATGACTAAACATAGTAAAGCTAATGTGTGAACTTTGGATTGGTATTTCCAATGGCAAAACATTAACCAATGCTATTCTCACATGGAATACAATAGATGAATGATCTAAAAAAGGATTAACTTATATGCAATATTGCACAAAACAAAAAGTTATCATTGAATGCTCCAAGGGAACACAATGTTTCACACAAACTATGCCATATGCCAAAACATTGCAATATAAAGTGAGGAGGATGTTAAGTAGCAAATATTACCGCTAATGTTGTGCTTATTTATTCAGTATGGATTGTAGTATAAATTTTTTAGTAAAAGTGTTTGAATCATGTTTTTGATGGTGGAAATGGATTCAACACTATTAAAAACATGTAAAACACTTAAAATTTTAAAATTTGACAACTATAACTTGGATTTACACAAATTTATACTGGAGTTAATCAAAATATTATTAAATTTCCATAAAAATACTCGAAACGCTACTGTGTATACTAATTTTTTTTTAATCAATGGGTGATACATTCCAGAAAAGGAAAGATGCTTTAGGGAAGCTAAAGATTCCAAATATAACGGAGGAAAAGGAATCCATGTGGTACCTAAATCTCAATGTGATCGTTTTCTGACTTGACCGAGAACAAAATGATCATGTACCTCTATTTACTGGGTATTCACGTTTTCTAACTTGACCGAGAACAACTTGATATTGAACCTCTATTCACTGGCTGCGCTCCAATACCATTGACCGACCTTTGTGGAAAAATCTTTACTGTGTGGTGTGATGTTTGGGAGAGGCATGGAATTTGACGTTTGAACCTTTAACCGAAAGTGAAAAAAAAAGCCTTTTAAATGTTGTGTAGGGACCAATAATAGTTATAGTACTGGTCTCACGCATCCATCAAAAAATATTTATAAATGATCATAAATATGCACATAAATAGATTATATTAAGTTCTTTAAGTTATATAATTTAGTCCAAAATGGGCCCACATATTGACTGGACCAACAAGTGTCAAATACCAAACCTTAACATCATATGTTGACAAGACATAATGTCCCAAATATCTCCAGCTCTGAATTACCAAATAAGTCAAAATGCACTACAAATCATTCCATTGAATTCTATTCATGAGTACACCTATCCCATCAAACAGTCACCTACAGATTTCCACTAGAGAAACACATCTCATTGCTCAGTAATACCTGCACAAGAATAGGTGAAATGTGTGTTATCCATATGTACATGTGTGTTTAACCATTCAACCTATTGAAGACAATAAATGACAACATTCAATTCATGAATTAGTTCATAGGATGCAATAAATGACACCAACCCTTTAAATTCAAGTATTAAACACACTGACATTTTCAATTCAGGAATTAAAAATAGGAAAGCACAAGGATAAACCATCAAATATTATCAGTCAGTTGATCATGTACAAATCAATCCAGGCCACACATTTGAATTTGGGAGATGGCAATCCATGCCAATCTTCCCTACCAATTAAATTCTATATGAAAAAACTATAAAACATCAACTCTTACTCATTTTCATTTCAAACATTCATTCTAGTCATCATCTATTGGAGACATACAATGAAAGTGTTCAAACATTGTTACATTCATTCTATTCAGAAGTTGTTGGAAACATACAAACTTAGTGTGTGCACATTGTTACATTTATTATATTCATCAGCTGCTAGAGACATACAAATAGTGTGTGCATAGTGTTACATTCATTCTATTCATCAGTTGCTAGAAACATACAAGTATGTTTTTGTTGAATAATGTTACCATTTTTGTTGAATAATGTTATTTTTGTTGAGAAACAAGGGTAAATTAAAGCCATTACAGCCAATATCACTTGTTAAATAGATCACAAGATCGAGAAGAATTTCTATATGAATAACATACCCACTGATTTAGAAACCAATTTCATTGCCACTATAACCTCAAATCTGACCCCTGCAATTCAATATCAAACTACTATAATAGCAAAGAATATCCTTTCAAAGAGAAAATTATGATGTCAGGTAGATTCATTGTCTGGTTAGAGAAGCATTTCTAAATGAATAACATACCCATTGGTTTAGAAATTCTCTTTTAATTATTATAATATCAAATTAAAGCAAGATAACTACAAGATCGCAAGAGCAGAACTACAAGGAATTAGAGGACTAGCTATTCCAATTAGAGAAGAACTGAAATTGGATAAGTTGGATATTTTGGACCTGAAACTAACAGATCACACTTCCGTTCAATTGATTTATGGACCATGCTGAGCTTTTGCATATAAGGGAGCAATATTGAAGGCATATAGTGCACCATTAGGTGTGGAAAACCCAAACATTGAAGGCATATAGTGCACCATTAGGTGTGGAAAATCCAAACTGTAATAGATGTGAGAACATGCTATATTATCTCCGTTAAGGTCTGTCAAAGTCTTGCATAAACTTAAAGTGAAGGTTTCAGAGTGCTATCATGCAAATCTGCATCAGTGGACCTGCCTAATAATTACATTCCATCTAGCCTTACCACGACTACACCTCTCTGTTTGGACTGGTAATTTTCCAGTCTCAAGGGGGTCCCCTAGGTGTTGTATGCTGCCAACAAACCCATAAATTTGTAAAGAATCAAAGTTTATTGGCACACAGAAAACTTAGTGTGAGTTGTTGCCCCTAAGAAATCAACAACAAGGATAATTTTTTACCTATATTAATGATCGTTGAGATCAGATGCCTCCAACAGTATAACAATGAGTGAAGAATGACAACACTGAAAAGATATGTACCTGAGGTGAATCTGAAATAAAAATAAGTATCAAGCAAACCAAACATTGCAACACATCTAACAAATATTGATCCAATAGATTCTAAGAATCGGAGATAAGGCATAATAGAACCAAGCCAAATATTATTTGAGGTTGAATTACACCAAGGTGGGGGCAACATTGAAGGCATATAGTGCACCATTAGGTGTGGAAAATCCAAACTGTAATAGATGTGAGAACATGCTATATTATCTCCTTAAGGTCTATCAAAGTCCTTCATAAACTTAAAGTGAAGGTTTTAGAGTGTTATCATGCAAATCTGCATCAATGGACCTGCCTAATAATTACAATCCATCTAGCCTTACCACGAATATGCCTCTCTATTTGGACTGGTAATTTTCCAGTCTCAAGGGGCTCCCCTAGGTGTTGTATGCTGCCAACAAACCCATAAATCTATAAAGAATCAAAGTTGATTGGCACACAAAAATCTCAATGTGAGCTGTTGCCCCTAAGAAGTCAACAACAAGGATAATTTATTACCTATATTATTGCTCGTTGAGATCAGATTCCTCCAATCGTATAACATGAGTGAAGAATGAAAAAACTGAAAAGATATGTGCCTGAGGTAAATCTGAAATCAAAATAAGTATTAAGCAAACCGAACATCGCAACACATCTAGCAATTATTGAGCCAATAGATTCTAAGAACCAGATATAAGGTATAATAGAACCAAAACAAAAATTATTTGAGGTTGGATTACACCACAGTGGGAGCAACATTGATGCCATATAGTGCACCATTAGGTGTGGAAAAACCAAACTATAATATCTGTGAGAACATGGTATATTATCTCCGTTAAGGTCTCTCAAAGTCCTGCATAAACTTAAAGTGAAGGTTTCAGAGTGCTATCATGCAAATCTGCATCAGTGGACCTGCCTAATAATTATAGTCCATCTAGCCTTACCACGATTACGCCTCTCTATTTGGACTAGTAATTTTCCAGTCTCAAGGGGGTCCCCTAGGTGTTGTATGCTGCCAAAAAACCCATAAATCTATAAAGAATCAAATTTGATTGGCACACAGAAAACTCAGTGTGAGTTGTTGCCCCTAAGAAGTCAACAATAAGGATAATTTCTTACCTATATTAATGCTCATTGAGATCATATGCCTCCAACAGTATAAAAATGAGTGAAGAACGACAAAACTGAAAAGATATGTTCCTGAGGTGAATCTGAAATCAAAATAAGTATCAAGCAAACTAGACATCACAACACATGTAAGAATTATTGAGCCAAAAGATTCTAAGAACCAGAGATAAGGCATAATAGAACCAAACCAAATATTATTTGAGGTTGAATTACACCACAGTGGGGGAAACATTGAAGGCATATAGAGCACCATTAGGTGTGGAAAACCCAAACTATAATAGTTGTGATAGTTTAGTTATAATAATTAGGATAGAGTAGGAACAAGAACAAGAAGGAAAGAAACCTCTTACCTATATTTGACTTAGGTTTTGACTTGCAAGAACAAAAAGAACTGGAACTAAGAATTTGAAAGGGAATAACTACATAGGGGAGAGACACCAGTACATGAACGCCTCCACCTTAGACTTTTAGAATTTTGGAAGGGAATAACTACATAAAGAGACTACAACTAAGAACCCTTACATAAAAACATGCTAACCCTTACTAGGAATAAAATGAATGGCAAGAACAAAATGAGTGCCAAAAACAATGATTTGAGGACACAAAAAGTTAGTTGGGTTGAAGAAACTCAGTTATGTCAAAGTTGTTACAAAAAAAGAAAAAGGAATATCTCTTCCTGATAACTCATATTTTTACCAACTAGGAATAAAATGAATGCCAAGAACAAAATTAATGACAAGAAAAATGATTTGAGGACACAGAAAGATAGTTGGGAAAAAGAAATTGTGTTATGTCAAAGTTGTTACAAAAAGAAAAAAAAATAGCTCTTCTTGATAACCCATATTTTTACCATCTAGGAATAAAATGAATGCCAAGAACAATCATTTGAGGACACAAAAAAATAGTTGGGTTGAATAAATTGTGTTATGTCAAACATGTTACAAAATTAAAAAGGAATAGCTCTTCCTAACAACTCATAAAAATCATCTAAGAATCAAATAAAGAAGTTTAAACCCTTCCAATAATGATTTTCAGATCTAAGATGTATTCAGTTACAATATATAGATAAAGCATTGATTGTTGTTGCTCATTGATTACAAAGGCCAACGAATTTCCTTGTTTTCTAATACAGTTTTCTAAAATCAGAATTTGGTGGTAACTTTGCAGGTTGTTGCAGCCATGTCAAGAGTTTCTATTGCAGATCGTACAAGGAATAGGAGGAGGTGAGGGGGGCCCAACTGCGATCTAGTTCATCAGATGAGGATAGGGGGGGTAATGTGAATGCTCCCAATGTGCCCAGTAATGTCGTTGAAAAGGACACTGTGGTGGTAGATCATGATATCCCACCATCAACCACAGAGCCGCCTTCAACCACAGTGCAAGGTGCAAGTTCAACAAAGAAAATCAGTGCCATCAGAGGCTGGACAAAGTAAGACATGTTAGCTGCAATTGATGACATCAAGTTTAAGGGACATTCAATCCATGCCTCTACAAAAAAACATGGTATTGTTGCCTCTAACATACATTATTGGATAAATGGGTTGACTAATACGAAGCGTAAAGGGCCTGTTACAGTTATGACTGAATAGGAGGAGGTCGAGGTGGTTGAGTGGTGTAAGGAGATGGCCCAGTTGGGACATGGGTTAGAGATTATACAACTTAAGTCCACAATAGCTCAAATTTGTCAAGGGAGGCCAAACCCCTTCAAAGATGGGTTTCCTGGTAAATCATTGTGGAGTGGATTTAAAAAAAAATGGATCCAAACCTTGTACTACATACAGCTGAGGGCTTTGACAGAGACAGGGCTTTAAATCTATGCCCTACAATTGTGTCCAATTTATATAACACTCTTTCTGCTGCATATGAGCAACACTCATATGCCCCAGACCATATATGGAACTGTGATGAAATAGGCTTATAAGCAAGAAGGAATTGTGGTATGCGGGTAATTGCCAAAAGAGGGAGCAGAAATGTGCCTAATATTTTGCCTAAGAGCATGGAGTGGATCACTATTCTTTCTTGTGTCAATGCAATTGGTTCTTCAATCCCAGGATTTTACCTATTCAAAGGTAAAACACAACTAAAAAACTATATACAAAACTATGAACCAGGTGCATGCATGGTAGCACATCCCCATGCATGGATGACAAAGGAACTATTCCTGAATTGGCTTTGTCACTTTGTTGCATCTGTACCAGGTGGTGTCTTGCCTGAAAACAGACACCTACTGATTTTAGATGGCCATGGAAGCCACATGGCTGTGAAGACAATTGAAGAGGCCAAGAATTCTAGCATTGACCTGTTAACATTGTTGGCTCATACCACTCACAGATTGCAACCCCTTGATGTCAGCGTGTTTGGGCCTTTCAAGAATTATTTCAGGGTCGAGCGAGCTTCGTGGATGGAAAAGAATCCAAGGGTGGAAGTAAAGAGGTTTGAGCTAGCTGAGCTTGCAAGTAAAGCATTTAAAAGGGCTCTCACACCTTCTAATATCAAGGTTGGATTTAGGAGGACTAGTATATGGCCACTTAATGTTGATGCTCTTATGCATGATACTAGTTGTAGCCAAGCATTTTATGTGGAAGGTCAAGAAGCAGAGAACTTACAAGACCATGTTGATGCCCAAGAAGATGTTGCTGTTGCTGAAGGTATAATGTCCCTTTATGAAGGGCACTTATGTGGTGATGATGATGAACATGTGAGTGAGACACAGTTCATTCATGAACCAACTGTCAATATCATGGAGGCTGTCACACCCACTGAACCACTTGCCAATTTTGCATGTGATATTCCATATGAGGCAGTTGATGAAGCAAATGAAAATGCAAACTTGATTTCAAATGATAATGCAACAGGATTAAACAATGAGAAATTGAGCATGCCAACCCAGGTAAGCCCACCATCATGGTTGGCAGAGGCCATGATGAATATCAACACACATAATGTGTCTACCACCAATGAGGAAAGCATGGACATGCCTTCACAACCATCAGAGTTGAACATCGAACTTGTTCATTATTTTGTGGAAAATGGTTCATTGGAAGAGGAGCTTGTTCAGCATGAAGTACCTGAAGAAGCCAACAATGGGGGCCAATCAGTTGTACCGGAGGCTGAAATCCAAGTGTCATATCCTAGGGAGCATGGGACAACAAATCAAAGAATACTTGGTGCATTCCTAAAGCTACCAGTAGAGAGAGTGAAGGCCTCATCAAGGCACTCAACTGTAGATTGTCTTCATTTGGGGAGGAGTTCACAGTTGCTCACATCTGAAGATTATATGAATTTATTGTTTTAGTTTGAACGTAAAAAGAATGAAATTCAGGAAACTAAAAAGAGAAAGAATGAGTTGTCCAAGGACAAGAGAGTTGCAAGGATTACAGCGGCAAAAGCTCGATCAAAGGAAAGGATCGAAAGACAAAAAGCAAGGGAATATAAGGAACATCAAAAACAATTGGCAAGGCAAGAGAGGGGGGCAAGAAAGTTTGGAAAGAGGAGGAGGGGTGACAAGCAGGGAAGTCTATGGTCCAAGCCAATTTGAAGCAAATAGGATGATGTCCAACACGCTGGACTGCATTGCAGAGCACACACCATCATATCAAGAGATGATTAACATCCAAGTCCCCCGCTATTATCCAAGGGTTGTGCCCACCACATATACACCTACCAGTGTAGGTTTAAATCCTAATTGTGTTTATATGACACCTACACTCAGTGCTGGGGTTAGTAACACAAGTGGACACTTGGGCTACTCAGTCCCTCCACAGTTATAAGGAGAAAATTGGAGTCAAGGAAATGGTAACATTCAAGCACATCCTAATCAACCAATCTTTGGTAGTCCACCATACTTGGGTCAAGTAGGAGACTCAACAATTTTGGGCAATGCAAGAAATGGAGGCCATCAAGCATAGGGGTGGCATGAATTAATTTTTTTAACCACATCGCAATGTGACTTTTGTAAGGATGCAATATGTTGATTGGTTTCATAGTAGAAGCTAAACTATAAACTATATTGAACTTGAATTGGAATTATGATCTGAAAATTATTTTTATTTCGGTGTGAAGATCCAATTACAACAAGTATGATCATGATAATCACTTAATTTGGTAATTACTTGATGAAGAACAACATAATAAAGAAGGAAAAGAAGTGAACATAAATCACAAGTAGTTACCAATAGAATATACTAATAACCAGCGAGAAACTGAGCTTGAGGGGATTCAACAAGAGACAAAGAGATCTATAATATCTATCCAGTGGAAGATATTTTTTCCTATTTCAAGAGAGGTTATATATTGACAGTTCCTATTTCAAGAGAGGTTATATATTGCACATATAAAGATAAAAAATTATCACTGTAATTAGGATCATTACAAACATATTCACTGTTGAATAATAGGTAGAAACTTCATTGTAGATCTTTCCACCATGGGGACCCTCAGCATTATGGACCATTTTCATTTTCAAAGGAAAGATCTACCCATGAGCATGTGGTTGAGAAGTGCAATAGAAACCAGCCCTCTGTCTGCTTGCAGAGGCAGTAAACAAAAGAATCTCTTTTTTCTCACTAAAGGAAATTCAAGAGAAAATAATAGAAAGTAAAGATCATTTGAATCCAGTTTGAAACAACATTGCAAAGGAAATAGAACTAAATGAAGTTTGGAGTGGGTATGATCACTGCAACCAAGAAAAAATTAACATATGATTCATAGGCTGATAAGCAATGGATATAGGCACATGACCTATTTATGTTGTTTTTTACTTGTACAGAAAACAGGGGATGGTTGTAGTGGTTAAACATCTTATCGAATATGGATAAGATATTTAGTGGCCTAAACCGATGAGTATTGTAAAATAGGTTAAACAGTTGTGACAAATTTAAATGAAGAGAGATTGTCTGTAAATAGAGAATTAGGCCACTAAATATCTTATCCATGTCCATTTTTTATTCCTTTTAAGAACGACTTGCAAACAAATTTACTTCTAAAAACAAGTGTCAACTGACCTTACGAAAGAAAGCATCATAACATAACTCTGAATGTTTTCAGTTTCAATACCATTGTAGTCCGAGGAACACTTAAACTGTATCTACCTTGCCCAGGAAATTAAAACTTATATAAAAGAATATTGTAAAAGTTAATTTTGTGGACAAGTGATAATAGAGAGGGGTAACCTGCGTTGAGAAAATAAAGAACATCTTCTGAAATAATCGAGCTTATCCATATCCGTTTTTTATTCCCTTTTAGAACAACTTGCAAACAAATTTACTTCTAAAAACAAGTGTCAGCTAACCTTATGAAAGAAAGCATCAGAACATAACTTTGAATGTTTTCAGTTTGGATACCATTGTAGTCCTAGGAACAGTTAAATTGTATCTACCTTGCCCATGAAATTAAAACTTATATAAAAGAATATTGTAAAAGCTAATTTTGTGGACAAGTGACAATAGAGAGTGGTAACCTGTGTTGAGCAAATAAAGGACATTTTCTGAAATAATCGAGCTTATCCATATCCGTTTTTTATTCCCTTTTAGAATGACTTGCAAACAAATTTACTTCTAAAAACAAGTGTCAGATGACCTTACGAAAGAAAGCATCAGAACATAACTCTGAATGTTTTCAGTTTGGATACCATTGTAGTCCTAGGAACATTTAAATTGTATTTGCCTTGCCCATGAAATTAAAACTTATAAAAGAATACTGTAAAAGCTAATTTTGTCGCCAAGTGACAATAGAGAGGGGTAACCTGTGTTGAGAAAATAAAGGACATCTGCTAAAATAATTGAGCTTATCCGTATCCATTTTTTATTCCTTTTTAGAACAAATTACAAACAAATTTACTTCTAAAAACAAGTGTCAGCTGACCTTACAAAAGAAAGCATCAGAACATAACTCTGAGTGTTTTCAGTTTGGATACCATTATAGTCCTAGGAACAGTTAAACTGTATCTGCCTTGCCTAGGAAATTAAAACTTATATAAAAGAATATTGTAAAAGCTAATTTTGTGGACAAGTGACAATAGAGAGGGGTAACTTGCATTGAGCAAATAAAGGACATCTGCTGAAATAATCGAGCTTATCCATATCCATTTCTTATTCCTTTTTATAATGACTTGCAAACAAATTTACTTCTAAACACAAGTGTCAGCTAACCTTACGAAAGAAAGCATCAAAACATAATTCTGAATGTTTTCAGTTTGGATACCATTGTGGTCCTAGGAACAGTTAAACTGTATCTGCCTTGCCCAAGAAATTAAAACTTATATAAATGAATATTGTAAAAGCTAATTTTGTGGACAAGTGATAATAGAGAGGGGTAACTTGCTTTGAGCAAATAAAGGACACCTGCTAAAATAATCAAGCTTATCCATATCCGTTTTGTAGTCCTTTTTAGAACGACTTGAAAACAAATTTACTTCTAAAAACAAGTGTCAGCTAACCTTACGAAAGAAAGCATCAGAACATAACTCTGAATGTTTTCAGTTTGGATACTATTGTAGTCCTAGGAACAGTTACACTGTGTCTACCTTGCCTAGGAAATTAAAACGTATATAAAAGAACACTGTAAAAGCTAATTTTGTGGACAAGTGACAATAGAGAGGGGTAATTTGTGTTGAGAAAATAAAGGACATCTGCTGAAATAATCGAGGACATAGCTGGGGAATGCAATTCGAGCCTAAAGTGGAGAAACCAAAAAAGGAGACAGGATAATGCAACAAAACTCAAGCACCATCCAGAGTAGAGGCAAAGATTGACATAAAGCCTATTTCTGCATACATATGCTCCCTCTTTCTTTCTCTCATAAATCGTTTGTGCTCGCGTAAGATTCACCTTATGTCTAAACGCAATCACTCCTATGCAATAGATAGTGGCTATATGAATCGTTCACAAAAATCCTAGAAAGAAACCTAAGGGAAAGCCTACAGCCAGTATTTCGCGAGGGGCTAGAGACAAGGAGAGGGGTATCTAAATGGAGGAAGCCCACAACCCAAAACCTCCACAAAACTGAAAACCCACACAAAACGCACAACCCAAAACCCATAAAACTAAAAACCCACAATCCAAAACCCACAAAACTGAAAACCCACACAAAACCCATTGTAAATATAGCTTATATTTATGTTATTTCTAAAATTAACGCATTTTGTTAATTTAAATATATGGCTTTAATCCTTCATCTCTCATCTTCACCCAACACAATTAAGAAGGAAAAGATATGAGAGATAACATCTTATAATTTGGAATTGCAAGCCTTTCTTTTGAAAGTTGTCGAAACATTATCATTACAGGTATTAAAATACAAGAATCATGTTGAATGCAAATGTTCCATTCGTACTTGGGCTTTGGCGGCAAGACTTCGGCGTCGTTAAACAAAGGCCACAATTTTGTCAGGAGTGATTTTTTTTTTAATTAATTAGGGGAGTGTTTTAAATTTTTTTTAATTATGGAAATAAATTCAGCATTATTTAAACATCTAATATCTTAAAAATTTCAATCAAATTTTCTCAAAATTATATGGAAATTTAATTTCCCAACTTTTAGACTGCAACTTTGAAACGTAGTTATCAAATTTAATCATACTGCCATAAAAAAAATTTTAGAAAATTTGATTACTCGATTGGAACTTTGGTACTGTGTGCAGGATACAAGTTCACGCAACTCTTTAAAAACACCTTACGGATAGATGAAATGGCATACGGTTGCTATTAATCAATGATAATGTTCGTTGAATTTTTATACAATAAATATTGGTACAGGAAATTCCTTTTCATGAGGTCTTTAATGGAATATGTAGATATATATGGCTTATGATGTATATAATGGTAATTGATTATCTGGATAATAGTTTGTATTACTAAAATTGAGTAAGAATATGTATGATATGTAATCTATAAATTTATTAAATAGAATATTTTTTGTTGAATTGAGGCTTCTGTGATCTATATCAAGTTTATGAAAGATTTTTCGGCGTAAATTACATGGTATTTCATTCGTCGACGCGTTGTGGTTCATCGTCAGGACAAGTTGAGGATCAGGACAAGTTGAGAATCAGATCAAGCTATGCATGTTAAATAGGCAGGGCAGACCTCCAACGGCTAAAATTCAAGAACACGAAACGGCTACATTTGACTAGGGAGTAGATAGATAGACTAGGACCAAGGGATAAAAATAAGCTAATTTAATTAAATAAATTAAAAGTCATATACCTATAAAGAGTCAAAGGGGCATCTACATATATATATAAAGTTATTAGTCAGTTAAAAAGGTGTTAAATAAATATAAACAATATAAAAGTCTAAAAAAATAAATAAATAAAAATAATAATAATTTTAATGAGTATTAAGTTATTAGTTAGTTATAAAAGGTAAAATATAAAATTTAGGCGTTAAGATCATATAAAAAAATAAATAAATAAATAAATTATTTATCTAATTAACCTAGAGGTTGAACTATTCAACCAATTATCGAGATTTAATTCAATGATTATATGAATCTACATAAAGGTTCTAATTACTTAACAATGAAATTTTATTCGGATTGTAGTTGTTCTAAAGAAATTGAAAATAATATTTTAATATCCCTAAATAATTAATCGAAAATCTAAATGTTAGATTAACTTATTATTATATAACGGTACAGGTAACAAAAACCATGTATTAGTAAAAATTATTAGTATTAAAAAAAAAAACAGGGAGGGAAGAAAAGAAAGCGACAAGAGTGCTAGGACTAGCGACTACTAATTTTTCAATATTTTTTATGAGGAAAATTTTCATTATTTTTTTAAATAGATTTTTTATAAAAATATTTTTTTAGTAAGATTTTTATTATTTTTTATAAGATTTTGAGTAAATACAAATTATAAGACTTAATATTTTGTATTATGTAGAATAATAGATATTATTATTAATTGTTATAAATTAGAATTTAGTTTAATTTGGTTAATAAATAATTAGTGATCTAGAATTTAAGTGTATATTTTGAAATTTTATTTTAAATATAAAATGGTTAGTAATGTGAAATTTATATATATATATATTTGGAGAATGGCGATGGAAGCTAGTGTTTCGCAGGTCTGTGACCATCTACTCCCCACCGCAGTGAGGCAAGGCTCCTTCTCAAACACATTTTTAATATCATGGTGTGGTGATAGCTCTCTGGATTATCTTTTCTGCGAGGACCAATTTCCTCTCCCAACTTTGTTTTCAGAGGATCGATATACAATTGGCTATAAAGTATGTATGACTGCCGAGGGAGCATGTAGAAAATCAATTGTCGGAAATATCTTTTTGATTTGTCTCTACATTCTTGGGGGAAAAGAGATCGATGCGGATTCATGGATCTGACAGCAGTGATGTTTTCTGTGTGGTATGCGGATCGCAGAAGCCCTGAAGTTTCTGCCTCGACCTCCCCCACATCCATTATCGCAGTGGAAGAAAATGATGATCCAAAATCCAAAGTAGTCACTCAATATCCCCACCACGTAAAGGTGGTCGTGATGGATCGAACGCAAAGTATATGGGAATTCCAAGCTGTGCTTTTCATTACCACAGAGCTCCAAAGTGTATTCACCTTGTGCAGCTTCTATCGATCCAGACAGGAGATGGTGGGAGGACTTCACCAGGCAATATTTCTTAGGCTAAAAACGTCGATCTCATCGTTTCTCATTGGATCTCATGATTTTATGAAGAGAGGGACCTCCGACAAAGAGATTATCACCAGATCTACATACCTTCTTCCAAATACAGACTCTAAACTACCGAATAAGTTATACCCAATGTACTTACCAGATCCTCGTAGGGGTTCTACAAAACAGTATTTTTAGTTCTCACTGCATCAGCCCTGTAATCTCCTTTCTTTAATGACGTCGGGCTTTTAGCTAGAGGTTATTTCTTTTTCTGTTCTAGGGGTGCAGCATACGTACGACCGTGGGAGCCGCGAGATGGGTGTGGTATTTCCCTTGATTCACAGCAAGAATTGAACGCATGCAAAGAGTGCCGACCACTTATGACTAATAAAAGGTTGGATCTTGAAGATCAAATGCCAGATCCACCTGAAGGAGCCCTGATCCAAATATTTATCAGAACATTGGAAGGGAAATCAATTTGTATGAGGGTTTGGAATTGGGAGTGGATAAAAACTCTTAAACAAAAGATTCAAGACAAGATGGGTATCCCAGCTAGCATTCAAAATCTGATTTATGCAGGGAAATATTTGCAAGAGGAATACAAGATGTAGGATTATGGCATTGGCCCCAATTCAACCATCATCCTTAACATGAGACTTATAGGAGGATGTCCTAGATCTAGCTCAAAAGGCCTAGCTTCATTCAAAGATGCAGTCAAAGGGAAGGCAGACCCACAAAAATAACTAGAACAGTCTCCCACTATTCCTAATCCCTATATTGTGGAGCAGATGACCGAGGGGTCAGCGTTGACAATCAACTTGCCTAAGGTAAATGAGATTTATGATTATTTCCATGCTAGAGCAGTTATATGTCGATTTAATGGATTCTGGCCCAAATCGGAGGCACTAATTCAATGTATTCATTCTACTTGGACAGAAAGTTGTGATATCCATTTATGTTCTAGGGGTTTTTTAATTGTCAGGTTTGATACAACAAAAGATAAGGATTATGCATCAAATGAGGGACTATGGTTTTAGGGAAATGCGGGTCTATTCATGACACCATGGTTTCCAGGTTTTTATGCAAATACCATGGTGGTTTCCAAAATTCCTATGTGGGTAAGGTTACATAATCTACTATTGCATTTTTGGCATCACAAAGTATTAGCAGGAATTGGGAATTCTCTGGGGAAATTCTTAAAGGTGGATGTAGATCGAGTCTCAAAGGGCATTTTCACCTTTTCTAGAATTTGTGTAGAGGTAGACCTTAGTAAAGGATTACCTGATCACATCCTGCTATTTCACAACAATCAACAGTGGTCTCAACCCCTTGACTATGAGAATACGACCTCTCGTTGTCATACATGTCTTCAAATTGGTCACCTTCAAAGTGCTTGTCCTCAAGTTAAAAAAGAAAGAAAAAATGGACAACCTCAAAATCCAAAAGGATGGCAGTTTTCAGAATCTCAGGAAGTAGAAAGAGAATATGTATAAACCACAGACAATACCATAAACATAAATGTACATAAATCCTAGGACACTGCACAAAAGGATGAGCTTGAACATAACTCTGCATTATTTCCAATGTCCTTTGAACAAAAAAAGCAGATTGAGATGATTACATCTGAAAAAGAAGCAAGTGGTACCAAATGAACCCATGCATCATTAAATTTAGATTCTAACAAAGAAATCTCATCAAACATAAAACATAATTAAATGACAATTGTATCATCCACGCCCAAATCTAGTGATTGGCGGAAAGTGGAAACAAAGAAAAGTAGGAAATAATAGAGTAGGGTAACTCTCTGATGAGTTTTTATTAATCTTGGTCACCTAGATCTATTATTTTATGCATATGCTTTTTAGCATATACAATATGTAATTTTGTTTAAAATTACTAAAATTGTGATTTTTCCTTGGGAAAAAAATAAAATATATATATATATATATATATATATAATTTTAATATTCTATAGTGTTATAATTGGTATCTTCCAATGCTTCATTTCTCGATGAACTAGTTATAATGAGTTGTAAAGTAACATACGAAGGCCTCCTCCATTGTTATATAATGGAGGTTTTCAATATACTTTTATATCATGAGTAATACAATACTCTTACATGATATTAGAGTACTTGTGTTTCAAAGAGGGAATTTAGATGATGACATATGTTGTTGTTGTTGCTTTGTTATTGTTGACTATTGTCATTTCTTATGTTTGATTAGTGCAATGGTGATGGTGTTCAAAAACGTTCATGAGTGTTTTTGTACCATGTTTGAGCCGAGTTTTCCATATTTACAAGTCTAATTATTTATGTGTTGGTTGATGGTGTTGCTTCTATTTGAAGCCTTTGTCATGGTTCTTTACTAGCACCTATTTTCTCTATAGCAAATTTGGGGAATTTGACAATGTTGGCCACCCATGTGCCTCTACCACATTTTTATTTCAGATATCAACCAACCTCATTAAGGTTTAATGACTCTCATCTTCACAGTTTTAATACTTCATCTTTTTGTACTTCCTAATTCGAGCGAGCCTCTATTCTTGTCATTTAGTGGGTCATTCTTGTCATTTAGTGTATCATTGTAAGATCTACAGTTTCAACTCCATGCTTATTTGAGCATTGACATCTTTCTCTATTTTGAGAAGATTTTTTTTGCCCATGGTTTTTTCTCCTTTTCTCCACTTATGAGAGTATGTACATGGGTACCTTAGTAGGCCTCATTGTTGGGACTCAATTTTTTCTTTATGTTTGCTCACTATGTTTTGCTCAAGGGGAGTATTAGAGTTGGTTTTTTTCAACACTTCATTTCCTAATAAGTTATATATAGTGAGTTTTAAGTTGACATAGGTACTTGTATCTACATCATAGTTATCTTTAACCGACACTGGGCCTTATCCATTGTTATATAATTAAGGTCTTCTATGTACTTTTACATCATGAGTGATACAATACTCTTACACATAGTGCCACAATCACCCATCTTTTTACTACTCAAGTTAAATACATAACAAATAATTAATTATCTTAAGTTTACTAACTACCACCATTTATTATCTAATGTTCAAGCTTGTGTATACCATTGCACACATTAAATTTACTTCATATATTAAAAAAAAATTGTCTTTTATATCGATGTTAATATCAAAGTAGATTGAATTAAAAAATTTACATTAAATTTATTAAAAATATAACCAATTTGTTTTCTTTTAACAAGTTTGTTAAAATCCTAACCAATTTATTATATTTAATTAAATAGAGTTTAAATTAAAACAATAATTAAATATGGCGTCGTCTAAATTATAGATGAAATGGCCTTTTTCATGACCATTTTTCTGGTTAATTTTAATCAAAATCTGACAGAGATTTTTAAAAACTTGAGTTTAAATTGTTTAATCTGCAGAATTTGAGTGCCCCAGGGGTTTTCAATGGTAAATCTTGAAATTGTATTGCCGGATTTTGGTGAATTTCGGTGAAAAATGCTAGTTCATCTATAAGTTAGACTACACCATTAAATATTATATAATCATTTTTTCCTTTTATCATCATTGAATAGAAAGACATTATAAATATGTACAATTACCTTTAGACAATATGTACAATTATATAACATGTTTTCTAAATATCTTAAAGTAGATATATGGATGTGCATAGCTCTCTTCAAAGCCATATTCCAACATAAAGCATCAAATATTGTTTATAATTGTATAATATTAATTCAATTATATATATATATATATATATATATAGAGAGAGAGAGAGAGAGAGAGAGAGAGAGATTCTGAAAATTTGAGATCGGTTGTTACTATTATACGAAACACAATTATTTTATAAATGTTATTAATGAGTTATTTACAATATATATTTGAAAACTTGCATTACAATTATTTCATAAATGGCATTAATGGGTCAATTACAACATATCTCTAAAAACTTAAACCCAACTAAGCAAATGAAGAAAGAAATTGTTCACTAAAGCACTCAAACTAAAATCATTTAACAATATTTAATTATATTAATAAATATTTAACTACATAAAAATATTATAATATCTACATTTTGGATAATGTAAAAAAAATACTTATAATACTTTGTAGATTGTAAAAACACACTTATGCTAATAATGGAGAAGATCCATTTGATTGGATAAATAAAGAATCTTTGTCTCTCAAAGTATGGATGTGATACCTAAAAATTATGACCATATTTTCTTTGGTCACTATACTTTGTCTTTGTGCACAATTTTGGAAGCGAGTTGTCTTTAAGTGTGAATTTTTGAAAAGATTTCTAGTTTATTTTTCGATCTAATTTTTCTAGAATCCAGCAAGGATTCATTGAAACACAAGTTTGATGGGTGAAATTTGCACAATCGAAGTGCCCCAAGGGTTTTTCAGGGTGTTGAATCCATATATGCAATCAAAAAATGAGTTTAAACAACACAAATCAATATTTCACCACAATTTTTTCCTCTAGATTCCGGCCAAAAATCCTCCAAAAACTCCAAAAAGCCGCACTTAAAGACAACTCCTTTTGGAAGTTCATCGAAGGAATTTCATTATTTGCATTATATCTTATGTTTAATAATTACAAAGCACCTAGTTTAACTAATAGATAAAATGGTCTTTTCAAGAGAATTTTTTCTCGTTAATTTTAACCAAAATCTAATGGCGATGTTAAAAATCTTGAGTTTAATTTGTTTAATCTATAGAATTGGACTACCCCGGGAGTGTTTTCAGGGTGTTGAATGCATTTATGCATTCAAAAATGTATTTTAAACAACAAAAAATCACAATATTTCTTCAAATTGTATCGTTAGATTCTAGTAAAAAAAGGTCATTTCATCTATAAGTTAGACTGCACCATTAGCTAATAAGACACTTTGCCTCCAACAAATCAATTTAAGTAATTGGAGAATTTGTATGCATCATATTTAATGAATAAGTCAAAGTTATTTCCTTTCATTTATCATTATTATTTTTTATTCAAGTAAATAGAACTAAACATAATGTTTTTAATATTCTTTTTAAGGCATATATATAGTTTTGGAGGAAAGAATAGTATCATTTTCACTTAGATTTGATTCTTATAAGTGACACATTGAACTCATATTGAGTATATTCTTGTAATGGCTTCTAACTTTATTCTTCAATGGCCTTGGTCCCTACAGAATATCTCACATTTTGCTATAAGCACGAGGGTGAAGTGGTTGTTACATAAAAAAAGAGTAATAAACCAATGTCAAAGTAATATAAGATAGGCGAATAGCACATAATAAATCAATAATAATTAAAAAGAGACATAAGTTTTATTAAAAGATATTAAATAAACCTTTTAAGAATATCTATTTAGTCCTTTCATTGTATAATTTATATATTTTATTTTTTTTACATATATTTTCATATTCTTCTTTTTGTTATCGTTTAGTAATACTTCATTAGTATCATAGCAAGTGAGATCACAGATCATACTAATGGTTGTCATATCGTCTTGTGCAACAACCACCATAACATCTTTTCAATAGAATTTTTATCTCTCATAAGGTCTTTTAGTTGTCGCATCCATATAAAAGTATGTTTAGTACCACAACCACTCCCTGTAATCAACATACTATCACCCATAACAAAAAATTAAAGATCCATATAGTTATGAAAATTGTAGGCAAATTATGAGACTACACAATAATAATTTGTGTCAATTGAAATCAATCACATGATTTCTCCTAAAAAATCTAAGAAAATGGAAATCAACATAGATATTAATTCCATATTGAACAAGTTAGAGAAATAAAATGAGAAAATCAGTGAATATTGCATAGAAATCAAGGGAAAAAGTAAGCAAAATCATGACCAGATGAAGGATGGCATTGCATAATAATATGGAAAGCTTAACAAAATATAAAGCAGGGCTATGATGCACTAGAAAAGCTAGAAAAATGTGAAGAGCCCCAAAGAAAGTGAAACAATCTCAACCATTGCAAGAAAAACTCGTTGAGATTTTGGGGCCAATAGATATCCAACAAACTCAAATACAAATAATCCACAACCAATAATGTTCATAATTGATGGTTTGTAACTATTCATGAACTTACCATCACCTTAGTAAAATCCTCCCGTATAAGGTACCTAATGAGGATTAAACTAGAATTATCAAAGTTTATGTAAATGGAAAGAAAAATCTAGTCTAATTTAGCAAAGAAGAATGATAATTTGAAATAAATTATCTAAAATGACAATGAAATAATTAATCTCACCTCCATATAGCTTGAGGTAGCGCATACAACTAGTATATATGTTAGAAGAAGATTTTATATTCATCTATTATATTTCAAGAATGATTATTTAAAAGATCCAAGGTATCTCAAAGAGATTTTTTTTTCAAAAATCACCAGAATACAACAAAAAGTTATATGAACAAATTAACACATGAATGGGAAGCATTAGCAATGCTAGTACCCAAGTTATCAGAAAACAACTTATCCAATCTTATGTTCTTGAATTAAAGCCATACATTTGGAATGAGTAGAAAATGTATAATATTGCATCTAGATTCCACTCTGCCTATCACTCTCTCCTTTCCCTATTCCATACATGGCTCTCTCTCTCTCTCTCTCTCTCTCTCTCTCTCACACACACACACACACACACATAGGCATTCTTAATCTCTACCCATTTGAATATTCCCTTTTATCTTCTCCCCTCCCCATGTCAATCTTTCTATCTCTCTCTCCCTTTCCATGCCCTCCCTCTCTCTTCATTTCCCCGTTTATTTCTCTCACCCTCTCTGTCTTTGACATAGACTCTCTCTTTAACCCCCCATGTTTACCCTCTATCTCAATTTATCTCTCTCTATCTCTTCTTGCCTCCCCCTTTATCTCTCCTTCTCATACATTCCCCTTCTTCATCCTTTTCTCTCTCTTCATATCCACTTCTCCCTCTATCCTCATGTATCCTTCCTATATCCCTCACTCTCACATTCGTTAAGCACCCCTCTCTCTATCTCTCTCTCCCCTCTTAACCTGCCACTCCCTCTCTATCTCCTTACCCATTTCTCTCTCTCATTCTCATCAGGTTTCCCTCCTCTCTCTCCCTTTGGCCTCTCTCCTCCCCTTTCCCTATCCCTTCCTTTATATCTCTCCCTATGTCTCCCTCTTTCTATCTCTCCCCCCTTTCCCTATTTCATAGTCTCTCTCTCTTCCCCCCCACACCCCACTCTTCCTTCCCCTTTCTCCCTCCCCCCTGCCTTATATGTATCTTTCCTATATCACTCTCTTTCTCTCTCTATATAACTCTCTCATTGTGTGCCTCCCTCCTACATCCATGTCTCTCTCTCTCTGCCCCACTCTCTCCCCCTTTCCCTCACTCTCTTTCTCTCTCTATAACTCTCTTTCATCCCCCATCTCTCCCTCCCTCCCTCTCTCTCTCGCCCCCCAACCATCTCCTTCTCTCTCCACTTATATGTCTCCCTCCAATATCCCTCTTTCTCTCTTACACACTCTCCCCCTATATGTCTCCCTCCTACATCCTTCTTTATCTCCACCTTGTTGGGAAAATTACTGAGAGGGGGGTGGTGAGTCAGTATTTTAATTTACTTCAAACTTTTCATTTCTTATTTTTCATTCTATATGCTACTGTCATTTATGAAACCCGCGTATGTACACAACTCTTGTGAATTAAAACTGCATATATTCAACTAACTAACTTTTCATATGTTCCATCAACTATTCATATTTAACCAATGCATCATTATGTCATTATTCATTTATTAAGCAGAAACCATGAGTAGTAAAGAGCAGATAATGCAACACATAGAACACCAGGAATTTTAGGTGGAAACCTAATGTGGGAGAAAACCATTGCTTTCGTTGTCTTTCTCTTCTTTGTTATTTTAAATAAACCTTTTACAATCTTGTACTAGCGCAGACTTCCTAATTGAAGATCTTTTAGAAGATTCAGCATATGGTATAACATGATCAATATGCAGATTTCATATTCAACAAATAATATCTATAGTGATACTCTCTACAAAAGGAGTGAGATCAGTCTCCTCTCAGCATTGGTCAACCCTTTTTCCTTGATGTCAAAGGGGGAGAGAAGCTTGGTGTTTGGAGAGATGTTTTGGAAGAGAAGATTAGTGTTTAGCCTAATGTGTTTGCAAGTATTTACAAGTGATGGTGACCAAACACCAAAGTGGTTTCCGTCAAGTCCAAAGGTGGGGATTGTTGGCATTATGGCCAATGTGTTTTCGTTGATGAATACTTGATAGAGATGTCAACGTTATGGTTATGCATATGTTACAGGTGATACGAACAAAGGAATATCAGTTCAAAGACAGATGGATGGTAAATATAAGGTGTGAGAAAGTATGTGTGTGTCCTATGAAGCAAGATAGCGTACATACACAGGTATGACGAAGAGAAGTCAGGTACAGAATCTGCACCATGGAATTATGAATACCAGGGGTCTTTACCATGGTATTGGCCCAAAGTAATGAGTGAGACAACAGATATTTGATCCCGTCAAAGAATACCAATGACATTACTAAGGGATTGGCCTAAAGTATTGGCAAAGGCTAATTTTGTATAAGGATATGGAGATCAAAGTGTTATGAGTGCAAGTTATGGGTTATTAATGTGTAATCTGATTTGAAACAAGTGTGCACTAACGATAATGGAAGAGGCTCATATATGATAGCTCTAAAAGAATAGTAATCAATATGCTTCCTTAATTTGTTTGTGATTATGGCTAACAATGATAATGATACTCTGATATGAATGTGTGAAAATAAATTTTGCGAACCTGTTAGGTCCTTATAATACTAGTGATTACCCCATTACTATTGTAGTTGTATCCCTTATTAATATTGTTGTGCCCCTATTGTCCCCATATTGTTATTATTATGCCCCATAGAATCCCTCTATTGTTATTTTTGTGGCTTTATATTATTATTGTTAGGTCGGCTGGGTTATATTATGACTCTTTAGACTCCTATATAGAGAAATGAGGTTTTGTCATTTGAATCATCAAATAGTCATTCATTTGTGTAATGTAAAGGAGGTTGCCCCCTCGAAGAGGTTGAATTCTAAGGCGTTGATCTATCTTTTCTATCTTTTTGTGAGCTGGTTTCATAACATTTGGTATCAGAGCTTTGGATTCTAGGGTTTCACTGCTCCAAATAGGTCATCGTGGAATTTTCGCTCTACTAAACTAGTCTATAATCAAGTCACTGTGGGAGATTTGGCATAACCCTTCCTTAGAGAATCCAATATGGATCAAACTGGTGGCATTGGAAAGGGAAAACAGAGGGCTACTACAGGTCACAATTTCATAACTGGATGATCCAAAATTACAGAGATACATCAGAGGCAATATCAAGCTCCTACAAAGTGAAAAAAGGTGTGTAGATTTTTTTTTATTTTTTTAATAAGCTTGGTTTGAAAAATTAGTTTGAAAGAATTCAAAGGGCATAGTAAAGCATTATTATCGGTAATTTATGCCCCAAGGAAAGAAAATGCAAACACCTAGTAAGCAACCTGAAAGCGGGAGGAGGCTTCAATGGATTTTATCACAGGTTTACCCAAGTCTGAGGGAAAGAGTGTCATCATGGTGGTAGTTGACAGACTTACCAAGTATGCACACTTTTGTGCATTATCACATCCATTTAAAGCCAGTGCAGTTTCTACTGCATTTATGGAAACAATTCAAAAGCTACATGGAAATCCAAAGATTATTGTAAGTGACAGAGATCCCATTTTCACTGGAAATTTTTGGACAGAATTGTTTTCATGTCTTGGTACTCAGTTAGCTCATAGCTCATCTTATCATCCTCAATCTGATGGGCAAACTGAGATAGTAAATAAATGTTTGGAAGGATATCTTCGTTGCTTTGTATCTGATAAATAGACACAATGGGTCAAATGGTTGCCTCTGGCTGAATGGTGGTATAACACTTCCTTCCATACAGCAACAAAAATGACCCCATTTATGTCACTTTATGGATATCAGCCACCATCCATCACATCATATTTAAGAGAAAATTCTAAGGTTCAAGTAGTGGAACATCACATCGAACATCAACAACAAGTCCTCAAACTCTTAAAGGATAACCTCGTGTTGGCACAAAATAGAATGAAACAACAGGCAGATCAGCATCGCAGTGAAAGAAGTTTTGATGTAGGTGATTGGGTATTCCTACGGCTACAACCATATAAACAAATTTCCCTCAAGCAAGCTAAGAAGGATAATAAATTATCACCAAAGTATTATGGTCCATACAAGGTGTTGCAAAAGATTGGTACTATGGCATACAAATTGGAGCTTCCTGCAGCTTCGCGAGTGCACCCAGTTTTCCATGTTTCATGTTTAAAGAAGGTTATAGGCAACAAGCTCCCAGTGCAAACAATATTGCTAGAACTTGAATAGGAAGGAAAAATTATATTGGAACCGAAAGCAGTCACAGAAACAAGAACTCGACAGCTACGAAATCTATCAATTTGGGAGTATCTCATCAAGTGGAAGAACTTATCTACTGAAGATTCCACATGGGAGGATGAGAATTTTATACAGAAGCATCCAGAACTACTCAAGCGTTGAGGACAACACTCTTTTAAAGGAGGGGGGCATGTTAGGTCCCTATAATACTAGTGATTACCCCATTATTATTGTAGTTGTATCCCTTATTAATATTGTTGTGCCCCATAGAATCCCTCTATTGTTAATTTTGTGGCTTTATGTTATTATTGTTAGGTCGACTGGGTTATATTGTGACTTCTTAGACTCCTATATATAGAAAGGAGGTTTTGTCATTTGAATCATCAAAGAATCATTCATTTGTGTAATGTAAAGGAGGTTACCCCCTCGAAGAGGCTGAATTCTAAGGTGTTGATCTATCTTTTCTATATTTTTGCGAGCTGGTTTCATAATAGAACCATGTGCTTTGGTTGCATCGAATGTATGATTCAGTGATTTCATATTTGTACATTGGTTTACCTCTAATAAGTCATGTACATACGTGTATCTGCTTCTAAGTAGTCGCGTATATATTCTGTGAAAGCTCAGAATCTATACGCAAGTGTTAAGAATAGGAAGCACGTATATATGTCAATGTGCTTTGTAAGAGTCATGTATACATGCTAGGGTTTTACAATATGGGTTGTTGATGATATTTGATCAGATTTTGTTATGTTTGTTGTTGTTTTTCAATGATGTCTCTCTCATCATAATTTGTGTTTGACAATACTAATTAGGTCGATTTGGTTATGGAATGGAATGTTGATTAGTGATGATGGTATTGTATGATTATTTGTAGTTGGTTCAATGATCTGTGATGGATTCAGTATAAGATTCAGCGATTGATTCAATGTTATAATGATTCAGATTTAGGTATCAATAATTTGAGATCTATACGCAGGTCTTCTTCAGGGGAAGAACGTAAATACGTGGGTATGATTCATAATAGTAGTGTGTACATTCTGATATATGTTTGATATGGGTTTGCATTGACAAAAATTGGTTAATGTGATGAGCAAAGAATGGTTTGGTATATTGATGAGTGGTTGTGCATTGATATGATCTATTTGGTTTAATCTAGTGGCATCGCTTGATTGAGATTCAATGACTGGTTTGCTGATGTTGATTGGATGAATTGATTCATTATTTGGTTTCAATAATATTACTTGGTATTGGGCTTAATGATGGAAGTGGGTCTAGTCTGAAAATATGATAAAAAGTGGCCTACAGGTTTGATTTTTTGAGTCAGGTAGATCTAATATGAAACATTATGAAATGTGGTCCACAAGAGGCACTAAGGGTTGGATCCTTCAGTGAGGGATTCGAAGCTTCCTTCCAATAATAGCTGGATAATTTAGTGGACACGGTAGGAGCTCCCTTCCGATAGGAGCCGGTAAACGAGATCAGGGGGTTAGATCTCCCTTCCAGTGGGTGCTGGAGAACGAGAGAAGGTTGTAGCCTTCTGCAGGTGGGTGCTTGTGTACTAGTAAGAGTCTTAAATACCTAGCTATCATATCGGGAGACCCACAACATGTACTTGGTAACTCCCAAGGAGAATATCAATTTAATTCCAAGATTGATATGACTACATCAACTCTAAAGTATAGTTAAGCTACAACATTTATGTCAATTCCAAATACAAGAAAGAGTTATGGGCTATCTATACTCCATATTATTTTTAAATATATAAACAAGGCTAAAATGATGGTTATATTCACTAACATTTGTGAGAGTGGGAAACATAAAAAGAAACAAAACCAAATATATGAGTGATAAGATTGACCTAAGATAAATCTATTTGATCTTTTTATTCAATGATTCCACAAAAAGAAAATAATATTATATTTTGGCCATTATAATTTTCTATTCTATTACATTTTTCCTATCTATCCTCTCTAAGCATTTTGTATTAGTCATTACAATTCTCTATGGATTTCATTTTTCCTAATTATTCTATCAAAGTATTATGTATTTAAATTTGTTTGAGCATGGTTTATAGCATTTATTAGAAAAGGTAGATCCAATGGGAGTTAAGGAAGTCAAAGAAGGTTCATTCCATTAGTTTATTATTATAAGGAAATGGTTTAGGTTGTAAGTTTTCTTTTAAATATACAAAAGAAATATTTAGTTTGCCATTTTGTTTTGTTTTAATAATGACATCCTCTAAATCAACTCCTGATGTAATGATTTCCCTACTTCATTTTGAGTTTTCACTAGGATCTTCGCTGTTGGCCATGATTTTTTTAGAATGGTCAACTTTTATTTTATTCCTCCTCTCGATTATCATATTTTCTGCTACATAAGCAATCTCCTCGTCATCAACTAGAAGGGAGACATTCTTGGGTATTTTTGCTTTTGGTCTTTTATGGCTCTTCTCTTTTCTAACATCAGTTATAATCTCATCCTCAGTAATGGCAACATATTCCTCAGCTTCAGCTTCAGTGTCAACTTTCTCACCTTCACAAAGTAACATGTTTAGCTTTGCTAGATTTATCCACTATAGGGATTTTTTGTTGATCCTTTGGATGTAGTCTTGTAGCATCATGAAGTACTTTTTTTTCTTGTTTGTCATATCTTCTTCTAACTTTGAGTAGAAACTGCCAATGACATTCATAATATCTCGCTCTATAAAATAAATTCCTCCCAACATAATTGAAATACTTTCAATAAAAAATTTCCAAACAAAATATCATATGTTAGTAAAAACTAAGTTATAAAAAATATAATGATACAGTTACAATAACGTAAACACATAAATATAAATAATAATACTTACAATATCTTGTGCAATGTCGTTTATGATTTGTTTACACATCCTTGTAGAATCATCCTCTGTGTCATACATCGACAATGAAAACTGATATTTAATCTTGTCATGTGACTTGGGCGGTTTTGTAAGTACATAAACAACTTTTGTATCTAGTATCAAATATATATCTAGTACTTTTTCCCGCACCTCATAACTTCCACCATCGTAAATCATATTATCATATAGATATATCTGCAAATCTTCTTCGCCTTCTCTATCTTTCACAAACCATGCAAATTTTGTACGCTTCACTTCTTGTGATTTCTTCCAATAAGAAACCAACTTCTTATCCTTTGAGGAGCCACTTGCTAAATTTTTAGTTATTGGCTCAAGACGAGTTTGTTCAGTAGTATTTTTTGAGAATCCTCCTCCAGCTTTAGATGATGTAACTATTGTCTTTGGTCCAGAAATATTCATAGAAACCTTCCTTGATGCCATTTTCCTGCAAAATATATATATATATTACAAAAAAACCAATATCTTAAGTAAACAAACAAAACAAAACAATTATTTTTAAAACAAAGACCAGAAACATGCACATCAACCCCATGACAAGTGGCTTGTTAGATTTATTCAAGGTACAAAAAAAACCATTCCTTAAAAAAAAAAAAAAATTACATCTATCGTCTGGCCCCCTAGTAGGCCAAGGGTTGATTTAGAGAATCGACCACGTGCTTGTCAGGGGGCCACTGTGCCTTAGGCGGGCGTGCCCGCCCGCGGCACAGTGGACTTGCAGCCGCACACCCACCTAAGGCACAGCGTCCCCGTAGCAAGCAAGGGGTCGAGCCGCACACCCATTGTGTCGCGAGTGGCACGCTTGCCCACAGGTACATGCACAATCTATGTCTGTGGGGGGGGGCGCACCTAGTCGTGGGTGTGTAGGTTACATGCCCGTTGTGTTGCGAGCAGGCACACCCATGACCAGGTGCACCCGCCCGCAGCACAGTGGCCCCTTGCCTTCCAGGGGGCCACTGTGTTGCCTGTGGGTGCACCTACCTAGGGGACACGGACCCCCTGCCTGCTAGGGGGTTGTTGTGCCCCAAATTGGCGTGCCTTGGGTGGGTGTGCCCATGCCTGTTGTGTCACTGGCAGGTGCACCTGCCCAAGGCACAGGCATGTTTGTGCCTTGGTCAGGCGCGCCCTACCGTGGGCGTGCCCGCCCGCTCGAGGTACAATGGCCCCTTGGCTCAGAATCGATCGCCTGGCCTATCAGGGGGTTGCTTTGCCCCAAGCAGGCACGCCCACAGGTGACATAGTGGCCCCCTACCTGCTAGGGGGGCATCGGGAAAGCTTGGCCCATGTAATTTTTTTTTTTTTTTTTGAAGGAATCTATATTTGGTTATCTAAATGTTAAATTTATTTTTTAATGGAATGGGTTTTTTGTCTGGTATCCTACATGAACTTAACAACCCAACTGACACATAACTACTAGTAAAACTATGGGGGTTTACGACCTACACTCAATGGGATTTCAACTAAAATCCACCTAGTTTCAAAAAAATTCCATATTTCGAAATAATAAATTGACTTTCTGCCCAAGACAAAAAATAAATTTAAAAAAAAAAATGTCGACATATAACAAACTATTTTCCCGAAATTTCTAGTTAAATGATCAAAGTAAAAGGTAAACTAACCTTTGAAATGTGATAATCTCGCGTTGAATGTGTTGTCGATTCTCCACAAAATCGCTCCAAGCTTTTTAATGAAACCTCGAGAAGTCTTGATGTGATGTGAGAAATAGTGATAATGAAATTTATTATATCGCAGAAATTATGGAATTGTTTTATCGCTTCTTGAATGTGGTATTAAAAATATATATATAGTAAGTATTATGACGATACAGTAATTTATGTTACATTTGGGATAAAAGATATAATAAAAATTTAAAAAAATATCAATTGTCTAGTAAATGCTATATAGTTTAAGTAAAAGATTTAGTTTAATTTTGAATGAATGTATTAAACGATTTTTTTTTGGAAAATTTGAATGGAAATTAGAGTCAAATTTTTCAAGGCAAAATTTGAGTAGAAATTTTTCAATAAATTGTAGAAGAAAATTTTGGAGGGAAATACTTCAAAAGAAATTTTTGGAGGGAAATTTTTCAATCTTTAAGCTAAATATTATCACTAAGAGAGAGTGCGATTGTATCATTCAACCTCTTTTATTTGAAATCCATGGATTCTTCTAATAGTGAAGTTTTGCTTTTTGAAGCATCAACATCTTTGTCATGTAACAACTCTACTCATATTGATGAATATAACGAAAATTATTTCACTATGAATAGAGAGTCAAATCTTACACTTAGTCCTAATCTTAAAGACTATGAGAGCAGCACTGATGAAGGGAAGGATGAAGAATTTCAAATAAATAGAGAGTCACAGTTTCAATTTAGTCCTAATCCTACGGACTATGAGAGCAATAATGATGAAGGTTAGGATGAAGAATTTCCAATAAATAGAGAGTCACATTTTCCACTAAGAATTTCCAATAAATCGAGAGTCACATTTTCCACTTAGTCCTAATCCTAAGGACTATGAGAGTAGTAGTGACAAAGGGAAGGATGAATAATTTCCAGTAAATAGAGAGTCACATTTTCCACTTAGTCCTAATCCTAAGGACTATGAGAGTGACAATGACGAAGATTAGGATGAAGAATTTTCAGTAAATAAAGTCACTTGTTCCACTTAGTCCTAATCTTAAGGACTATGAGAGCAGCAATGACAAAGGGCAGGATGATAATTTCTAGTAAATAAAGAATCTCATTTTCCGCGTAGTCATAATCCTAAGGACTATGAGAGCAGCACTGACAAAGAATGTGATGAAGAATATCCAGTAAATAGAGAGTCAAATTTTCCATTTAGTCCTAATTTTAAAGACTATGAGAGTAGCACTGATGAAGGGCAAGATGAATATGATGAAGAATATTCTCCAAGTCAGTATTTCAAAAGCACAGATGATGGTAGTGAAAAATTTCCTGCAACTAAGGATGGTAATGAATATTTTTCAAACAATGATGGCGATGAATTTCCTAACTATGTTCAAAATGACCATAGTGAGAATAATATTCCTCCTAATGATGAGGAAAATTCTTATACAAATGGTTATGATTCAATGATGGAGATGTTGCCAACAAATATTGTATCAAGGAGTAGGAGCAGACATTTTTGTATCAATCCAAGATGTTCTAGTTATACAAGCGGTAGAGCATAATATCTCACGAGAAGAATTTCTATCAGCGATCTCATTTCAAGTGAATGTTTTCAAAAGGATTGCTTGAAACATATGGATTTCAAGTTTGCATTGGAGAAAAGGAAGAGATATTTATTAATGAATAAAAGCATGCAAAATTCATATTTACTGGGGTGCATGCAATCTACATTGTTAGGTTATGATTATCATATTAGGTCTTTATTTATCTGTAGAAAGGATTTCAAAATGTTTCATTCAATTGGTAATTTCCATCTGTCAAGAATCTAAGAAAAGTTGGAAAAAGATCCCACATTTTATTCATAAGTACGTCATAAACGAGAGTTTGGGCCATTATCAAATACTGCAATGTCATAGATGAAATAATTATTTTCAAAGCAGGGAGAGTGTATGCCAAATAGAGACATAATACATATTCCATATAATTTCTCAAGACGGGAAATCTACAACTTATACAAAGAATATGCAAAAGGTGTTGAAGGAAATGGTCGATTTATTACATATCAATATTTTGTGAAGATATGGAAGAAAGAATTCAACAATGTTTGTATTCCTAAGAAGACAAGGATGGGGGTTTGCAGTACATGTGCTTCTCTTAAATAAAAAAGGGATAAATGTCAAGGGGCAGAAAGAGGTAAGCATTCATAACATTATTTTTTAAAATTGTATAGTCATCAACTATGAAAACATAGCTTTCTTTTATGTTATGTGTAGATTCCATTGTCAAAGCACTTCAAGAGCATCGTGAACAGAAAACAAGTGAAAGGAAAAAGTTGTACAAGCATCAAAAGAAGTGTTATGATAATTCAAATAAATATTTGGGTTTGATAATTGATGGTATGGACCACAAGAAAATACTTCTACCACATTTTGTTCGCACACCCAAAAATTTACAAAAGGAAAACTTTATTCAGTTTCACTTAGTCGGTTGTATGGTCTTCAATGGGAAAATTTTTCCAAGGGTTTACTTCACAGCTCCAAATATTCATAATGATGCAAATCTAAAAATCACCATAATTCATGATGTGCTTTCTCATTGGTCTAGTAATCTTCCTGAAGTTTTGTATCTACAATTGAACAACACTTGTCATGAAAACAAAAATCAATTTTTTTTGGATATCTCAACATGCTTGTTGAATTGAGAATTTTTCAGTTGAAAAAGGTTGGTTTCCTTCTTGTTAGGCATACTCATGACCATATTGATAAGATGTTTAGTCGGTTTTCAGTCACATTGAGGAGGGAGGATGTTGGGAGTTTGTCATCATCAATTGAATGTATTAAGAAATCATACATGCCAGAGCCTATTTTTCATGTGTTGGAAGAAATTTTTGACATGAGAAGGTTTATTTTGAGATCGCATGGTGAGGATAAATGCATTGAACAACTTAATGACATTAGCTTCCAACATCAATTTCGTATCAAAAAAATTGATGGGAAAACACTAATATGGGGCAAGAAGTATTCAACTACTGCAGAATGGGCGTCATCACCAGGTTTAGCATTTTTGAAGTTCATTCCAGATCATCCAATATTTGTGTCAAATATATTTTTATTACAGTCAGTTGTCAAAGATCATAATGCACGCAGGCAGAAAAGAGATATAAATTATTTTGATTTCCTGGAAGAAATTAAAAAATGTATTGGATATACATATGAGTACTTAGATATTACTGATTCAGTTTGGTGGGAGTATTTTTAAAATAATCAGAGTGATATCATTTCAAGATCAACAAATGAAGATATATTTTTGAAAGCTCCATTTATTTGGCCACAAAATGTGTCAAATGAACATGAGGAAAGAAACATTGTTGAACAACAATAATCTCAAGGTATTATTAATTCTTCATAGGTAGAGGAAAGAGAAATTTATATTGGTTCTAGAAGGTCTCGTGCACAACGTGAAGCCATGGAAGACATTTACATGGGTTCAGTACAGGATATTAAGGAGGGTTGCATGATCACAGTGTTAGCAGATGGAGATGCCAATGGCTATCCATTCTAGGTTTCCAAGGTTATAAAGGTCATTATAGAAAATGAAGATGTTGCAGGTGTTGAAGTACATTCGTATGCCACAAATACACACCCATTCAATGATGTGTACAAGCCAAAGATGGTAGTTGATAAAAAAAATTGGCGAAAAGAGAAAAAGAAAGGGTACAAATATAAATTGTTGCCGCATAGACCTCTTAAAATTGGAGGATGTTGACATACTTGTTTATGACTTCAATTTAAAAAAGAAAGGAACTCTTTGCTTCAGTGTTGAAATTTGATGACTAAAAAGTTTCTTGCAATCCCAAACTAGTTTTAATTTCACCTTATCACTCCCATTCAGTTAAATTCCCTTTCGCATAAACATACATTCAATACATAGAACTCTGGAAATGAAATTTTCAGATTAAAACACATGGGATTGTCAACACATCCTGAAAATAAATATGGATATAAACATACCAGCAACACACATAAAAATACACATATTTTTTTTCAACTTAGACCCAGGCAAAACCCCTTCAATCTTCTTTGGGGAAAACCTATTAGAGAGCTCTTCAAATATATTTATATTTCAAGTTCAGGAAAAACACATTTGCAGACAAAACAAAAAATCAAAATACAACTTATCTCTTCAGCCAAAAACTCCTTGAAAACCATGCCCACTTTACCTCAATTTCCATGCCCACTTGAAGCTAAAAATATGTATTGTACAGATACAAACTGTACTGTATGGGTTCCATACGGACTGTATAGATTTCTGTACCACTATACGGACTGTACAGATTTTTCAAAAAAAAAAATTCTCAAAAACTTCTCTCAAACGACGTGCATCTCACAAGATTAAATGTTGTTCGTAATGTACCTTCTATTGTCTTCTATGCCTTGATATTTGTGCCCAGATTTTCCCAGAATTCACTCCAGCTTGCTGCAGCAAATTTCTCCTTCATAACTTTTCTCCAGCTCTCAGGCTCCTTTCTCTAATCTGCTCATGAAGAATGAATGTAGTCTCTCTTTTTTCCCTCTTTTGTTTCCCTAAATGACTTTTGGATAACCCTAAGATCTAATGGCTCAAATTCATTTAGATCAAGGGATGAGAATAAATGTACATTTAATTCACATTTTCTATTTTTTAACTCACCCATTAAATAAAGTACCCACATTGTACTTTATGTCTAAAGTCACTTTTCACTTTATAATTTAGCGTTGACTTTACCACTTATAAAGTCACTTTCACTTTATAAAGTCACACTTAGGAAAAGAATTATTTTGGACACTTTTCCCTAGGTAGAGACTAACCCATGGGAAACAACTTGTCCAAGGTATATTAAAAATCAACACTCCCTCTTACCGAGGAAAGTGTTTCTCACCACACCCATCTTGTCCCTGAAATGTACATGGTTTCTTCTTGGCAAGGACTTCATGAGAACATCGGCCACCTGCTCATTTGTTGATATAAACTCTTGCTTCACTGCCCGAACATAGTCCCTGATAAAATGATATTTGATGTCAATGTGTTTTGACCTATCATGAAACACTGGATTCTCCGTGAATTTAATGCAACTCTAATTATCACAGTGAATAACCGTCGATCTCAACTCCTGATCAAATTGGCCATACAACAACTGTGAAACCAAATGACCTCACAACTAGCTTGGCTAGAAGCCATATACTCGGCCTCAGAAGAGCTCAAAGCAACTAACTTTTGCTTTCGACTAAACCACGGCACAACTGCCGAACCCAATCTGAAGCAACACCCTGAAGTTCTTTTCCTGTCAGAAGCACACCCTGCCCAATCTGAATCTTTGTAACCTGCCAACCTCACTCCATCTCCCGGCTATAGTCCAAACCATAATCAACAGTCCCCTACATGTAGAAAAGAATGTGCTTTGCAGCTACCTAGTGCACCCTCCTAGGCTCAACCATGAAGTGGCTAAGTGTGTTCACTGCAAAGCATATATCTGGCCTAATGTTGACCAGATACATCAAGGACCCAATAAGTTGCTTATACAATGTGGGATCCACCAAACTAGAATCTGAAGCATGAAGCTTCTTCTAGTTGGTGATCATAGGTGTAGACATGGGTCTACAGCCTGCCATGTGAAATCTTCTCAACACATCCATAGCATATTTCCCCTGCCCCAAAAAGATATGCCCCTCCTCCTACCACACCTTAAGCCTCAAAAAGTAATGCATCAGCCCAATGTTCTTCATCTCGAACTCCATAGAAAGATCCTTCTTGCAATCACTAATCAATCTCTCTGCCCTAGTTTTGAACAAGTCATCAACATACAACACAAGAATGAGAGGATCATCCACTACAACAATGTAGTATAGGTTCGGATCTGCATCACTCTTCGTGAAACCCATCTGCTACAAGTAAGTATCAATCCTTGAATACCAAACTCTCAGAGCTGGCTTAAGTACGTAGAGTGCTCGCCTCAACTAGCATACACCGGTCTCCCACCCAAGTGCCTCAAAGCTCTATGGTTGTTCAACATACACATCCTCCTCTATAACTTCGTTCAGAAATGTGGTCTTCACATCCATCTGATGGATTTTCCAACCAATTTATGCAGCAATAGAAATAAGCGACCAGATAGAAGTGTACCGAGCTACGGGATCGAAGGTCTCATCATAGTCAACTCCCTCTATCTGTGAGAACCCTCTAGCCACAAACCTCACCTTGAACTTCTCGCCATCTGCAACATGCATGATCTTGTAGAGACACCTGGAAGTCACAACTGACTTTCCCTCAGGCCTGAGCACCACTTCCCAAACATTTTTCTTAATGATAGAGGCGTACTCCTCCACCATACCCTCTCTCCATACCTCCTAGCTAGAATCCTCCTCATAGCTAGTAGGCTTAGAGTCAAAAATGCTGGCAGCCTTGGCTACGTAAATGAAAAACCGCTCAAGTGGCACATTCTCCTTGTTCACCCTCTTCAGAGGACCAATGGACTTTTCTTCCTTCAAGATATCTTGAAACCACTTAGGCCTCCTCTTCTCTGAAGAAGCTTCCCCATACGAAACCTCATCCTCTGCCCCCTAGTCTGGTGAACCTGAAGGTCTGCCAACTGACCCTAGTGTTCTTATACCAACACCTGTCCTCGAAGAACTTGTACCGATACTTGTGCATGTGTTAGCTAAAGTGTCATGTGAACTTTGTACCAATGGACTCCATAAATAGTGCTCATTGAACTCACCACTGGTGCCCCAGATGTCACTAACACTGAAGCACCTCTTGTACCACCCGATCCAGAACCCTGAGGTCCTACTCCTTGTACTTGACCTCCCTATTGAGTAGAAGTTTGTGACTCTCTCTCATCATACTCATGTGATCTTTGATAGGCCCTCTCCTCCTCGAACTTCACATCCCTCCTAATCACCACTCTCTGTTTAGAAGGAATGGAGATCTGATAGGCCTTCGAAGTCTCGTTGCAACCCATAAAGATACCCTTCTCTACCATGGGTTCCAGCTTCATCCTCTGCTCCTTGGGGATATAAGAATATATCAGACATCCAAAGATACGAAGATGTCCCACATGAGGCTTCTCTCAAGTGAAAGCCTCCTTCAAAGTCATATTCCGCAATACTTTGTGAGGACTCATGTTCTGAAGATAAACAGTAGTATTGCAGGCCTCAGCCCACAAAAACAAAGGCAACCCCTGATCATGAATCATCGCTCTAGCAGCCCCAATAATAGCTTTGTTCTTCCTTTCAAACACCCCATTTCGTTGGGGGTTGTAAGGAACCATGAACTCTCTCCTAATGCCCTCTTGTGCATAGAAGTCGGAAAACCCACCATCGATGTACTCACCAACATTGTCTGACGTCATGACCTGAATCTTCCTACCTATATGCCTTTCCAAAATATATTTGAACTCTTTAAAGTGACTGAAGACCTCACCCTTGGTCTTAAAGAAATATATCCAAGTCCTCCTAGAGTATTCATCAATGAATATAACATAATACTCATACCACCCAAAGACACATGAGACATACGACCACTAACATCAGTATGAATCAAGTCTAGTATACTTGTAGATCTGTTGTCGCTCGTTGGGAATGGTAACTTGGTGTAATTTCCAAGAGCACACCCTCTGTAGACCTCATAATGCTCGACACTGAATCAAGAACTCCAGTAGTGATCTACCTCAGTACTCTCAAAGCTCCATGATGCATATAGGCCATCCTCTGGTGCCATAACTCACACAAGTCTCTATTGTTGGTGGTACTAGTGCGAGTGCTACCAGATGTGCTACTCACCAATGCTCTTGCTTACTGATAACTAAACCTGTATAGTTTCCCATAGCAGACTCCACTCACTTTGGCCGAAGTGATGGAAGCTCCCATGGTATGCATTAATACTTGCCCTCCTAAGGAAGTGACGTCAAACCCCTTCTCCTACATAGCAAACACTGAAATCAAGTTATTCTTCATCCCCGGAACATACAAAACATCCATGACCTTCAAAGGAGGAAAAGACTCCCTCTCAAAGGTCACAGTCCCCACACCAACAACTCTCATAGTGCGGTCATCTCCTAGTACAATCTCAATATCAAGTGCCCTCTCTACAAGTTCTTAAAAGAATTCTCAAGCACCTGTCATATGGCAGAACGCCCCAATGTCTACGTACCACACATCAGATGATGTACTCCTACTAGATGTATAAGTAATAAATGAAAATCCTTGTCAAACTGTGAATCAAATTGATCCACCTCTGTTGAAGTTTCAGTGCCCTTCTTCCCATTTTTCTTCCTCTTAAGACACGTAGCAGCATAGTGTCCCATCTTCTGACATGCCCAACATTTGACTTTGGACATATATGTATCTTTATTCTTCTTCTCCTTTCCCTTAGCCCCATCTGATGAGGCCCCTTTCTTGGCCTTCCCTTTGTTCTTCCCCCTGGTTGTCAAAGCTACATCCTCCTCATCTGCTATCTTCATCCCACCACTGCTAGTCTTCCATATCTCATGCTGCACACAATCATCCCAGAATATGTCCCAATTGGGAAGATTCTCCCTAGAGGTGACATCGTCTCCAAAGACCTCCCAAGACTTAGGAAGTCTCACTACAGCTATCCTGACTAACTTTGTGGGTGCAACTGCCTCACCAATAGTAGTCAAATCATCACATACCTGTTTGACCCTGCCAAGACAATGAACTACACTTCCAGCCTTTGTCATCCCGATGTTCTTCAATTGTTCTTTGAGTACATCTTTTTACTCTCATTGGTACTCTGATAGAGAGTGGTTAGTGTTGTCCACATCTAATATGCATATGTGTTTACTCTCACCTAAGGAGCCACATGATCCTTCAGATTGTCCATCAAAATCCTTTTTTCCTTTGCATTATTTTTTGTTAATTCGGCAATTTCATCTGTAGCAGTAGGAGGTACAACCACTTGCTGCATTATGTCCCAAATTGTTGCCTCCTCAAACATTGTCTGAATTATGTCCTTCCAAACGGCATAGTTGGATATCCCATCCAGTTTGCCCTCTATCCTTAAGAACATCGCCATGACTATTGTCCAAAATTTACAAAACCAAGAAAATGGAGAAATGAACTTTCCAACACACCCTGTTGTCCCAAAACAAGAGTTTTTTGTCCAAAAATTCAGTTGGTTGTCCAAACCACTATTTGTTGTCCCAAACTATCGTATGTGTTTCAAACTTCAATTTTCAACTTGTAGCTCTAATATTGTGTTGAAATTTGATGACTAAAAAGTTTATTGCAATCCCAACCCGGTTTTAATTTCACCTTATCACTCCCATTCAGTTAAATGCCCTTTCCCATAAGCATGCATTCAACATATAGAATTCTGGAAATGAAATTTTCAGATTAAAACATATGGGACTGTCAACACATGCTGAAAATAAATATGGAAATAAACAGACCAGAAACACACATAAAAATACACACAGATTTTTGGTTAGCTTAATAGACCTAGGCAAAACCCCTTCAATCTTCTCTGGGGAAAACCTGTTAGAGATCTCTTCAAAATTATTTATCTTTCAAGTTCAAGAAAAATACATTTGCAGACAAAACAAAACAACAAAATACAACTTATCTCTTCAGCACAAAACTCCTTGAAAACCGTGCCCACTTTGCCTCGATTTCCATGCCCACTTGAAGCTGAAAATATGTACTCTACGGATACGGATGGATTTAAAAAAAAAATCAAAAACTTCTCTCAAACAGTGTGCAACTCACAACATTAAATGTTGTTCGTATTGTACCTTCTATTATCTTTTATGCCTTGATTTTTGTGCCCAGCTTTGCCCAGAAATCACTCCTTCAGCTTGCTGCAGCAAATTTCTCCTTCAGAACTTTTCTCCAGCTCTCAACCTCCTTTCTCCAATTTGCTCATGAAGAATGAATGCAGTGTCTATTTTCTTTTCCCCATTTTGTTTCCCTAAATGACTTTTGGGCAACCCTAAGATCTAATGGCTCAGATTCATTTAGATCAAGGGATGATAATAAATGTACATTTAATTCTCACTTTCTATTTTTTAACTCACCCATTAAATAAAGTACCCACATTGTACTTTATGTCTAAAGTCACTTTTCACTTTATAATTTAACATTGACTTTACCACTTATAAAGTCACTTTCGCTTTATAAAGTCACACTTAGGAAAAGAATTATTTTGGACACTTTTCCCTAGGTAGAGACTAACCCATGGGAAACCACTTGTCCAAGGTGCATTAAAAATCAACATTCAGGATGATAAAGATTCTGAAAAGGTTGCTACTAGAAGAAACAGTGTTGAGATGGAAGTCTGTTGAATCCATTCGTAGATCTAAAAGACTTTTGAAACCTGAAATGGTGGGCATGCATGTTGACTCAGATGGGGCACTCATTGATGAAAGAGAAAAATATGGAACATATTCATCTGCATCCAATCATTCATCTGAAGATGTGAATTTTGATGGTGTGCAAGAAGATATGAGTGATTTTGAATAATTGTCTAAGACAGTTTATATAATTCATGTTTGCATGGTATCTTGAAATAAAAATTTTAATTTCCACATGATGTTACATGAAGTTATGAGTCATTTATATGTTTGTTGGATTATATGTTTTAATTATGATGAATTTATTTGTTTAGAATATCCACAATGCAACAATAACTTAGAGAAATAATTTATGTTTCATTCAATCTACAAGTATTGATATTTTGATTATTTTAGTCATGTAATTTGTTCATAATGTCATGGTTGAAATATTTTGAAAACTTAAAGTTTTTCAATTCTATGATTGAAAATTTGTCAAATTTTTTTAATCTTTAATGTTATGGTTGAAACCAGTTAGAATTTTAGCGATCTTTAGTGTCATGTTATTCTACGTTTAACGACATGGATGAAAATTGTTGGAATTTTAATTTGTTTCGGATCTCATTATTTTATCTTTAACGTCATTATTGAAAAATGTTGAAATTATACCCGTGAAAGAAAAATGTTATTCTACCGACAACATTAGGGTGTTTTTTTCATTTATTTTGCACAAAAAAATTGGTTTTACTGCCATTTTTTTTAATGTTGAAAATTAACCCTAAAAAAAATAAAAATCATTGCAAAATACACACTTTTCATTTTCTGGTTGGTTTTCATGTTTTTTTGGGGTTTTTGAGCTAGAGTTCTTGTTTTGAGTTTATAATTCTTGTTTCAAAGTTTACATTGTTGGCTGTAATATATTCATCCTCAACATTACTCAAAGCAACTGTATCTTGCTTTTTGCTCATCCATGAGATAATGGAGGATCCCAAACTGCCTCCCCAGTTGGAATCTGTATATCCAATCAAGTGGACATCATTCCTCCTATCATATTTCAAGAAGTAGTGGATTGTTCCTTGTAGATATCTCAGTATGTGCTTGGTTGTTATCCAATGATCATGCTTTAGCTCCACTTGGAATTGACTGACAACATTCACCGCAAAACATGTCTGGTCAAGTATTCACCAAGTACATTAGTGAGCCAATCAATTGTCTATGCCTGGTTGGATCCACTGGGCTAGATTTGGAAATCCAAAGTCTCTTCAAGTTTGTGATCATCAGGGTTGTCATTGGTTTGCAATCCATCATGTCAAACCTCTCCAACATCTTGATCACATACTTCCCTTGACCTAGATAAGATCTCATTAGGTCCCTGCCAGACTTCTAGTCCCAAATAATAGTGCAGCAACCCAATATCCTTTATATTGAATTTTGCTGCTAGTTACTTCTTGCATTCTTCATTTCGACCTTCCACACCTTTCAAGAGAAGATCATCCACATACATAAGAATGATTACAGACTCACCCTTTACAACCTTGAAGTAAAGGTTCGGATGAGCATAACTTTTTGTGAAGCCCAATCTTTGAAGGTATGCATCCATCCTTGTATTCCATGCCCTTCGTGCTTGCTTAAGGTGATGCATTTCCTTCTTCAACCTGCAAACATATGCCTCTCTATCTTTGACTTCAAATCCCAAGGGTTTCTCTATATAGACTTCCTCATCAATTGTGTCATTCATGAATGCAGCCTTAACATCTATTTGATGTATATTCCATCCCATTGATGTTGCCAAAGAGACCAATGATCAAATAGTTGTATACCTTGTTGTTAGAGAAAATGTCTCTTCATAATCGATGCCTTCTTGTAGACAAAATCCCCTAACCAAAAATATTTCCTTATATTTATCAATACTTCCATCTGTCGCATGTTTAATCTTGTACATCCACTTGGAAGTTATCATAGACTTGTCTTCAGGCCTAGATACGATCTCCCATACCTCATTCTTCATTATCAATTGGTATTCTTCATTCATAACATATTTTCATTCTTGATTATTGACAACTTCCTCAAAGTGGATGGTTCTGCTTTTATTAATTTTGTCATATATGTTGCATACCCTGAATATCTTTTGGGCTTCTTGCTTTCTCTAATGTGTTTTTTAGCTGCTCCATGACCCTTTGCATCTAACAGGGTTTATTTCAACCAATTAGGTGTCTTTCTAGTCTCGGGGATTACCGCAGGTTGTATGGGTTCACTGGGACCTTCATCTTCATGATTTGATTCTTCTTCCTCCCTATTAACTTCCTCTTCAAATACCAGAAGTTCTTCATCATCAAAGTACATAGGGAGATCTTTTGATTTATTGAATGCAATACTTTCGTCAAATATCGCATCTCGATTGACTTCTATTCGGTGTCATTTTATGTAGATCCTATAGGCCTTAGAGGAATTACTGTAGCCAACAAATGTTCCCTTCATGCTTAATGGATCAAGCTTCTTTCTCTTGTCCTTTGGTATATGAATATAAACATGACAACCAAAAATTTGGAGATGATATACGATTGGTTTCTTCCCAGTGAATACTTTTTCAGGAGTCAAGTTATCTAGTGACTTGTGGGGACTTTGATTTTGTATGTATATTGTTGTCTTTGTTACTTCACCCCACAAAAATTTTGGCAAATCTTGATCACGTAGCATTTTTTCGCACTTTCTTCAATGGATCGGTTCTTTTTTTTGTAACTCCATTTTGCTCGGGATTATATGGGACTATCAACTCCCTCTTAATCCTAGACTCCTTACAGAAGGATATAAGTTCTTTAGAAGTATACTCTCCTCCATTATCAGATCTTAATATCTTGATTCTCCTTTTTGTAAGGTTCTCTACTTCAGCGTTGAATTCTTGAAATTTGATAAATACTTCATCTTTGGATTTCATTAAGTAAACCCACGTTTTCCTGGAGTGGTCATCTACAAATGTGACATAATATAGATGACCTCCAAGTGACTTTGGAGTCATAGGACCACAAACATCGAAATGAATAAGATCCAATATTTGTTTTGGGTCTCTTGGTGTTCTTACCTAATGTGCATCCCTTGCAAATTCCTTCATGATCTTCTTTTAGTTCGAGGATGTCATTTATAAAAAAAATATTAAGGGTTGATAAGATTTTGTAGTGGAGATGACCAAATCTTCTATGCCAAAGTTCACATGGGCTAACTTTAATGTGAACCAAATCTTGAGCAAGGGGAGTTATCGATCTATAGAGTCTTCCTTCACAAATCACAATCATTCTAGCATCTTCTATGCTTGATTTTTCACTCCATACTACAACCTTTCCATCAATAAATGCAACTCAATCACCCTTATCTTCTAAGCATGAAATGGAAAGCAATTTTTTATGCAAACCGGGAACAAATAAGATATTGTTGAGATGAATGTTTCCTCCATTTTCCAACGCAATCAAAGTTGATCCAATTCCTTTCACATGGTAGCTTTTATTATCACCAAGTTTTACGAAGTAATAGGACTTCCCTTTTGATAATCTCTTCAATTTCTTATGTTGACCATTCATATGCCTTGATGCTCCACTATCGATCACCCAAATATTATTTTCTTGAAATGTGTCAGTGAGTACTAAGAACAATCCTTCATCCTTTGTAGATGTCTTAGTCACTTCCTTCTTAGAAGAAAATAGGAGATCCCATACTTCTTTGATGCCCTTCTTGAGTTAACTTGCCACCTTCTTTAGGAACATCTTTAGTGTAGTAGATATCTTCATTGTGCCCTTAGCCAACCTTGGCTTTGATACCATGTTGAGAAATCTATAGGGCAATAGTTCGGATGTTTCTCTTTTCTTGATAACTACTTGAGATGTCTTTTTACCTTTTTTTACTTATTAGATTCTTCACTTATTATTATATTTGTATATCATCAAACGGCTACCAAAACAAGAAAAACAAGAGTACACAAGAACACAAAATGTAGGTTGCAAGCTAGGGCCAAAACCTATCCACTTGAAAGGAAAACCCACAAATATCTTATCTTCTTATAGATTCTTCAATTGATGAATTCCAAGACCTCTATACCAAGACCTCTACCATCCAAAACCAAGTCCAACCCTTCCAGATGATGTCCTTCCTTTGTTCAAGTCAAACCCAGTCAAATCTCTTCCAATAGCACAATTTCATCCCTTAGCTTCATAATTTCGACCTCTACTACAAGTTTGAAATTTTCGGCGCCCAGAAACTACTGTTGCTTCCACACATGTGAGTGAATTAGCCTTCCAAGGCCTCCCATCAACTTCGATTGCCTTGCTTCGTTGTCTATGGCTAGAAGATGGCCTAATGAGTCCTTCCAATAATTTTGATCCTCTTCCAACAAACAAACAATTTCGACCTTGAAGCAGCAAACCCTCGCTTCCTTTTTCGCACGTGTGAGAGAGAATTAGCCCAAAAACAGATCTTCTTCGTCCTCTTCCTTCTTCGATGCCTTCTTCATCTTCCTTCTTTACTTGAATTGAATGAGTGATGAATGTGTTCCAAGGAGGTCGAGTTCCTTCCTTTATATAGGCTTATAAAGGTGGACGTGGCTCCTCAAAATAGGTCGACTTCCCAACTGCCACGACGACTTGGTCTTAAAGGGAATTTTGAAACTTTTAACGACAAAAGTAATTTTCTTTACAAGTTATAGTGTGCCCGATGGGATCTTCAACTTATGACAATGACTCTTTTGACTTCTTGACCTAGGACAAACCCTAGAAGCACTCAATAGGCGCTTGACCTCTAAAATAAAATACCTTGAGCATGAAACCCATGCTCCAAAAATAATAATAATAATTTTTCTTTCATTTTACAATATACAAGAATCAAAAATAAATTTCATATTTATGAAGACCAAACCTAGTTACACATTTTTCAACATAAATGATGCAAATGGTAAGAAAATTATGGACTCCACATCTCATATGACGGAGGCAGATGTGGATAAACAACAGAGGGGAGTAGGATAGTGTGATTGGTGGCAGTCATTTTTTGTCAACGTATATTATCGTTGATCAGTGACACCAACAAATATTGTACAGACATGATCGTACAGGTCATTTTAAAAAAAAAAAAAAATATTAAGTGCCAAAATATTAAAATAAAATAATAAAAAGGGAATAATATTAATAAACATTAATTAATTATCATGAAGTTACTTTATTAATATACAAATAAGATAATAATAATAAAATACATAATAAATAAATAAAAGTAGTGGGGTCCACAAGGAAGAACACTAACCTCAACGTGTCGAAGTTAACCCATTAAAATAGATGAGTGATGTGCACAATCAAAGAGAATATTGTTCATTGTGCTTTAAGTAGAAAGCATTCCTTAATAGGGCGGCAATTTAACAAACATAATACTAGTAATAAATAGTATATATGAAAAGGTATAAAGGTGTGTCTTATCTACAAAGACAAGACTCTTCTACAATTTTCCCATCTAACAAAAGTTGCTTTAAGGATGCAAAAAAAACAAAGGAAAGACTAAGTTATATATTCTATGAACTAAGTAGCCATGGCATGTATATCCTAGTGTCATTGTACCAATTTTGAAATTTGGGTGTCATATGTCAATTTTTGTTTCTTATTTGCATTATATTTGTATTAATTTAGAGATTATATCCATCATAGAGGCAATTGATGCCCCTCATAACAAAGTAATAATAGATCCTTGTTATGTAGTACATTGATCTCTATAAGTAGATCCACTACCCCATAATAGCTTCTATTTCCAGTTCATTAATCTACATTATAGGGATATCCTATTACAAGGAGTGCCAACCCTCATAATAGACATATCCTTCTTACATGTGTTGATGACACCTTCTAACAAATAGATCCATGTTATGTGGGTCAATGACCCCAAAAATAAGCTCTATTATAAAGATATAGGGGTGTTCCCCTAACTAAGAACACCCTCAAGATAGGATGCATCATTGCAATTAGGTGTGAAAGGGGCATACCCATATTGTAAATGCACAAAGTATGGTGCATGCATAATGTGGACTAGGTCGATGACCCCCATAACAAGCTATGAGATATAGCACTATGGGTGTTTATGTATATAAGGATGTGCCCTCAAGATAGGTGTAACAGCCTTGGTGAGAATTCCATGTAATAAAAGTTAAAAACAATAACCACGTACGAATAAGACACTTATTCCAAGTTGAATGCTGGGAAGGATATCCTAGTGGGTGTTCATTTTGTTGTTTACAGCTAAGGAAAATAGAAAAAGCAATGACTAAGGAATTAAGAGGCATTTTGACACATTTATTTAAGAAAATAATGGAAATTAGGAAAAAAAGAAGTGAAAGGTCACAAGTTGCACGTGAGGAAGTAAATGAAGGAAAATAATGGAAAATGAAGAAAATAGAGGCCTCATCCATAAAAAGGCTTATGAGGATCAATTGGTAACCTTTTGTCATTTTTGCTTTAGATTTCTCCCATTATTCTCTCTCTCTCTCATACTCTTGGACACTTATAGTTTTCTTGGAGCAATTTGGCATTGGAGCAAGAAAAACAAAGAAGGCAAGAGGAAGCAAAGATCAAGCAGGGAAAGACAAGATCAAACAACTACATCAAGCTTCATTGCAGGTATCAACTTGCATGTGTATTTTCCTTGCTAGATTTGACATGCATGGGATTGCATGTGTTTATTTTCTATCATGGCATGGGTTTTTCCAGATGTGACATATTTTCAGCCTAGCTTTGCCATTCCCTGATAGCTTTAATGAAATGGGTTCTCTCATGTGGTTTATGTGGGATGGCCGGATTGGATTCGAAGTTGAGTGGGGTGGATCTCCAAATTGACAAACACATGGTGGTAGTGGTCCCTGAACCGAACTAAGGATGCACGAAGCCACTGGCCTAGTAATCCCTGAACCAGATTGTGGATTGTGGTAAAGCCAGATTGTGTGCCTCGATGAGCCTAGGAATCCTTGTCGGTGAATGGCAAGATATACGATAAAGCCAAGAGGTGGATTTTCTCTCCGTTGGGCCTAGTGATTCCGGGATGGAATGCACAGTAAAGCCTGAAGAGTATGTCTCGTGTAGGGCCTAGTGACCCCTAGATGGGACTGCGGATGCATGGTAAAGCCTAAGAGACTAGGAGGCACTCAAATTCCTCATGGTGTAGGCAGAGAACTCTGATGGCATCCACATTGATTGGTATTTTTGATGTGTTCTATGAGTCCCACATTCATGCTTGGAATATGGCACGGGGGTGATTGGCTGAAGAGAGACTAGGCTCAGCCAATCTATGGTCGGGTGGAACGTGGTAGTCCCATCACCGGTTGGTTCACTGCATTGATTAGTGAGAAATTAATTCCATTGATGTTCATGTGTAAATGCACTGGTGTATATATGGATTTTGATGGCTGATATGTTTATTGTAATTATGTTCCTATTATGTTGGTTATATGTAAATTTTATGGCAGCAACTGTGGTTGGCTCTCTGCATGTTTTTACTTGTATTTGATTGGATATTGTGTCTATGATCTAATAAGTGATAAGGTAGCAAATGACATGAGGAAACAATGGTTCATGGCAATTCTCAGATAAGTAAGAGATCCCTACACTTAACTATGTTAATTAAACATGTAGGTTACATGTCGATGATATGTTTGATGAAATGTTTGTCATGGCTTGTAGGGGTCTCGCTAAGGTCTTGATAAACTATTTAGTTTTACATCATTGTTTCCTTGTACTTTACTTAATTTTGAGCATTCATTCCATTTTGGGCAGTGACCTGGGCTCTGGACCTGAAAAAGTGGCTTAAATCTTGGGGTTGCTAGCACAGAACTAGCAAGTTTCCTCCACAGTCGCTGGCATGAAAGCCTATGAGAGCGACTTTAGGTCTCTGGTCGCTCCCTTGCCCATGGCATGAGAGCGACTGAGTCTTAAATTATCCAGAACAACAGTGGGGCCCAAGGACAGGTTGTCCGAGTGCCTGACTTGTCTCTTGAGGGTTCTGTTGATGATGTTGGATAGTTGTGTGATGTTCCATCGATTCCACTTCCTTAAGGTCACCTAGGAGGTCGAATTTGATCATAGTAACCTCTCGTCTCATGTTTACCCCAGTTGGCATGGTTACTTGGGTGGAGGTGGGAGGAGGGTGTTACAATAGCTGGCATCAATTCACACTTGGGTACGAGATGGGTGCAACCTAGTCCACATTGTGCATGCACCACACCTTCGTCAAAATTGTGAATGCACAAGTGTGGTGCATGCACAAAAGCAAAGCAAGGTGCATCTCTTTTCATCCCTAGCTTTCTAAAACAAATAATGTTACAAGGGTTGTTGACCTACATAACAACGATGTACCTTTTAGGGGGACTGCGACCCTCCTCCTTATGTAGGTTACTAATCCACACCACACAAATTCATGTTATATGGGTCAATGACCCCTTTTATAGCATATATTACAAAGAATTGGGGATGCTCGCATAACTAGGGATGCGCCCTCATGCTAGGGTACATTGTCCCATAGTTAGGTACAAGAGAGATGCACCCTGATCTACATTGTGCACACCCCACACTTGGTACATGCATGTTGGCTACATTGTCTAAGAATAAACGAAAACAAACTATAAAAAATGTAAACGCAAAGGAGATGGTAAAATTGGAAGAGGAGTGACTCCTACCTATGATCCATGAAATTGTTATAGGTCTCCATTGATCCTTAAGCTCCCCCTCTTGCTTACAAAATCGAGTAGTTCTTGACCTTTGTAACAATTATCTAACATGGGTAAGGGAATGTGAAAAGATGCACAATTTAGGGTTGTACAAAGACTATGTAAGGGGAAATACAACGGCAATGGAATCAAATTGTTAGTGGTGGTATCTTGCATGGAGGACAAGCAAAATAGAGATAGCCCTGAAAACAAGAAGGTTTTTATCCAAACCCTAATCCACTGGAATTTGACAAATTTACAAAATTCAAATACACTCTAAACACCAAGGATCAGTGAGGGATATGAGGGATATGGTCCATCAACATCTGCATGGTACTCATGCAGAATTTGAAGGATCCAATGATAATGATGCTTTGAAACTATAAATTTGAAGGTCACTCCCTTCCAACACTTCTTCACTGTATTATGATTTTTTATTTTCAGATCATATGGATAAATAAATCGCCTGAGACATCGGATAAGAGATGAAAAGGACCATGGAAATGTAAATTATATTAGAGAAAATGAAAACGATTCACAATACTGAAGTTTATATTTATTTATCACTTGACACACAACACACTGTAATTATATCACATCGATCGTTCATTGTACTTGAGCTAGAATAAGCACCCAACCACTAATAGTTCATTGCATTTGAGCTAGAATAAGCACTCAGCCACTAAATGTCCAAATATAGGACAAAATGGAACATGAAATTCACATGTTACACTTATACCTTACTAATATCTCAAAATCGAAAGCCAACCCAAATCTTCCATGAGGATATTTAGTTCATTATTATCAATTTTATAAGAGATGGTGATCAAATGCTAATGAATCTCCAGTTTTTTTATATCAATGCAATGCACGCAGGATGCAAATTATTACCCAACATTGGAAGTTAGAGCAATATATGAGGAACATGGTGCTAGCAAACACACTGTTAAGCGGCATGAAATGTCGAATAACCTACAAGCTTGATGTATAAATGCTTGCACATTGCAGGATATCTCATAGCACAAATAAAGTATCATTAAACAATCTGCGAATACAAAATTGAAGACACACTGATAGAAATATCTCAGAAGACACCTGAGAAGTCCTTGCGAATGGTAAAACTATTTCCAATCTCTAACAACTGACTGAGATTCTAAAAACTACTCTAAGGATGTAATCATACCTAGATTACTGGGTCCATCTTCCTTTTAAATGTTCTACTTGTTATCCATGGTAAATCATGCTTTCTGAGATTCTAAAAACAGATTGCTCAAATAAACCAAATAGTTTACAATTGACATAGGAAATAAACAGTAGTCACACCAACTATTTAATGCAATTTTTCAGCTTGGCACAACAGGATTGCTTTTCTTTCTATTGGAGACGGATACTTTACAAGCAGGAACCAATCTATGTCCCAGCCAATTGACAGAAACTGGAATCTCAGAAAGCATGGTAACAAGTGAAACATTTTAAACCAGGCTATCATCTTGCCTGGGCTCGGGCTAATATCTACTTTATTCAGGGAAGATGGAACCAGCAATCTAGAGTATGATTACATTCTTAGAGTAGGTAATTTCTCTTCTGCATTCTAACATCTGATTTCTGGAACATCAACACTTTCTGATCCAGATAAAAATGCTTATTTTGCCTGGCCAGGAATGCGCATCCCCTTGTGGATATTACACCGCTTTCTGCCCTTATCGGGTATAATCTTGCATGTTGATCCATCTTTAAGAAGGACTCCACAATATCTATATTCATTTTCATGTTCCCCAACTCCTTGGTTCTTTGATTCAACGTTTGCACTGATGTTAATTTTTGATAAATTTTTCTCTTTCTGGCCTTTTTGTCCCTTGTGATCAGGACACCGTTTTCTGCTTTTAAGAGGGGTAGCTGTACAAATGGTTCCATCCTCTTGAAGTGCACCACATATATTTCTTCTTGTGTCGGCTATGCTTCCATTTTTAGATAATGAATGAGGGCGGTTTCTTGTAAATGTTAATGCCCCAAAAATGATCCTTGGTATTGTGTTCCGTTCATTCACTTTTTCTGTATGTGCGGGCTTCTTCCCGTCAATTCTTATTCCTACTTTCTTGCCAAAAAGGAGACATTTCTTTTGAACGATGAGTCTTTGTAGTGATTCAAGCGTTGTCTGTGAACTCAACTTTTCTAACTTCAAAAGCACATCATGAGGACGCCTGGCAGCATTTCCACCTCTATTCCAAGCATAATCAAACACCTTCAGCAGCTGCGCTTCAGCTTTTTCTGCTTCGGCCTTCGTGTCCATCTGTAGACACAAACAACAATGCTCTTGAAACATGCGTTCGCTTTCATGAAAAGAATGCCAGGAAAGTAGAGATATTTCAGTACGGGCATAAATTTTAAGCAATTACCACGAATATACCTAAATAAGGTAAAGGAGGGAAATGATTTAGATATAAAAGTAAACATAAACAATATTTACAAATTCAAACATTTTAATAAAAAACTCCAGTCCATTATGCACCTCCAATCGCAAATACCTGTGTATGCCCGTTAAAAAAGAGAGAGATATACCTGGACATCAAAGAGCCCCGTAGTTCCTAGGAAAGTGAATAAACACTTTTTATCACAGACTGATATTTGCATCTCTAGAAAGGAACTTTAATCAATTATCAAGAAAAAATGGTTTGCAAGAGATAATTGTGTCTCAAACGAAAGGTAATCTGTGTCAATTGGAGACAGTTCCACTTATAATAGACTAGCACATTATGTCAAGTCTCAACTGAGATATTGTTCCATTCAGCGGAAGATTTTCCTGAGTGTTAAACAGGATAGACAGAAATCATCTCATTGTATTCTGGCAGACAATGACAACCTTTGTATTTTCTCCGTCTACAGCAAGCAATCTGTATTCCTCTTAAGGTGACTCGGCCTGCTCTACGAAAGTACAATAACTCAATTCACCTTAAAACTGAAGGGAATGGAGATTAGAGGTCGTTATTGATTATTTTCAAGGTTTTTCATCTGGCTCGTGCATTTCTTACAATTAAATCCCTGCACCTTCATAGTAGCAATTGGTCTAAGTAAATTGTAAGAATGTGGGTGAGTGTTAGTAATAATGCCATGTGGAGATCTTGGTTTTGGGTTGAATCTCCGACCAAAATATTCGACAGAATCAATTATGGATCCCTAAAAATTATTTAGGCCATGTGCTATCTCTGATCTGTGCAGCTGACAATCCTAGCTCTTGATCTCAAATGAGACCAACGATGCGGAATTAACCCGAAGTATAATCGAGTCAAAGCCAAGCAATGCCACCCAGTGGACAACCCCATTGGTGCAACTTATAGAGTAGTCTGTTAGGAAGCGAAGGGGTTTTAAAGGCAGAGAGATCCTGATCATTGACAGAATGAAGGGTCGATGGTGCACATACATATCACAACCAATAATAGCACCGATAGCCATATAACCCTTAGGCCAAGACAAGTCGAGGGCATGGCCTTCGTATGATTTGTCTGGATTATAAAAGTGGCACAATCCAAATCATGGACCTTTGCAACCTGCAATGATCCCATCCATTGATGTGGCTATAGATCTACAAAGCGGGTTCCACCCACACTAGAACTACTAGCACTTTAATAATGCTCCCTAATGCATAAAAGTTTAGAATAAGGCTCTTGGCTAAAGGATATTTTATAATATTTCGAAAGAAACCTCCAACACTAAAGCAAAGACTTACTAGGGAAAACCACAAACCTACCCCTTGGTGATAAAAATCACTATACTTTGTGGGGGATATTTTAGGAAGGCAGAGAGCTACCTCAAGGGGACTCAATGTGATAAAAATTTCAATTAGGTAGGTGAAATTTCGGACACAACTAGACACATGAATCATCAGTATATTTATTGGCTAAGTGCAAAACGGTGTTTGTATTGTCAATTAGGTAGAAAAAGGAGTATATTTGTACACTTGCTTAGTTAGAAAGAAACGAAAATTGGTTTCTGAAGGAAAGGTTTGGGGAGATACGGCAGTGTTGGAGCTTGCCTACTCTAACATTTGTGATCATATCAAGTCAACCACAAATTCTGGTTCAATGTAATTTTTACATTTCATTGATGATTTCTCTAAGAAGAGGTGGGTTCACTTTTTTACGAAGAAATCCAACGCATTCGTCAAGTGTAAGGTATTTAAGACAGCAGTGGAAAATAAAATGTTGGTATAAATATAAAGGTACTCCATTTAGAAAATGGTGGGGAGAATCACTCTAATGAGTTTAGAGAATTTTGCAATGGAGGTATCTAGAGACAATTTCCTAATATATACATCTCAGTAGGATGGGGTTATGGAGAAAAGAAATAGGACAAAATGTCTCGCATTTATATCTCTGTTGTTTCGGCTACTAAGAATTTCAAGCATAAGTACTCCAAAACTATAGACATCTACTTTCTTTGTCAACTGGCCATGCACGGCATATTCAAAAACCTAATAACCAATTGTTCAAGCAACATATATATTGATATGAGTAATATTATTTGGGAAAGTTTAACTTGACCAACCTCCGCAATCTTAGGATTCAGATATTCATTGAAGAATATATTGTTAACTTTAGTATCCCTCAGGAGAGTACACCATATCAATATAAATTTTGGACCATATTAGCCAACCTATATTTATTGCAATTTTATCAAATGGGCAATGCTATTGCTGTCAAGGTAGTCATAGGCCAAAATTTGTTAATTTTCTTCTACACAACATCCATGTAGCTTAACGATATTTTTATATTCGATAGCATAGATAAGAGCTATCTTAGTTATATAGGCATGAACACCTTGAATTGACTTAGTAGATAGCTTCTTTACTGCCACCACCACATCATCATTCAAAATTCCCTTGCACACAAAACCAAATACCTCTGTCCCAATCTAAGTCACATGGGCAATGCTATTGCTGTCAAGGTAGTCATAGGCCGAAATTTGTTAATTTTCTTCTGCACAACATCCATGTAGCTTAACGAGATTTTTGTATTCGATATCATAGATAAGAGCTATCTTAGTTACATAGGCATGAACACCTTGATTTGACTTAGTAGATAGCTTCTTTACTACCACCACCACGTCATCATTCAAAATTCCATTGCACACAAAACCAAATACCTCTGTCCCAATCTAAGTCACATGGTTAAGATTCGAGTTTAGGTTCAGTAACGATTATGTTTGGTTTGAGTTCGAGTTTTTCTTAATGAGATTTCAACGAGGTTCACCATGAGGTGTGTCTATATATACAAATATTAATTTTTAAATGAATATAGCATAAATTAAAAAATCAATATTAATAAACATTAAAATGCTAATCATGGAATTGTTGGAACTACTAGGAACAACCGGAATTGTCGGAACTGTTGAAACTGTTGGAACTGCTGGGAACAGCAGGAATTACCAAAACTGCCAAAACTGTTGGGAACAACCAAAATTGCCGGAACTACCGGAATTGCCGGGAACAGTCGGAATTGCCGGAATTGCAGGAACTGTCGGAATTGCTGGAATTGTCAAAACTGTCCCGGAACAGGCAGGAAAGCTGATGCAGAGGGTAGAAGCCGGAACTCCCTGGGACAACCAGAATTGTCGAAACTGCCGGAATTGCCAAAATTGCCGGAACTACCAAGAACAGCCGGAATTGCCAGAACTTTCGGAACTGCTGAGAACTGTTGGAACTGTCGAGAACAGTGGGAACTGCCAGAACTGCCGAGAACAGTCAGAACTGTCGGAACAGCCAAAGCATCTGTCTCCGAAGGAGAGCAGCATGCAAAGGAAAACTAACTAACATTGGGACAGTTGTATGGTACTTAGCAGCAAATACACCAAGCATGCAATGTTACAGCTGGCATGCAAGGGACAGCTAACATGCAACAGCAAGCATGCTAAGGACAACGAGCAAGCTAGGGACAACAAGCAAGCAAGATGCAACCAACACATAGGTCAGTATGGCAACATGGTGCAGCAATGGCACATAATGCAATACAGTGATGGGTACACTCATGATTAATGAAGCGTGATGAGATGCAACATAGTGATGATGGGTGCAGCATGGTGCAGCGCAGTGAGGTGTAGCATGATGACGAAATGCAGCACAACGATAAGTGAATGAATCACTTTGGAGAATCAGTTGAAGCAGCATGTCTTCAACTGATCTCATGTATCATCTTCTTAGAGATGATCTATGCTCTTATCTAGATAAGTCAAAATGTTGACTTCTATTGTAAACATACTATCTCTCTCTCTGCTGAACTATTGAAGAACATATAAGAAGAATTGATCAAGGGTTTCCCCACATTCGGGTTTGTCCCTGGCTAGCACCACATCTTGTGTCCTCTTGTCTTGGCTTGTCTTCTGTGATTTATGTTTATGTTCTATCTGCAGTTTACTTTAATGCTGGTGTGATTGCTAATCTGGAAAAGATATTGAGCTAACTGTGAAAATTGAAATAAATTGCTCTAAGAATAGAACATACCTAAAATTAACAATGATTTGTGCTCCCTCTATGAGCCATTTGATATGTATGTAATCTAGTTTTTTTAGCAATACAAAATTTATTAATTCACACACACATATATATAATTTTATTTTTTATTTTCATGTAATTTGACCACTTAAAATGTTTATATTACATAACATAACGAGACATTACAACATATCTTACATATTGGGCTGGAGAGATGTTGTAATGTCCTATTATGTTATGTTATGTAATCTAAACATTTTAACTCGATCAAATTACATGAAAATAAAAATAAATAATAATAATAATAATAATTAAAATAAAATTGAGGTAAAATAGTCAATTTACTGTTGGTAGTTTTTGGGCTCTTTCCAATGGTATTTTTGTGTAAGTTGTGTGTGTGTGTGCACGCGTGTGTGTGTCTAAACTCAACCTAGATCCATCTTAATTCCAGATCAATAAGGATCAAATCTCTTGAGGTGCAAACCTATTTTAGAGTGAAAAGAGATTTGATCCCTCTCAACACTTCATAGATCTAAAGTTAAGATGGATCTAGGCCGGTAAGTTAATTATGCCGAGAGGCACTCTTCGTCCCAATATGGAAAAGATGTCGCAATACCCTGTTATGTTATGTTATGTAAATATTTTGACCTGGTGAAATTACATAATAAAATAATAATAATAATAATTAAATTACAACAACAAAAAACAAACAAAAAATTACTATTTGAAATTTTTTGGCTCCAAGTTTTGACAATCCATGGTTCTTCCAATGGTATTCTTATGTAATATAGCCTATTTAAAGACATGGAGAAGAAATATTATATTGCACCTTGAGAGATTTGATCCCTCTCGACACTTGATAGATCCAAAGTTAAGATGGATTTAGGCAAGTAGAAAGACAAAATACCAATAAGAATTGTTTCTCAAACTTAGCAGCAAAATCGTTCATCTGAATTTCTATTGAGTTTGCAACCTACTTCTACTGTTGCTACCATTTTCCCTTCTTTTCCATGATATTGTGATGCATAATGTCCAAACTTATAACAAATAAAGAACTTGATTTTATTCGAGTCCTTTCTTAACTACGAGGCTGACTTCTCACTCTTTCCCTTATCCTTACAATTAGTAGAACCTTTTTCTTTGCCCTTCTTCATCTGACCTAATAGGGCCAGGTTCTCATCACCACCCTTCTTGGCCTTTGACTTCAACCAAGTCTCCTCTTGTCTCCTCTTGTTGGCCTTTGGTAGAGGCTTACTATTACATCAAACATCTCCTTAGTATTGCTCTTCTCAGATTTGAGACGGATCAAGTGATCTTTAATGGAATCCATGAGCATCTGCTTGGTTTGTATCATGTTCTATAGGGGAATTTTCAAACTGTTAATGTTCCACAAAAACTATCCAAAACTTTGTGGATGACTGACTCATTTCTGAGCTTAGATTTCTTTTTAATATCACTTGTAAAGTCATTTATTATGCTGTAGCAACAATGAGAAAAGCTGAAGTGAACTTGTGTTCTTTAAGGTCTTCAATGAGTAGATTTTACTGGAAAAAGATGAAAGCCTTCGATTGGTAGAGATTGGACGAACATTGTGATTCAAATAATGTTAATGTCTACGAATAACCATCAAGGTTCATGGGACTGCACAGAGTTAAAACCGACACAAAAGACAAGGGTTTTTGCTAGACAACTCTACAAAATATATATGAAACAAGCAAGCAAGGAAAAGAGAATAAAGATACAAGCTAAAAATGTAAACAAGTGAGTATACCGGCAAAGAATGCAGGAAACTAACCAATTAGATTTGTTCCTTCAATATGGCCCAGTCTCAATTGCAATAATCTGCTATCTGTCTGCAAGCTAATTTTCTAATTTCGTTTATTTATTTAGAATTTTCCATTTTATAGGAATTTTGGAGGTAGGAAGACTGAATTTGATTCCATCTGAATATAAAGTTCAGTATCGATATTTACATCATTTGCTAGGCAAAGAATCTGAATATACTTACCGACGCCCATCTAAACACGATTGAAAATCCCTTGGAAAAGGTCTCTGTAAACAATCCTGGACCTTGCTGGACATAAACATCATTTGAACTTTTATTTTGTTGATGGGAGGATGACTCCGACTTTTGATGCAGGAAGAAAGATCCATTTGCCTCCAAATGAGAGCCAGCCTGACCATAATGTTGAAGCCTAGTTCTAACATTCTCAGCCTGTCCAAGATAAACCACTATGACATGTCGACGCTTGATTTTGCGTCCTGAAAGGGAACGAGGTGCAGCTATCCCAAGCTCATAGAGACCAGGAACAGAGCAGCTAGATGGAAGATTATGTATCCTGTATTTCTCTGATCCCTCTTTGCCCAAATGATGGTCTTCCCAGTCAGATGGTCCAATGAGAACCTAATGAGACACCCACAATCAGAAATTACCATGCAATCTATTTACAGGAAATAAATTCATTAAAGAATGACACAGAAAGATCACGTGTAAGGTACAAAATTAATCATAACAAATTCCGTAGTCTATGTCATAACAGAATACCTTTTATGGTCTATGTCATAACAGAATACATTTTGGTTAAACCCTCTAATAAATCATTTATCAAATCAGATCTGCAGCAATATAATCAGAAACAGAAAAGGAGACAGAAAACAGGGGGAACAAATATGGAAATTTTCAGAAAGGCCAGATACGATCCAGCAGAGCGACATAAATATATATTTTCATCTTTAAGGGGAAAAGACATGACACGAAAATTTTTTGAATATCAGTTGTCAGTTTGAAGCCTAAAAGACAGTTACCATTGTAGTTCATCATCACTACTATCCTGTATCATACTAAGTTGTACAATGTAAACATATATTAACAAATACATGCAAATTGCAAAATGAGTGTCCTACTATCACATCCAATGTTCATAACCTCATTACAAATTACAATTGCATATCATCAAAAATATCTTCATCCATGTTATGAAGCTGTACATTATCAGTTTCATCCTCTACAAAATTGGCAACATTGATGCCATCTCCACTTGAAGATGCTATTGTCGATGCCACCTCGTCAAGCAAATTATGATGCATCATACCATTCAAGATTGGAGACTCAAGATAGACACCAAACCTTAGCAACTGACTGCAACCATGCTCCAATCAGCTACAAACTTCCAAGCTTCAAACCCTCACTCAAAGACAATCCCAACAGTAACTTGTATCCCCAACAAGAAAAACAATCAGATTGTATCAAACATTGGTGTGCTTAAGGGCAACCCAAGAGAATTTACATCGGGTTCGGAGTTTCACTAACATAGCAAATGGGCAAGACCAGTATCCATACATAGCCTACTGTTCATCAAAGTCCATTGCTTTAGCGAACTACCCAGGTCGTGCTTGGTAATGATTTGCAACAATCTCCTTTTTAGAGTCTGTTGGTATCTCATTGGACTCGCCTCCTCCCTCTAGATACTCCCCAATAAATCAAATGCATACCTAAGCTAGTGCCTTCAGTTCAAGGTCCTCGGAATGTTGTTGTCCTTGGCAACCAATCCCTGTACAATCACGCTACAGCTTCTCAATCTGCTAGATCTGCTTCTCCATATCATAGATCTAACTTTTTTCTTGCAGATCTGACCTTCCAGAACTCAGATCTGACTTTCTTCTTTCAGATCTAATCTTCCAGCACTCAGATCTGACTTTCTTCTTTCAGATCTGACCTTCCAGCACTCAGATCTAGTCAAGATTTGTTTGGATATTGTAATGACCTAAATAGCATCAGAATGGTTGAGGACCCCAGAGATTGTGCTAGCATATCGATAATAAGAACCAATATATTGGAATTGATTGGGGTCATGAGACTACAATCTGTATAGATGGATGAACAAGTAGCTGATGTGTTGATCTCTCCCTGAGAAGTTTGTATATTTGGATTGGTGGATATTTCTGATTTGGTTGAGAGGGAGAGATAAGTACCATAAGTTGCCCGTATGATGGTACTTGGGAGGACATATTAGCCTGGTTGGTGTTGAGATCTCAGTTATAATTTGGCCTTGATGATGTCAAGAACCCGGTGTGGGAGGGTATCTTGGTCTTATAGAGCTTCGTTTTAGCGTTTGACCTTGATGATATCTAGATCCCTATGAGGGTTGGTTTCTTGGCATGGAGGCCTAGATGGTATCTATATCCAGTTGGATTGATACCAAGGTTGTAGCATGATGGTACCTATAGTGGCAAGTTGCCTTGATGACACCTTAGTCCTTGTTGGGAGGATACCTTGGCAGTTTTGGTATCCCTAGCATTGTATATGTTGTTGTACTCTTCTTGGAACATTTCAAATTGAGGTCAACCTTGTACCGATTGAACAATTATGAATACCTCCCTAGTTAAGAGGGAGTGTTGAGAAATATAACTAGGTTCGGTCTTAATAATGATTCATGTACTCTTGATATTGTATATTTGATGTAAAAGAAAAAGAAAACTTATTGTAAAAGAAAATTTATTTATAAGCATCGGATTCGTGCTCATTTTATTTTGTTTCTAGGTCAAAGCACCCATTGAGTGCTTCTAGGGTTTGTGTCATGAGTCGTAGTCCTTGTCATCTTGTATTAGACCATTCTTGAGTTTATTGTATCAAAGAGGAAATTTATATTTTGAGTCAAAAATGTATTTTATGGCTCCTCCACCAAGTTGGCCTTATAAAGGGAATTCGACCACACAAAAAGACTATATATTAGCAATGCACTCAACCTATTTGAGCATCCAACCAAGAAGAGTTTGATCTGCAATTGAAAAGAAGTACGAAGGTAAGAAAAGGAGGTGACAAAGGCTTGAAGAAGAAGAAACCTTAGTGAAGGAAGGAGGAACCCTAGCAAAGGAAAGGAGTTCATTTTCTCTTGATTCTAGCTCACACGTGCGAGATTCTGGGTTGCAAGAAGGGGCCGAAATTGCAGGTCTGCAGTAGAGGCCGAAATCTTTATGCAGGAGGCTGAAATCTGTGATTGTTGCAATTTTAAAGAAGGTTGACTCTTGTTGAATAGAAGTTGATCATTGTCATCTTGGAAAGACTATCCTGGGAGGTTGACTTGGTGGATTGGAGGAGCTCTTTGTCTTGGTCAAAGTGTCTTGGTTGTCTCATTTGATTTGGTTCTAAAGGAAGAGAAGAGATTTTTTGGGTTTTCCCTTAGAAGAGGGGTTTTGCCCTCGCTGAGAGCCTACATCCTGTCTCCTTGTTGTTTTGATCTTCATGCATTTATGTTTTGGTAGTTGCTTGATGATAAGAAGATAAAAGAAGTTATTAAGATTACAAAGAAATCACAAGTAATTAGCAAGATAAGAAAATCTTTCTGCCTTTCTGATTTTCTAACATGCAAATATTCCATGATCCATAATTGCCTACATTCCATCCTCATGAGGCTTTTGCAAACTACCGCTTACCCACAACTTTCTTTGTAACACGTAGCTTCATAAATGCTCAAAGCTCCCATATCACACCATTTCCATATGCTAATCCACAACTATCTTCATGGCTCTACATCCATGCTAATCTGCAAAAAAAATTAACTACTAACTAGCCATATGTCCACAAAACTTAACATCCACAAATCTATGATACCCACAAATTGTGTTTATAGTTCCTATTTATCTCTTTATGCACACAACCTAATCTTGCAAGTCTACCATGTTTCGTGATTGCTTGCATTCTATCCTTGCAAGGCTTTTTCAAATTGCAATTTACCCACAACACTTGATATAACATTTAGCTTCATTTACATCAACCAACCTCCATTGTGTTCATATTTGGTGTGTCATTCCTAAGCATTCATCGTGGAAATTATATTGATGATAGTCTACTTGAACATCATCATGTAAGTTGTATATGTTGAGTTATAAAGTTGTATTGTGTTAAAATCCAATTAGAAGGAAAGAATGGCCAATTTTAATAAACGTTTTTTCTATGAAGTTATATCTACATGGATACCATGGGCACACATTTTTTGAAATGATAGTATGTTTTTACAAGGTTATTTTTCAAAATTCAATGGTAATCCCCTAATGCTACCTATAAATCCCTAAGCCTAAGCCTTATTGGCCTAGCTAGTAAGGAGGATCCCAAATAAAGTCGAGTCAAATATTCAAGTTCTTTGGAATTACCTTTGACATTATAATTTTTAAAACTTGAAATTTATAGCAATGTTAAACAAATTATAGCTCATTACACTTCATCTCGACCCAAGATTTCAAAGAAGATACTATTTTGAAACTCCTAAAAATACTTCATTTATAATAGCTCTTAATGGGTCTCAAGGATGTTGATCCACCACCCAAGTGGGGGTCAACAAGAGACTCGAGATCTCACTAATCTAGAATCTAGAGTATGCTAGATCTCTACGTGTAACATGTTGCTAGTATTAGAAGAGACAATCAAGACATATGAGGAGAACCTCCTAAAGGCCTTTGTATGTGATGGGACCTATAAAGACTAGGATCTATGATTAAAATCTTCTCACATGGAGAGAGCAAGTAATCTCTAGTCAAGGTAGCAAGAAAAAGTGGAAAGGGAACTCCCTATGTTTCGAAATAGGCAATAGTATCTAACTTTGATTGCATAGTAGATGAGACAACAAAAAATGACATACTCCTCTGAATTTGAGTTAAGTGACATAGCTTACAAACCCCTATCCAACCATGAGATGTGGTGCTTTGTCTCAATCCGAAGTGTGTGGGAGCTAACCTAAACAGAATGCATTGAATGTTCGCATGTGTAAGGAGGTTGTATTATAAGGCCATGTTTCAGTTTTAAAAAGTGCTCAGAGTAGAAGACCCTCTTTGGGCCAAGATCCTCAACATGTGCAATCTAGGCCCTATATATACTATCTATAATATCCTTTATGACTGCTCAGTTCAAGTTCAATTTACACAACATAAGGTGATGTGGTCCATCTAGGGAGTACCTAAAGGATAGGGGGTGTTTGAAAATGGTCTAGAGAGATGGTTGCAGACTTAAGTAATCGAGAGCTCTCTACAAATCAACATCAAACACATACCTGGGGGTTTAGTTGAGGTAATGGCCTCTAAGGAACAAAGTGCTAAATAGGGGCATTGATCCCTCCCTGAGGTCGAGTCTCCAAAAAACAAAACTTTGTTAAGGAACAAGACCAATTAGAAGGAAGCCTCAAGGTGAAGAGGTTGTGTCACAAATTCTACCTAAACAATGGGCTAGAAACGATCAATTTGCATTAGATGATGCCACTAACTCTATTTTAGCCCAATCAATTTAAAGAAAACTTGATCCTAAAACCTTGAAGCCATAAAGGATTGTGGGTTTCATGATTGTGTCTGCAAGGTGCATCTTGGACGAGATGACTTGGAAGTGCAAATGATTGTATCACAAGCCAAAGTGTGGCCCGGTGCACTAAACCCCCGAATATGTGTACATTGTAGCGATCTTGATCACTTGCCCTAGAAGTAGAACTGGTAATCAAATAGAGCATGCTTCAATGCATTGTAGAACATAACCTTCATTTTAACCAAGTTAAATTTCAACTATCAAAGATCATACAAACTAGATAAAGCATCGATATTTCTCTATGGGTCTTCAAGGGAGGAGACTAGAAGGATCAAATAATCTATACAAATAAGCATATATATCAACACAAGGTGTAGAACACAACTATCATTGCCCTAAATATGCTTTTAAGGAAAAGACTCCATCTCATCTATGTTGATCCTAAAGAGAGTCAATAATAGGGGACACATCATCTTAACCCCAATGGTGGTTTGAATGAAATCGGAAAGGTTGTAGGATATACAAACATGACCAAGAACCAACTCATAAAATCCCATGATGGAAGACAAGAGGGTCTCAAAAATGCCCATGTTATGGAGTGTCTGAAACAAAGCCTTTCTCAAGACCATGTCAAACATTTTTTGAGAATCTACAAAGAAGAAAAAAAGCTTTGAAGAGCAATGACGTCCCTCCTCAATAATGACCCTAAGTGTGAAAATACAATCAATAGTCTAGTACCTTAGGGAGAAACATGCTTGTCCTCTAGCCATGAGGTACCTCCAATCAAGCTACTTTGAAAGCCATTGATGATAACTAAATCATAAAGCTTAGAGAAGGTGTGTGTAATCATGATGATTATATAATTATTTGGTTCTAAGCTAGCCCCAAATTTAAAATCAAGTGGATAATATGCTAGGACCAAGCCAAGCAAAACAAAAAACATGATTAAACAAATGAGCAATGTGAGAGTCAATAGAGTGAATTCCATATGTGAGGAACTCGACTTGTAAGCTTTCCTTATCAATAGACCATTCACTTGATGTTGTCGAAGGAGAAAAGATGATAGAGGAAGAGATGAGGCGATATGGATAGGACCCTACACTAAAACATAATAAAGGTACACTTATGAGAAAATATGGATTGGCGATCCAAATCCAAGGGGAGAATAGTATGTCAAAGGAAAAGGGTATGCCAAAAGATTTTCAAAGAATAACAGAGGGCCTCACAAAGTTTGTGTCTTCACAAAGGAAGGAAAGGGCACTTTTTACGTCAAAGGTCAAAGGAGGCAACAGTGGGATTTCCAAAGGTGGGGAAAAGGGGAGGCATATTTAAAAGAGAAACAAAGGTTCTTATATGGAGTTTGCACCTCCTCGTGAAACCAATAGTTCATGGCGAAAAAGCCAAGCATGGAGGCATGGGGAACTACTAGATGGACATTAAGGTATGAGTTGAGAGTAGCCCCATAAAGATTCATGGAAAGAAACCCATATTTGGTTGAGGCCACTTCAATGGACAAGAAATGATGGAGGGAAGGGATCAATTACTAAAGGAAAGTGGGGCAAGTGGCATAGGGGTCAACATATTTTCTATCAAAGAATATGGTTGCAGACAGGACACTAAAGGTAGGTATGATAGAGAAAGGGTGGAGGAATTAGGTTGAAGAGGGCTAGGAGGGTGTGATCTACAAGGGGAGGGAATAAGACTGAAAAGTGTGATGCGTGAGGGAGTGACATTTAGTTACCTATAGCATAATCAACCACGATGGCACCTCTACTATGAAGGAAACATGTGAAGCCTTTGAAGTCAGGTGGCAAGGAAGATCGTTAAGAAGCAATTGATCATGAGATTGCCCTGGCTATAGAAAGTGCTTCCCACATGTTGTGAGGACCCAAGAGCATTCCACATACAAACTAAGAAAACAAAGTGATTTTTGGGAAAATTGAGCTCATAACATAGCCCCTCCACTAAATTGTTTGGGCCATAACGTTAAAGATGGTGAGTCCCTTGTGTTTTGACTGTGGTTTTTTTTTTCTAATGTATTTTTTACAATCTCATATAATCTTATTTGTATTCTCCTACTAAGGGAGTGTTATGAATCATGATGCCAACCCACTTCTTATTATACTACCGATGTTATTTATTTAGTATATTGAAAGGACATAAAATTGAAAATTCTCAAAATAAGGTTTAAGGAGTAAGCTCATAATCTAGAATAGTTTAATTATAAATCTGTTAAGAATCAAGAGTGTTAAAAAAACATCAAGTTGGATACTAATTTTTTATCCTTCTCAACACATAACAAATTGAACGATAAGATGGACCTATGTTTGTTTTATTACACAGCTAATGGTTCAAATATGGTAGCTAACATAAATAATGCTTCAATGATTTGTTTCTTTTTTTGACTTGGTGTTAGACTTTCCAAACCCAGCATCTGGTATTCAGTTCCCAATAATTATAAACAGAACGAATACACAACCAGATTCCTAACACAAAAAATATAGCCTAAGCAAAAATTACTCGATCTGAGTCACACAGACATAAATAGATTTCCGCCCAATCAATAGTTTTTCATTAATAAGTTAATCATGAAACTTACTTGGGCTCCCGTACCAGGGATAATGGCCTAGCTGAGAAAATACAATACCGATCACCAGCGTCACGGCATTCTCTCAAACCCAGCACACACTCACTGAGAAGTCTCTCTCAATCTTGTGCTATTGTTGTGTCTAAGCACCTCACATTAGGCTCAATTTATAACTTTCTTAAGCTAAGATTGACAACCAAAATTAGCTTCGTCAAGTTAAATAAAGATAACTAACATTATTTTAGTTAACTATCCTATCTTTAGTTTTCTTTACTTTAACTCAAGTACAAGTCATAAATTTAGCTTGCCTTACACGCACATCACATCAATATGCGTGCAACTAGCATGAACACTCTACATGTCGAATGCAAGCTCCTAACAAGGCAAATCAAGGTGTTTCTAACAAAAGACACAAAACTAGAAGTACCTTTCGAGCTACAACACTCAAAACTTGGTAATTAAGGGAAACAATATATTGGCAATTTTTTTCATTTCTTTCTCATGTACACATGAACAAAGTGTTGAAGATCTCCCCTACCCAAACTGTAGAGCAGCTAGCTTCCCTTCGTGCAATCATTATATGAATAGAGCGCTGAAGGTCTCCCCCACCCAAACTACAGAGCAGCTAATTTCTCTTGGTGCAATCATTTTTTCCAATAGGAAGATGTCTTGGAAAGTGGATCCTATCTACTTTCCTAAATATTAATGTTCAAGGTTCATTTTGCCAGACACACACTTTGTGCCGTAATTCCGGCGGATTTACATGATTACCCACAAACATTAAGCACATTTAATACAATAAACGAGTAGGGCCTCCCCTCCCTCCTAAGCAAACAGACTAATGGGTCTGGCCTTTATCATTCATTGATACTGCTATGAATGATGTCGTCAACAGATAGACCATAATCATTGAAAACTTGTAGCTGATTGGTGTGGACTTTCCAAGTCATGGTGGGAACATTACTGCCTGACATCTGTTAGAGCGCAGGCTTCGCAGATCAAAATAGAAAATACATTAAAAAAACAAAACAAAACTTAAACTGGCTCTTTTGCCATTCATATATAAGGAACAAAACGACTATATCCTGTGCCTTTGAAAAAATCCTCAATGCCTCACAAACTGCAAATCATCCATGTACCGTTTTGCTTCAGAAAAATGTACGATCTGAAACCAAACTTCTTCATTTGTATAGCTTAAATCTGAAGTGGGTATTTCCAACTAATGGAGGTGCACTCATATCGTATCACTTTAGCCTAGACTTACAAAAACATAGAAGACAGAACAAAATAAGAACAAATTCTTGAGTGCAAGCGAAGGCCTTTTGACAAATGCAGAAACAGAGATAAAATTTGCAGCAAGCGAATGGATAACACAAAAGGCCTATACAACAACCCTCAGAAAATGCACTGAAAAATATTTTTACAAGCTAAAGTTCAGAAAAAACTGGAAAAAACAGAACGAAGAAGAATATCGGTAGCCTATTGAAAAACTAAATCATAAGGACGGATAGATGAAGGTTAAAGCATACCGCCCAATTGGAGAAAACTTTGTCATGTTTAACGTAGGTGTAATCTTCTCTTCTTAGTCTCCTGACCCCCGATTTCGCAGCATCCACCACAACTGCGCCCATGGACTGCCTGTTGCAGAGGTTGCAATGACTAGTGTTGGGGTGAAGCAGCAACTACTCTTGTGACGGTGAAGGACAATAGCGCTTTCAGATCCCATTGCATGCATTATATTGCAATGTGCATGTAGCTATGGAATTGCTTGTAAGAAGGGCGATCAATGGCTTCTTTCCCCTGCAAAGGTATCTGTCTACCTAAATTATTCTTCTTTGCAGTACTCTGAGAATCCACTTGCAAAGCGCAACTAGCCGTTTGACCTTTGAAATTTCCGAAAACTCTCCGCGAAATAATCCCTGCAGGCAAGGTTCCATTGGTATCGCAGATGACGGAATGAGTCTGTGGGCCTTCAAAGTTCCATTGGTATCGCAGGGGACAGAACGAGAGACTGCAACTACTCGGATTATAATAACCAATTTATAATAGAAATATAATTAAAATTAACGAAAAAAAGAGGACAAAGTAATAAGAATATGTGTATGCGTGCGCCCGAGTAAGGAATGATTGGATAACGTGGGAAGGTTGAAAACGGGCGTCTTGAAGTTTTGAAGTTTTGGGCGGGAAGGGCAGCCCAAAAAGAAAAAGACAAGTCAAAAGGAAAAAAAAATGTATAATGATGACGTTAGACGCGCTCCACGAATAAGTAACAAATGGGCTATTCCTTTTTTGTAACTTTCACAAATACCCTAGGACACCCAACTCAATACTAACCTCCATCTTATGGATTGATTGAGTATGGTTTGTAAAAGGAAGTTTTTTTTGGTGGTGGATTGAGTGATTTGTAAAATAATTTTATTTTATTTTTTATATTTATAAGAATTTTAATAATAAACAGTTATATATAGATAAATTAGTTTGAGTTAATTTTAATTATTAAATAGTAGTTTTTAATATTTATTATTTTATTTAAAATAATTAATTATATATAAAATTAATATGTAAAATTAAATAATAATAAAATTTAGAAAATTTGAAATTGAGTATAGTTGGGGTAGGCAAATATGCAAATGATGTAGTAGGGGTATATGGATCACTGCAATGGCTCTTTCTCAAACATATAAGATTTGGTGGTGTTGGGAGATTCAGAATTGGTTATCCATCACCTTATTCATGAATCTTTGTCTAAGGATTGAAAGTTGTAAAGCATTATTGATCGAATCAAGAATTTGAAACTAGCCTTCTCTACTATTAGTTTGTTTCATGTGTTGAGAATGAACAATTCTGCTACAAATTATCTTTGCCAATAAAAGTGTAAACGGTGTAAACTTGAATACAAGAGTCCTAATGAGAAATGGTATTTCTTCCCTAGCAATTATTCCTTAACAGTTGATCTAATATGCAATGTAAATTTTGTCAGTATCTAGAGGCCTTTTGGAGAATCTCCACCTCCAAAGACCATGTGTCCTTTAGGATAGTAAAATGGTTAATATATATTGAGAATAAAGATCATCATGAGATTTACAAGTATGTATGGCCTTGAAGCACTTTCATTGTACTAACTAGTTGTACAAGCCACGATCTAGGCACGAATTTGATTTAATACAACATTCTTATAATGATTTAAAATAATATATAATATATTAAAAAAAAAGAAAAACAACACCCTCGATCTAAAAGTGGTAGTCTATCTATTCTACGTTTTGGAGGTTTGTTTTTTTTGACATATTTTTTGGTCTGATTTGTCCAAAATCATTTCTTGGATTCCCAAGTTTGAGTTGTAAACTCTCTCCACAACTTAGTGCCCAAGGGTATTTCAAGGTGTTGAATCCATATATACAATCATAAGCCAATTTTTAGCAACAAAAATTAAGATTTGGTCAAATTTTAACTAAAAACTCTAAAAAGTAGCATGTTTAGAGAATGTCACCTAAATCTAAGTTAAATATTTAAAACATCAAAAATCATATTTATTTATTTTATTAAATATTATTTTCTCTTTTCTTTTTATTTAATTATTTACAGCAAAAACTTATATTGATTTCTTGAGATAATTTTTGGGATAGCACTATGTGCAAATATTTAGATCTTCTCCAACATTTTGGGTGAACACTTCACCCATCATTAGGGCCAAAGAATTGAATGATTACAAACGAGTGCTTTGAAGTCTTAAATAGAGGGTAGCTTAACAATTAGTGGTTAAAAAAATAATATTAAATAAATAATACAGTCCTTAAAAGAACAAAGTCAAAGAAAAAGAATTAATAAAAGAAAAGAAAATATATATATATATATATATATATATATGATTTTTGATTTTTTAAATATTTAACTTAGATCTACGTGCATTGTCTAAACATATTATTTACTATTTTAACTCATTATAAGAATATTGTATTAAATCAAAATTCATGCCTAGGCATGTGTAGACAATGGCACTTAGATCTAAATTAAATATTTAATAAAAATCATATTTTTTATTATTTATTATTTTCTCTTTTCTTTTTATTTAATTATTTACAGCGAAAACTTATATTGATTTTTTGAAATAATTTTCAAAGAAGAAAAATTAGTAAAAATAATTAAATAACCTAATCGCCAAGAGAAAATAGTCAAAATAAAGAAATTAATAAAACTAATAAAAAGAATTGAATTAATTAAATCTGAAATTTTGAATTAAATTAATTAAACATAAAAAATTTAAAAAGTAAATTATGTAATGAAAAAAGAATTAAGAGAAGTTATATTAAATAAATTATTTACAAATATTAAAATTTAATAAGTTAGATTATATATGAGTAACATGTGTATAGAAACATAAATAATGTAAAGTATCATTTAAAAAATGGTTTTTAAAACATGCATTATTGAGAGATAGGTCAAATAATGCAATATTTGATTACTAATGTAAAGTATCATAAAAAGTAGTTTTTAAAACCTGCATTATTAAGACATAGGTCAAATAATGCATTATTTGATTACTTATGTTAGGTTAACTTATTTCTAAAGAGTTTTCTTTCCATGTTTTAATAAGAGAGGATTTTCACATGTGTCTAGTGGTAATCTCATATGAAATTGTGAAATATGAATTTTTTTTTAATTAGTTTTGAGTTATTAATTACGATGAATTCACATATGAATTTTTTCTTTATTAGTTTTGAGTTATTAATCAATTTAATTAATTTTGAGTTATTAATTACTAGCAATTGCCTTTAAAGGTGTAAAGATACATTAGAGAAATGAAAATTTTGGGTAGATCGAGAGTTATAATGGATCTAGGCTAGTTTACCCTCAACATGCTCTAAATACTCTAATGTGTACATGGAATAAAGTATCATAAAAAGTGGTTTTATAATGGATCTAGGCTGGTTTACTCTCAACATGCTCTAAATACTCTAATGTGTACATGGAAGTAAAGTATCATAAAAAATGGTTTTTAAAGTAAAGTAAAATGGCTAATAGTTACTGAGGATAAAGACCCTCAAATTTACATGTATATATGGCCTGGAAGGACTTTTATTGTACTCACTAGTTGTATAAGCCAAGATCTAGGAATGAATTTTGATTTAATACAATATTCTTATAATGATTTAAAATAATAAATAATATGTTTAGACAATGCCAATCTAAGTTAAATATTTAGGAATGAATTTTGATTTAATACAATATTCTTATAATGATTTAAAATAATAAATAATATGTTTAGACAATGCCAATCTAAGTTAAATATTAAAAAAAACGAAAATCATATTTTTTATTAATTATTATTTTCTCTTTTCTTTTTATTTAATTATTTACAACAAAAACTTATATTGATTTTTTGAGATAATTTTCTAGATAACATTGTGTAGGATTTTAGATTTTGTCCAACGGTTTGGGTGGACCCTCCACCCATTATTAGGGTCGTTAAGAGAACAAAGTCAAAGAGAAATAATTCGTAAAAGTAATTAAATAACCTAACAACTAGGAGAAAATTTTAGTCTCCTCTAATTATTATATTTTTGTTATAGGATATTGACTCATTAATAAGGCTTGACTCATATTTATTTATTTATTTATTTTTATTCTATTTATCTATTTTTGACTCTGTTTCTTATATTTTGGTTGACATGGATTGTTTGTTTCTTATTAATGTTTACTTTTTTCATCTTTCTTTATTATTATTATTATTTATTTTGTTTTATCTTAATTATTATTATAATATTATAATATTATAATATTATTATTCTTAAACTAGCAGTTATATTAGCTATTATAGGAATATTATTTGATTTTAATAATCATTATTAAAATATTAATTTTCATAAACTAGTTGTTATATGTTTTTTGTCTCTACATCACCCTCTATTTAACCATGTGCCATGATTTGCATCTTCATCTAGATGATGAACCACTTGGCAAAAAATTTCTCCTATATGATTTCTAGAGAAAAGACTTAACAAAAAAATTAATAAAACTAATAAGATAGAAATGAATTAATTAAATTTGAAATTTTGAATTAAATTAATTAAAAATAATATATATATGTGTGTGTAATGAAAAGAGAATTAAGAGAAATTATATTAAATAAATTATGTACAAATATTAAAACTTAACACGTTAGATTATATATGAGTAAAATGTGCATAAACACATGAATAATGTAAAGTGTCATAAAAGTGGTTTTTAAAACATGCATTATTATTAAGAAGGATGTTAAATAATGCATTATTTGATTATCTATGTTATGTCAACTTATTTGTAAAGAGTATTTTTCCATGCTCCAATAAGGGGAGGATTTTCACATGGGTGAGTGGCAATTTCATATGAAATTATGAATTCACATATGAATTTTTATTTATTATTTTTCAGTTATTAATTAATTTAATTAGTTTTTAGTTATTAATTATTAGCAATTGCTTTTAAGGTGCAAAGATACATTTGAGGAATGGAAAATTTGGGTCGATCTGGAATTATAATGGATTTAGGCTAGTTTACTCTGGACATGCTCCAAATACTCTAATGTGTACATGGAAGTTCACTCATAAAAATAAACTATGTTTGAAAGAGGTTTTAAAGAAGGGTAAGGTTTAAATCTAATGTGTACATGGAAGTTCACTCATAAAAATAAACTATGTTTGAAAGAGGTTTTAAAGAAGGGTAAGGTTTAAATCTAATTTTTTTAAGGGAAAGCATTTTATAGACATACTTTAATTCCAAAGGTGGTTTCATCTGAATCTTTTTGTAGAAACCCCCATTTCTTCTCTAATTGATAACTCCATATTTGAATCATTTATGAGTTGTCATTCAAGCTAGTTAAAAGGTAAAGGTAAATCCCTTATAGCAGCAAAAATAATAATATAAATCTATGTTATATATTAGTACAAGGAAATTTCAAAATTAGTGATATAAATTTGTTTTAATAAATCATTTTAACTTTGAAGTTATTAGGCAAAGGTTAAAAAAATCACTATGATGGAAATCTATGGATATTTCAAATTTTGAAGTTAAAATAAATTTATTATACTTTGTATGAGAAAATTAATTAAAAAATATCATATATATTGGTAAAAAACATAAATATAATATTGATTTGAAATCTACAGGATTGATTATCTGCGCAATTTCACCAACATTAACTAAGGTTTTCATTTATGTGAATGAAATAGGGAAATTAAATTGTTAATATGCTTTAAACATAAACTTTGAGAACTGAAAGTAAGAATGAACAACAATAAAAAAACGCAAACACAACAAACATTGTTGACGGAGTTTGTCCTTTTTGGACTACGTCTCAGGGCCGGCTTCCAATAGGCGTCCATTATATTAAGAATGCTCCAAAAAAACTCTTTACATTGAATTTCACCAACTGAATTGTACACGCAAGCACTACTAATCACTGTCAAAAAGAACACCTCTATCTCATCTCTCCAATGCCACTCTCCGTTCCCAAAAAGGCCCAAAGGATGGCCAACATACACTCAAAAGAGCATTTGCAGGTATATGCAAAACATTGTTCAACACCCGCTGCAGTGGTAAAAATGTAATCCTTTTATAATGCCTCGAGCAGGGTCCAGGGTCAAACCCTCGGACCTCCCAGGCTAGGCTATACATGGAATATGGGTTTTTGGTTTAGGTGAATAACATTACATGATGCAATAGAATATTTACATATAACACTAAGGTATAACAAAAGTCTTCGCGCTATGTAATATATAACCAATGTAGTAAAATGTATAACCTCGGCGGAATCAGTGGATACCACATGGCATCAAATGTTGACATATGTTGCATATAATAAAACCAACTCCGGTGGTCACAGCCCCATGGCACCTAACCCCGACAGTCTCGACCTGTTCACATAACCATGTCATCTCAGCGCCACATACTCCGCAACATTGTTATATCTAACATGACACGTTCACCAACTTCGATAGTTTTCCCAACTGTGTCGACATGTGGACCCGTGACTCTAACATACTCTGGTGGTGGAACCAAGCGTCAACCTGTGGAAAATGACATGGTGGCATCAACAGCCTACTCATCTTTAGCATGTGATCTGTGTTGGCGGTTACATTAATGTCCTCTGGCGGTTTGTAACAAGGTTTTGATATGCGACGGTATGTTGAATTTGGTTTAATATGTCACATATGTTTAAACTTTAACTCCGCCACCGTGATACATATCCGCCCATATACCATAGTTTATGGGTTTTAAACCATAAGACTTCGCACCGCTTTTTATATTTGCACATACCATATAGTTCAAACTCCGTCATACTTTAGGTTTAATACAATCTCCGCTCAACATTTGCATAGTTTTAATATATTTGCACCATTATAAAGTTGTGCCCAGCTTAGAATATTTGCACCATAATTATATGGTTGGTAAACCATAGTTTTTGTTTTAATATTCTTACCATGCACCTGTAAATATATATATATCCACCTTCAAACTCAAACTGAATTTTGACATTTTTTAATGCGTTGACTTGTCTACTGCCACATGTCGAGCTCTTCAGCTTGGCACTATTTTCAGGAAAAACTGAGACCTTTGAACTTAGAGCAAATTGAGGATCCTCCTAGATCATTCCTCTCCATGGAAGATTTTGGACCACCAAAAGTTTGGTTTTAAGCAGACATGAGGTGAGGGTACAACTCCCTCACCCTTCTTATCTCCATCCACCTTTCTTTGCTTGGATTCATGCCTTTGAGTCTCACTCGACGATACCTGACATCTCCATGCCTAGAAGTGCAGACCTTCCTTTTACCTTCACCTTCATCCTTTCTCTACTGATGTAAAGTCATACTTGATCACCAACCTGAAAGTGATGATCCACCCGATGCTTGTCATGGCGCATTTTGAACTTGTGAACTGTTTCATTTATCCGAGGCAAATAGAAAAACCTTTGTAGTTGTGCCACTATCTTTCCTACACAAAAATGCCTTGCAACATGAGAATAATGTGCTTCCCTGATCACATGTGATCTTTCTCCCTGTGTTATGCACAACTTGCCAAGATGGTACAATAACCTATTATGAACATGGTAATTCACTTCTTCCACCTAAGCACCATGAGTTAGTGATTCACAAACATCTTTGAAAACAGTATATGCAACATATTATTCAATGTAACTTTCATGTGCTAAAGAACTATTTTGCAGAATAACTTAAACATTCAAAGAAGAACTTGACAACATATCAGCTACTTTGTTTGTTGTACCTTTCTTATACTTGATTACTTAGTGGACCTGCTACAAAAAACCCATCCATCTGTAATCTCGAGATTGCTGCAAGTTAGTTTGAGATTGAAGGTATTGAAGTGGCTATTGATTTGTATGAATCATTGTTTCTTTGCCCATTAAATAATGTTTCCATTTTTTAACACTTCCCATTAATGCATATACATCGTTATCATGAGTTGGATAATTTGCAACTTCTTTAGAAAATGCTTCAGAATGAAAACAAGTAGGTTTTCCTTTCTGCAATAAAATTGCACTCATTGCATACCTACTAGCATCATTTTCTATTTCAAATGGATGTTGAAGGTCTGATGGAGCTATTACAATTTTCTGCTTCAAAGTATCAAATTCTTTTTGTTGTTTTCCTCCCCACTGAAAGGAGACTTTAAAAGTTGTTAAAGCATGAAGTGCTGATGCAATAAAATAGAAATGAAAAGCAAACTTACTCCAATACTGAACTGCACTTACGAAACTTCTAACTTCCCAACTTGAACTGAAAATAAGAATATCATCCAGATAGACTATGACAACAATAAAAGGACGAAACACATCATTCATCACTCTCATAAAAGTTGTTGGAGTGTTGCATAAACCAAACAACATAACCAACCATTCATAAAGTCCCTGCCTAGTCTTAAATGCAATTCTCCATATATCATTCTATGCAATACGAATCTGATGATAACCACTTATTAAATCTAGTTTTGTAAAGTAAACATCATTCTTTAATTGATCTAGCAAATCATCTATTCTTGGAATAGGATACCTGTTATTTATGGTGATTTTATTTAAAGCTCTAAAATCAACACACATTCTCCAAGTTCCGTCTTTCTTAGGCACTAAAATGATCAGTGATTCACATGGAGAAGAACTAGATCGAATGAAGCCTTTATCAACCAATTCCTGAATTTGTTTATTAATTTCTTCATTTTCTATGTGATCCGGATTTAAACAGGAACACAACAAATTACAGATATTACCATAAATACAAAGATGCAGTAGAAATAACACTTCATTTCATTAATATCAAATACTGAAACATGCTTACAAATAGAATGGAAATAAGATTAGCTCGAGCGATGGTAGCGTATCTCTGAGAAGAGATGTGGTGGCTACATGCCTTTGAATTATGTTACAATGAGGCTCAAGGGCCTTTTTATTATTGAACAATAAGAGCAAACCCTAAACAACCAAAACCCTAACCCAAGGAGATGTAACGCCAAGAGTTTATGGGCCTCATTGGGGTTAGTTGGATAGCCAACTTCCTGGGGTTACGACTTGGTCATATTATCTCCATTTGACGCGCATGATACCCCACTAGAAAGATCTCTCCGAGGACTACGATGGAAAAGACGATTTTATTATAAAATCGCTAGTGGTAGATTGGCAAAAAAACATCGTTTAAGACCTGAAAAACTGCTAAAAATACTAAATTGTGCTACAATTAAGGAAACTGAAAAACCGAGAGAAACAATGGTGGGGTTCCAAGTGGAATTGGTAGGTGGCCACCAATATCCACTTGGATCATTCCTCCCCCCTTAGGAAGCAATGGTCCCGATTGCGTTGAGTTCCTCCATGAGATGAGGAAACTTCTGCTGAACTTGGTCCCTGGTGAGCCACTTGCTCTAGTGAAGTAGTTGGCCTGCTTTGACAACTCGATACAGTTGGATCTTCTGCTAGTGAGTGTGCTTGATCTGCGTGTCCATGATCCGATCATTTGTGGCTTGTTCCATGCAATCTGGATTTAACTCTGTAGGTGTGAGTTGTTATGCAATGTCTAATGTGTCTAGCAATGGTGGGAAGTATGGTCGAAGGCAGTCCACATTGAACACTGGGTGTACGCTAAGGAATGGGGGAATGTTGAGCTCAAATGCATTGTCTCCCACAACCTTGGTAATGGTGTAAGCACCATATCAGAGTGGTCTGAGTTTCCAATAGGCTTCAGTAAGGTGTTCCTTTTGCAAATGCAATAAGACTTTGTCACCCACCTAAAACTTGTGTGGCACCCAATGTTGATCATGTCGCTGCTTGTACTTGGCATTTTATTTCTCCAAAATGTCGTGGACCTGCTAGCGGATATATTGGATGTGCTCAATGAAATTGTTTACCTTATCGTTTTCGGACTGGACATGAGCTGAATCTGCCTGAGTAGCTGCAAATGGCATGGCCACATCAATGGGACATAGTGGTTGGAATCCCAAGCCCACCTGAAAAGGGTTGTGGCTAGTCGAGCTGTGGAGGGCCCGGTTATAATTATGTTGGACATAGGGGAGGCTCTCATCCCATGTGCGTGGATTCTTTGAGTTGTACATGTGCAGAATGGGTACGATCATCATGTTGACAACCTCTGTCTGGCCATCGGTTTGGGGATGGAAAGATGTGGACTTAGTGAACTTAGTGTCCAGCATTGAAAAAAGACTGGACCAAAATATACTGAGGAACCTGTTGTCTCGATCTGAGATGATAGACTGTGGGATCCCAAAGTGTACCCACACTCATTCAAAGAAGAGTTTAGCAGTGGCTTCTGCTGTGATATTCTTCTTCCAAGTAGCCATAATGGCCATCTTCGAGAATCAGTCGACGACCACAAAAACATAGTCATTGCCATGCTTAGTAGAAGGAAGGCCTGACATGTAATCCATGGAGATGGATTTCCCAAGTCGAATAGGGGTAGGCAGCGGAGTATAGAGGCCTTGCTTCTTGATGGTCGATTTGGCAATGGCACAGGTAGTGTAGGATCTAATGTACTTCCCAACATCCTGTCGAAGATTCGGCCAATAGAAATACTTCTGCAGTACTGCCACCGTTTTCTCAACCCCGAAATGCCAAGCGGCCCAACTGTAGTGTGCTTCCCAAATCATCTTGGCACGCTAGCTTGAAGGAACACAAAGGTGTCCCAGGTGGCATAATAGGGCATCCTGGAAGTGAAAATCTGGAACTTGTTGACCCTCCAAGAGCATCTGGTATGTGTGGCTGAATTCTGGGTCGCTATTGTAAAAAAGTAGCCAATCAGAATTCTCGTGCCCACAAGAGTTGATCACAGTGGTTAACGCCATGATCGGTTGTCGGCTAAGGAAATCTACAACATTATTGGTGTTTCCCTTCTTATACTTGATATTCAAATGGAACTGTTGCAGGTATGTGGACCACTTCTGATGGTGATCATTCTGCAACTTCCCTTGCATCTATATGAACTGCAGGGGTCGATGGTCTGTGTGGATGACCGTTTCCTTTCCCAAAATGTAATGCTTCCATTGTCGGCAGGCTTGCACAATGGAATACATCTCTTTTTCATAAGTGGGATACTTTCGGACTATGTCTGAAAGTGTCTCACTGTGATATGCCACTGGATGCCCCTGTTGAGTAAGGACTACCCTAATAGCATAGTCAAAGGCATCTGTCTCGATCTCAAATGGTTGTTGCAAGTCTGGTAATGTGAGCACTGGTGCAAAGCAGAGGCGATGTTTCAACTCTGTGAATGCCTTCTGTTGAGATTTAGACCAAAAGAATTTTGCTTTCGCTCCTCCCTTGGTGACTTGACTCAAGGGCCAAGTGATATGAGAGAATCCCAACATGAACCTGCGGTAGAAATTGGAAAGACCCAGAAAGCTACAGAGCTCTGTCAGAGTGGTTGGAGCTGGCCAATCCCGAATGACTTGGATCTTGGCTGGATCCACATGCACCCCTCGTTCATCAATAATGTATCCCAGATACTAAACCTGGGTCATGCCAAAAATGCATTTCTCCAAATTGGCACATAGCTTGTGTTGTCGCAGTGTTTGGAGAACCTGTCGGATGTGGTGGAGGTGCTCTTCCTAACTCTGGCTAAATATCATGGTATCATCCAAGTATACCACTACAAATGAGTTGGTGAATGGCCGCAATATGTCATCCATGAGCTTCATGAAGGTTGCAGGAGCATTCGTCAACCCGAAAGGCATAACCAACCATTCAAAAAGGCCCTCCTTGGCTTTGAAGGCAGTCTTCCACACATCGGAGGGTTCAATTGGTACCTGGTGATATCCTGATTTCAAGTCAATCTTGCTGAAATATTTTTCCCCCTTCAGTTGGTCCAGAAGGTTATCAATCCATGGGATCGGGTACCTATTCCGGACAGTGATCTTGTTTAGTGCCCGATAGTCAATACAGAGACTCCAAGTCCCATCCTTCTTCTGTACGAACACGATCGAGCTCCCACAAAGCGATGAACTCGGACGGATGTGACATTTCTGTAGCAGCTCCTGAATCTACCTCTTGATTTCATCATTCTCCAGAACGGAGCACCAATAGATTGGTCCATTGGGCAGTGGCGCACCTGGATTCAAATCGATGGAGTGCTTGACCTAATAGTGCAGAGGCACCCCTGCGGGGGAGGTGAAGATGTACTCGTACTCCTCCACGACCTTGTCCATCTGTTGTTGTCGTGCGGAGGGGCCTTGTCTGGAGGTCATGGCCACCGTCTTCTTCTTTCCCTGAGGGCGTATCATGAGGAAAACAAATTTCCCAATTTTGGAAATGAGCTTACTGCATTGTTTTGCAGTAACCAAAGAGATGGCGGTAGGTGGTGCTACCTCCGGTATCCTGTACAACTTATTTCCCAAAGTAATAATAATAGAACGAGGCCTTGATTCATACACAACATGTCGCTTCCATAAGTATGGTTGGCCTAATAATACATCACAAACATCAAGGGGAGAAACGTCACACAATACCTCATCCGTGAAGGGCTTGATGTTGCATGGTAGGCGACACTGCTGGCTCACGCGAAGATCCTGTCCTTGGTGAAACCACCTGATGGTGTACGGTTGTGGATGTGTTGTGTTCGGTAAGCCCAGCCGCTTCACGAGCTCTGCCAAAATGAGGATCTTTTGGCTCTCGATGTTGACAATGAACTGTAGTCGTGAACCCTTTACCCACATCTGGGAGTGGAAGAGGCGCTCCTCCTCCTTTGGATCTTCAGGTTCCTCCTTCTGGATCTTCGTGGTGGCAATGGTGGCGTTGGGCCCCACATCGATAATCTGCTTCCCTTTGTCATTCCCCTTGTCGCATTTCGATTCAGAGTCGAAACATGCATCTGATTCCAAAGCCTTTAGTTCGGCCACCAGTCACTGCTTGGCCCGACACTCACTTCTGTTGTGAGTGGAGCTCTTATGGAACTCACACCACTTTCTCGTGTCCTTCTTTGGCTTCATGGTGTTTTTATTTGCTTGTGGATTTGGCAGGTTGTCCTGGGTCACCCCGCCTTGGTTTTGTCCTTTGTTCTGCTGTTTGGGGGCACCTTTCCCTTGCTTCGGATTCACAGATCCAAAGTTTCACTTCTTCTGTTTAAAATTTTTCTCGATCTTGACGGCATATCGATATGTCGTGCCAAGTGAAATGATGTCCAGGAATTCCATCTCGGCCTGGATGTGCATGTGCAAGCAACCGCGGTACTTGAGAACCAAATGCTTCTTAGAATCCTTGATACCCAAGTTAGTGCGAAGGGTATGAAAAACATTGGTAAACTCCGACACATCTTGGTCCCTTCCCTATCACAGCATTGTCCACTTTATGTGTTTATCCTCAGAGCTCTCGGCAGGGTAGTACTGCTCCTTGATGGCATCCCGGAACGAGTTCCAAGTGGGTGCCACTGAAAAAAGTGAGTTTGTACTTTCATCCTTCTGCTCACAGTAGGTTTCCCACCAGTCCTTGACGTGGGGGGCTACTTTGAGAAGTGCAAAAGTGATCTTTTCCCGACTAGAAATAATCATGAACGGAAAATATCCTTCTAGCATAATCAACCATTATTCTACAGTGTCTGCATCTATCTGACCCTCAAATATGGGAATGTCAAAGTTAACTTGTATCTTAAAGGGTGTGGCGCTTCCAGAGTAGCTGTCGGAAGTAGATGCGTCACCCTTGGGTAGCCGTTGAAGGATCTCGGCAAAGTTGTCCATCATCGCGTTCCTTTGTTGCTCGAGGGCTTCTTCAAGTAAGATTTTGATAGGATCTCCTGCCCACTCGTCTTTCTTTTCATTCGCCATGGGAGGTTGTTGGGATTTGCGAGGCTGGTCTTGCAAAGGTTCGACTAGTTCGAGCCCTAACTCCTTATATCCTGACCTCATTGAGGACATGCCAAGAAAAAAAGAGAAAGAGCATACCACTCTAATACCACTAATCTGGATTTAAACATAAATGCAACAAATTACAGATATAACCATAAATACGAAGATGCGGTATAAATAGAACTTCATTTCATTAATATCAAATACTGAAATATGCTTACAAACAGAATGGAAATAAGGCTAGCTCGGGCGATGGTAGCTTATCTCTGAGAAGAGATGTGGTGGCTACATGCCTATGAACTATGCTACAATGAGGCTCAAGGGCCTTTTTATTATTGAACAATAAGAGCAAGCCATAAACAACCAAAACCCTAACCCGAGGAGATGTAACGCCAAGAGTTTATGGGCCCTGTTGGGGTTAGCTGTACAACCAACTTCCCGAGGTCGCGACTTGGTCATATTATCTCCATTGGACACGCATGATACCCCGTTAGAAAGATCCCTCCAAGGACTACGATGGAAAATATGATTTTATTATAAAATTTTTGGTGGTAGATTGCCAAAAAACGTCGTTTAGGGCCTCAAAATGGCTTCGGAAGTTTAGGACCCGAAAAAACTGCTAAAATTAGTTAATTGTGTTACAATTAAGGAAACTGAAAAATTGAAAGAAACAATGGTGGGGGTCCAAGTGGAATTGGTGAGTGGCCACCAATATCCACCTGGATTACTATGAATGACATACGATACATGCCAATATTCGGAAGAGGGGCATCAAATCGTAATTGAATCTCATGTTGTATTTCTCATTTTGGAGGTAGATTTTTTGGTTCTTTAAATAATTATTTATAAGAATCTACTATTTCAACCAATTTGTCCTTAAACTGATAATCACACCCTTGAAAAGCATCATACTTATCTTTAGGTTGTTCTTTAATAAACATGAGAACATACTTTTTACTTGAACTTATGAGTCTTTTCATTTGATTTACATTGATTAAATCCAAGTGTCTCTTCATTCTGTGTGCCTTGACAATGTATTCAATTCCATCCTTAACAAGATGATACTTATTTTCCTTTCTATGAAATATGGCATCTCGATCATAAAGATAAGGACTACCCAACATAACCCCACATATATCCAAAGGAATCACATCTAAATAAACTTAAAAAAAATAAAAATTAGTTGTGATTGCAAATCTTAACTGACATTATTTTGTGACATGCATCTGAGTGTTTTCCTTTAACCATCCTAAAGGGTAAGGTTTTGGATGATTCTTAGTTTCCAATCCCAATTTCCTTACTAATTGCTCAGATATTAGATTTTCTTTTGATCCACTATCAAATAATGTGTCAATCTTAGTGTGCTTGGGTATTATCTTTAGGTGAAGCAATTCAATTCTTTTCTTATCTTCAATCACTTCATTAGATTTTGAAGAAGATGCATAACAAGTAGAACTAGAACTTGCTTCAGAAGGATTACCTGTCAGACCCATAGCGGTTATCTTTCGTTCATCACCGGAGTTGGATCCCAAGTCTTGTTGGATTGCAGCATTAGCTTTCTTCTCACCCTTCTTCTTAAGGAACTTCTTTGGCTTAAGTTCTGGATGAAGCTTCCAACACTTGGACTCATCATGTCCAACCCTTTGACAATGAGTACAAGTAGGCCTTTCTCCTTCTTTCTTAACTGTTGTCAATTTCTTCCCCTTTGATTTTCTCTTCCCTTTGTTGTCTTTGGAGTCTTTGTTTTCTGAATGCTTGAATGGTTTCTTTGAAAATTTGAACTGAAAAGGTCTACCACCTTATTCAATATGAATGGCTTGTACACACACTTCATCAAAGTCAGTTGGATTAAACATAAGCAATGTATGTTGCAAATAAGAATGCAAACTTCCAATATACTTTAACAAAGTTTCCTGTGTGTTTAATGGAATGTTAAGTGCTAAATCCTTTTTCCTGAATTCTTGTGTAAACTCTTGCATACTCTGTCCTTTACCTTGCCTCAAATGTTGCCAATCTATTACAACCTGTTGCATATATCCTAAAGGATAGAACTACTTTCTAAGAGCTTTAATAAACTTAGACCATGAAGAGATAATTTTACCTTTATGCTTTAAATCTGATTGAGTTTTACTTTCCCACCAAATCAAATTTGTTCCCCCCATTCTAAGTGTAGCTAACTGAATTTTCGCAGAATCATCAACAATATTCTGAATTCTACAATACACTTCAAGTTGTTTAATCTAGTTATCTAACTTTTCAAGATTCATCTCACATGGTCAATTCAAATTTAACATCAAGCTTTAGAAAATGAGATTTCTTATGTTTCTTCTTTGATTTGGAATCTGAATCTGAACTTGAATGATCAGAAGATGAAAAAGAAGAAGAAGAAGAAGATGGAGGAGAAGGAGGTTCATTACCATAAGCTTTTTCCTTTCCCTTTTTCACTTTCGTGCCTTTAGAAGACGAAGATGCATCTCTAGTCTTCTTGTCTTCATAAAGTTATGCAATCATCTGTTGCATATTAAGGAACATCTGTTGAAACTGCTCATCGCTTTTTGTCTCGGGAGCTTCTCCTTTTTTTCACCTGCCATCTTTCGAATGACTTTCCGCTTTCCAATCTCTGGATTTGTCTCTTCAAGTTTCCCTTCTCCACGTCGTGACCTGGATCTAGTCAACATTCACATTGGAAAATATCTTGCTTAAAAATGATCAACCTTGCTCTGATACCAAAATATAATCTGAAATCTACAGGGCTGATTTGCGCAATTTCACCAACATTAACTAAGGTTTCATTTATGTGAATGAAAGAGGGAAATTAAGTTGTTAATATGCCTTAAACATAAAATTTGAGAACTGAATTTAAGAATGAACAACAACAATAAAAGACGCAAACACAACAAACATTGTTGACGGAGTTCATCCCTCTTGGACTACATCTCCCGGTCCACTTCCAATGGGCATATGTTATATTATGAATGCTCCAAAAAGGTTCTTTACATAGAATTTCACCAACTGAATTGTGCACGCAGGCACTGTTGGTTACTAAAAAAAGAAGACCCCTATCTTAGCTCTCCAACGCCACTCTTCGTTCCCAAAAAGGCCCAAGGATGACCAAGATATGCTCAAAAGAGCATTTGCAGGCATACACAAAAGACTATTTAGAATTTCATTGTTCAACTTTAGTTGTAGTGGTGCAATGGTAATTCTTTTATAATGCCTTGAACAGGTTCCAGGGTCAAACCTACAGACCTCCCGGGCTATACATGGAATATGTTTTTTTGGTTTAGGTGAATAACATTACCCGGTGCAATAGAATATTTACATAGGCTATCAAGCAGATGAAGAAACAATCTATCCCATAGGCTATCTTTAGCCTTGTGGACGTCATTCATTCATTCATTCTTTCTTACAGCACTAAGGTATAACAAAAGTTTATGCGATATGTAATACATAACCAATGTATTTAAATGTATAGCCTCAGCTGAATCTGTCAATACCACATGGCATCAGATGTTGACATATGTTGCATATAATAAAACCAAATCCGGCCGTCACATCCCCATGGCACCTAGCCCCGAGAGTCTCGACTTGTTCACATAACCGTGCCACCTCCACGCCACATACTCTGCGCCATTGCTATATCTAACATGACTTGTTCACCAACTCCGACGGTTTTCCCAACTGTGTCGACGTGTGGACCCATGACTATAACATACTCCGGTGGTGGAACTAGGCTTCAACCCGTGAAAATGACATGGTGACATCGATGACCTACTCATCTGTAGCATGTGATCTGTGTTGGAGGCTACATTAATATCATCTGACGGTTTGTAACAAGGTTTTGATATGCGATTGTATGTTGAATTTTGGTTTGATATGTCACATATGTTTAAACTTTAACTCTACCACCGTGATACATATCCGCCTATATACCATAGTCTATGGGTTTTAAATCATAAGACTCCACACCGCTTTTTATATTTGCACATACTATATAGTTCAAACTCTGCCATACTTTAGGTTTAATACAATCTTCGCTCAACATTTGCATAGTTTTAATATATTTGCACCATTATAAAACTACGCCCACCTTAGAATATATGTACCATGATTATATGGTTTGTAAACCATAGTTTTTGTTTTAAATATTTTTACCATGCACCTGTATATATACATATATATGCACCTTCAAACCCAAACTGAACTTTGACCTTTTTGACTGCGTTGACTTGTCCACTGCCACATGTCGATCTCTTCAACTTGGCGCTATTTCTGGGAACAACTGAGACCTTTAAACTTGGAGCAAATTGAAGATCCTCCTCGATCAAATAATATTTTAACATAAAATATATTTAATTTCCCAAATATAAAATATATTTGATTTTTCTAAATACACTAATAAAAAAAATCATATTAACTAAATAAATATAATTAACAAAATAACATTTAATATTGAAATCTACATTTAAAAGCTCAAAGCATATTTTTTATTAAAGAAATTAATTATCAATTTCTTATTATCTGCTTTTTGAACTCCGGTTTAAAGTAAATCCAATATACCATTATCATATTACTTACCAAATTTTAATTTCGTAGAGTAATTCCATTATACAAAGTTAATTTTCAAAGTTATGTACGATAAATATATGAATATGTATCAAAACTTATGTTAAGGTAAGAGCCTAAATAAATCTAGGCATTATACAAATATTGTCCATAAATCAATATTTAAAAAGCAAAGGTGAAAACATTAATACCTATAATTGATTATACAAACAATGCCCATAAATTATGTTTATAATTTTGTTGGATAGCGAAGTACGCGCAGGTCTTCCTAGTTTATGAATAATGTAAAGACTAGCAATTGTCCCAAAAGGTACAAAGAGAGGCCGATAGGATTATTAATTTGGAATTGTAAAATTTAGTAGCAAATATTGCAGAGGGAAATCCCATGATATTACAGAATGAAATCCCATCCTATTACAAGTAAAACTGAGAAATTTCATATACCACAATACAAGTAAAACTGAAACCAATCTTGTAGAGTGAATCCCATCATATTACAGAATGAAATAGAAGTCTAAAGGATTTATCAGAGACATTACAAAGAACGCTATCACAGTGGAGAGCTGCTTCACAAGGCAGGACATGGATTCTGCTTATTCACCACAGAAACTCTTGTTGTTGAAGATGAGAAGCAGCACAAAAGTAAGTCATTCCACAACTACTACAAACTTACAACAATATTAACATCCTGCAAATATTCTCATCTATGAGGAGCTTTGGGGGCCTATAGATTACAAGAGAATAGCAGAAATTCTTCACTAAACATGTTAGTAGCGCACTGATCATCTTGGCGGTTGGAGACAGAACTGGTGTTGAAGCTCTCTTTCCTCACAAACCCAGCAGGGGCTTTCTTGTCATAATTCTGAGTACAAAATTTGACTGTCATTTTCTGCATCTTTCTATTTATATACATTGTTTGAACTCCTGTACAAAATTTCCCACATAAGAGAAACAAAAGATATTACAATCATATTGTAAGAGAAATGATCTGGCTACTAACAAATGAAAACCAACATGAAATGATGATTCAAGCACTACAAAGCTAAATCCTAGTTTTCAAAATACATTCTGTATTAACTACATGTGGGCATCAGACAGTCCTTGTACAGTGACTTAAGCTATTTGGCTAGCAAGAAATGAAAAGAATTCAAAACAAAGATGTTATTCCTAATCAAGTTTGACACAAGAATAGATATATAACAATAGTGTGGAGTTATTTCAACGAGGCTTGTCAAGGTAATCCCAACTATTGTGGATCATGAGGCATTACTTTAAGAGACAATTACGAGATCAGTTTCAAAGCAGAGCTGTAGGAGATGGATCAAACAACAGAGCAGAACTTTATGCTTTTTGGTAGATTCTGAAAATAGCAATAGAGAAAGGTTTAAATTGTCTACAGTGATAAGAGATTCCAAACACATTGCAGAGAGGTCAAATGGAAATTTCAATCAGGAAAATTTGCAGCTGGCCCATCATTGGACGGAATCAGAGAAGCAAGGAAAAATTCCATGTCATTATCTTTTCAGCATGTCTGCAAGGGATAAATATGAAGGCTGATATATTGTTCAAGTAAGCACTGAGGATGCAGAACAGATGGATGGAGATGATTGAATACCCATCTGGACCTTCTCATTCAATCTATTTCTAATCAAGCTATTATAGTAATGACCTTTTGGATGGCTGTTTTGGAAGCAGTGTCAAAACTTAAACATCATACTTACCCTAAAATTATTATAACTGTTTACATGCTTTCCAGGACTTTAATTGCATACCATAGTTACACATAAAAGCCACGACATTAATCACATAACAGTTTGAAATAGTTCAGCATGCCTTCATAACATTGGAGATATTCCAACTGTGTTCATATTTGTCACTAATCCTGGATGACTTTAATTACAGTTCTCAGACCCTCTCCTTTAAGCATGTGATCAAATGCCTTGTTGATGTCAGCAAAAGAAACCTTGTCTGTAACAAATTTATCCAGTTCAAGCTCCTGCAAATTTAACAATCAAGGAAGGAAAGATTAAAACCGTAATTATAACTCTAATTAGATATGATAAGCATAGATTGCTCCCGTCATGGTACGGACAAAAAAAAAAAAAAAACTGGGAAATATGACCACACAGTATTATCTACAATTATGGTTTGCAAGTGAGTGATACCTGTCAAAGATTTCAAATAAAATGTGAATATACCCTGCTTTGATGCACCATATCAAAATTTCTCTAGACACTAAAGAGGCAACCAAAGTTTTGTGCAAATACCCTAATGAAGGAACCCCGCCAGGCCAGCCAGTGACACCCAAAGAAACGGATAGTGGTAGACTTGTAGTGCTACTTTCTGTTCTGGTTGTCATGGAAGGAAATAAAGCTAAATCTGTTTATAAAGCACAAGAAATGACAGAAACAATAAATATGCATTGAAACAAAAGAAATTAAGGAAAATAAGTGAATCCCCACTAGCAACTTAAAAAGAGCAGATATATCGAGTTACAGAACCCATTTCAATTTTATTGAAATGCATTCCACCTACCAGATCCATCTACTGTCTGATCCATTAAATCTTCCACAGCTTTTTTGGCAGCTCCCTCCAGCATTTGTTTATCCACATCCTCCTTTTCCCTCTTGCTCAAATAATATGTTGGTTCTCCCGTCTCCCCAACTTTCTCATTGTTATTTTGAGTATACCAATCTTTGCATTGCTCATGCCCTGTCTCTACAATAGATTCCTTAGTTTCATCGTAAATTTCGGTATTCTTAGCTTTGGGTACTGGTTCATGATTATCATTATCTTGGTTTGACGATGCATTTTCAATAACTTCTGGAACAGTTATTGAGCCCACCTGCCAATGAATAGATCAGGTAAAGAGCTATATACATCGTAGCATGAAAGTAACACATATGCCACCACAGCTTGCCATCCACATCCAATTTCCACCCCTGCAATCACAATACCTTTATGATGTCAACGAAAATATAACCTAAATATAGCAAACATCAACTACCAGCTTTCTGCTGCAAATAAATTGTTGATACTGAAAATTCCAACCTGAGAGAATAGGTTGGGTGCCATTCAAGAGAACAGATATTGCAAGTAGAGGTATCAATGCATAGACTGCGCGTATAACCACACTGGTGCTTGTGAATGCCATGGCGAGTTCTTTCTTCAGTATCAGAATCCCAATGGCAAGTATGACACTTATTATGAAGCAAGTGACCACCACAACTATAACTGAAAATCTTGCAGTTTTAGGTCTCCTGGCTCGTAGCTCATTACCCACTCTTATACTGCAAATAATATAAATACCACAATAAAGAAAACCAATTTCTAGATACAGCAAATGGGAAAAAAAAGGTATACCATGCTATATAAAACCGCTGAATTTATGTGAATTGCAGTTTTGCCCAATATTGGAGAATCCTACCTCCAGGAGAGGGGTCAATTGTTTGACCCCTCTGGCGATGGTCAGATTTAAAGATATTCCCAAAATCTGCAATAGCCATAAAAATGCCCCAATAAAACAATATATTACTATAAATCATAAATGTATACCTTGCAGCTGTACTGAGACCCAACATTGCCATCAACTCCCAGTTGTAATAATTCATGTTGCATATATGTTCAAAACCTGGCACGTTAGAGATATATTAACTGGCATAGCTATCTAACAAAGTTGGGACAATGCATAGGCATGGAGCTTGTATTTGGCTTTAAATTAGTTAGCTTTAAATGGGAAAGTCTCATACCAAACAGAAATGGAATCCAGAGCGACCTCTGCATTTGGCAGCCAACCCGATACAAGCACCAATACTTCAATGTACCATATTTCCAAACTGCAAAATCAGGTGTGGAACAAAACAAAACTTGTCAAAACAGGCTAAGCTATTATGTAAACACCCAGATATAATTTAGATAGTTTGTGTATCTTCCAAAGAGTATTAAGGCATACGTTAGCATAACAGCCGATGCCAGAGTTAACTTGAAGTATGACCAGAGTCCTGTGAAGGCCTTCAAGGTGAAGCCCATCCATGTATGCCTGCAGTATGGGCTATAGAATATATACAAGGCAGTAGTAATGACCAGAACCCACCAAGTCAAACTCACTATTAGGCTATCCCTAGCAGGCCAAATCCTAGCTTGTCTACTGCCACCCAGGTGATCAATGTATGGAATAGACATGTCCCAACAGCAATATAGGCAATAGGGGCCACTATGTTCTGAGCCTGCAAAAACCTCTGCATGGGGCAATTGAGGGCAAAAGCAAACGACTGAGGAATAAGACCTTTGGCAAAAATACCTCCTGCAGCAGAGATTTCTTTACTCTGCCCTATGGCAATCAATACTGGATCTGCAAAATAGTAGAGGATGCCCAGGAGTATTGCAGTTCCAGTCATTATTATCATGGACCTCTGGCAGATGACTAAACTTCTCCATCCGAGACGCCGCCCTCATGGAATCCACGTCCAGTTCATAAAAGGCCTCCACCGCCTTAGAAATCAAGTGCTCATTTTATAGATATAAGAAAAGTCAATTTATTGATATTGCAAAATTCAACTATTTGATTTGTTTATATTGATTGAATTTTGAAAATATATAATTCAATCTCTAAAATATATCCGCTATCATGAAATAGTTATAAGCTGATATAAACAGAACAGATCCCTCGATGATAGAAAGTTTAGAGTGAAGAAGAAAACGTGTGAAATTTTTTTGTCCAATTTTAATTGGAATGATATTTACAGCCACTATTTTCATGTGAGAGTATATATATATATATATATATTTTCACTATATTTCTTAGAAATAAAAAATTACATATATGTAGTTACATATTTTTAATTTATTTTCTCAATATTTCTATTTTAAAAAGAAAAAAAAGATGAACATTTCAACAATTTGGAAAAATCACAAAAAAAAAGTTTTTCCCTCAAATGAAAGTGTAACTATGACACTTAAATTGATTGGTACAACACATCATAGAAATTTTGAGAATTACAAAAATTAATTTTGAACATTCTTTTAAGAAAAAAGGGCAGATGCATGCAGGGAACTGTAAAAGAAAATTGCAAGGACCTGTAAAATAACGAATAAACCATACAACTTTTAACTCTCATGAAAAAAGTGATCAAAACAGCTATTTCTAATAGCAAAGAAGCCAAAGACAGCCATCGTCACATAAATACAATTCAATATCCAGGTTGGACACAATTATGTGTACAATATGTCCAAAAAAGAATTCAAAATAGATAATACATGATCAGAAGCTACAAGATTGTTCCCGGCCTTTCTTAAATTAAACACAAGCAACCCATTTAGGACTGCCCATTTAACTTCCAACACACATGAATATATCCGTAAGTTGCAAAAGCGACTACCCTAAAGCTTACCATCAAATCAATTTCAACTTTTGTAGTACAAGCAACTTCAACTGGGGGTGATGGCATTGATCTGTGAGCAACATGGATAACATTGTTAGAATAGCACATCAGTGGCATTTATGCTAGACCAACATATTCAGAATTACAAAGGCCAGAAATTAAACTTACCTTTCCTCATTTTCAACTTTAGTCATGTCTTCTCTGGCAACAGAGCTCCCAACAACATCCTCGCTCTTGTCAGCAACAGCTACAGATTCTTTGGTACTTGTGTTGTCCACCAGTGCATGGCCACTGACTTCAATTCTATATGATTTTTTATCACTCGTTGCAGAGTTATTGTCCACCGTTTGCAATTGTTTAGTTGGCAAAGATGATACTAGCACAGCAGTTGAGGTAGAGGAGCCAGTTGCCAATGATATCTCTGGGACTACTATTGATCCTGCTGAAGGTATTCTGGTAGACTGTGTCTGTTGCTGAACTTGTTTGGCATCAACAAACTCTGTAGCAACTCCTAATGAAGTGGCCGATATGCATGGGCTAGTAGCAGTTGATGCCACTGGTTTTCCCCCAACCTTCACCTTTGAGCCATGTGGCCGTTTCTTTTTGGGTGCTGCCAATATAGTTAAGTGAAATGAAAGTAGTTAAGTGAAATGAAAGAAGATTTTGGAAGTAAAATAACACAGCTAAAACATAGCTTTGAATGTATCAAGTCCGCACTTGCAGTGTTGGGACCACAGAGCATGGGAATTACGCTGGGATTATAACCTAATTCAATTAATTGTAGATTAAGAAAGAATTGTCTTCACAATGTGGATTCAGTATCTACAGGAATAAGCATCAAAATCATACCTCCTGAGTGAACAGGAGTCTGAGTTGATGATGGGGAGCTGGCAGCAGCAACAGATGGTCCAAGACCAGATGATGGAGCATGCTGTATAGATTGAGCTGATGTTGCATCAGATGCAGGAAATAATGAAGTAGCACTTGCTGGTTCAGGTTTCACCTCGGGCTTCCACTCTAGCTTTGGATCCACCTTAACTTCACGAATTGGTTCATTAGGTCTTGCTTGATTTACAAACATCCTTGCAAGATCATATAAAGTTTCTGCAACCTCCACTTCCTGCTTTGATGGGGATATCTGCATGCATTAATCAAACCTTAGCATACAAGCATGATCATGAGCGACAGGCATACCATCTTTTAGTAGTAGAACAAATCATGGTAAGCTTGAGATCCCCCAAGCAGGTAAAAAGGCAAGTTCCCAGTTGTTGAGTATCCACCTATGATGCAAAGGAATATCGACATCACTCATGCCTCTCTACTGGAGGATCCATAAAATTGTCAACATTTGTACAAACAAAAGCAAGTTCTATGTGTTACGCAGAGTATCACGTGTGTAACCTCCAGTCCCACCAATATTCAACTTAATCCTGTGTTGCTTTTGTCTCAACTGTTATGCTTCTATGAGTTTAACAGCTCATAATTAAATAAGGAAATATTTTGGGCATCTCCTCTAATTTTGGTAACTGATCAGTCTTCAAAATCTGGAATTTTTTATGTTGCTAAAGGAGTATTAATCCAAAACATTGATTACCTCATTAGGACTTATCATTTGCTAGACTTGATTCCCTTGACCAGTATGAACCGTTGGGTGGGGATTATAACAGTTCACTGCACAAGCCTATTTGCTGGGTTTCTTTGTCAAGAAGGAAGAAGAAATTAAATTATCTTTGTGCACAAAATGTAGATTGGTTGTCTACACCCCGACATCCAGTTTTAGTCCTTCCAATCAAGTTCATTAGCAGTCACTTTCAATGCAAATACATGATTTTTATTGTGTAAATGGATGAAAGTTAAAATTTCAATCCTTTCCCCTATCATCCACGAATGCCCCAATACAGTAAGCAAATGTTTGATAAGAACAATAAAAAATCAAATGTAGTTAAAGTAAGGCAAAGCACACCTTGGCTATTTTGGCAGCCCTGTGCTTACTGTGATTGCTGGACTTCTGCAAAATACAAGAAAACGGTTTAATGCTGTATTCAATGAATAACAAAGCTGAGAGACCAAAAAAACACAATACGAGAGCAGTTGAATCTACTAACCGCCCTTGGGGTTGCTGATTTGAGAGATGAATCTTCAAAAGATGCCTGCTTTGAATTGGTTGGTGGGAGCCTAATTCTTCCATTGGAGGGCTGCTGCTGCTGCTTCTGCCTCTTCTTGGAGTTGGAACCGCCATCACTCTCATTCGCGTGATGCCGAGGAGGACTCTCCTGGTACCGCTTCTTCATCGCTATTCCAATCCAAATACCAAACCAAAGTAACAGCAGGTACCCCATTCAAATACATCTCTACAAGGCCTGGAAAATCAGTACGAGGCTTATAATTTCCAAAGAAGGTTCCTTTCAACGTTTTCTCGCTCAGAAAGTTTACAGGATTCGTTTTAAAAACTGCGTCTGAACGAGGGACCCCTGTTAAAACGGCTACACCCCAACCCTGCAAAAACAGAACTCTGATATCAAATAGCAGCCAAAAATAAACCCTTCGGATCTGCCAGGCACGACATCGTCATCTAACGTAAATCCGATGCTCAAATCCCATCTATTATACAAATCCAGGCCCTTTCTTTCGTCTCTGTCAAGAAACTGATAGTCTCTGTCAAGAAACGGATAACGGATCTCCAGCAGCTCAGAAAAGATTGTAAGGGAAGGCGTCCAGGGGATGGATGAGGCCGATATGCAGGCCGATATTCCTGAACAAAGACGAAGAGCGGCAGGTGTCTGAGGTAGTCGTTTCCTGAACGAAGACTAAGTTCGCCAGGTGTCAACCTCTAGTAGTTTCCTGAACAGAGACGAATTTCGCCAGATGTCAGCGTCAGAAGGAGTAGGACAACGAAAGGTCCCTTTCAAAGAAAGGCCTATCGGCCTAAATATGGTTGTGAAGTGCATTAATTATATCAACATCGATGCCAAGGACGCAACTGGTTATACAACACTTTCTCGTGGACAAAAATTGTTTCAATTTAATTACAGTTGGAAGGTTGACATGAAAATGAAGGTGACTTTGACGGAGTTGCAGATTGATGTGCAACAATGTAATCACAAGCTTAAATAAGGATTATGAAATGATTAGTCTTTGCTCAATTTAAATTTAATTTTAAAAGATGTAATTTTTTTTTTTTAATCATAATCATTTTTAATGAGATTATTATTTTTTTATTTTTTAAACTATATTTTTAATATATAAATAAATTTAATATTATAAAATAAAATTTATAATAAAAATTGTAATTTTTAATAAATATCTATTAAATTTTGAAAAAAAAATTATTAAATATTTGAATTATAATTTTCCGAAATCTCAAAATGGAAACAAATTGAAAAAATCCAAAAATGCTTGATCATGAGCAAGTTCAAAATAAAAAGTTCAATACCTTATGACATAATGTTAAGTGACACAGGAGCAACTCCCATTGAAGCAATTGCTATAGTGCGACTTATAAGATATCTAAAAAGAATTGAGCAAAGGAGAGTAGGTAGATGGCCTAATGTTATCTTCAATGAAGGCATGAGTGAAAGAAAGAAAACATGGATGAAACAAAACTACACATGGATGCAAAAATGGAATATCTACCTCAATGCATTTCCCACAAATAGCAAAGAGGTAAAGGATTTTGTTATGGAGAAGTTTCGTAAAAAGGTATGGGGAAAAGAGTTGGGTAGAAAAGAAATATTACATTGAGGAATTCAACTCTACATGTGATCTACAACAAAAAGAGTTCATTGGAGCTAGCATTTCGTGGAGGGCAAAGGTTCTTGTTGCTCAATTAAGGACCAACTCACATCAACTTCAGTGTGAAACAGGACGGTGGAAAAGGCCTAAAGAAGCTTGGGAAGAACGGGTGTGTACATTTTGCACGTCTGAGACTGTGGAATCGGAAAAACATTTCATTTTGGAATGTAATGCATTCAAAGACATCAGAGAAAGTTATGAGAACATGTTAGCATAAGTTTTTTGGCATTGTTTTTTTAGCGAGGGGATTGTTGGAGGGTGGGCCAACGCATCATCAATTTGAATCGGAAAAAGATTGAATTGCAAAAAGCAAAAAACAAGGAACTAATGGTTTCATAGACTATTTTTAATCTCGCGAACTTTAAAATATCATTTCATTTCACTCCATAAATAAATAAAATTTACTAAAATAAAAAATACAAAGTTGAAAAATCTTGCTATTCTTTGATGACGTTAGAGCATGTAATTTAAAAATAAAAAATAAAATCATTTAAAAAACACATTTTATATTTAAATTAATTTGATTAGTGTATACTCAAACACAAATATGCCTATGGCTCTATTTTCTTGACAATGCATATTACTTTGACCTACTATAATGACGATTCTTGTAATTTGGAAAGGGCATGCAGCAAACATATATTATGTTACTATTACCTAGATGTGTTGTGCACATATTTGTTCGATAGGTAGATACACACATCATAGGATGAATGTGGTTTTGACGTGAAACAATATGATCATTGTCATGTTTATGTTTACTATACCTTCAATTCAATTATATTTATATTACTAAATATAGGTTGTTTGATGGAATATAATTATATTATTAAATATTTGTTAATAGTTGGGATAAACCTATAATAATATTAATGATATACCTTCAAATCAATTATATTTATATTACTAAATATAGGTTGTTTGATGGAATATAATTATATTATTAAATATTTGTTAATAGTTGGGATAAACCTATAATAATATTAATGATTATGTAAATGTAAACTCCAAAACGAATGACATGGTGATTGCTAAGAAGATATGAATGGAGAAGATATCTAAACTATTTAGAGAGAGAATGCCCACTTGTTAGAGAGATAACGAGAGTGGTACAACTATTTTTTATTAAACATTTCCATTCATTTATATATACATAGGATGTACTCCTTTGCACTACAACAACATATTATCTCATATCATGCAAACAAAATGAAGATGACCTCTTCTTATATTGACCATGACAAAACCTATGTTTAAAAATATTCATGACTGCTATACGCAGTTTGTGCCATAGGTTTATGTGTAACTATGAATGAATGGATTGCTATATTATCTCAAAAATAACCGTAGTAAGGTATAACTATGATATAATCACATATATGATGCCTTATTGGCCAATCTAAATCCATGCCACTTCTTTTTAATGTCTTCTCCTCATTATTTTCGTGCAAAGCATCAAATAAGTTTCATTTATCATATATTCATAGAATAATAGATTTGAATTACTATTTGACAAATAACAATAAAGTTTCACTCTATTTTTATGGTGAATTGTTCCCAAAATGTCTATTTTTACCTTTATCAATATGTTAAAATCCATTTTGCTTATTTTTGTTCATGTTCATTGTTTATATTCGCTTCACTGTTACAATTTCATTGTTCTGCAACGTGACACAATACACCTTGCCTAATCCACCACTTCCTATGCCATTGTCTTCATCTAATAAAGCTTTGCAAATCTCTTCTTCAAAGAAGCTTAAATTCTAAAAAGATTTAAAGGTTCAAGAAGAATTATGTCTTTTATCCATCAATTTAAGTGGATTTTGACGATATCTTTGTTTAAAATGTATCAATCCAATCACAAGTAATAACATTGTCGTGCCAACAATGAGTCCAAAGATAATTCCCATTTGTTTGGCTTCTTTCTCATTATGAGAATTAGAGCAAGCCTCAAGTATATTTTCATTATTGGGCCGAGAGGCTCATTCTACAACCCATTATGATGTGTAATTAAGTCTATCCATAATCAAAGTTGAAATTTTGCTCATAGCGGCCAAAAAAAAAAATAGCTATGCAAAACATTTAAATAATGTCGGCTCAATTAAAAAAAATGCAAGTGAAGAAATTGGATCCCTATATTTTCATTATTATCATTATCATTTCCAGAGTTGTTAGCACAAAGCCCTGGATTTCCCGAAAAGTTATGTATGTTTACCTCATTAATGAGTGAATCTGGAACAGGCCCAATTAACTCATTATTGGAAAGATCAAGAAAACTGAGCTTTAGTGCACCAAGACTGCTTGGAATTGAACCAGATAGTTTGTTGTTTGAAAGATTTAAGGAGTTCAGATCAACAATAGATCCCAGTGACTCTGGAATTGATCCTTGCAAATAATTTTCTGCAAGATTAACAACAACCAAAGAAGTACAGGAACCAACTTCATCTGGTAGGGATCCCTCAAACATGTTGTTTTGCAAATATAGATTAGTCAACTCCCTCAAGTTGCCTATTTCCTTTGGTATTAGACCTATAAAGCTATTACTTCTTGGGACTTCCCCAGGCCTTGCAGAAATGGCGAGATTGCGAGAGATCCTACTTCTTCTCCTCAGATTTAGTAACTGATGTGCTTGGAATGAGGCAAATTCAAATCCATTAAGAAAGGGCATGGCCATAACAACGAAAAATGTTTGTTCAAACCAATGGTGGAAAATAGTGACAGTTGTTTGCTCAAACCAACAGTGGAAAACAAAATGGTAGATGAGAGTGAGCTTGAAGACTTTCAAAAGGGAGAAAACAAAATGCTAGACTAGAATGAGCTTGAAGACTTCCAAAAGGGAACACCCTCTGTGTAAACATAATTATGAGGTGTAAACATAATTATGAGGGTGAGGAAGAAGTTATAATGTGATATGATGTAATCTTTTAATCATTTTATTAAATAAGGTTTTAAAAAGTTTAGAAGTTAAGATGAACCAAAATGTGTTTAATGATTTTAAATATTCAAATTAATAAACTCTATGGATTTAGTGTGAAATAATAAATTGACAAGTATTCTTATGGATTTGCAGTTGGCCCAGTTGGATCATTTCCCTTAAATTTTCTTAGAATGTGTCTCTAGGCCATACAATTTTGTTTTTCTTCTTACCAGTGACATAATAGTGTGCCGCCTTTTTGGGATTGCTCATTTTTCAACATTTTGTTTATTTTTCTGAATAGTTGTGAAATTTTGTATTTCCCCATAAACTTTCGGTGATAGTATCTTGGATATATAGTGTCAGTGTTGTTTTTCCTTTTGGCCTCCTCTGTAGGTGTTATGATTGGATTCCTAGAGGTTTTTGGTTTTAATCATATATGTAGTTGTACTCATTTTTCATATATAACGAAAGGACGATCTCCCTCTTCTGGAAAAAAAGGGTATTTCAAGTATTTAATTCACATGAATCAAAGGATTTTATAAGACACATAACGACTTTGTATGGTTTAATTGATGAACCAACTATAGGCAAATGCAAAAATTAGTAGGACAAAGGAGGAAGTGCACTCTATATAACATCATTACCGTCTAAGAAATAACATTGATCCCAATTGTTCTCCCATTGGCTTAAGGTTTCTAGCAATGTCGGACCATGGTGAGAGTCACAAGATGTGGGTTGGATCCCTCCTATAGCAATATTGTCATGGGGGACAAACTTACTGCTAACTCACACTCCCAAAATGTGATCCCCAAATCCTCTGTTGATTTTCCTCAACTGTCTAATCACTTTGAAGGGGCAATGGAAGGAAGAATAGATCCTCCCCATGCTCATGAGAATAGAATAAAGGGTCTCTCTCAAAGAAGAAACCTTGGTCATTATTTGCAAAAGGTAGTCATAGATCCCAAATATGAAGTAAAATATAGTCGCATAAGTGAATACATCAAGTTCATGCAAGGTCATCACCTAATTGGCAAGTTCATGGGGATTTGGCCCATTAACATAGCTTTAATCTAGTGGATTTAGAAAAAATGAAAGCCAAAGCAAAAAAATGATCTAGAGCTAGGGGTAACAGGATTCTTCACAATCATATTTACCAACCTAGAAGATAGAACAAGGGTCTTTGAAAATAGGCTATACTTCTTCAACTTTGCAGGTTTTTATTTATTCTTCTACACAAAGAGATTCAACCTAGCAAAGGAAGATTTCCTAGTAGCCCTAATATTAAATCTCCTCTCTTCCAAAAGAATTTGGGGAAGAAGAAACCATGGAGGAAATAGGCATGCCTTGGGTCACTTTTCGAAGGTCTCTAAAGCCACTAAACAAGGAAGATACATCCTATGCTAGAATTTGCGTATATATGATCATCTTTGAACCATTGCCAGTCTCCATTGACATTTCGTACCAAAATATGATATGGAAACAAATCCTATACTATGAGCATATCCATTTAGATGCAAGAAATTCCCTAAATAAGGCCATCTCTTCATAGATTTCCCACTCAAATATGTGATCCCACCCCTCATTTGTAACAACCCTAGTGAAAATTCCATGTAATAAAAGGTAATAAAGGCAAAAATAATAACCACGGTTGATGGGACACTTATTCCAAGCTGAATGTTGGACAAGACATCTTAGTGTGGGTGTTCATCAGTTTATTATGGCTAAGGAAATTGGCAAAGGCAATGGCTAAGGCTTTGGAAAGGCAAAATGACATTTTTCGCACATTTATTTATGAAAGTAATGGAAATTAAGAGAAAATGGAGGTGAAAAGTCACAGGTTGCATGTGAGGAGGAAAATGAAGAAAAATAATGAAAACTTCAGTGGGACCCACGGGAACGCTGCCTGAAGTGTTAGGATGGTTCTCAAGGGTCCTGTAGCTGATCTAGAAGGTCTATATGTTTTGTTTCCGTCGGTTCCATTTCCTTAAGGTCGCATAGGAGGTTGAATCTAATCAAAGTAGCTTCTTGTCGCATGTTTACCCTGGTTGGCTAGTTACTTGAGCAGATGTGGGAGGAGGATGTTACAGAGTGGTATCAGAGCATGGTTCACCCCTCAGACTCAATGGGTTGTGTGTGTTGGTCATGCATGCATGTCGATTGCATGTGTGTCTCTTATGTTTGCACTCCATGTGCTTGTTGCATTGCATGGTGTTGATCATGGTTGTAGTGATGTTGCCATGTGGAAGTTGATGTTGTTGTTGTGGGATACATCATCACAAGTGTATGATTGGTTACATGTTGTTATATGTCGCTTACATGTATAATTTTATATGCTTGGTTATATTCTTGTATGTTTTGTTACATTCTTGTATGCTTGGTTGCATGTATCATCCTTGTAAGTTCGGTTTCAAGTATTGTTCACTTATGCTTGATTATATGTGTGTGTGTGGTTGATTACAAATTACTTATGCATTTTTATGTTTGCATGTGGCCATATGTACAGTGGCATAATGTTTGTTGTCATGCATGAGGTCATGGTATGTGTAGTTGATATGGTCATGCATTGACAACTAGACTCTAGCTATAATGACGCATATGAGTTGATGCACTTATTTGTATATGTCTATATGTTGTTATGATTATGTTATACATGTATCACGTCGATTTTGTGATATTGTAGATAAGGTATCCTCCCCGAGCTATGCTAAGGTATGTTGATTTATTGTGATTTGGTTTAGCTGACATAGTATGCCTTGCAAGAAAGAGATCAAATGGCTAGCAAGATCGTAGATTACAAAGACTCTCCCTGTGAGTCAAGTGAGCAATGTGGTGTTGGGCACTCTTCTGATTTGGAAAACACATTGAGAAGCTTGAAGGAAGAAATAAGGAGTTGTAAAAAAGACAATGACAGAATCATATGGGCACAAGAGAAACAAGCAGAGGTAAATGTTATACTTCTTTAGAGTTTGTTAGAATTGCAGCGACAAGGGCCACTTCGGATCTACAATGGATAGGAGGACATAACTAATGGGGCATATGGCAGTGGGTCTCATGGTGGCCACATTTCAAATAGAGATGACACTATTAGAGATGGCAGGTTGTTGGATACTCCGGATATGAGAGGTGATGGATACAGGTATATTCTAGTTCTGGTTCGGATAAACATCATGATCATCATCGTTATCATCCTTTGTTAGGGTCCCACCCTAACCCCCTTATTTATGTAATAGGATCGAGTCATAGTTATAGTTAAGTAAAGAGTCAATAAAGCCCATATTAATAATTGTAAGTGGTTAACCCGCATTTAATTGCGGGACCACAGTTAGTTGCAAATGGGCCATGGTATTAGATAGATGGTATTAATAAGAACCATGGTATTGCCCCATGGTATTGCATGTATGAATCCTATATAAAGGATAGAGACTCCCTGCGAGGAGCATCGTGTTTTATTTTGTAATCAAGCTCAGCTCTATTGGAGGTTGCCCCCTCAAAGAGGCAAGCGAACATTGCTTTCTAAATAATAAAATACTTACTGCTATTGCTCTTGTTCTATGTTCTGGGTATATTTCTTTGCATATTTGGTATTTTGGTAACGTCTTGCAGGTTAAGAGCATAACAAGTGGTATCAGAGTGCTTTCCAATCCGGTGGGATCTCCATTTTTTAGCAATTTTTATTTTTTTGGCTAGAGACGTGTTTCAGTGTCTTTAAACCACAGGATCTGTCGTTGAGCGCATAAAACTGCGGATTTGGGGAGGCATGCACGCAATAAATAGAAGAGGTGGTCACGCTTGTTGGACTCCCTTGTAACCCCTGTGGGTACCCCTTCGAGTAGTAGCGCATTAGACAGAACCACGCACGGACTGTCTTCCAAGTATCTTTTGGGTATATCGGAAGCTCCCTAACTCCCTTGAAACCTCGCCATAGATAAACCGTCAGCCGTCTTGTTGTTACAGTACACCGAGAACAACGCTCGCAGAGATTACTTGCCCGTACGATAGGGTAGTCGGGTTGTACGACTAAGGGTACAGTTGATCCTACTTGGTTAGTGCCCTGAAAAATTGGGTAGAGTACTACTGTCAGACCCTTATGTCTATTGCGATCTGTAGCACCTGACACTCCTGGAGACCATAGTTCCCTTCTCTATCGTGGGATCATGTATAATCTCTACCAGATCAGAGCTCGCAAGTGGGGTTTTGCAGCAGCAGCAGTAATCAGTTCCGCCGTTCAGATTTATCATAACAACGATTTCGATATATTAGATCCATCAAACCCACAGTAGTAATCAGATCTGCCGTTCAAATCTATCAAATCAGCCATTCAGATTTCTCAGATCCCTCAGATCCGCCATCCAGATTTGAGTAGTTGTGTGGGTTCCTATACCTGGGCACGATTTTTGCAGGACTTTTGGCAGCATTGACATTTCAGGGATACAGCGACTGCAGTATTCATAAGCAAGGAGTAAAACTCCATTAGGAGTTAAAAAAAAACGAGTCTGAGACCCCCTGGGGCGCTTATTGGTGATTTAGCCCATAAGAATCAGGACGATGAGCTGAGCAAGGTGATACCATTCAATTGTTAGTGCCAAAAAAAATTCGGGCGGTCCCAAATTTCAAGTAAATCGGCTCAGTGCATGGTATAAACTAGAAATCAAGCTACGGTGAATGAAAGGATGGACAACCTTAAAGCATCCTTGAAAGACATCCAAGAGCACCTGACGAAAATAACTACAACACTCTCTATGAGCAAGGCGGAAGCCCGCAAGGAGGCATATATTGGCAATGAACATAGTGAGGGTGAGTCTAGCCACTCTCTTCATCTCTGGGGCACCCACCAACAATCCCATCCGCGACCACCCAAGCTGGACATGCATAAATTTGATGGATCTCACCCGGTAGCATGGATAGCACAAATGGAGCAATATTTCAATCTGAATTACATCCTGGATAATGCCACTTAGCTTAGTGTGGGGATCATGTACTTGGACAATGAAAGCTGGCAATGGTGGCAATGGCATCAACGTTGCTATGGAAGGCCCTTGACTTGGGACACATTAAAAAAAGCTCTTATGGATCGTTTTGACCATGACTATGCTTTTTTGGGTTGTCTCACTAAGCTTCGATAGACTAGAACAATGGATGAATATATTACAGCCTTTGAAGCCTTAGCTTTCCGCACTTTAGGTATACAAGATGAGTTCTACATGGAATGTTTTATCAGTGGTCTTAAAGAGGCCATACAAGCCGACGTCCGACTGCACCACCCTCCCTCATGGTTGGAGGATTGCAGGATAGCTCGTGAAGTAGAACGTGCGTTAGTGGCCCAGTCCAATCGCCCAAATTTCACCGCCAAGGGTTGCCCCCCACAGGCTCACAGCACTACCCAAACACTCAAGGTTCAAAAGGTGTCACCTGTAGAAATGGCGGAAAGAAGAAAGCAAGGATTATGTTACTACTGTGATGAAAAATACTCCCCAGGGCATAAATGCAAGGATCCCAATTTTTTTCAAATTGATGCTATTGATCACAGCTCATCGGAGGAAGCCCCACCACTTTAGGAACCAGAGGAGGAAGAAGAAGACAACCAGAAGGACAATGTACCTGAAGAACCAGTTATTTCGCTGCATGCTTTGGTAGGGATTTCTTCGCCTCAAACTCTCAAAATCAAAGGTTTTATTAAGAATCGCCCAGTAGTAGTCTTGATTGATAGTGGAAGTACACATAATTTTATCCATCAAAGAGTCGCGAAAGCAATGCATTGTTTTGTACGAGCAATTTCTAACTTCCAAGTCCAAATTGCTAATGGGGGAACAATGAAATGTTAAGGCCACTGCGAAAATGTCAAAATTCAAATGGGGGATTATTAGTTAAAGACCCACATGTTTGCCATACACATGGGAGGGTGCGACATTGTCCTGGGTGCTGAATGGCTTCACACACTTGGCCCAATCACAATGGATTTCCAGGAGTTATATATGAGCTTTAAGCAGAACAACCACACACATACCCTCCGCGGACTCCAGGCCATCAACTCACATCAGATGGAAAAATTGTTAAAAAATGGCCATCATGGAGTTATAGCTCAATTTAATGCCATCCAGGCCTTCGAACCCAATTCTCTTCCGATTCATCTTGAGATGCAACAGATCTTAAATAACCATCTGCTAGTCTTTGACAAGCCTCATGAGCTGCCACCCTCGAGAGGGGAACATGATCATAGCATCACTTTGGTCCCAGGGGCCCAACCACCAAATGTGCGCCTGTATAGATATCCGTTCACCCAAAAGAATGAAATAGAAAAAATAATCAAGGAACTTTTGGAAGTAGGCGTCATTTGTCCCAGCATTAGTCCTTATTCATCATCGGTGGTCACGGTGCTCAAGAAAGATGGGGAATGGCGTATGTGTCCAAACTTCAGGGCCCTCAATAAGTTGACAGTCAAAGATAAATTTCCCATCCTGGTTGGTGATGATTTGTTGGATGAACTAAATGGGGCTCAATTCTTCACTAAGCTTGATTTTTGCTCAGGCTATCACCAAATTCGCATGAAAGAATTTGACATTCCAAAGACTGCTTTCAGAACTCATGAAGGCCATTATGAGTTCCTGTTCATGCCATTCGGTCTTTGTAATGCCCCATCCACTTTTCAGAGGCTTAAGAACCACCTGCTCAAACCATATCTCAAAAAATTTGTCCTTGTTTTCTTCGATGACATCCTCATCTACAGTCGCACTTGGGCCACACATCTTCAGCATGTAGATATGCTCTTGCAACTGCTCCGCGAGCATAAATTATTTGTTTAGGATGTCCAAGTGTTCTTTTGGCATGGAAGAAGTCGAGTATTTGGGCCACATTGTGGGGCGTGAAGGTGTCAGGGTGGATCCCAAAAAGATCCACGCAATGCAGGATTGGCCTCAACCTAAGACCTTGAAGAGCCTGAGAGGATTTTTGGGTCTCACGGGCTACTATCGCAAATTTGTCCGCAATTATGGTCGCATTGCGAGGCCCCTCACTCAAATCCTCAAGAAAAATTCATTCCTCTGGAATGATGAAGCACAACAAGCCTTTACAGCTCTCAAAAATGTCATTTGTTCCATTCCAGTCTTAGCACTACTCGACTTCACCAAATATTTTGGCATTGAATGTGATGCTTCGGGCATGGGTATTAGGGCAGTATTAATGCAGGAAGGTCGACCCTTAGCCTTCAAAGCCAACAACTAAGTGGGAAGAATCTGGGACAATATAACTATGAGAAGGATATGATGGCCATCTTACATGCAGTAGATACCTAGCGACCTTACTTATTGGGGCGATGCTTCCAAATCCGCACAGACCATCAAAGCCTTAAATATTTTTTGGAGCAATGCCTATCCTCACCACAACAAAATAAATGGCTCACCAAAATGCTGGGATATGATTATGAGATAATTTACAAGAAAGGGCGCGAAAATATTGTAGCAGATGCATTATCTCGCCAATTTGAGGAGGAAAGTACCCTGCTCGCAATTTCCCTTCCCATTCCAGAATGGATTGAAGAGGCTCGCAAGGAATGGTTTTCACATCCCTGGCTCTCCCAACTCATTACTCAATTGTAGGCAGATCCAAATTCCACCGAGGGCTACTCGTGGTAGGATGAGATTCTTCGCTACAAGGACAGAGTCGTAATATCACCAACATCCACCCTCAAAAGCCACATTTTGGCGGAGTTGCACTCATCTCCCACTGCAGGACATTCAGGCTTTCAGAAGACGTATGCTCGCACTCGAAGATCATTTTTTTGGACAGGCATGAAAAAGGACATTCTTACTTTTGTAGCTGCATGCGATGTCTATCAGTGCCACAAAGGAGAGACAGTCAAAGCACTAAGCACATTACAACCATTGCCCATCCCGGCATCAATATGGATGGAGGTTTCTATGGATTTCATTACAGGTCTTCCAAAGTCAGGAAATAAGTCAGTCATCATGGTGGTTGTGGATAGACTTTCTAAGTATGCTCATTTTTGCGCCCTACCCCACCCTTTTACACCAACTTTGGTCGCTCAATCTTTCATGGATCAGATATTCAAATTGCATGGCATGCCCACTTCCATTGTGTCTGATCATGACCCGGTCTTCACCAGTAATTTTTGGCAGGAACTCTTCCAACTACAAGGTACCCAACTAAAACTCAGTACTTCCTATCATCCACAAACTGATGGTCAAACTGAAGCAGTCAACAAATGTCTGGAAACCTACCTTAGGTGTTTCACTTCAGAAAAGCAACATCTCTGGGTACAGTGGTTACCTCTAGCTGAATGGTGGTATAACACCAACTATCATGCCACCACCAAAATGACTCCATATGGAGCAGTTTATGGTCAACTCCCTCCTTCCCCTACTTCTTATATCAGGGGTGCTTGAAAGTACAAGCAGTGTATCAACTCCTATAGAACCGCACAACCATGCTCGCCCATCTTAGAGAGAGTCTTCATCAAGCTCAAAACCGCATGAACCAACAGGTAGATCAACATCGCTCTGAATGCCAATTTCAAGAAGGGGATTAGGTATTTTTGAGGTTGCAACCATATAAGCAAACATCACTCAAAGACAAGGGTTTTCAGAAACTATCTCCAAAATTCTACGGACCGTATCAAGTACTTCGGCACATTGGAGAAGTGGCCTACAAGCTAGCTTTGCCACCCACTGCAAAAATCCATCTAGTTTTCCATGTCTCATGCCTCAAGAAAGTGATTGGGAACAATTGCAGAATTCAAACCAGTCTACCTGAACTAGATGAAGAAGGGTCAATCTGGCTCCAACCTGAACAGGTCCTGGACACACGAGAACGGAACCTGCGTGGCCGCATGATCAAGGAAGTCCTTGTCAAGCGGAAAGACAACTCTCCGGAAAATGCAACCTGGGAACCAGCCACTATTCTTCAGCAGTTTTCGTAGCTTCAACCTTGAGGACAAGGCTATTCTTATGGGGGAGGGCATGTTAGGGTCCCACCCTAACCCCCTTATTTATGTAATAGGATCGAGTCATAGTTATAATTAAGTAAAGAATCAATAAAGCCCATATTAATAATTGTAAGTGGTTAACCCGCATTTAATGACGGGACCACAGTTAGTTGCAAATGGGCCATGGTATTAGATAGATGGTATTAATAAGAACCACGGTATTGCCCCATGGTATTGCATGTATGAATCCTATATAAAAGATAAAGAATCCATGCGAGGAGCATCGTGTCTTATTTTGTAATTGAGTTCAGCTTTATTAGAGGTTGCCCCCTCGAAGAGGCAAGTGAACATTGCTTTCTGAATAACAAAATACTTGCTGCTATTGATCTTGTTCTATGTCCTGGGTATATTTCTTCACATATTTGTTATTCTGGTAACGTCTTGCAAGTTAAGAGCATAACATCATTATAGGAGGAGTGATAGGGGATACTTTCCAAATGAGTTCAAGAAATCAAAGCCACCTACTTTTGATGGAGATGTGAAGAAGTCGGCAAATGCAGAGGCTTGGATACTTGGGATAAACAAATTCTTTGAGTTGCATAATTACACAGATAACATGAAGCCCAGAGTACCGATCTTCAACTTGAAAGGTAAAGTAAACATTTGGTGGGAAGATGTGAAGTGGTTTAGAGACATCAGGACAAATGACTTGAGTTGGCATGAGTTCAAGAGGCTTTTCAGGAAGAAATACTTGTTAAAAAGGTAGTACGACAGTAAAGCCAAAGAGTTTTATGAGATAAATATGGGATCAATGACAGATGAAGAGTACACGACTAAGTTTTTGTAGCTATTGAGGTATGTACTGTAGTGCCCACTCTAATTTCCTAACCCTAATATGCCATTATCTTGGATACTTTATTATTTGAGGACCTCCGGTTGAGGAATCTGGACACATAACTCTATTATTAGTGAATGTGATGTTTATGTATGTTCTCCATTGACATTATGGTGATGATAGTATTAATGGTTAGGTATGTTCTAACATTAATGGTTATGCACATTTTCTATTGATATTATGATGATTGTGGCATAAATGGTTATGTTTGTTCTCTATTGAATTTATGATGATGATAGCACTAAAGGATATGCATGCTCTGTATTGATATCATGATGATGATAGCTTTGATGGACAGGTATGTTGTCTATTGGTGTTACAATGTTGATAGCTTTGATGGATATGTATGTTTCCATTGATGTTATGATGATGATAGCCATGATGGATGTGTCCCCTATGTTACCTACTTGCATTAGTTCTGGTTCACAATGAACAATGATGTGAATGACTTGGTGATGTTAATGATGCTATCATGACAATGACTAACATTGAAAAACCTTGTTACTAATGATTATTGAGTATGGCAGGAAACCATCAGAGGCACTTGCATATGACGAGTTGATGACACCTGGTTTGATGAAAATTCATGTTATTTTATCTTTGAAAGTCTAAGTCGATCTTGGAATCTGCCATATATGTTTAACTATATTTTGATGATATGTTAATGGTTGCAGGCACAGATTAGTTGCTTGACCGAATGACTCACATATGGGTGATGGGGTTGTACAAGTGGATGGAACTACATGGGAGGGGTGGGACAGTGTCCCTGATCTCACCCACTAGCACTCCCGCCGTGACTTGGGCTGGAAGGGTTGAAACACCTTCGCCTTGAAGATCGCGATGCCATGAGGGCAGGTCCTCAAGTTGGGTCGCTCATGAGGATTTTACCGGGGGGCGTGCATCAAGGCGGATTCCTTGATCCCCGACACCATTAGTCTCACTATAGCAGGCAACATAAGAGATGATAACGGTCTATGATGTTGCACCTATATTTTCTCCTCATAGTCACTGAATGCTTGAAGGGCAAGTGGCATGGCACCCTTGGAACTTCAAGGGAATTTCTTGAAGTGCACGACCAACCTGGCACCCTTGGCATCACAAATAAATAGTTAGGCGTGGCACCCTTGGAGCTTCAAGGGAAGTTCTTGAAGGGCACGACCCAAACTTGGCACCTTGGAATCATTAAAAATAAATAAATTAATAAATATAATCAAGAAATGAAAACTAGGTAAACTTACATCAAGGGTAAATGATGTTAGAAACCGAGGTAATTATATCAAAAATAAAACTTGGGTTAAGAGGATCATAGGAAGAAATAAAATAGATTACCTTAAAAATTCTACCCTTTCCATGTTGGAAAATACTAGGTAGATTATGTGGTTTAATTAAGTAAAAGGAGAAAGAGAGATATAATTGTAAAGATAAATATTAATCCTAAACTAATTAAACCTAATTAAGAAAATAAGAAGGTGAATTAAAATAAGAATAATAAATTAAATTTAGAGAAATGTAGAGAACCTCCATGTGGCAACAACCAACATAAGAATATCCATCTAAGAGATAACTTGAGTTAAATTAGGGGGGTAAATAGGGGATCAAATATTGACTCATTAATTGACTTTAGTAATGAACCCAAATCAAGGAATAAAGAGGCAACTAGGAGAAGAAATAGGAATCTTGTTGAGGTGAGGAAAATATTAATTTTAAATTAAAATTTAAGTAAATAATTTTGGGAGACCCTTGATGAGAGAGTGACACTTGGGTGGGTGAATAATCAAGCCATTGAATTAAAAAAAAAATAACTAATTATGCATGACATGCCAAGTGTCACCTATGAGGACTCCTATAAAAGAAGGGGCAAGCCATGAGAGAAGGGACTTTTGGGAACCCTATTGTTGGATGGATGAGATGATGTCAAAGCAGTGATTACGATCCTATAGTGAGTTTGGTGAGGTAGAGGATTTTAGAGAGGGGACTCTTGAGCCAAGGAGTGCTCTCCTCTACCAGCTATTGAAATTCTCCATTGTACAACCCCATTGCAGCTCGGGGGTCCGCGGGGAAGAAGAGTACCCAAGGAGTAGGCTGGGAGGTTAACCGGTGGGTCATCGCATTCGGATCAAGTACATCGCCATTCATTCACGAAGGTGACCGACAGCAAGGGAATACTAGCAACAGCAAAGCGAACAGAGTCTCGTCTTCTGGTGAACGGTACATATGTATTGCAATACTAGTTGGTCTTAGTTAAATGTATGTAAATGTTATGATATGTTTCTTGAAATGAATTCCTACTGTGTTTTCTCTTCTAGTTGCTTTTTGCTGTGATTTAAAAAATAAATAAAAATATGTACATAGTCTGGATGTGGTCCTTACATGTACCATATCTTAAAGATGAGAAGGCTAAAGTTCAACAATTTTTCAGTGGATTTCCATTAGAATTTAGAGATTGGATTGAGTACGATGAGCCTCGGTCAGTTGAGGAAGTTAATGGGAAATTGAATCATTGCTATGAGTAGTCAAAGCGTAAGAATGAATCTCAACAAAGATGGAAAGGGAAAGACAAAGGTAAAGGTAAATGGCAACCGAAAAGAACAAGGCTTCATAATGTAGATGAGAAATAAAATGTGGCACCACAAAAGAATTTCAATGCATCTAGACATGGACATGGATCACAACAGCAACATAGAGGTGATGGTACTAGTCGGTTGGAGTGTTGGACATGCAGAAATGAGCATCTTATGAGATATTGTCCACAAAATCAAGGTGGTAGGCCTTAGATATATAATGCACAGGAGGCACAGACTTTTGGGGATGTTGGTCAGAGTGTTCCTCGTATTTATGCAGCATTGGATAAAAAATAGGAAGATCATCAGGCATCTATCATTGAGATGGATGGTAAGATTTGTAATCAAGTTATTTCTATTTTGATTGACCCTTGATCTAATTATAGCTATGTTAGTCCTGACTTGGTGGTTAAGTGTGGTTTGAGTCAGGAATTGCAAGCAAAATCTTGGTTAGTGCAGTTGGCTACAAGTACAAAGAAGCGAGTTCATCATTGGTTAAGAGCTTGTGAATTTGATTTGAATGGTATGCCTACTGCAACACATTTGAACGTATTACCGTTGGGATCATACAATATGTTGTTGGGCATGGATTGGTTGTATCTTCATAGAACCAAGGTAGATTGTTATGACAAATCCATTGTGTGTTGATGACAATCCCAAGAGTCTTACAGGGAAAGAAGAAAGCCACGTTAGTTAGGATGGTGACAACTATGTAGGCAAAGCATAGTCGCAAGAAAGGGTGTATGTTATTTGTAGTGCACATTTCTAGTGACAAGGGTAAGGAAGTTGAGGAGACATATGTTTTGATCAAGTACCTAGTTCTACAACAATTTCGGGATGTATTTCTTGAGGATATTTCAGAGTGCCACCTCATAGGGAAGTAGACCTTTCTATTGAGTTAGTGCTAGGGGCAGCCCCAACATCAAAAGCACCTTACAGGATGAGCACACCTGAATTGGTAGAGTTGAAGTTGCAGTTGAAGGAAATGATGGACAAATGATGCATTAGACCAAGTGTATCACCTTGGGGAGCACTGGTATTATTCTTGAAGAAGAAAGATGGACTCTCAGATTATGCATTGACTACAGGCAATTGGAAAAAATGACTATTAATAACAGGTATCCATTACCGAGGATTGATGACTTGTTCGATCAGTTGAAGGGAGAAACAATGTTCTCGAAGATTGATTTGAGATCCAGAGATCACCAGCTACGCCTCAAAGAGAAGGAAATTTACAAGACATCTTCTCGGACCAGGTATGGGCATTATGAGTTTCTTGTAGTTCCATTCGGTTTGACTAATGCTCTAGCTACATTTATGTGCTTGATGAATAATCTGTTGTGTCCATATTTGGATAAGTTTGTTATTGTGTTCATTGATGACATATTGGTATATTCTAAAAATGAGGAAGAGCATTCCGATCATTGAGCAACAGTGTTGAGGTTATTGAGAGAGAATCAGTTGTATGCTAAGTTCAGCAAGTGTAGTTTATTTCAAACTAAGGTACATTACTTGGGACATGTTATCTCCAAGGAGGGCATTACAGTAGATCCAGAAAAGATAAGGGCCATCATGGAGTGGGTAGCTCCGAGGAATGTGGATGAGGTGAGATCTCTCATGGGATTGGCAAACTATTACAGGAGGTTCATCAAGAACTTCTCACAAATTGTTTATCCTATTACATCATTGTAGAGGAAAGGTAAGAAGTTTGAATGGACCGAGGAGTGTGAGGCTATTTTTGAGCAGCTTAAACAATTGTTGACACATGCTCAAGTGTTAAAGATTGTAGATCTGAAACAAGGAGTTTGTATTGTGCACATATGCTTGCAAGAGAGGACTTGGTGGAGTCCTTATGCAGGATAAATAGGTGGTATGCTATGAGTCACGAAAACTAAACGAGCATGAGCAGAACTATCTGACACATGATTTGGAGTTAGCAGCGATCACACATGCATTGAAGATGTGGAGGCAATGTATTCTTGGCAGGAGGTTTGTACTTCTGAGTGATCACATTGGGTTGAGGTAATTGTTTGACCAGTCGAATCTGAACACCAGACAAGCTAGATGGTTGGCCATGATCAGTGAGTTTGACTTTGAGATTAGGTACATCAAAGGAAAGGAGAACAGGGTCGCAGATTCTCTTAGTAGGCAGATACAGGTAAATCACTTAGCAGCTATGAGCTCCTGTGGGACAAACTTACAGGGTAGGATCTTGCAGGGAGGTCAACAGGATGTCACGTATATGGAGATTGTGCACAGGTTGTAGCAGAGTAATGGTACAGGTATAGGTAATAGTATAGGTACAGGTACATGTACATGTGGTAGTACAGGTACATGTACATGTGGTAGTACAAGTACAGGTATAGGTGTAGGTGCACGGGATGTGGATTACTGTCTTACAACAGATGGATTGGTCAGCTTCAGAGACGGGATATATGTGCCAGATAGTAGTGAGCTCAAGAAGGTGATCTTGAGGGAGTTTTATGCGAAACCGTATTCAGATCACCCAGGGTATCAGAAGACATTGATAACAGTGAATAGATGTTACGATTGGCCGAATCTAAAGAAGGATGTAGAAGAGTTTGTGGCTAGGTGTTTCAATTATCACCGTGTGAAATCAGAGTGTAAGCACCCAGGTGGGCTGCTACAACTGATTGTGATTCCATAGTGGAAATGGGAAGTCATTTCCATGGAATTCATCACAGGATTGCCGAGGACAGTGAGACAACATGATTCCATCATGGTTGTTGTGGATAGGTTGACAAAGTATGCACACTTCATTCCAGTGAAGTCTACATTCTCAGTTAGCGATGTATCACAGGTATTCATGAGAGATGTGATCAGATTGCATAGTATTCCAAAGAAGATTGTGTCAGACATGGATGCAAAGTTCATTTCCAAGTTTTGGAAGGAGTTATTTGTAGGTTTGGGCACATAGTTAGCCTTCAGTACAACTTATCATCCGCAGACAAATGGACAGACAGAGAGAATCAACATGATATTTCGGACATGTTGAGGTTGTATGTGATGCACCAGCGGCGAAAGTGGGAAGAGTACCTTCCATTGGTAGAGTTCTCTTACAACAATGGGTATCAGGAATCTTTGGGGGTGAGTCTGTTTGAGGCATTGTATTGGAGGAGTTGCAATACTCCCATTAGTTAGAGTGATCCAATTAGCAGGGTGTTGATTGGACCGGATACGTTGGCAGACATGTAATAGGAAATGCAGGTAATCAAGAAGAATCTAAAGGCAGCACATGATAGGCAGAAGAGCTATGCAGATTGGAACATGTTGTTCAAAGAGTTCCAAGTTGGGGAATAGGTGTACTTGCGCATCAAACCAAAGAAGAGCTCCTTACAGATTGGATCATGTGCCAAATTGGCACCACTGTTTTGTGGACCCTTTAGTATTGTTGAGAGGATTGAGCCAGTAGCCTATCGAATTGCAATGCCTCCGATAGCGAAAGCCCATGATTTTTTCCATGTGTCATTGCTTAGGAAGTATGTTAACGATGTTGATAATGTGATTATCTGATCTGTATTGCAGGTGTAACGAGATGGATAATTCCAGCCGGAGCCTCACTATATATTGCAGAAAAAGGTGCTCATGCTCTGGAATCGAGAAATTGAGCAAGTTAAAGTGCAGTGGAAGCACTTTGGGCCCGATGAAGCTACATGGGAGATAGCGGATCAGATGTAGGCTATGTATCCTCCCTTATTTGCAAGTTGAGGCAAAGCAATTTTGGTATGGTGTTTTAGCATATATCTTTGGTATATGTTTGATGATGTTTTGGTATATGTACATATGTATATGGATGTAAATACCACCATGAGCTATGTTATAAAGCTCCAATAAGCGGTACGGGTGTCATGCCATTATGTTGTCATGTTGGTTTGCTTTTCAGCCAGGTGATCATTGTAAATATTGCATCGAGTTATGTTATAAAGCTCCATGGGTAGTATGTTTGATTTTCAGCGGTTTTGATGAGGTATAGGTGTGGTTGAACATTGAGGACGGTGTCCCCCTAACAAGCCTAGTGAAAATTCCATGTAATAAAAGTTAATAAAGGCAAAAACAATAACCACAGTTGATGGGACACTTATTCCAAGTTGAATGTTGGGCAAAACATCCTAGTGTGGGTGTTCATTGGTTTATCATGGCAAAGGAAATGGCTAAGGCTTTGGAAAGGAGAAATGGCATTTTTGGCACATTTATTTATGAAAATAATGGAAATTAGGAGAAAAGGGAGGTGAAAGGTCGTAGGTTGCATATGAGGAGGAAAATGAAGGAAAATAATGAAAAATGAAGAAAATAGAGTTCTCATTTATAAAAAAGTTTTTGAGGATCAGTTGGTAACCTTTTGTCAGTTTAGTTTTGGAGCTCTCTCATTATTCTCTCTCTTTCTCTCACTCTTGGACACTTAGAGTTTTCTTGGAGCATTTTAGCATTGGATCAAGAAAGACAAAGACGGCAAGAGGAAGCAAAGATCAAGTAGGGAAAGGCAAGATCAAGCAGCTACAACCAAATTCTTTGTAGGTACCGTTTTTCAAGTTTATTTTCCTTGCTAGATTTTAAATTCATGGTATTGCATGTGGTTCTTTTGCTGTTATGGCATGGGTTTTTCCAGGTGTAACCATGTTTTCAGCCTAGGCTTTCCATTTATGGATAGACATGGTGTGATGGGGTTCTCATGTTTTGGTTGAGCTAGGTTGTCGGATGGATTCAAAGCTGAGTGAGGTGGATATCCAAATGATAGAGCACATGGCCTAGTGGTCCCTGAACCAGACTGTGGATCACCGTAAATCCATTGGCCTAGTGACCCCTAAGCCATACTGTGGGTTGCGGTAAATCCAAGACTGTGTTGTTTCGGTGGGCCTAGGAATCCTTGCTGGTGAATGGTAGGATATACGGTAAAGACAAGTGGTGGTTTGCTCTCAGTTGGGCCTAGTAATCTCAGGTTTGGGATATGCGGTAAAGCCTGAAGAGTGGATCTCGGTTTAGGGCCTAGTGATCCGGGTTTGGATTGCGGTAAAGCTTGAGAGACTAGGAGATAGGAAAATTCCTCACGGTGTAGGTGGAGAAATCCAATGGCATCCATGCTTGTTTAGCCTAGTGATCGGGTGGAGATCATGGTAAATCTTGTTATGACATGTTTATTGTGTTGACCTAGCGATCCAGGATGGATTATGGTAAAGCCTCTTTTCTATTGATGAGGGTGAGGTGGTTTAGTCCCAGGATGCCCTGGTTGGTCCTTTTGGTTTGAGTCCCATATTCATGCTTGGAATATGGCATGAGGGTGAATGACTGAAGAGAGATTTGGCTCAACCATTCTATGGTCGGGTGGAACGTGGTAGTCCTATCCTAGGTTTGGATTTTTCATCATTAATGAGAGGTTATTTCTCCTTGTATTTCTATGAGTATTATACTGGTTTATATGTGGATCATATGGCTGTGATTTCATTGGTATTTATGCTGCTATTATGTTGGTTATATATGTGTTTTATGACAGTGGCTATGTATGGCTCTCATCATGTTTTTACTTGTAAATGAATGGACAATGTATTTATGACCTAATAGATGATAATGCAACAAATGATATGAGGGAACAATGCTTCTTAGATTCTCAGATAAGTATGAGATCCCTATGCTTAAATATGTTATTTGCACATGTAGATTACATATTTGTGATATGTTTGACGAAATGCTTGTCATGGCTAGTAGGGGTTTGGTTAAGGGCTTGTTCAACTATTTTCTTTTGCATCATTGTTTCCCTGTTATTTCACTGTTCTGGAGATGTCATTCAATTCTAGGCAGTGACCTAGGCTTTAGCCCTGAAAAGGTGGCTTAAAACCCGTGGACGCTGGCACAACACTGGACAAAATAGTCCATCAACGTTGGCATGCCTATAGCATGAGCGCGTCAAGAGACTCCTGGATGTTAGCAGACCTACAACATGAGAGTGTCTAGAGGTCAAGTGCTCAAAAACTTCAGTGGGACCCAGAGGCAAGCTATCTGAAGTATTGGGCTGGTTCTCAGGGGTCCTATAGCTGACGTGGAAGGTATATATGTTTTGTTTCCATCGATTCCATTTCCTTAAGGTCACAGAGGAGGTTGAATCTAATCATAGTAGCCTCTTGTCACATGTTTACCCTGGTTGGTCGATTACTTGGGTAGATGTGGGAGGAGGGTGTTACATAATTCCCCCTCCAACCAAAGATCCTAACGATTTTGAGAAAAACCCCTCCCTATGACGAAATCAACGCACTCAACCCTCTACTTACACCAATAATGGTCTAAAAACCCACAGTAACATTGGATCCATGACCCCTTGAGACAATCTTCTTTACCTAATAACCCTTCACCCTATAATTCTTCGAAATCAAATCCAACTTTGATTTTATTGTATTACTCAACAACTCCCCATTTAGTTTTATTTTATCTATATAATAAATAACGGGGACCCTTTTGATTTTAATAAAACTCTTTAAGTTCTAATTAAGATAAGTTGTTGTTGTTGTTTTTTTCAAATAACCCTCTTTCATAAAGGTTAAATATATCACAACCTACATAATGGAGGATTCAAAACCTTACAAGTGTCATGAAAACCCGATAGGGCTTTTGTTATCTAAAATAATGCATTATCGGAGAAATTATATCTGATCATTCAAGTATCATAACGTTCCTTGTAGGAAAGTTATGATAAAACATTCCTCGATCAATCTTTCCCAATATATAAACATAACTTGGGCACTTCCTTTTATAATTGAATACCTTAAAGAACCGCTGACCCCACAACATTGTCACTTGGCATACCGAAAATCTCAAATATTGTAACTTTTAACAAGTGCCATCTCAAAAAACTCTGATACTTCAAACCTCCTATATCTGATATCCTCGATACCTAGCACTTCCACTATTTCAAGAGCTCCCGATATCATGATGTTTTGATACCTAAGACTCTCGATACCCGATATCTCTGATACTCCCCTCCGATATCTCAACCCTCCGGTATTCCCGTCTATGCCCATATTGAGACTTTTCATATCAAATGTCAAACTTTGAAAACCCCGATATGAATCCTCTGGTATATCTGCCTGCCTATATTTATAGTTGTTATATTTTTAAACCACACATATCGAAAGCCTCAGATATCGTAACTTTTAGAATGCAACCATGGGATTTCTTCAATAAAATTTCTCCGACATGTTGATGTGTTCATTGCCCACGTGAATCCACGTTTTTCATTTAATTTCCAAGATTGGCAAATTTATAGTTTTCAAAGTTCTAAACAGATTTATTCATTGCAAATTAATATTATCATCATATTACTATTAATATTTTTTCTTTTGCTAAGCAAGAGTAGGGCCTTCTATTTCATTAATAAAATACATAAATTACAACGAACCACCTAGAGAAGTGGAAGATGGGAGGGACCATAAAGCCCAACCGAAAACAGGTAGATTACCTAACTACTAAATTCGAACAAAAGAGGTCGAAGGCCGGAAGTGGTTCCAAAAACCATGAACAAATCTGAGGTCAACAGCGGGAAAGAAGAGCAAGCAAAAACTTATCCGGCAGATCCAGAGCAACCAGAATCAAAGATCATCATCAAAGAGCCCGCATAACCAAACCAACGGTGGAGGAAAAAAACACAACGGTAAGAAGCATGACCCTTACCAAACTCGACCACCAACAAGCACATTCAATCCTGGCCGTCGAATCGCAGCGGATGATCCAATAGCCAACGATCAAATCGCGTCGACCAACATGACTGAACAATAGCGTGCGAAAAAGGCAGTTTTCAAACCGACCCCCCCGGCCACGTGTCGCGCTCTGAAGGTGTTCGCTGCAAAAATTGAAAAACCGTTTTCTGCCCATGAGGCCCGCGATCGCCAGAAAACCATCCTCCATCCGGTAATCCGACGTCAACCTGCGACCACCGTCAGCATCAACCGCCAAAGCAAAAAAAGGAGGGAACGGATGGAATGCGCCGTCAGAAAACGAAGAGAAGACCTAGCGGGCCCCACAAAACCACACGGGAAATCTCCACCGTCCACCCCGAAGGCCAGAACCGACGGCCAAGAACAAAATCGCAGCGCCGAACCTGACCACACTATAACGTGCGATGAAGGGTTGTTTCCAAAACTGCCCCCTGCCATGTGTCGTGCAATCTATTGGATTGATCTCAGAATAACAAAACCACTTACCACTGAGAAACCGAGCGATCACCGGCAATCCGCCCTTCTCCATGACTGCAATCCCGAAAACGGGAAGGGGCCGCCTACTGCGGCACCCCAAAAAATGATCATTCCGCCAACTCATTCCATAAACCCTGGAACTGCTCCCGAGTTTATTAAGGAAATAGAACCACAAAGTGTAACCCAAAGACCTGGGAAACCTTGTCGAGATGAACCGGGAGTAGCTGCACCTAAACCAGACCCTTAGCCTCACAGGAACATCCGAGTGGGTTGAGAAGGAGTCCTCCACCGACATCAATTCGTTGAATTCAACCCCGCTCGATATCGGAAAAGCTCCTTGTCCTCAGCAGCTTGATCCTCGCAGATAGCCTTTAGACGACTTGGAGGAATTTCTTGCCACTTTATCTCCTATCCACACTCTACACTGCTTGCCCCTTGATTGGCCAGTAAGTCATCCGGCTTGTTGGCCTTACGTCGAACGTGGTTGAAACTTATGGTACGGAGACCCTGAAGATTCATTTGGATTCTTTGAAAAACTTATATAAGTTTCCAATGACTCGAGACTCTTTCCGGCCCAGAACCCCCGTTGATTCTTTTCGTTGCGTTGATAGTAATCTCCGAGTCTGCTTCCATAATGATATTAGAGCACTGATTCTGAGCTAGGATCTCAAGACACTGCTCCAGCGCCATCACTTCCGCCATGTTATTGGTAGCCCTACCTAAATGGTAGTGGAAGATAAATAAAATATTGCCCTCGTCATCTCTTAAAGCTCCTCCATAACCTGCAGTTCCCGGATTGCCTTTGGAGGCACCGTCAATGTTGAATTTTAGAAAGCCTTTAGGTGGGGGTTGCCAGTAGTCCTTTTCTGTTACCATGGTATTATTCTTTCTGTTTCTACCTTGAGGAGTTATCCCCTGCAGTCCCAGTTTCTTGAGAATTCTAAGCTCACCATATCAAGGGGGATTCGAGGGGATATTCTTAATAGTAGAGCTGACCGTCTCTCTGATCTGTTTCAAGATAAGATCAAAAATATGTTGTGCTGAAGACTTACCATTCTTGAAAATTCTTTTATTTCTCTCTTTCCAAACGTTCTAGATAATAAAGCAGGGTGTGAAGGTCCAGGCCAAATTTAGGACTTCATTCTCCTTGAAGTTCATTCTCTAGTGGTTTAGGGTGTTTAAGATACTTCCTCTGTCCCTATCAGACTGCTGGAAAAACGCAGAGAATGAATCCCACAGCTAGGTGGTATAAGAGCAACTATTGAGAATGTGCTCCGTTGTCTCCTCTTGCTCCTCACAGAGCTGGCATCTAGAGGGCCCCATAATTCCCCTTTTCCTAATATTCTCCCAAGTTAATATTTTCTTGTGATGAACCAACCACATAAAAGTCTTGATCTTCATCCAACCTTGCTGCCTCCAAAGCTGAGTCCAGGTCTTATCAGGAACACTATAATTTAGCCCTAGTAGACAACCTTTAGCTTCCTTAAGATTAAAGGCTCCTTGCTTGTTATTACCCCATCTCAATTGATCCTGCCCTTCTGTTTTTAAGATCATCCTTTTCTTGAGCAGGTCCCCCAGAGCCTCTGCTTCGATTTTAAGGGGGTTGTCCTCCCCACATTCAATGTTTCTCCAGCTTCTCCATTTTTCCGAGGTCTGCGAAAGATCCCAAAAATCCTTAACTCTGATTAACCCTTGTGCATCTGTTTCCTGCTTTAGGTTAACAAAGTTCTCTGTTAACAGAATTGGTTCCTGCTGCCATTTGTCCTCCCAGAAAAGAGCCAGATCTCCTGCTCTAATTTCCCAGAAACTATTCTTTTGAACTAGAAATCTATTCTCCCAGGCTCTGTTCCATATGCAGGAGCCTTTTATAGTTCCAGCCATTCTTATGAGATCATTATTGTGCCACGAGCTGGCATACTTCTCTTTCCATATCCTTGCCCACTGAGCTTTTGGCTCCTTCACCCATCTCCACCAGAGTTTGGCTCCTAGAGCTTTACAAAGAATCTCTTGATCGTCCAGGCCCAGGCCCCCCTGACTCTTGGGTTTGCATATTTTTTCCCAGGAAACCAGGGCCCATTTCTTTCTAGTTTCCTCCTTTCCCCACAGGAAATCTCTTTGAATGTCTCTGATTTGCTCTAGAACACCTTTTGGAGCTAGGAGCGCTGATAACATAAAAACTGGGATAGATTGAAGAACAACCTTAGTTAGAACTAACCTGCCAGCAAAGTTCAGGGCACGGAAGGTCCATTTATTAACTCTATCCTGCATCTTATTAAGAACCGTTTCCCAAATACTCTTATGTATGGGTCTAGCAATGAGAGGTATTCCTAAATATTTAGAGGGGAGGGAATCCCTTTGAAATCCAAGAATTCTCGAGATGTTTCTTTGTCTGGCAATGTTGGTGTTGAAGAAGAAGATTTTTGATTTAGAGAGGCTGACTTCCATACCTGTGGCCAGGGAAAAATCTTTGAGAATTTGTTTGAAGGCCAAAGCCTCTTTGACTGTTGGAACACCTTGCAGTAAGGTATCATCAACAAATTGTTGATGAGTCAACACCGAGCCATTCTCTGAAATTTGAAGACCCCTAATTTTACCCCTATCTTTGGCCTGCTTGATAGATCTCCCAAGTCCTTCCATCATAAGAATAAAAAGGAAGGGAGAGAAAGGGTCTCCCTGCCTGAGGCCTCTAGAAGGATGGAATATTTATGAGGGGGGTCCGTTCACTAGAATAGAAAAGCTGGAGGAGGAAACCAGTGCCATAACCCATCTGACCCAGTTGGGGTCGAACCCAAAGGCATAGAGAACCTTCTTGATGTAATTCCAATTAACTTTGTCATATGCTTTGGCAATATCCAATTGCATGAGCATCCCCACCTGTTTTTTGCTGGTTAGCGTGTGCACCACCTCATGTGCTTGAATAATGTTGTCAAGAATCTGTCTTCCCTCCACAAATCCTGATTGTTCTTCAGACACAAGTGAGGGGAGGAGAGGTTTGAGTCTATTAGCCACTATTTTGGATATTATCTTGTAAACCACATTACATAAGGCAATTGGTCTGAACTTGTCTGCCGATTGAGCAGTCTCCTGTTTGGGGATAAGAGAAATAAAGGAAGTATTGAGGGCTTTTAGGATAGTTTTACTTCTCCTAGAATCCTCAACCACATTCACAATGTCCTCTTTGACTATATGCCAACATGCCTTAAAAAAATCCACATTGAACCCATCTGGGCCTGGTGCTTTACCATTATGCATCTCTTTGAGAATCTCGCTGACTTCCTCCTCCTCCACTGGTCTATTGAGGTTATAATTGTCCTCTCTGGACACCAGTTTGGGTATATACCCCGTGATTCCCTTGATGGCCTGATCCCTATCAGGAGTGTCTTCCCGAGTGATAGTCCGGAAATGTTGGACAAGCACCGCTTCAATATCTTTATGAGTGGTCTAGATTTCTCCTCCCTCATCTTTAATCATGGAGATCCTGTTGTGAGCTCTGTTAGCTATTGTGGATTTGTGAAAAAATCTAGTGTTCCGTTCTCCTTCCTTGAGCCATTGAATTCTGGATTTTTGTCTCCAAAATATTTCCTCTTGTTTGCATAAGTTTTCCCAAACTAGATGGTATTTATCAGCCTATTCACTTTTAGCTTTATCAAATCCTTCATTTATCAGATCCTTATTGAGTTCTAGCATTTTGATTTCCATTGCTTGTTTCTCCTAAAAAATGTTACCAAAATCTTTCCGGTTCCATTCCTTTAGTCTGAACTTAATGTGCTTCAATCTTTCATGAAGAAGAAACATCTTAGATCCTTGTATTTGCAAGTCTTCAACCCACCATTTTTCAATGTTACTAATGAAATCCGGATGGGAGAGCCAGATGTTTTCGAATCTGAAGGGTCTATTCCTAGGAGAATCAATACCCTTAATTTCCAACTGAATCGGCCAATGGTTCGAACCTCCAAAAGGAAGCACTCTGGATGCTATCTCACTATTTATAAACCTTAGTTCCTCTGATATCATGAACCTATCCAACTTAGACGCTACCTGCGCCTCACCTCCTCTTTTATTGTTCCATGTAAAAAGGCCATTGCTAGAATCTGACTCAACCAATTTCATTTTGTCTGTAAATGTTTGAAACGCTAAGGAGTCTTTATTGAGCATTTTGGAACCCCCTTTTTTTCTAATAGACTTTTGATCATGTTAAAATCTCCACCCAAGATCCAAGGCTTTTCAATCTGTCTACTCCTGAGGTCACTAAGGGCTTCTAAGAATTTGAGTTTATCCTCTAATTTTTGAGGTTCGTAAACATTTGTTACCAGGAATGTTTTTGACACCCCAACAGGTTGAATGACCACTAAAATATAATTTATTGATGCCTCTTCATCCAAAAAATTGATCCTGTTTGGGTTCCAAAGAGTAAGAATACCCCCCGCTGTGTTCTCAGCTTTAACCTCTAGAAACTCATATCTCATGAGCCATTTGCTGTGTATAAGTCTTATTTTCTGAATGGAACATTTCGTTTCCTGGATGAAAATCATGTCCGACATATCTTGTTTCATTCTAGAACTAAGCAATCTTTGTTTTCTCTTACTTCCTAAACCTATGATATTCCAAGATGTAAATTTCATATTTAAAGATTTGTAAAGGAGTAACTGGTTAGGTATTTCATCTTACTCGAATCTATCATTAGCTTTCCACATTACATCAAAAGATCTTTCTACTTTTTCCGTCCTCTCTTTTTACCAACATTTCTAGGAACGAGTACCGGGGATGGTTTCATTGCTTTCACTCCTTTGATTTCCATCTTGTCAGTGTTTAATCCTGTTTCTCACCCTCTTCCCTGAGTCTTCCACAAAAACAGCTGTTGTATTCTGTTGCAGTCCTCTTGGGGTAGTGAATCTATCCCTCCTTTGGTTCCCTGCATCAAGAACCCTTCCAGATCTAGGTGTTCCTTCTCTAGGATTTCTTGTAGTTCATGGTCTTCCAGATCTGTTTCACTTTGGGTCATTTCCATATCCATTTTTGCTTCAGTCTCCCTATTTATAGCTTCTTGCTTGTTACAAATCTCCTGTGTTATGTTATAGTTCTCCCCCTTCTCTTGTTCCTTAGGTCCTTCCTCCATTGTTAGGTCTTCACTTGTCATTTCTTCCTTTTCTTCCAGCACTTGAAACCTGTTCGGGTTGTTCTTCTGCCCCTCGCCGTGCTGTTGCCTTGAGCCCTTTCTGCCTCCTTTTCCCCTACTTACCACTTTATGAAATTTTTCAGAATCCTTCACATTATTCTGTTCTCCTTTATTGTCTACTTTACTAAGGGGGCACTCTCTAGTCAGGTGCCCATGTTCATGGCATCTTCTGCCCCTCGCCGTGCTGTTGCCTTGAGCCCTTTCTGCCTCCTTTTCCCCTACTTACCACTTTATGAAATTTTTCAGAATCCTTCACATTATTCTGTTCTCCTTTATTGTCTACTTTACTAAGGGGGCAGTCTCTAATCAGGTGCCCATGTTCATGGCATCTATGACATCTGAACGGGATATGCTCATAATCCACAGTTTGGACCCATTCCTCATCCAAAACTTCCAGGATTACTTCATCTGGGAGAGCTCCTGATAGATCCATTTCTACACAAATCCTAGCATAGGAAGTGTATTTACCCCTTCTTGTGGCTTCCGAAGCTTTCACAAAACGACCTAGTTTATTGCCTATGGTAGCAAGTGACCCATGTTGCCAATAATCAAGGGGTAGGGAGTAGAGCCTTACCCAAACAGGTACCGAGGTGAATGTCTCCCTTTCTGGAATGAAATTCATCTTCCACGGCCTCATATAGAGGCCTGCTACTGCAAAAAAGTAGGGCCCCCCTTCAAATATTCTGTCTTTATCCTCAATATTAGTAAATACCACAGTAAAAAAACCCTTTGACCCCAGATGGAGTTTGATACCTCCTTTGGGTTTCCAGTGGTATTTGATCCACGTCTGTAATACCTTTTCAGATGGCCAAATTCCCATGAATTTGCAGATTATGGTGTAAGTCCCCATATGTTCCATGTGCTCCTGCAAAGTAGGATCATTCAACACTATTCTCGGAGTAATCACCATTTTGGGTCTGCACGGTCCCTTTTGATTTTTGTCCCTTATTCCCTGGCTTTTGTCTTCTTCCTCTTTGTCCTTTGCGCTATTGTTCTCTTTGGTTCTGGCCCCATCTGACTCCTTTTCATTATTTATCCCCCCTTCCTCACTAGAACTTCTGAGTTTACTCACTGGTGACTTGCCTCTGCCAGCAGTTGCTTCCTTGTAGGAGGGAGTGGAGCTCCCTCCTCTGCTATGCTCCATCAGGAGAAACCTCAACGCCCTTCTGCAACTCTATCATCGCGCCCTCAAATTCACTCTTTCTCGTTCAGCCGCAAGGCTCATAAATCCGACCATGCTTAATCTTCCATATTACTATTAATATTAATAAGATAGAAATCATTATGAAAATTTGTTATTTGCGTTAAGATATTTTTGGCGAAAGAATTATCAATGAGTCTTGTGTTTTCAATTGCAAGTCAATCCCGATAAACATAATTTAGAAAATATGTCTAGGGTGACTAAAGCAAGAAAGAAACCAATTGCTCAGTAGCGACCGACTGCTTCGCCAACTGAAAATATTGACACACCAGGGTTGTTTTCAGATACAGTTCGTTCTTTAGACGCTAGTAGTACCTCATGGGAATCTATTTACCAGTTATTCGAAAAACAGGGACCAAGGGTTACTCAAAGAATAGTTACAAAAGATGATTCTTCTCCGTTTCTAGTACCACCTACATCGATGTCACAAATTCATTTTTACCCAGAATTGCTGTTTGGCCCAAGCTCCTGCCCTATAAAAATATGATTTGATGCGTCGTGGAACACATGAACATTGCAGACAGAAAATTCATGACAAAAAATGACACAGTCGTTGGCTCTTTTATCGGCAGTGATTTCAGCGCGATGTACCATTTTCCACCTCCGCAGTATAAATATGACAAACAGTTCGTGGAGAAATTCATGAGCAACATTGATCATGCATCAGAACCCATCAAGGATTGGAGGAGAGATCCAAATAAACACAAGCGTGAGGAAAAGGGAATATATTTAGTAGACTCTCTTATAGGACCTTATTGCCAAATTGTTGTCATGGCATATATATTATTTGTTTATCCTAATACTCAAAAATTCCCAGATCAGTGGATTCCAATGATTGATGCTGCTTCAGAAGGATTTACACTGGATTGGGGAAATATCTTATCTGATAACTTAGCCACTCACATTTTGAATTTTAGAAGAAAGCATACAGTTTCAGAGAATATAATTCCTCCTTTTTATATGAGTGCTTATGTTATGGACTCCTTGTGCTTCAGTATGGATTTTGATTCCATGGGATGGAAATGGACTTTAGAGGATCCAAATCCTATTCATATATATCATAATATACTTTGGGATTCTAAGTACCAACCCCATCTATATAAAATCTACCAGGGTGTCATGCTGCCTATACATCAAACTATTTTTAATAAGGGGGCACGTAGTATTTCCCCGGAAGCAGACGCATACTTGCTCAGTGTTGGGAATTGGTTTGGTGAAGAATTATTCACCTATATTCAAGTCTTTGGTAGTCTGGCTAATCCACATGTTTTTCCCCTGTATGTCCTTGATAAACTACTTTCTTGTGAGATAGCTTGCCAAATTGTGGGTAACAGAATTTCTAAAATATTGAAGGAATCCAATTAGAAATTATGGCCTACGTTTCCTTTCCATTGTGTTACGTTTACAATAGATAATTTCAAACATGCAGCCATTGAAGTGAACCATATTTTAGATTTGAGGTTTCCTACTATCCCTAACAGGCAGTATGATCCTCATGGAACTGCTGAAAAGGTTATTGCTCAATCAAGTGTAAGGAAATTTTCTCATGACCCTGATTAGTTTGATGATGTCTTTGAAAAAGATGCCACCCATTCAATATTGGCCAAACAAATTTCAAAGCGAATAACTCCACAGAAAATCAATCAATTTGCCTAATACAGGGAAACAGGATTATCATGTTTACCCTTGGATTCATTAAATCTTTTACAGGAAAACACAGCTCAAGAGAAAGTCATAAAGGTTTCTTCTACACAGGTTATTGATATCCCTGACCCAAAAGATATAGTGGCATATTCTTCCACTCAGATTGAGGGACAGTTTCCAAGTTCTAAACTTGAAGAAATCTGGCAACAATGCAGCCAGGTCTTGAAAGGAAATAAACATGAGGTTTCAAAGACTACCTCACAGGAAAAGGTCTTCGACATTTTTGAAAATTTCAAAAATACTCTTGTCACAAAAGGGACTAGAGATCAGCCTTTAGAGGTTGACGATATTGAAATTATACCACCATTTTCAACCTCTGAGGTCGTGTTAAGAGTCGAAGAGTTTCCTCCTCTTGATATATTTTACAGTCCCCAGCATAAGGCCATGGTGAAAAGACAAATAAAGAAAAAGAATATTGACCAATCCCAAGCCTTAGTTCCTAGAAATCCTTCTTTTGAGGTACTATGGAAAGGTTCACAATCCACTCATGCAGAGGAACTCGAAAGACTTACTCAGTTCACAAGAGCTTGTGCTTATGCGATTATGGACAAAGCCACCAAGATACAACAACTTTTGAAAGAAAAAGAGAACATGATTATGCAGTTGACACAGGGCCTTGAGAATGAGAAGTAAAGGATTGCCAATTATTGGCAAGAACAACTTGTTGAACTCCAAAACAATTTCAACACCCTTAAAGTTCAACATAACTTTGATTTAAAGGTCTGAGATGCTCAGATTCAAAAATTACAGTAGAAGATCGAACAACTGAAATTCAGTCCCAAAACGACAGAATTTAAAAAGGAAGCAGGGGAATTAAATACTCCCCTTGCTCAACAACAAGTCATTTTCTGTCAAAAATTAGCTATCATTCACGATTTGTGTCAAACAACCAATACATTGGTAAACCAATTGTCTGACTTGAGGAAATATTTTTATGATATTGAGGAGAAGATTGAAGGTTGCATAACATGGCAAGATATTGTTGAAGGGATGTTAGCTAATCTCCAAAGGATAGAGGAATCACATAAGGATATAGTCTTTAGAGAATGGGAAATTCGCCTTAAACATATAGAACCAACCATGTTCAATGCAAGGGACATCTCCAATGACCTCATTGAAGCTATCAGTGATAATTTATTTCAGAAAAATCTTATTTCAGACTACCCCGAAGGAACTCTACCCGATATCAAGTTGTTGACCAAAATGTGGCAGGAATTGTCCAAGAAAAAGGCCGAGAAGATTGAAAAGTTATCTAAGATTGATTTAGAATGCCATTGGAATTTCTTAGTCAAGCCTCATAGCTGATGGCTAATGATTAGATGCTTATCTAACACAACCACTCATATGCTGCCAACACTCAGGGATGCTATATTTACCAGCCATATGTGAATTCAGCCACGGTCTCCACCTGAATTGAAGCCCATGACAGATATTTATGAACTACGACAACATATGGGAGGGCAATGTTCTTCACAGTCTTAGCTGGGTTGTTACAACAAAGTCTAAAATTGTCTTATGATTTTATTTTAAGCATTGTTTGTTAAAACCGCTTCAGACTTTTATTCTGCTTTGCTATATTTGTATTTTTTTGAAAACTATAAATCCCCTTCATTTTAATGAAGAAGGGGTTCTGAATTTTGGAGAGAAAGCTTTTGTTTGCACTACTGTAACTTAAGTTATCTTAATAGAAAGTTGAACTGCTATTGTTTTCTCATGAGCAGAGTTACAATATATCGTGTACTATTATCTATCTGTTTTTCGTTGCTTAAGAGTTAAATGGTTATTTGATTACGTTTATCATATGTGTGTTGAAAGCAATCATACATTTTTCACTATTGATATGTGTGATTGGAATCATATATTACATGCATAAACAACGAAATATTAACGAGTTCATCAACTAATTTAATTAAATTAGTTATCATAATTTTCTTTAACCTCATATTAACTTGATAATCTATATTGTCATGTCGTATGTGAGATCTTTTTAAATCACATATATAGATAAGATTTCCTGGGATAAATATATACATAGATAAATAGTTAGTTTAAATACTTCTTATTCTCAATTAAATTACATCATAAGTCTCACATCTATATACTTCACCAATTTTCTTATTTTATATCAAGGGAAACTAGTCCCACAAATTCTAGTCGGAGCAACCATTCCAAACAGAAAAGGATTTGCTCTAAAGTCCCGACCGAATGGTTTTATCCGATGTCAAGGCAAACATTTCGAGCCTTTAACATTTTTTGCATTAGAAGGAGGGACTTCAGACTATGAATGGCAACAAGGTCAAACCCAAAATTAAAAGGCCATTCTAAGAGTCAGTCTCCCTCAAAATCACCACCAACTTCAATATCACATTCAAAGTCCCCTAACCCTAGATCTGAAGTTGTTCAAACAACCACTAAATCTCCTAGCACACTTCCAAATTTAGTATGCCAAACTTCTTCACAAGTACCTACAGAGCCCCCTGAAGTCCAGACTTTGATTTAGAGATTAGAAGGAATTTCCATTTCTGGAGGAAAATCTGTTCAAACTGATATATCAGAAGGAAGTGTCACATCGTCCTTATAGTCTTCTGGTGTATTGACTAGATCCTAGAGTGAAAAACTTGGAGTTAAACATTTTGAATTTCCATTACCTACTAACCGAAGAAAGAAAAGTACCCCAGAAATTCTTTCTTCTGCTAGTGAGATTACATCTTCTTCTCCACCTCATACTCCTTCTATTGGTTCCACTTCTTCCTCTACCCCTTTATCTTCTTCTTATCATCCTCTAGTCCATTCCATCCACATTCCTCAGCTACAATCAACTGGTGCTATTATAATCAATAGCACTATAGGAGCAACTTCTTCAACTGCTCAATCTCCATTAGCCTCCACATATTCTACAACTTCCTTTGCTCCTAGTACTCCCAGAATGGCCCAAAGACCATGGAACAATCCAGGAGCAGTACAGATGACTCCACCATTACACCCTCTTCCTAAACATCTAGAGAGATGGATTCATAAGTTTAATCCCAATGATGGCCTTCCTCAAGAGGAACATCTTCACAATTTTATGTTAGTCATCAATCTGAATGGAGTCATAGAAGAAGATTGTGTTATCCGACTTTTTCCTTACACATGCAGGATCTTGGTATTTTTCTCTTCTTGTTGCGTCAATAACAAATTGGGATATGTTCGAAGAACATTTTTTGTTAAAATTTGGTGATGACTAAACAACTGCCACTTTAACTAATGATTTGTCAAATATTAAGGCCAACCCAACTGAAAAAATTAAAGACTTTAATTCAAGATTTAACAAATTTCCGAATAAAATCTCGGACACTTCCAGACCTGGTACTGATGTACAAAGTGAATGGTATATATTTTCTCTTCTTTCAAATATTGTCATGTTCATAGATAGAGCTAATAAAACTATGTTTCTTGATAACATGAAGGAAGCTCTATCAGTGGAAAAATGAATTCTTGCTCTTGAGAAGAGAATTGTCCTTGACGAAAGAAAACAGACCAAGAAAGTCTCTTTTAAAGATGAATCTAAGAAGAAAACCCCTAAAGATCAAGGAAAATTTTAAGAACCACCCTAAATTTATATGTATAATAAATGGGCAAATCCCCATGATACATAGGAAAAATGGGAGGCGATTTTATCACTAATATAATATGTATATATATATATATATATATTTTGGCGAATATCTCACCAGATTATATTATCTTGTAAAGTCATGGCGAATCTTTCACTGAATTATAAAATCTTATAAGATCTTGGAAAATATTTAACTGAATAATAAAACATTGTGAAGTCTTGGTGAATGTTTTGTTAAAGTATGAAACCATATATGATAATAATAAAACATATTCATTAAATTGTAATATACTAACATACATGTTTGGAAAAAAGAAACATAATTTTCACTTCCTACAAACAATGTTGCAAGTTTTAGTGGCCATGTTTGTCATGGTAGGAGAGATTAATGCTTTCTCTACCACTTTTGTCAAGCTACCACTTTTGCCAAGCTATCAAATTTCTTTCTTATTCCATAGACTCCAACTGCGAGATTAAAAAATAAAAAAAACACATCAAGTTTGTTTACCCCAACACGCCAACAAGTAGCAAGCCCCAACTATATAATATAATGAAGTAGTAGGTATCCCAAAGGCCTGAAGGGGATCTAATGGAAAGAAGTGACAGTTGTCAGAAGCCTTCCAATCAATATATAAATATATAAATGTAGATTTATTATTATTTTAATTGGAAATCTTCAATTAAATAATAAAATTTAATTACGTCTCTCCCAATCTAAATTTCTTATTAGCATAATTCACTACCTTCATACCATTTTTAACAACGTTGTAACATGTGGATTAATTTCCTTTTTGGTGCACAATCTCAGCCTTTTAGGACAATATGGTGCAGTGACCCAACCTCACAGATCATTACGACAAACTAAGAATAGCAGAGAAGTTGAAAGGTTGTACAAACCAGCGTATTTTTCAAACAACTAATCCACAGATCATTACGACAAACTAAGAATAGCACAGAAGATGAAAGGTTGTACAAACCAGCATATTTTTCAAATAACTAATCCAAGATCAGTACCTTAACTTTTTCATGAAGATATCATATTGAGAATGTTTGAAAAATGGTGGGAAATCTGGGCAGCGACTATCTCTCTTCTGGGAGGGTGAAAGAGTTAAGATTTCATTGTTTTGAATTTTTTTTGTTAAATCAGAAAAACCAATATTAATGGAGATATCGGTATTTTTTACTAAATTTTGTGAAGTGACTAAATATAGCTTTAACCATTCACCTTAAGATTTTTTTTACAATATAATTTCCTAAGTCTATTTAATATCTTCATTATCATAAAAACCAACCTATATCCATCTTAACTCCACATCTACCACTCTTAGAGGGATGAAATCTATTTATCCCTCCCAGCACTTGGTAGATCCAGAATTAAAATGGATCTAAGCTAATAGAATTTCCCCTTTAAAATTTAGTCTATGCTCACATGAATACCATGGTATTACCATGGGTTATCATAAACTTGGAGCTTAAAAACTACTATTAGTAATTTATAAAAATTAATAATTTATTTATTTATTTATTTAATTTTTTAACCAAGTTAAAATGTTTAAGTGACATTAAATTACAAGATCCATTTTTACTCTTGATCTACCAAGCCCCGAGAGGGATCAAATATTTTTTCACTTTATGTTAGCTTGCATATCACGATATTTAAATGATGCAAGAGCATCTGGCTGACAGGGCAAAGATGGAAGAGAGGTTGATATGGTTTCTGAAGAGGACGGAGGAATCAATCCACTGGATGAACAATTACTTGTTTTTTTTTTTTTTTTTTTTACTTTTCTTTCATTAAAGTTGCCTAAGATTAATGTAATGAATTTTAATTAGGAGTAACAATAATTAGGTAGAGTCGTTGTTCTCAGACAGTTGCATTACTGCTGTAAAAGCAGAAAAGAAAATGTATTTGACAACTATGCAAAGTTCCGCATAAGGAATAACTGATGTAACTAACTGAAAAACTAACACAGTTAAAACAATTTGAAAACAATGCTATTAAGGGAGGGGAAAAAGCACATTAAGGAGTTCAACTGTAAAAGAAAAAAAACAAAGAGAGAGAAATAAAATTGTTTTCCGTGCACACAAAACTCTACAGCGTCCTCAATACAGTGTAACATTTTGTTAATATTTTATCATGTGAAGATTGTCAGTGTACAGCTACAGGTTCTAAGTCAAAAGAAGAAGATAGCCAGAGTCGAACGAGAGGTAGCAGCGCCCAGTTGCAAGCGGCACAAACCAAAATAACCAGACATTAAATGACCAAATCAGGTATGTGAATCTACAAATGCAAGTCAAATCTACTCCAGTACTGAATTCATAAAGTTACAAAACACAGTCACCCAAATTCATTGTTCATTAAATACTGTTCAAAGTAGAAGACCAAACCCAGTTCGCAGACGTGGGAACTAACACTAATTACAAGCAGAAGCCAATTTCTAATAAGACCCAACTCATAGCCAACGTCGTGCCTAACAACCAAAGAATTAAGTACTGAATGCGAGCGACCTAAGGCCAACAAAGAAAGACCAACCCAACAAAAAATCGAATCATCAAGACAAGCAAGCTACCAAACGAATAGAGTAATGCTACCCGTGCTTGCTCGAGACAGCTGAGCGTCCAGACACCGAAACCCTCGAGTGGTTTCATCTGCAAAGCGAACAACAGAGTGCTATAAGGCTCCAAGGAATAGTACCTAGAAACTGAAAAGAAATGGAAAAGAACGAATAAAAAAACACATTGCTATAGTACCTGTCCGGCGAACCATAGCCGCAACTACACCTCGAAATAACCCTCCTGCTCACGAAGGAGCCCAGACGTAAGACACAGGTAAATGAAGATTAAAAGCGTCCAACATAGAACAGTGAATTACTAGGTGAGTTAGCGGAGGAACCAACAGAGAACGCCACCACAAAACTGCCGAGTATGTGAAGAAATCAAACCAACACTGAAGAAAATATCACCAAGAATTACACAGCTATCAAACAACTATAAACACTCATGAAACACAGACATCGACGCATGGAGGCGGAGACCCACTGAGGCAGAGCAACTGTAAACACACATGAGACACAGACAACAACGCATAGAGACAAAGACCCATTAAAGCAAAACCCCAGTTCACAGCAACAGTCAACATACAAGCCGAGGAATAGAATAATGCAAATCTTACCAGAGTTTTAACAAATCGCCGGGTGAACAAAAGATTTCTAAGCCGAGTTCCAAACGACCGAGCCCGAGGAAGCTCCCAGGAGTATGTAGCTCTGGGTACTAGGCGGACAAGCCTTAGAATAAGACCAAGGAAAAGAAACCACAGAAACTGCAGAACGCCAAGAGCCCATAGGGCAAAAGACCGGGAGAAAACAACAAAGAGTGACCAAATGAGCACGAAGACATGAAACCCTATACCAAAGCGGGTTTGTAGAATATCTAGGAGGGACATGTGTTTACCTGACAAATCACCAACGCATAGTACCATAACCCCAATCAATTCAGCATAGATTGAAAATCAATTCAACTATATCCAAAAATCTCTTGATTATTACATTCATTTGTTAGTACACACCAACGCAAGCGCAGTAACGGCAGGACCACGTGGGCTGGCCCCATCAAGTGGTATCAGAGCAGGTTTGAAGAAAACAAAGAAAGATGGAAGTACAAAGACGAGTACGTGGAAGAGGTGCACGCAGAGTAGCAGACGAGGGCTTGAGGGAACAATTGAGGATCCTTACTGCTCGCTTAGAAGCAGTAGAGGCAGGTAGGAGAAGAGACCCAGAAATTGGGGATGGTAGTGACGAAGAGGCAGCAACTGCTACAGACGGATTAGAGGAAGAAGCCCCGGAATTAAGATTGTTGAGATCGGTACTGTTAGTTAGCAGCAAACCCAAGCCTGAGATCCCTAACTACGATGGCAGTCTGTCCGCAGGCGTCCTGTTGGATTGGGTAAGTGAGTTAGATAAGTATTTTGAAAATGAAGAGATCAGTGAGGACAAAAGAGTTAGATTTGCTACAACTAAGTTAAAAGGACATGCCGCCTTATGGTGGGATAGTGTCCAAGCAGACAGAAGATGAATGAATAAGCTACCGATAAGAAAGTGGCCAAGAATGGTGGCAAAACTGAAGGGCAGATTTTTGCCTAAAGACTATCAGGTCGAACTTTATTGACGAGTGCAGAATTTGAGGCAGAAAGGTATGACCATGAAGGAATACACGGAGGAGTTTTATCGTGTGAATTTGCGGGCTGGTTATACTGATGATACTCCAGAGAAAACAGCGAGATACGTGAATGGCTTGAGACTGGAAATACTAGACGAGATCAGTATTCTCTCTCCACGAAATATAGAAGAGGCCTTTCAGAGTGTTGTAAAGGCTGAAGAAAAAATTAACAGGAAACAGAATAATAGGACAGGGCGAGGAAATGGCAAAGGACAAGGACAGTCCTATGGCAGAGGGAGAACTGCCACAAACAGCGAAGAAGGCAACAGTTCTAGAGCTTCAGGGACAACAGAGAAAGGAGATAGCACCAGAGGAGGTCGGCCATATCAGTGGGGAAGAGGAAATGGTCGCAGAAGGGGGACTAATGTCCAGTGCTACAGGTGCCATAAGTGGGGGCAAAAATCCTTCGAATGCCCGGAAGCTAAGCATGCTAGCCAGAGGGGAACATTTGTTGCGCAGCCTGACGAAGCTGAAGCACAACCCGAGAGATAGAAAATGTGGCAAAAATAGGGGAGGCTTTAGTTTTAAACAAAGTATTGTTGTAGCCAGCCAAGGAAATGGCTGAACAGACCCAATGGAAGGCACTGTTCCGAACAGTTTGCAAATCACATGGAAAGTGCTGTAAATTGATTATAGACAGCGGAAGTACAGACAATTTAGTCGCCACCGAGATGGTGGAAAAGATGGGATTGAAACGGCTTAAGCATCCCACACCTTACAAGGTGTCGTGGCTACAGAAAGGCCACCAACTATTAGTGGACGAACAATTCAAAGTTGAATTTCACATTGGCAAATACCAAGACACGGTGGTCTATGATATTATGCCAATGGATGTATGCCATATACTACTAGGGAGACCGTGGTAGTATGATCGGAAGGTGACACACGATGGGAAGACGAATTTTTATAAATTTGTGAAATATGGGATCAAACATACACTTGTACCCATCAAAGAGGAGGATGCAGCAGAATCAAGTGGAACAAAAGCATTTTTAATAGGAGGAAAACAATTTGTGAAGCAGATTGGGGAAAACGAGGTAAATTATGCGATTGTAAGAAGGACAAAAACGATGTTGCTAAACACAGAAAAGTCAGAATTGCTTGCAGAGATTCAGGAGCTGTTGGAAGAATTTAAAGACATTGTAGTTGACGATCTACCAGATAAGTTGCCTCCCAAAAGGAGCATTAGCCATCATATCGACTTTATACCTGGAGCAAGCCTACCGAATAAGGCAGCATATAGAATGAGCCCAAAAGATAATGAAGAGATTCGTAAACCGGTGCAGGAGTTGCTAGAGAAGGGACTGATTAGAGAAAGTTTGAGCCCTTGTGCGGTACCAACAGTACTCTCACCTAAGAAGGGTGGAGAATGGCGAATGTGTACAGATTCTATTCGGTATAGATTTCCCTTACCCAGAATGGATGACATGACGGACTGTCTTAGCGGAGCAGCTTATTTCACTAAGATTGATCTGAAGAATGGATATCATCAGATCAGGATCAGGGAAGGAGATGAGTGGAAGACAGCTTTCAAGACCAATGAAGGGCTGTACGAATGGCTAGTCATGCCATTTGGGTTAAGCAACGCTCCTAGTACTTTTATGAGATTGATGAATGAGATGTTAAAGGAATTTATTGGCAAGTTTGTGATCTTTATCTAGATGATATTTTGATTTTCAGCAGAACGAAATGAGAACATCTTCAACATGTTCGAAGGGTATTAGAGAAATTACAACAGAACAAACTGCTGATAAACTTAAAGAAATGCACTTTCCTGCAGAAGGAACTGGTCTATCTGGGGTTTGTAGTTGCAGAAAATGAATTGAAGATGGACCCAGAAAATATTGCAGCAATCATAAATTGGCCGTCACCGAGGAGCTTATTTGAGGTACATAGTTTTCACGGACTAGCAAGTTTTTATCGGAAATTTATTAGGAATTTCAGTGAAATCTGCGCGCCGATGCTAGACACCATCAAAAAGGCCAGTCAGCCTTTCTGTTGGACTAGGGCGACAGAAGACAGTTTTCAAGTTTTGAATCGGAAGATTACGGAGAGGCCGATCTTGAGGCTGCCCGACTTTAGTAAACTCTTTCAGGTTCGGTGTGACGCAAGTGGGACAGCTATTGGCGCTGTGCTCAGTCAGGAAGACAGACCAGTGGCATTCTTTAGTGAGAAATTAAATGAGAGCCGACAGAAATACTCCTCGTACGACAAGGAATTTTATGCCGTGGTCCAAGCTTTAAAACATTGGAGGCACTACTTGCTGGGCAATGAGTTTGTATTATTTTCTGATAATTCAGCTTTACAATATGTAATGCAGTAGCACAAATTAAACCACAAGCACGCCAAATGGGTAGAATACTTGCGGAGTTTCACTTTCATGTTAAAACACATAAGTGGGCGAGCCAATAAAGTGGCAGATGCCTTGAGCAGAAGAGCTTTTCTCTTACAGGAAAGTAGCATACAGGTGATGGGATTCGAACATCTGAAGGATTTGTACCAAACCAACACAGATTTCAAATAAGCTTTTGAAGCCTGCCAAAATCCCGTGTTGAGGAATGCAAGTCCATGGTTAGACTACAATTTGCAGGAAGGATTATTGTTCAGAGGTGGACAGTTATGTATTCTAGACTGTTCGATGAGGGAAAATATTGTACGGTAGAAGCATAGTGGTGAACTAGCGGGACATTTTGGCATCAACAAAACTTTGGAGCAACTCGGACATTTTTATTATTGGCCCAGAATGAGCAGGGATGCACAAAGATATGTGAACAGGTGTAAAGTCTGCCAACTGGCGAAAGGACACAGTCAGAATGCTGGACTTTACACGCCACTACCTGTTCCAAGCAGGCCATGGGCCTTAGTCAGCATTGACTTTGTCTTAGGACTGCCTAGAACGCAGCGGGGATATGATTCAGTGATGGTGGTGGTAGATAGATTTTCAAAAATGGCTCATTTTATTCCTTGTCGGAAAACTAGTGATGCCACGTATGTAGCTCACCTGTTTTTCACGGAGGTAGTTCGATTACATGGTCTACCCAAATCTATCGTTTCAGACAGGGATGTAAAATTCACAGGACACTTTTGGCGCACCCTGTGGAAAAAGTTTGGCATGCAATTGAACTTCAGCTCTGCATATCATCCGCAGACTGATGGACAAACAGAAGTGGTGAACAGGAGCTTGGGAAATCTATTACGGAGTTCGACTGGAGAAAGTTCACTATTATGGGATCATGCTCTCGCTCAGGCAGAATTCGCTTATAACGATTCGCCCAATCGTAGCACCGAATACAACCCATTCTAGACTTTGTACAGCATGCATCCTCGGGGAATACATGAACTGCGAGATTTGGGAAAGTTGGAACGGAGAATCGCGGATGGGGAAGATTTTGCCGAAGCGATGAGTGAGCTACATGAACAGGTCAAATTAAAATTGCAGGATAGCACACAGAAGTATAAGCAAAAAGCAGATTCAAGGTGAAAAGAAGTGCAATTTAACGTTGGAGATGAGGTCCTCGTGCATCTGCGCAAGGAACGATTTCCTAAGGGCACATATAATAAACTAAAATTTAAGAAAATTGGTCCTTGAAAGATCTTACGTAAATTTTCAGCCAACGCCTACGAAATTCAGCTGCCACCTGATATAGGCATATCACCTATTTTCAACGTGGCGGATCTATTCCCATATACTGCCCAAGCAGAGGAAGACAGTGTGGTACGACCAGAATGGGACACCCAAATTGGAGACAGTTCTTGGAAGAAGCATATGCCTGCGGCTTAGTCCCATGAGATGAAGGGATCCTCAGTACCCAGGTAGCCAAGAAGACATGTAGGAAAGAATATCTACAATATCTCGTCAAGTGGAGAGACCGTCCAATGGAGGACAGCTCGTGGCTCGACGCGACGCAGATACAGAAGGCTGGCTATTCGGTGGAGGAACTCATAGAACAGAGCCATGATTTTCTTTTACCCCGGGAGCCTGATGCAGGAGCATCTGGCTGACAGGGCAAAGATGGAAGAGAGGTTGATATGGTTTTTGAAGAGGACGGAGGAATCAATCCACTGGATGAACAGTTACTTGTTTTTTTTTTTTTTTACTTTTCTTTCATTAAAGTTGCCTAAGATTAATGTAATGAATTTTAATTAGGAGTAACAGTAATTAGGTAGAGCCCTTGTTCCCAGACAGTTGCATTACTGTTGTAAAAGCAGAAAAGAAAATGTATTTGACAACTATGCAAAGTTCCGCATAAGGAATAACTGATGTAACTAACTGAAAAACTAACACAGTTAAAACAATTTGAAAACAGTGCTATTAAGGGAGGGGAAAAAGCACATTAAGGGGTTCGACTGTAAAAGAAAAAAAAACAGAGAGAGAGAAATAAAATTGTTTTCCGTGCACACGAAACTCTACAGCGTCCTCAATACAGTGTAACATTTTGTTAATATTTTATCATGTGAAGATTGTCAGTGTACAGCTACAGGTTCTAAGTCAAAAGAAGAAGATATCCAAAGTCGGACGAGAGGTAGCAGCGCCCAGTTGCAAGCGGCACAAACCAAAATAACCAGACATTAAATGATCGAATTAGGAATGTGAATCTATGAATGCAAGTCAAATCTACTCCAGTACTGAATTCATAAAGTTACAAAACACAGTCACCCAAATTCATTGTTCATTGCATACTGTTCAAAGTAGAAGACCAAACCTAGTTCGTAGATGTGGGAACTAACACTAATTACAAGCAGAAGCAAATTTCTAATAAGACCCAACTCATAGCCAACGTCGTGCCTAACAACCAGAGAATTAAGTACAGACTGCGAGCAGCCTAAGGCTAGCAAAGAAAGACCAACCCAACAAAAAATCGAATCATCAAGACAAGCAAGCTACCAAACGAACAGAGTAACGCTACCCGTGCTTGCTCGGGACAGCTGAGCGTCCAAACACCAAAAACCTCGAGCGGTTTCATCTGCAAAGAGAACAACAGAGTGCTATAAGGCTCCAAGGAACAGTACCCAGAAACTGAAAAGAAATGGAAAAGAACAAATAAAAAAAACACATTGCTATAGTACCTGTCCGGCGAACCATAACCGCAACTACACCTCGAAATAACCCTCCTGCTCATGAAGGAGCCTAGACGTAAGACACAGGTAAAGGAAGATTACAAGCGTCCAGCATAGAACAGTGACTTACCAGGCGAGTTAGCGGAGGAACCAACGGAGAACGCCACCACAAAACTGCCGAGTCTGTGAAGAAATCAAACCAGCACTAAAGAAAATATCACCAAGAATTACACAACTATCAAACAACTATAAACACTCATGAAACACAGACAGCGACGCATGGAGGCGGAGACCCACTGAGGCAGAGCAACTGTAAACATGCATGAGACACAGACAGCAACGCACAGAGGCAGAGACCCATTAAAGCAAAACCCCAGTTCACAGTAACAGTCAACATACAAGCCGAGGAATAGAATAATGCAAATCTTACTAGAGTTTTAACAAATCGCCGGGTGAACAGAAGATTTCTAAGCCGAGTTCCAAACGACCGAGCCCGAGGAAGCTCCCAGGAGTATGTAGCTCTAGGTACTAGGCGGACAAGCCTTAGAATAAGACCAAGGAAAAGAAACCACAGAAACTGCAGAATGCCGAGAGTCCACAGGGCAAAAGACTGGGAGAAAACAACAAAGAGTGACCAAATGAGCACGAAGACATGAAACCCTATACCAAAGCGGGTTTGTAGAATATCGAGGAGGGACAGGTGTTTACTTGAAAAATCACCATCGCATAGTACCATAACCCCAATCAATTCAGCATAGATTGAAAATCAATTCACCTATATCAAAAAATCTCTTGATTATTACATTCATTTGTTAGTACACACCAACGCAAGCGCAGTAACAGCGGGACCACGTGGGTTGGCCCCATCATTAAAGATGGATCTATGCTAGTTTAATTCCCCTATTTAAATAGGCCGCATTCCATGTGAATACCATGGGTCAATACCACGTGCCATCTTTATTTTTATAATACTAATATTAGGGTTAATAATGTTTTTTTGCATGGTATTAATAATAATTTGGCCCATAGGCTTCACCTAAATATTACACATTTTTTGAGTGTTCTTAAATATAAGGTGGCTTATGGAGTAAATATAAAAAATGTTTTATTTATTTACCATATCTCTCGTTTATTTATATTTTTATTAATTTACCATACCTTTTTTATAAATATGGTATTTGGCCCATAGGATTAAATTAAATAAAACCTCTTTTTTGAGCCTTCTTAAATACAAAGAGGGTTATGGACTAAATATAGAAAGATGTTTTATTTATTTACCATACTTATAGTTTATTTATATTTTTATTTATTTACCATACCTTTGAAGTATAAAAAGAGGTTTTATTTATTTACCATACCTCCACTTTATTTATATTTTTATTTATTTACACGCTTGCTTGTTCATAAATATAAAGTGACATATGGAGTAAATATAAAAAAAATGTTTTATTTATTTACCATACCTCTCGTTTATTTATATTTTTATTAATTTACCATACCTTTTTTATAAATATGGTATTTGGCCCATAAGATTCACTTAAATGAAACCTCGTTTTTTAGCCTTCTTAAATAGAAAGAGGGTTATGGACTAAATATAAAAAGAGGTTTTATTTATTTACCATACCTCTAGTTTATTTGCATTTTTATTTATTTACCATACCTTTGGAGTAAGTATAAAAAGAGCTTTTATTTATTTACCATACCTCCACTATATTTATATTTTTATTTATAACTATCATAAATACATTTTCTTGAAAATGAAGGCGAATGGAAGATTGTAACTCCTAATTTCAAGGGCTAAATTTACTTTTCTTACCCTCTCCCTTAAAATAAGGTGGGCTAACCTCCATACCTAATTTTTTTATAAAATAAATTTGAAGCGATTTGTAACAATGTACTATGATACAAAATATTGGCCCAATAAAAATATAAAACCCTTAATTTAGCCCAAGGGCGAAAATTCGCCCCTAAAATCTTCTATGCTAAAGATCCTTTCGAATTGTAGGGATTACAAAAGGTTCTGAAAATAATGTCCAATGAAATGGTAGAGATTAAGAAACAAGTAGATGAATCTTCAAAAAATTCCTTTCAGCCTTTTAAAAGGAATCAACCATCACAGTCACAACCACCTGCCATTATATCAAATGCAGAATAGGATCTGGATGACGAAGAAGAAGAAACAACTTTATCTGCTAAAGAATCCCAAGAAGAAGAATTAGCGGAAGCCCATGGTTTATGGGATTTCATTCTAACCAATTCAGAAAATGAAAAAGATGAAGAAGCCTCACCAGTGAGTACTAGAAGGGACCTGCTGATACATCTCCGTCAAATAAAAAACAAAATACTTCTCGTCCATCTTCAGAATGTGTTCCAACTACTTCTAGATCTCCTTCTTCATCTAACACTTTGATAATATGTGATACCATTGAATATAATATTGTGGAAGACATGAAAAAGGTCAAAGCCAACATCTCCCTGTATGAGGTCAGCAAGTTAAAACAACAACATAAGTTTTTACTTAAAGAGTTAAATGCAGTCCTTGCATCTCCATTACCTACTGTTGTCACTACAAAAGCCTCAAAGGGAAAGGAAAACCCCCTAATGTTTCTTTAGATAAGATTGACCCTTATGATGCTATTCTAATTGGAGATAGATCAAATTCCCACACTCATCCCTTTTTATTGACTTTTGAAATTTTTAAAAAGAATGTGCACAATTATTTAGTGGATTCTGGTGCATCATCCAATGTCATGCCTTGTCCAAATTGTTCAATTAGATCACACAAAAGTCAAAGTGTTGGGACAAATGAATTTTGCTTTAATCTGATTATTTTCCGATTTGAAGGTTTGTCAGATAATAGATATATTAGTTGTAGACATTCCTGAATTTTATGGTCTAATTCTAAGTAGAGACTAGTCTGAAAAACTACATGGTTACTTTGCAACTGATTGGTCACACATGTGGCTTCCCTATAATGGAAAACCTAATCAAATTTGCATTTATAGGGAGAAACATATGAAATATTCAGTGACTGATTTTGATGAAGAAAATGAACCAATAGTATTTACAAACAACATTCTTGGGAGTTATTCTTTTGAATCTTTCTTTGGCAATTTTCCAACACAAAAATCTCCCTTTTTAGTTGATTCTATTTCATCTCAAATTGAATTTTTTTCTCAAACAGATTCATCTAGATGTATTAATATTGTAGAAAATCCTGTAAATAAGCATGATAATTTGTTTTGGACTCTTTACTTTGATGGATCAAAATCTAATGATGGTGCAAGCATTGGTTGCATCCTTGTAAATCCTGATGGAGAGAAAACTATGTTGGCTTTTAGATTGGAATTTGACTGTACCAATAACATTGTTGAATATGAAGCATTGGTACAAGGCTTACAGAAAGTCATTAGTCTTGATGTCAAATACCTTAAAGTTTTTGGTGACTCAGAGATTGTAATTAAACAAGTTAGAAACAACATCCATTGTGTTTCTAGTCACCTTAAACATTACCAATCCTTGATCCAAGACCTAACTTCCCATTTTACTGCATTCAATATAGCTTTGATCCCAAGATTACAAAATGCTAGTGTTGATCTCCTAGCCAATGTTGCCTCCAAGCTCATTCCACCTAAAGATTTCAGTCCCAATAGATTTTCGATTGAGTTAATTTTTCACCCCTCCATTCTAGACAACATAACTAACTGGTGTGTGTTTAATGATGACAATGACATCCTGAGATTTCTAACATCAGAAGGTTCTTACTCTGACTAGATTATTGATGAAGATGAGCATGACAAGCAGCTGAATAAAATTTCCAGGGAAAATTCTTTACCTAAACCTATAATAAAATTGGAAGATTTATATGATCTAAAAGATAGGTTTAAAAAGGTAACTAATTGCAAGCTTCAGAGTTCTACTCTGAGATTTGAATTAGTTAATTTAGGATCTGATCATAATCCTTAGAACATCAATTTAGGCCTTGGACTCACAACAGATGAGAGATCTACTTTCATTCATCTATTGAAAATATATAAAGATGTATTTTCTTGGAATTATGATGATCTCAAAACTTATAATACATCTATCATTTAGCACACCATACCTATGCTGCCAGATGCAAAGCTTATTCAACAGAATCTCAAGAAGATTCATCCTAACTTAGAAGCCCAGATTAAGACTGAATTGAACAAGCTCCTCAAAGCCAAAATTATATTCCCGGCCAGACATTCCAAGTGGGTCTCTAATCTTGTACCAGTTAGAAAAAAGAATGGAGATATTCATATTTGTATAGATTTTAGAAACTTAAATAAAGCATGTGAAAAGGATAACTTTCCTTTGCCTCTGATGGAACAAATTTTACAATCTGTTGCTAATTTTGAGCTAATGTCTTTCTTAGATGGTTTTTCAAGTTACAATCAGATTCTTGTACATCTAGAAGATAGACTGAAAACTACATTCAAAACCAAGTGGGGAACATATGCTTATCAAAAAATTCCTTTTGGATTGATTAATGTTGGAGCCACTTTCCAGAGAGCCATGGACATTTCTTTCATAGGTTTGATTAATAAGACAATTGTAGTGTACTTAGATGACATTACAATTTATTCGAAAAAGAGAAGTAATCACTTCCATGATTTGAAACAAATCTTTGAAAGATGTAAATTATTTGGAATCTCCTTGAATCTGAAAAAGTGATCTTTTGCCCTTAGTGAAGGTAAGCTTCTAGGTTTCATTGTGTCCAAAGAGGGAATCTTCATAGACCCAGAGAGAATTAAGGCGATTTCTGAAATCCCCTTACCACACAACAAAAAGTCCATGCAATCCTTTCTTGGGAAAATCAATTTTGTCAAACGATTTGTCCCAGATTTTTCACAAATTATTTTACCCTTATAGACTATGATTAAAAAGAAATCAATTTTCAAATGGGGACTAATTGAAAGAAAATCATTTGAATCAATAAAAGAAGCAATCACAGATGCTCCTTTATTATCAACTCCCAACTTTTCAAAAGAAATTGTTATTTGCACTTTTGCTTCCTAAGAATCCTATGCAGTAGTATTGACACAACCCAATGAACAAAAAGTTGAGGCTCCCATTTCCTTCTTTAGTTCCAATTTACAATGAGTCAAGTTAAACTATTCAGAGGTTGAGAAACAAGCCTTTGTAGTTTTTAAGTCCATAAATTTTTTTGGCTTTTCATCCTAAAAGCACATACAAAAGTAATTGTTCCTTTCCCCATAGTTATACAATTGCTTATCCAAAAGGAATTAGGAGAGAAAATGGTTAATTGGGTTACTACCGTGCAAGAATATGACTTAGAGATAAAACCAGCGAAAAGAGTTAGGGGTCAAGGTTTTTGCAGATTAATTACTGGATCTTATGACACTTCGGCTGATGAAGATTCAAGTAATAATGTTCAAATTACAAAGGTATGCCCCGTTGACACCGAATCTCAATATGCTAGTTTAATATTTTATTTTAAAAATGGTTATGCTCCACGAGAACTCAATTGCAAAATAAAAAGAGCTCTAAGATTTCAAGCTAATCAGTACCAACCTGTTAATGATGTCTTATTTAGAAAAAAAATATGATGTTGTTTTATTAGGGTGTTTAAAAAATTTTAAGCAGAGAAAGTTTTGCAGGAACTACATGATGGACTAGCTAGTGGACACTATAGTGGGGATACCACCGCTCATAAGATCCTACATGCTGGTTACTATTGTTCAACCTTATTCAAAGACACCCATGTTTATGTTAAAAAATGCAAAGTCTGTCAAACTGCTTCAGGAAGACAAAAGAAACCAGCCTTGCCTTTGCAGCCAGTTAACATTGAACAACCCTTTGAACAATGGGGACTGGACATCATAGGTGAGATTGTTCCTAACTCTTCTAAGCAGCATAAATATATCTTGATTGCTACAGATTATTTCAACGAATGGGTGGATGCAATACCTCTAAAGGTGGCCAATTCTGAAACATTATTGAATTTATTGATCAATTTATTATTACCAGGTTTGGTATTCCTTATGCCCTTATGTTTGATAATGCATCTTATTTTTCAGGAAATACCATAATTGAATTTTCTCTCAAATATTTTGCAAACTATTATCCTCAAGGAAATGGCCTAGCAAAATCTAACAATAAAAATCTCATTAGTATAATCAAACGAACAGATGACCAAAGATGAAATGGGATAAGGCCCATGAAAAGTAAGACAAACACACAAAATTCCAAAAATTGTGGCTAGGCCCATTTCAGATCATTGAGAAACTAGGCCCATCAACCTTTATCCTTCAAGATTTACAGGGAACGAGGGATGCTCTTCCCATTAATGGGCTAGTTTTAAAAAATATGTTTCTTAAAAGATACCTTGACCTGTTGTAAATATGTAAATAATCATATGTACATATTAGTGTCTTTAGCCTCAGTAATGTTAGGTAATACTCTTTTGACTTCATATTGCGATCTCTCATCATTTATATGAAGTTTGTTATTTAAAGTAGAAATCTCAGAAAGAAAATTATAACACTGAAGCTTAGTATTGCATCTATTACAATCATTGAAATCTTTATATCCATTAAGTAGTAAAAATTTCATAACTTGAAACTTTAAAATATCTTGTTGTCCTATGATTGGCAATGAAAAATTTTCTTTTAAAAAGTGGAAACTATTTTGGAATTTTAGCATCTTTTGACTCGAATTATCATCCATAACTCTTAAGGAGTAAATTTACCTCCCCATCCACTACTTTTACAATTTTTAGAGTGTAATTCAAAAAATATATAAAACTTGGTCATGAGAAATTAATGATGTTGACATTATCATGATTGGTCACCAAACCAGGATAATGGCTTGTGGCTATATAACTATAAGACAAGAGGTCTCATCATGAGACAACTTGTTCAATATCATTATAACTTGTGAATGGTAGTGCCATCATCTGGCCACCAAACTAGAACATTGGCTTTCAAGTAGCTTCAAAAGAAAATGTAAAAGAAAAATTAATACCTCTAAAAATTATTATAAGTGGATGGGATATTGGTACATCTTGGTTAAAGATAACCTTGTCGAGGCTATGGATGCCTACTAGCAACAGTGGCTCTACCAGTGACAAATAAGTCTATCTAAAACGCTAAACTTCTATAAACCTTGACTTTATCTTTACAACTGACTAAATGACCAACAAAGATAACGAAGATTTTCATCAATAACAGGTTGTGAGACAATTTACAAAATAATGAGTTCTTTTATTCAGAGTAATCTTTATCAATCAAAACATCAAATATTTTGACCTTTCTAAGTCTTTTTCTTTAGTAGTTAAAATTTCATTTATTTTTTAACAGAGATAATTGTTTCGCCCAGTATGTCGCCAATTGTTGTAGTACTCAACAACTCCCCATTTAGTTTTATTTTAGCTATATAATAAATAATGGGGACCCTTTTGAATTTTAATAAAACTCTTTAAGTTATAATAAAGATAAGACACATTTTAATTTTTCTGTAAATAACCCTCTTTCATAAAGGTTAAATATATCGGAACTTACATATTGGAGGATTCAAAACCTTACAAGTGTCACGAAAAGCTGATAGGCCTTTTGTTATCTAAAATAATGCATTATCAAGGAAATTATATCGGATCATTCAAATATCGTAACATTCCTTGTAGGAAAGTTATGATAAAACATTCCCAGATCGAACTTTCCCTAAACATAACATGGGTGCTTCCTTTTATAATTGAATACTTTAAAGAACCACCAACCCCACAACATTGCCACCCTGCATACTGGAACTCTCGAATATCCTAACTTTAAACAAGCGTCATCTTAAAAAACTCTAATACTTCAAACCTCTGATATCTAATATCTCTGATACCTAGCACTTCCACTATTTCAAGAGCTCCCGATATCATGATGTTCCGATACCTCACACTCTCGATACTTGATACCTCTGATACTCCTCCCCTCTGATATCTCAATCCTCCAACATTCTCGTCTCTGCCCATTTCAGGACTTTCATATTGGATGTCACACTTTGAAAACCTTGATATTCCAATCACCGATATGAATCCTCCAGTATATCTGCTGACCTATATTTATAGTCGTTATATTTTTAAACAACACATATTGGAAGCCTCAGATTTCATAACTTTTAGAATGAAACCATGGGACTTCTTTGATACGCTGATGTGTCCATCGCCCACGTGAATCCATGTTTTTCATTTAATTTCCAATAGTGGCGAATTTATGGTTTTCGAAGTTCTTAACAACTTTATTCATTGCAAATTAATATTATCATGATTCACCCTTTAAAACAAAAATCATTATGAAAATTCGTTATTTGCGTTAAGAGATTTTTGGCGAAATAATTATCACTTAGTCTTGTGTTTTCCATTACAGGTGAGTCCCGATAAAAACAATTCAAAGGATATGTCTAGGTTAACTAAAGGAAGAAAGAAACCAGTTGCTCAGCAGTAGCTGGTTGCTTTGCCAGTTGAAAATCTTGACACACCAGGGTTTTTTTTAGATACAATTTTCTCTTTAGATGTTGGTAGTAACTCATGGGAATCTATTTACCAGTTATTCGAAGAAGAGGGACCAAAATGTTACTAAAAGAACGATTACAAGAGAGGATTCTTCTTCGGTTTCTAATACCACCTACAACGATTTCGTAAATTCATTTTTACCTAGAATTGATGCTCGGCCCAAGCTCATGCCCAATACAAATATGATTCAATGGGTTGTGGAGCACATGAACATTCCAGACATAAAATTCATGACAAAGAATGACACAATCATCGGCTCTTTCACCAGCAGTGATTTCAGCGCAATGTATCATTTGCCACATCCGCAGTATAAATATGAAAAACAGTTCGTGGAGAAATTCATGAACAACATTGATCATGCATTAGAACCGATCAAGGATTAGAGAAGAGATCCCAATAAGCACAAGCGTGAGGAAAAGGGCATATATTCAGTAGACTCTCTTGTAGGACATTATTTCCAAATCGTTGTCATGGTATGTATATTATTTGTTTATCCTAATACTAAGAAATTCCCAGATCAATGGACTCCAATGATTGATGCTGCTTCAGAAGGATTTATACTAGACTGGGGAAATATCTTATCTGATAACTTAGCCACTCATATTTTCAATTTTAGAAGAAAGCATAGAGTTTCAAAGAACATAAATCCTCCTTTTTATATGAGTGCTTATGTTATGGACTCCTTGTGCCTCAATATGAATTTTTCTTCCATGGGATGGAAATGGACTTTAGAGGACCCAAATCCTATTCATATATATCATAATATCATTTGGGATTCTAAGTACCAACCCCATTTCTATAAAATCTCCCAGGGTGTCCTGCTGCCTATAAATCAAATTATTTTTAATAAGAGAGCACCTAGGATTTCCCCGGAGGCAGAGGCAGACTTGCTCAGGATCGGGAATTGGTTTGGTGAAGAATTGTCCACCTATATTTAGGTCTTTGGTAGCCTGGCTAATCCACATGTTTTGCCCTTGTATGTCCCTGATAAACTACTTGGTTGTGAGATAGCTTGTCAAATTATGGGTAATGGAATTTCTAAAATATTGAAGGAATCAGAATTGGTTTGGCGAAGAATTGTTCACCTATATTCAGGTCTTTGGTAGTCTGGCTAATCCACATGTTTTGCCCTTGTATGTCCCTGATAAACTACTTGGTTGTGAGATAGCTTGTAAAATTGTGGGTAATGGAATTTCTAAAATATTGAAGGAATCCAATAAGAAAGTATGGCCTACTTTTCCTTTCCACTGTGGTATGTTTACATTAGATAATTTCAAACATGCGGCGATTGAAGTGAACTCTATTTTAGAGTTGAGGTTTCCTACTATCCCTAACAAGTAGTATTATCCTCATGGAACTGCTAAAAAGGTTATCACTCAATCAAGTGTAAGGCAATTCTCTCATGAACCTAATCAGTTTGACGATGTTTTTGAAAAAGCTGCCACCCATTCTATATTGGCCAAATAGATTTCAAAGCGAATAACTCCACAGGAAATCAATCAATTTTCCCAATATAGGAAAACGATATTACCCCGTTTACCCTAGGATTCATTAAATATTTTACAAGAAAACACAGCTCAAGAGAAGGTCATAAAGATTTCTTCTACACAAGTTATTGATATCCCTGACCCAAAAGATATAATGGCATATTATTCCACTCAAATTGAGGGACAATTTCCATGTTCTAAACTTGAAGAAATCTGGGAACAATGCAGCCAGGTCTTAAAATGAAATAAACCTGAGATTTCAAAGACTACCTCACACGAAAAAGGTATTCAACATTTCTGAAAATTTTGAAAAGACTCTGGTTACAACAGGGACTAGAGATCAACCTTTAGAGGCTGAAGATATTGAAATTATACCATCATTTTCGACCTCTGAGGTTGTGTTGAGAGTCGAAGAGATTCCTCCTCTTGACATATTTTACAATCCCCAGGATAAGGCCGTGGTGAAAAGACAAAGAAAGAAAAAGAAGATTGACCGATCCCAAGCCTTAGTCCCTAGAAATCATTCTTGTGAAGTACTATGGAAAGGTTCGCAGTCCACTCCTGCAGAGGAACTCAGAAGACTTACTCAGTTCACAGGAGCTTGCGCTTATGCGACTATGGACAAAACCACCAAGATACAAAAACTTTTGAAAGAAAATGAGAACATGATTATGCAGTTGGAACAAGGCCTTGAGAATGAGAAGCAAAGGATTGCCAATCATTGGCAAGAACAACTTGTTAAACTCCAAAACAATTTCAACAACCTTAAAGTTCAACATAACTTTGATTTAAAGGTCCGAGATGCTCATATTCAGGAATTACAATAGAATAATGAACAATTGAAAATCAATCCCGAAATGGTAGAATTTAAAAAGGAAGCAAGAGAATTAAATACTCTCCTTGCTCAACAACAAGTCATTTTTTGTCAAAAATTAGCTATCATTCATGATTTGTGTCAAATAACCAATACATTGGTAGACCAATTGTCTGACCTGAGGACATATTTTGATGATATTGAGGAGAAGATTGCAGGCTACATAACATGGAAAGATAGTGTTGAAGGGATGTTAGTTGATCTCCCAAGGATAGAGGAACCACATAAGGAAATAATCTTCAAAGAATGGGAAATTCACCTTAAACATACAAAAACAACAGTATTCAATGCAAGGGACATATCCAATGACCTCATTGAAGCTATCGGTGATAATCTATTTCAAGAAAATCTTATTTCAGACTGCCCTGAAGGAACTCTACATGATATCAAGTTATTGACCAAAGCATGGTAAGAAGTGTCCAAGAAAAAGGCCGAGAAAATTGAAAAGCTATCTAATTGACTTAGAATTCCATTGGAATTGCTTAGTCAAGCCTCATGGCCAATTGCCAATTCTTAGATGCGTATCTAACACAACCACTCATACATTGTCAACACTCAAGGATGCTATATTTACCAGCTAGATGCGAATTCAGCCACGGTCTTCGCCTGAATTGAACCCCATGACAGATATTTGTTTGGTATTGCTTATGCCCTTATGTTTGATAATGCATCTTATTTTTCCGGAAATACCATAATTGAATTTTCTCTCAAAAGAGGTTTCAAACTCAAATATTTTGCAAATTATTATCCTCAAGGAAATGGCCTAGCAAAATCTAACAATAAAGATCTCATTAGGATAATCAAGCGAACAGATGACCAAAATCAAAGAAATTGGCACAAAGCTCTAATTTTTGCCTTATGCGCTGACAAAATCACTCAGAAGGTCTCTATAGGAACTTGTCCTTTGCAATTAGTGTATGAAAAAGAAGCTATCCTACCTCCCAATCTAGCTCTTCCTTCACTAGCCTTAGTGCAATTTATTCAAGAAAAACATTCTTTTGCTTTACAATTTAGGATGTCCCAAATTCTTAATCTAGAAGAAGAAAGAGATAAAGCAAAACAAGTTCATGTCCACCACCAACAATTAGTGAAGTCCTCGTTTGATGCAGGTTTAGTTAATAACAAAATTTTTGAAATCGGTGACTTAGTTCTGAAATGGGATAAGGCCCATGAAGAGAAAGGCAAACACACAAAATTCCAAAAATTGTGGCTAGGCCCATTTCAGATCATTGAGAAACTAGGCCCATCAACCTTTATCCTTCAAGATTTACAGGGAAAGAGGGATTCTCTTCCCATTAATGGGCTAGTTTTAAAAAAATATGTTTCTTAAAAGATACCTTGTCCTGTTGTAAATATGTAAATAATCATGTGTACATATTAGTGTCTTTAGCCTTAGTAATGTTAGGTAATACTCTTTTGACTTCATATTGGGATCTCTCATCATTTATATGAAGTTTGACTAATTAAAGTAGAAATCTCAGAAAGAAAATTATAACATTGAAGTTTAGTATTGCATCTATTACAGTCTCTGAAATCTTTATATCCATTAAGTTGTAAAAATTTCATAACTTGAAACTTTAAAATATCTTGTTGTCCTATGATTGGCAATGAAAATTTTTCTTTAAAAAAGCGAAGACTATTTTGGAGTTTTAGCATCTTTTGACTTGAATTATCATCCATAACTCTTAAGGAGTAAATTTACCTCCCCATCCACTAATTTTACAATTTTTAGAGTGTAAATCAAAAAATATATAAAACTTGGTCATGAGAAATTAATGATGTTGACATTATCATGATTGGTCACCAAATCAGAATAATGGCTTGTGGCTATATAACTATAAGACAAGAGGTCTTATCACGAGGCAACTTGTTCAATATCATTATAACTTGTGAATGGTAGTGCCATCATCTAGACACCAAACTAGAACATTGGCTTTCAAGTAGCTTCAAAAGAAAACGTAAAAGAAAAATTAATACCTCTAAAAAATTATTATAAGTGGATGGGATACTGGTACATTTTGGTTAAATGGTAACCCTGTCTAGGCTATGGATGCCTGCTAGTAGCAGTGGCTCTACCAGTGACAAATAAGTCTATCTAAAACGTTAAACTTCTATAGCCCTTGAATTTATTTTTACAACTGACTAAATGACCAACAAAGAAAACAAAGATTTTCATCAATAACGGGTTGTGAGACAATTTACAAAATAATGAGTTCTTTTATTTAGAGTAATCTTTATCAATCAAAACTTTAAATATTTTGACCTTTCTAAGTCTTTTTCTTTAGTAGTTAAAATTTCATTTATTTTTTAACAGAGATAATTGTTTCGCCCAGTATGTCGCCAATTGTTGTAGTACTCAACAACTCCCCATTTAGTTTATTTTAGCTATATAATAAATAATGGGGACCCTTTTGAATGTGAATAAAACACTTTAAGTTATAATAAAGATAAGACACATTTTAATTTTTTTTGTAAATAACCCTCTTTCATAAAGGTTAAATATATCGGAACTTGCATATTGGAGGATTCAAAACCTTACAAGTGTCACGAAAAGCTAATAGGCCTTTTGTTATCTAAAATATTGTGTTATGAGGGATATTATATCGGATCATTCAAATATCGTAACATTCCTTATAGGAAAGTTATGATAAAACATTCCCCGATCGAACTTTCCCTAAACATAACATGGGTGCTTCCTTTTATAATTGAATACTTTAAAGAACCACTGACCCTACAACATTGCCACCCTCCATACTGGAACTCTCGAATATTCTAATTTTAAACAAGCATCATCTTAAAAAACTCTAATACTTCAAACCTCTGATATCTAATATCCCTGATACCTAGCACTTCCGCTATTTCAAGAACTCCCGATATCATAATGTTTCGATACCTCACACTCTTGATACTCGATATCCCTGATACTCCTCCCCTCCGATATCTCAACCCTCCAGTATTCTCGTCTCTGCCCATATCAGGACTTTTCATATCGGATGTCACACTTTGAAAACCTCGATATTCCAATCGTCGATATGAATCCTCCGGTATATCTGCCCACCTATATTTATAGTCGTTATATTTTTAAACAACACATATTGGAAGCCTCAGATATCGTAACTTTTAGAATGAAACCATGGGATTTCTCTTATATGTTGATGTGTCCATCGCCCACGTGAATCCACGTTTTTCATTTAATTTCCAAGAGTGGCGAATTTATGGTTTTCGAAGTTCTAAACAACTTTATTCATTGCAAATTAATATTATCATGATTCACCCTTTAAGACAGAAATCGTTATGAAAATTCGTTATTTGTGTTAAGAGATTTTTGGCGAAAGAATTATCACTTAGTCTTGTGTTTTCCATTGCAGGCCAGTCCCGATAAATGCAATTCAGAAGATATGTCTAGGGTAACTAAAGCAAGAAAGAAACCAGTTGCTCAGCAGCAGCCGACTGCTTTGCCAGCTGAAAATCTTGACACACCAGGGCTTTTTTTAGATACAATTTGTTCTTTAGATGTTGGTAGTACCTCATGGGAATCTATTTACCAATTATTCGAAGAAGAGGGACCAAGGGTTACTCAAAGAACGATTACAATAGAGGATTCTTCTTCAGTTTCTAATACCACCTACAACGATGTCGCAAATTCATTTTTACACAGAATTGCTGCTCAGCCCAAGCTCCTGCCCTATACAAATATGATTCGATGGGTCGTGGAGCACATGAAAATTGCAGACAGAAAATTCATGACAAAGAATGACACAATCATCGGCTCTTTCACCAGCAGTGATTTCAGCGCAATGTACCATTTGCCACCTCCGCAGTATAAATATGACAAACAGTTCGTGGAGAAATTCATGAACAACATTGATCATGCATCAGATCCCATCAAGGATTAGAGGAGAGATCCCAATAAGCACAAGCATGAGGAAAAGGGCATATATTCAATAGACTCTCTTGTAGGACCTTATTTCCAAATTGTTGTCATGGTATGTATATTATTTGTTTATCCTAATACTAAGAAATTCCCAAATCAATGGACTCCAATGATTGATGCTGCTTCATAAGGATTTATACTAGATTGGGGAAATATCTTATCTGATAACTTAGCCACTCAGATTTTCAATTTTAGAAGAAAGCATAGAGTTTCAAAGAACATAAATCCTCCTTTTTATATGAGTGCTTATGTTATGGAATCCTTGTGCTTCAATATGGATTTTTCCTCCATGGGATGGAAATGGACTTTAGAGGACCCAACTCCTATTCATATATATCATAATATCCTTTGGGATTCTAAGTACTAACCCCATTTCTATAAAATCTGCCAGGGTGTCATGTTGCCTATAAATCAAATTATTTTTAATAAGAGAGCACCTAGGATTTCCCTAGAGGCAGAGGCAGACTTGCTCAGGGTTGGGAATCGGTTTGGCGAAGAATTGTTCACCTATATTCAGGTCTTTGGTAGTCTAGTTAATACACATGTTTTTCCCTTGTATGTCCCTGATAAAGTACTTAGTTGTGAGATAGCTTGTCAAATTGTGGGTAATGGAATTTCTAAAATATTGAAGGAATCCAATAAGAAAGTATGGCCTACCTTTCCTTTCCATTATGGTATGTTTACATTAGATAATTTCAAACATGTGGCGATTGAAGTGAACTCTATTTTAGAGTTGAGGTTTCCTACTATCCCTAATAGGTAGTATTATCCTCATGGAACTGCTAAAAATGTTATCACTCAATCAAGTGTAAGGCAATTCTATCATGAACCTGATCAGTTTGACGATGTCTTTGAAAAAGCTGCCACCCATTCAAAATTGGCCAAATAGATTTCAAAGCAAATAACTCCGCAGGAAATCAATCAATTTTCCCAATATAGGGAAACGATATTACCTTGTTTACCCTAGGATTCATTAAATATTTCCCAGGAAAACACAGCTCAAGAGAAGGTCATAAAGATTTCTTCTACACAAATTATTGATATCCTTGACCCAAAAGATACAATGGCATATTATTACACTCAGATTGAGGGACAATTTCCATGTTCTAAACTCGAAGAAATCTGGGAACAATGCAACCAGGTCTTAAAAGGAAATAAACCTAAGGTTTCAAAGACTACCTCACAGGAAAAAGTTCTTCGACATTTCTGAAACTTTTGAAAAGACTCTGGTTACAACAGGGACTACAGATCAACCTTTAGAGGTTGAAGATATTGAAATTATATCACCATTTTCAACCTATGAGGTCGTGTTAAGAGTCGAAGAGATTCCTCCTCTTGACATATTCTACAGTCCCCAGCATAAGGCTGTGGTGAAAAGACAAAGAAAGAAAAGGAAGATTGACCAATCCCAAGCCTTAGTCCCTAGAAATCCTTCTTTTGAAGTACTATGGAAAGGTTCGCAGTCCACTCCTGCAGAGGAACTCGGAAGACTTACTCAATTCACCTGAGCTTGCGCTTATGCGGCTATGGACAAAACCACCGAGATACAACAACTTTTGAAAGAAAATGAGAACATGATTATGCAGTTGGAACAAGGCCTTGAGAATGAGAAGCAAATGATTGCCAATCATTGGCAAGAACAACTTGTTGAACTCCAAAACAATTTCAACACCCTTAAAGTTCAACATAACTTTGATTTAAAGGTCCGAGATGCTCAGATTCAGGAATTACAACAGAATATTGAACAATTGAAAATCAATCTCAAAATGGTAGAATTTAAAAAGGAAGCAAGAGAATTAAATACTCTCCTTGCTCAACAACAAGTCATTTTTTGTCAAAAATTAGCTATCATTCACGATTTGTGTCAAAAAACCAATACATTGGTAGAACAATTGTCTGACCTGAGGACATATTTTGATTATATTGAGGAGAAGATTGCATGCTACATAACATGGAAAGATAGTGTTGAAGGGATGTTAGTTGATCTCCCAAGGATAGAGGAACCACATAAGGATATAATCTTCAGAGAATGGGAAATTCACCTTAAACATACAAAAACAACAGTATTCAATGCAAGGGACATCTCCAATGACCTCATTGAAGCTATTGGTGATAATTTGTTTCAGGCAAATATTATTTTAGACTGCCCCAAAGGAACTCTACCTGATATCAAGTTGTTGACCAAAGCATGGTAAGAATTGTCCAAGAAAAATGCCGAGAAGATTGAAAAGCTATCTAAGCTTGACTTAGAATTCCATTGGCATTGCTTAGTCAAGCCTCATGGCCAATTGCTAATTCTTAGATGTGTATCTAACACAACCACTCATACGTTGTCAACACTCAAGGATGCTATATTTACCAGCCATATGCGAATTCAACCATGGTCTCCACCTGAATTGAACCCATGACAGATATTTACAAACTATGACAACGTATGGGAGGGCATTCTTCTTCACAGTCTTAGCTAGTTTGTTACAACAAAGTCTAAAATTGTCTTATGATTTTATTTTAAGCGTTGTTTATTAAGATTGCTTCAAACTTTTATTCTGCTTTGCTATATTTGTATATTTTTTGAAAACTATAAATCCCCTTCATTTTAACGAAGAAGGGTATCTGAATTTTGGAGAGAAAGTTTTTGTTTGCACTACTATAACTCAAGTTATTTTAATAGAAAGTTGAACCGCTAATGTTTTCTCATGAGAATAGTTACAATATATCGGGTACTATTATCTGTCTGTTTTTCTTTGCTTAAGAGTTAAATGGTTATTTGATTACGTTTATCATATGTGTGTTGCAAGAAGTCATACATCTTTCACTATTGATATGTGTGATTGGAATCATATATTATATGCATAAACAACAAAATCTTATATGTGTAATGAGTTCATCAACTAATTTAATTAACTATTTAATTAAATTAGTTATCATAATTTTATTTAATCTCATATTAACATGATAATCTATAATGTCATGTTGTATGTGAGATCTTTTTAAATCACATATATAGAGAATCTTTCCCGGGATAAATAAATAAATATATATAGTTAGTTAGTTAGTTAGTTTAAATACTTCTTATTCTCAATTCAATTACATCATAAGTCTCACATCTGTGTACTTCACCCATTTTCTTATTTTATATCAAGGGAATTTGGTCCCACAAATTCGAGTCAGAGCCACCATCCCAAACGGAAAAGTATATGCTCTAAGGTCCCGAATAGGTGGTTTTTCTCGATGTTGAGGCAGACATTTCGAGCCTTCAATAGATTCCTAAATCCCAACCAATCCCTTAGCCTAAAAAAACATAAAGCCTTGTCATCTCAGAAGTTTTTGTGACTGAATCAACAGTTGGTCAAGAAAAGGAAGTGGCAAAGGACATGGATCTATATGCTTTGGACCTCCTAATTATGGAAACGACATGGAATGCAAGGACCTGTAATCAATTTCTAAACATCAAGTTCAGATGTTGAAGAATGATCTCCTTAGATCCAAATCTCAACAACCCTCGTGTTAATTCTCCAACGTTTTATGCTTAATGCAATCACTTATTCGATTTTTTCTTCAATTATCAAAATTTATCCAACACAATTCAATCTTCTAGTACCAATAAGCAATTGCAGATTGAACAGTAAATCCAATGCATAATAGAAGACATAAAGTGTTCAACAAAAAGACACAATGTTCCAATTCATCAATAGTCAAAGTCAAATCTTTGACTTATCCAATAATCAACTAACCAATATCCAAGAGATGAGCCTAAAAGTCAAATATGGTCAATAAGTAAAATATACAATTCTAGTCAATGCTAACAACAACAACAACAACCTTGATTAGTCAATAGTCAATGGTCAAAAAGCCTCCAAAAGATTTGGTCAAAGCAACATCAATTTTGGCCTTCAAAAATCGTTCAACCCAAGTCTAAACTATCATATTCCTTCCCTCACAAATTTGATCAAAGTCAACCTTTTACCTGTGAAAACCCTAGTTGCAGATCTGCAGTCAATGCTAGTCAATGTAACTAGAAAAGTTTGGTCAAACTGTCTTTGACCCCGACCTTCCAAAAACCAAAATTCCTAAGTCAAATCAAGTCAAAGATGGTTAACGACTTCCTTTGTACGCGTGATCTAAGACTTCCAATTGTAGAACTATATGAACCAATCAAGAGAAGAGAGAGAAGATATGACGCTCCAAAGGGATGTGACATGAGGTTTACTTATAAGAGTCTTAGGGGTTCAAATTAGCTTGCCCATGCCAACTTGTACTTTTGTGTACATGTGGGTTTCACCTTAAAATTATATTTTTCCTTGACCAAATTAAATTCTTTCAAGGGCTAGGAGGGGTCTTTCTTGTTGAGGAACGTTGTCCAAATGAGGGAATTTTTCATTGAGATGCCAAATTAACACTCCCTCTCTAATAGGTAGAAATTTCTGACAACATCATGAATCTCATCTCAAAAATATTGTCATCGTCATTATTGAAACCAAGCCATGTCTCGTCATTGCTCATCTCTGCTCATCTATTGAACACTCTCGAATCTAAAGATGAAGAATCATCATAAAAGAGCTCAAGCTGCCACCCTATATCCAATTACAATAAGTGAGATACATCTTACCGGGCAAGGATCACAACCATCCTGTTGTTTAATGACAACAGGTAAGATACTACTTGCCATGAGAGGTAAGGATCACATCCATCCTATCTTCGAATGACTATGGGTGAGATACAACTTACCGTGAGAGGTAAGGATCACATCTATCCTATTGTCCAATGACAATGGGCGAGATACAATATACCGTGAGAGGTAAGGATCACATCCATCCCATTGTCTATTGATCTTCCCATTTTGACCCTGAAGAGTCAAGTGGTAGAACACCTGCATCCCATCACTAGAGAAAGATAGAGTTTAATTTTTGTAGCTTGGGAGGTACTCCAAGCCCCAGGGGTTCATGGGTTGGAGGACAAAGCGCCACAAGGGTAGCGTGTGGGCTTGGTACCCAAGAAAGGGGTTTTGGCACCAATCATGTTTTTGGTACATAACCATGATGGTTTCATGACATGTGATGGATGAGGATGATAGTGCTCAGAAAGATGATTCTAATGCATCGAAAATCGTCCAAATCCAAGTTTCTGTTTGGGAGATATAAATTTTTGAAGTTGACGTAATTATTGATTTCTCAAGTAGGCTGACTTGAGAAAATCCAATAGAGGTGTCTCTTCAAATGACTCGTTGGAGGCCTTAAAGGTTATATATTGAGAACGAGTTGAGTCATTTTATCCATCCATTTGTGAGCAATACATCTCCAAGTGAGCTCTGAAATTTCGGTGGAGAAAAGGAGCCTAAAGAACATCGTGGAGAAGCCCTAGGAACAATGTGAGGATTTCAGGATTGTTGTAGGTGACAGTGTGGGAATCTAGGGCTACTTGGGTTGTTGTTTGGTGTTGTTCTTGGGTGCTCTTGCAGGGAAGAAAGGCCGAAGTGCAGAGGGACAAAACACTGGCTGTTAGGGATTGTTTGAAGGGTTCTATGGTGACATTTGGAGGCAGCTCACTCATGAAGACTGTTGTGCTAGGCCGCAAGCCATAACACAGTCAAGATTGCATTGAAGGTTGTCAAGGGTGGATAGATCTATATAAAGACAACGTGGAAAGTGATGGAGCTAACCTAGGTACTCTGCAACCCTAGAAGGGTTTATTTGCTGCCAACGTGGAGGGTTAAGGGCTGCATATTGTGCCCTAACCAGATTTGCAGAAGTAACAAGTAAACAGTGGAGGACAACAGTATTTTGTGGAGAGGTATTGGGTCAAAGTATTGACCATAATTGGATCAGATTTGTTGGTGACTGTTGGAGCCAAGTAGAAGACATATTGTGGGGTGCAATTATCCTCTCAAGTGCAGATCCAACAGTGGTAGATTGGGAGTCATAGAGCTGGTGGAGGGTAGCATGATTGACTACCCAAAAGGATCCCTTGACAAGCTATATTGAAGGACAAAGAGCAGCGGAATGTTGGGTGAGGGACGGTGCCAAAGTGTAGCACTTTGATGGACGAAAGTCGCTGCTAGCTTGGCAGATTGGAGCTCGGGTATTAGCCAGCCCAAAAGAGCAGATTGGATCAGCCCAAGTACACCATGTAGAAGGACGTGCAATAATGTTAGAGGGAAACCCTCCTGAAGTCTCGATGTGTAGTGGCCTTGATGGACTAAGGCACTACTAGTGAGCAGAATGGGTGCGACGGACTGGCAGGACAAGATACGACAAGAAGCGCTGTAGCCAAGTTTTTCATTATATGTTGTAACCATAATATTGTTGTATTTATCAGTTTGGATTAATATAACGAAGATTGGTGATTGTACATTATTGTACAATTTTGCTTAAAATTGTGTTCATTGTGCATTATATGATTTACTGCTTTAGATTTTCCGCTGTGCAAAGTATTTTATGGTTGAGACTCTTGGTTTGGTAGGGTAAGTGATTTAAGACTCTAACTTAGATCCAAGGTCACAAAATTTCAACAGATAGCACTTGCCATGAGAGGCAAGGATCACAAGCATTTCATATCCTCACCCATTGCGCAGATGGGTGGCAATCCCAACAAAGCCAACTTGTGGGTAGGATGCATACTGGGGTATACTTTGCCTAGTCCAAACATGATAGGGGGATATACCCAACTCAAGGTTACTTGGGAGCGGGAGCGGCATTTTCAAAAGGTCCCAGTTTGGGAGCGATTTTGGAAACGTTTTTTTATAATATATATATATTTATATTTTTTATATTTTGATGCATATATGTCAACAAAAGCATGTAGAATGATAAATTAGATATAAAAAACATAGATTGAACCATATAACAACAATCATCTAGAAGTTATAATATTCATCAACCACGTCCACAAGTTAGTAACATAGTAACATACAACATATTGAGTCTCATGATTCATCAATCTTAAAGTTTCAAGCTTTCAAAATTCAATATATAACATTTATCATAATTGATCACCAAAGTTGTACTTGTAAGCTAAGTGTAATCATTACAACAAATAATATCTAACATGAAATGAAATGTTATAAAATAAAATGAAGTGAAACAACTTTCAAATTTCACGAAGCATCATATTCATAATTCATTACTAATGAGTTGTAATTTCCAACTTCAAACTTCAAACTTAAATTGTCATATATTGTTTACAAAAAATATCATAATAAATATGAAAGAGTCAATAGTTATAAAAAATACTAGAAACTAGAAAAGACAAGTAAATCTATTATCTATCTCTAATGCTTGGGCCTCTTTCCGCCACGAGAAATGTCTATTTTTTTAGTCTTGTTGGAAAATCAGGATCTTTGTCATTAATATCACCCTCTAAGCACTAATATCCAGAGGTATCTTTATCATTACCTCTGATCTGTATAGGGATCTTTGTCATTAATATCACCCTCTAAGCATTAACATAGGATAGAAAAAGCATAACATGTCAAGTCAAGATTTTGTTTGAGTGATGCGTACATTTTTAGGAGGGTCATGATAGAGGAGTTCGACAACCAATGTCACTAACATCAAGGTACATAGAGGGATTGTTGCTCTTGATTAAATACGAGTTCCATACCCTAATACTTGACAAAATCCAATGGAAACATTGCAATCCCTCCAATCATGAAATCCTAAGAAACTGATAAGTCCACTGGATTTTGAATGAAATCTAAAATTCTACTTTCTCCATATGAAATCCAATGAGGTCGGAACCACTGACAAACATCCAGAGTCATTTCATGGTAATGTTAAAAATTAAAATAATGAAAATGAATATTAAGGAGAATGTCACTTTTACTTTAAGAATTTAACATTACCATGAATCACATATCAATACTAGGGCAATAGGCTTGATCATTAGGATGCCCCACTAAAAAATTATTTGTTTCTTTGAAAAAAAAGTTGCATTTTGGGAGCGTTTTCAGGAGCGTGCTCCTGAGCCACTCTCTCTCGGAGCGCGAATTGGGAGTGGGGGCGCGAGGGGGGGGGGGCGCTCCCTGCAACCTTGACTCAACTTGTCATAAATAGCAAGGATCACACACACCCTATGGTGACAATAGGTGAGATATTACTTATCGCAAGGGGTAAGGATCACAACCATCCTATTGTCCAAAGATCCCTCAACCCCATGAGCTCTCCAGCTCAATTCCTCTCCCTGTGAGCTCAAACAGGAGGGAAGAGCATAGCTTAGTTTCCTCGATCAGCCAAGACCCTTTCCCAAGAGGGTCACATCCATCAGTCCAAGCTGCTCTCTAAAGGCCAAGAACTTCCCTTTCGGAAAAGACTTGGTAAGAATGTCTACTATTTTCTTATTAGTCGAAATGTGATGGAGTCTTATGGCTCCTCTCTGCACCATGTCTCGAATATAGTGATACTTGATCTTAATATGCTTGGAATTGTCATAGAACACGAGATTCTATGCCAATAAAATCCCACTCTTGTTGTCACAATATATCACTGTTGTATCAAAAACTTGCTCAAACAACTCTCCAAAGAGCTTCCTCAAACACACCGTCTCACAACTCGCCATGCTAACAACACTATGCTCTGCCTCGGTTGTGCTTAAAGCTACAAGCTTCTACTTCCTGCTCATCCAAGATATCATGGCAGAACTCAAACTAAAGCAACATCCTGATATGATCTTCCTATTAATAACATTTTTTACCTAGTTAGCATAAGTGTACCCATGAAGTCTCACATCTCCGACGGAGTATCTCAAACCAAGATTATTTTTCCCATGCAAATATCTCAGAGCATGCTTGGTAGAAAGCCAGTGTGCATGAAGAGGATTAGTAATGAATTGACACAAAGTGTTAATTGCAAAACATATGTCTGGATGGGTGTTCACAAGAAACATCAATGCCCAAATCAACTGTTAATACTCAGGGGGATTCACCAAGTCAAGTCTTGTAGCCTCTCCACATAACTTCTTGAAGTTCATCTTCATCGATGTGGCCATGGACTTGCATTCTACCATTCCAAATCTTTCCAACAGTTTCACAAAATATATTCCTTGAGAAAGGAAAAAGGTTACTTGGGAGCGAGAGCGGAGGTGGGGAGCGGGAGCAAGGAATGACATTTGCAAAATCTCCCGGTTTGGGAACGAATTTTTATATAATATATATTTTTATATATTTTGATGCATATATGTCAACAAAAGCATGTAAAATGATGAATTAGATATAAAAAAACATAAAAACATGGATTGAACCATATAACATCAATAATCTAGAAGTTATAATCCTCATCAACCAGGTCCACAAGTTAGTAACATACAACATATCGAGTCTCATGATTCATCAATCTTATAGTTTCAAGCTTTCAAAATTCGATATATAACATTTATCATCATTGATCACTAAAGTTTCAACCTGTACTTGTAACCATTACCATTACCAAGTAACCAACCGATAACAAAGAATATCTAACATGAAATGAAATGTTTCAACTTTCATGAATCATCATATTCATAATTCATTACCAATGAGTTATAATTGCCAACTTCAAACTTCAAACTTAACTTGTCATATATTGTTTACAAAAAATATCATAATAAATATGAAGGAGCCAACAATTATAAAAACTACTAGAAACTAGAAAAGATAAGTAAATATGTTATCTATTGCTAATACTTAGGCCTCTTGCCGCTGCGAGAAATGTCTAATTTCTGAGAAAGCATGTAGATTGATGAGTTAGTTATAAAAAGCATAAAAACATGGATTAAACCATATAACATCAATCATCTAGTAGTTACAATATTCATCAACCATAGGTCCACAAGTTACAAGTTTTCATTTATATAGCATGTAAGGGTGTACATAACCAAAAGAGCATCGAGTGAAATCCATCTCTAAACTGAAAATGCATCAACAAACAGGCTCTAAATGGCCTCTGCCATCCAAAAAAATCATGCTACAACAAATACCTACTTACCATCAAAATCATTGCCTATCTTGGGATCTTTGTCATGAACATCACCATCTAAGCATTAACATAAGATAGAAAAACATAGCATGTCAAGTCAAGATTTTGTTTGAGTGATGGGTACATTTTTAGTAGGATCATGATACAGGAGTTCGACAATCAATGTCACTAACATCAAGGTACGTAGAGGGATTGGTGCTCTTGACGAGTTCCATACCCTAGTACATGACAAAATCCAATGGAAAAATTGCAATCCCCCCAATCCCGAAATCCTCAAAAAACTGATAAGTCTGTTGGATTTTGAATGAGATCTAAAATTCTACTTTCTCCATATGAAATATAATGAGGTCGGAACCACTCTCAAACATCTCGAGTCATTTCATAGTAATGTTAAAAATTTAAGTAAAATGATGAACATTGTAGGAATTTACAGAGTAAGTTCCACAGAAAGAATACCAAAAGGACACCGCTCACAACCAGATCTCAAATCAATACACCAGTATTTTTGACGTGGTTAAAACCCTCAGAGTGCAAGGAGGGAAACAGTCCACGGCCTGTCCCAACGTGGGTACTACAGACAATTTATTAATCAAAGAATGAAAATTTACATAAGCTTCTCTCATGCACGGATTGCCCGAACAATGACCCTCCATGCGCTTTAAATAGAACTCATGGACCAATCGGGTGTCAAGCCACGGATCAAGTGTCGGTAATACCGAGGTGAGAGTGAACCGTCGGATCACTACATATCGTGACCGTCGGATTGTAAGTTACAAAATGTACAACGGTAAAGAAACACACTTTACCTAACTCTAACCTAACTCTATACTAGACCAAGTTGAACTTAACTATATCCTATGTGTCGGAATATCCTAACATCCCCCCTTAAGAACAACTTGGGATAGGATTGAAGGATTTACAAATATGACACAATAGGAGAAGGAAGGAGGCACTAGAGCCTATCCCCCCTTAGTGACAACTTCCTGAACTCCAAGCATATATCGAAGTTTAGTGAACTTCGCCTCTGTGAGAGCCTTTGTGAAGATGTCTGCAACCTGATCATCTGTTGGACAATATTGCACTTCAAGAACATGGTCATGAATGAGCTTTCTGATGAAGTGCATGTGTAGTTCAATGTGTTTGCTGCGCTGATGCTGGACTGGATCTTTGCATAGCTGAATGGCACTTTGATTATCACACCAAAGTGTGGTTGGATGCTGCTGCTCAAAGCCAAACTCTGATAGGATCTGACGAAGCCACAAGGCTTCCTTACTAGCTTCCACGGCACCACGATACTCTGCTTCTGCTGACGAAAGAGAAATTGCAGCCTGTTTCTTACAAGCCCATGTAATAGGTCCTGAACCAAGAGTGAAGACATAACCGGCAGTAGACTTCCGATCATCAGGGTCACCAGCCCAATCAGAATCAGTGAAACCAACTAACAGAGGAGCTGCTTTGGCACTGTAATGAATCCCAAACTGTACTGTACCTCGAACATAACGAAGTATTCTTTTAGCTGCTTTCCAATGACTTTCACGGGGGTTTTGCATAAAACGAGCAACAAGGCCAACAGCAAAGGAAAGATCAGGACGAGTATGGGTTAAATACAAGAGTTTTCCGACAAGTTGACGGTATAAGGTAGCATCAACTTCAGGAGAAGTACAAGAGACTGAAAGTTTGACTCCAGACTGAAAGGGAGAAGGGGCTGGCTTACAGTCTTCCATGTGAAAATGACGAAGAATATCACAAGCATACTTGGACTGGGAAAGGAAAATACCCTCTTGGGATTGCAAGACTTGAAGACCGAGAAAATAGTGTAAGTGTCCTAAGTCTGTCATTTCAAATTTCTTTTTAAGGCTTGACTTCACATGGTTTATAAGGTTGGGATCACTACCAGTAAGAATAAGATCATCAACATAAAGAACAAGGATGATAAGAGAGTTGCCCACTTTCTTGGTGTAGACAGTATTGTCAGAATGACACCTAGAAAAGCCAGATTCTAAAAGAAAGCTATCCATTTTGGCATACCAAGCCCGAGGAGCTTGCTTGAGGCCATAAAGGGATTTCTTAAGTCGACAAACAAGGCTGGAGTCTGTTTGTATGAAGCCAATGGGTTGTTCCATATAGATTTCTTCCTGCAAGTCCCCATGCAAGAAGGCAGATTTAACATCCATCTGATGGACTTCCCATTTTAAAGAGGCAGCAAGGGAAAGAACAAGGCGGATAGAGTTCATTTTGGCAACAGGGGAGAAGGTTTCAGTGTAGTCAATGCCTTCAACCTGTGAAAAGCCCTTAGCAACGAGACGAGCTTTATGTTTATCAACTTTCCCATCTGGTCCATACTTGGTTCTGTAAACCCATTTACATCTAACAAGTTTGCGTCCCTTTGGTAGAGGAACAAGATCCCATGTATCATTTGTCATCAATGAATGATATTCTTCATTCATAGCTGCTTCCCAATGTGGATGGCCTGAAGCTTCTGCAAAAGTGTCAGGATCATGATTTACTGGAGCTTGAGCCAGTAAAGAAGAGGCTCTTTCAAACTGAGAACGTGTACGTCGCTGATCTGTAGGATCACCGGCAAGATCACCTGCTGCATCCCGAGTAGCACGGACCCATCTTGGAAGTTGAGGATCCTGAGAAGGTGGGGGAGGATTATCATCCTCGCTTTCATCATCTGAAGAAGAAATGTTTTCAAAAGTAGAAGAGATAGGAAGAGGTGGCACATCCGCCGGACTAGGCTCGCAGGCCGATTTATTTTCATCAAATTTTACATCTCTTCTAATGATAACATTTTTGGACTTAAATGGAATAAGTCTATAACCTTTTACATCTTCAGAATATCCAACAAAAGTACATTTCTCACTCTTAGGTTCTAAAGCTTTATGCTTTTCATCTGGAATATGGGCCCATGCTTCACTTCCAAACACACGAAAGTGACTTACATCTGGTTTAATGGAACTCCAAGCTTCTTCTGGAGTGATATTCTCTAGAACCTTAGTAGGAGTGCGATTGATTATATAATTTGCACAATTAATTGCTTCGGCCCAAAAACTAAGACTGAGTCCTTTAGATTGCAGCATACAATTAGCCATTTCCTTTAAGGTGCGATTTTTCCTTTCAGCTACACCATTTTGTTGTGGAGTGTATGGAACAGTATGTTGCATTTGAATTCCATTTTCGGTGCAAAAGTTGATGAATGTGTTTTTAACATATTCTCCACCATTATCAGTTCTTAGCTTAAGAATTTGATGTCCAGATTGTTTTTCAACAAAGGCTTTGAAGGCCAAAAAAGTGTTAAATACTTCGCTCTTGAGTTTTAAGAAGTATACCCAAGTGCGTCTGGAGAAATCATCAATGAAAGTTACGAAGTACTTGCAGCCAGAGAATGAAGCAACAGGAAGAGGACCACATAAATCACTGTGCACAAGCTGTAAAGGGGCTGAGGCGTGCCAAGAGGCACGTTTGTCAAAACTGTCCCGATGATGTTTTCCGAGTACACATCCGGAACAAACACCATCTCTGCAAGATACCATAGGAAGACCTGTCACCATATTTTCTTTACATAGATGCTGAAGGGAGCGATAGTTTAAGTGACCAAATCGCTCATGCCAAAGTTTGCTCACTTCATCATTATGAGCAACAAATACTGAGGGAAGATTGGATGACCCAAAGTTGTGAAACTTATACAACCTTTTGGAATCATCAGCAAGACCAGTAGCTAGAATCTGTTTAGGATCTTTTAGATCCTTGATTACAACATCATGAGGTGAAAATTCAACAATTTTACCTTCACCTGAATGAGTTATCTGATAGACAGATAGAAGGTTGCAGGATAAGGTTGGAACACATAATACATCATTAAACTGACCATTGTCTAGATGAACAGTTCCAGTCCCTACAACATTAAGAGATCTATCATCACCAATATATATATTTTTGGTGTTACAATCATTTAAAGAAGAAAACATGGCTTGGTTTTTGGCCATGTGACAAGAGGCTCCAGAATCAATGAGCCACTCATGAGAATGAGAAGAAGAAGAAGATACATTTAATGCATAACCAGACTGAGATGATTGATAATGACATGCAGAAAGTGCCATTCCGGAAGTTGAAGTTGAAGTAGGCTCCACATGGATGTTATGTTTCTTCATTGCGGCTTCCAAGGCTTCCATCTTCTTAAAGCATTTAGATTCTAAGTGGCCATCTCGATTACAAAAGTTACAATGTCTATCAGTCTTCTTCCATTTGTTTTTATTGGTCTTATCATTTTGCTGAAATGATCTTTCATTTTGAGGCTGAGATGGTTTAGGACCATTCTTTTGAGGATATGACTTCTTAGGATTCTTTGAATTTGGTTGCTGCTGGGCGGCTAACGCTTTCGTGGAAGAGTTTCCAAGATTAAGAAGACCAAGGTGTAAGAGTTTTTCTTGTTCTCTTATTAAGGAATCACAAAAGGAGTCAAAGGAAGGGGCCTTGTATTCTTGTCCTTGACAAATGAAAGCTTCCCTTGTAGAATGGAAAGTGGAAACAAATACAGAGTAGGCTGGTCCCAACTTAGTAAGGATGGAATAAATAAGGTTACCATCTTCTTTCTTAACTTTAACACCTTCCAAGAGATATCTAAGGGTCTTGAATTTGGACAAGAAATCTTCAATGCAAGAAAAATTATTAGGATCCAAAGTAAGCAGCTCATTTTCAAGTTGATGGGCTCTAATTTCATTTTTAATCCCAAAAACTTTAGCAAGTTTTTCTAATGCTTCATGAGGAGTCTCAAGTTCTGCAATGTGGAATCTAAGATCAGGAGAAACAGACATCCCTATCAAACCACGTGCTTGATCTTGTCTATTTTCCATTTTGCCGCCTTGTCTTCATCTTTTGGTTTCTTCTCTTGGTCTGTGGCTATTCTGTAGAGACCTTTACTTCTAAGTAAATCTCCCATGTAGGCTACCCATTGGAAGTAGTTAGTGCTGTCAAGAATGACTTGGCATGGACTTTCCATTTTTAAAAAAAACTGAAGCTGAAGATGCTGAAAGTAAGTGTTCCAATGGATAGATCTCGAAAAAATAGGCGGTTTTAAAAAAAACGGCTCTGAAAAAGGCTTCCGGATGAAGAAGTTATGGCTTTTTGAAAAAAAAATGTTGACGTTGCCGGCAAAGTGCGCGAATGTGCGGGAATGAAAAAATCTGCCCCCACAAAATGGAGACTTGAACCCAAGACCTCTACTCTCTTAAAATAGCTTTGAACCAATTGATCTATACAAAAAATTTGAGAGAGAGAGAGAGAGAGAGAGAGGGGGGGGGCCTTGGTTTGCGTGCTTGCCTTGAGAAAGCTCTTTTTCCCTACAAAACACAAAACACAAAACCCAACACGAATATGCAAAGAAAAACGAACCTTACGGCTCGAAGTTAGCTTTAGCCAAAAAACTAGAAATTTAAAAAAAAAATCTCAAAGTTAGCTTTAGCCGAAAAACTAAATATTTTTCTCAATGTTTCTGATTTTCCGAGATCACACTAAGGTGCAGGGAAAAGAGCATACGCATGAGAAAAATCCTTCCTTTCTGTTTCTGATTTGCCCAGATCGCACAGAGTCGCAGGGCAAAGAGCATACGCAGAAATGAAAGGTATAGATCCGGTTAAAAAAAGGCTAAATAAACTGAGACCGAAATAAGCAGAGAGAAAATAACAGTAAACTGCAAAAAAACACTGTATACCTCCCGATCTGAAAAATGACGCAGCTAGGGCTACCGGAAACCTTTTCGCGTGAAACGAAAGGGGTTCCTCACTGGAACAGATGCTCCGAACGCAACAGAGCAGTCCTCTCGGCCCGAAAGCAGTCAGAAACAGCAGATCTAGGAAACGACAGCCGCATGCAGTTCTACCGGCTTCAGATTTGGATCACCAACGGACGCGGCCCTCAAATAGCTCTGATACCATGTAGGAATTTACAGGGTAAGTTCCACAGAAAGAATACCAAAAGGACACCGCTCACAACCAGATCTCAAATCAATACACCAGTATTTTTGACGTGGTTAAAACCCTCAGAGTGCAAGGAGGGAAACAGTCCACGGCCTGTCCCAACGTGGGTACTACAGGCAATTTATTAATCAAAGAATGAAAATTTACATAAGCTTCTCTCATGCACGGATTGCCCGAACAATGACCCTCCATGCGCTTTAAATAGAACTCATGGACCAATCGGGTGTCAAGCCACGGATCAAGTGTCGGTAATACCGAGGTGAGAGTGAACCGTCGGATCACTACATATCGTGACCGTCGGATTGTAAGTTACAAAATGTACAACGGTAAAGAAACACACTTTACCTAACTCTAACCTAACTCTATACTAGACCAAGTTGAACTTAACTATATCCTATGTGTCGGAATATCCTAACAAACATGAAAGATAAAGGAGAATGTCACTTTTACTTTAAGAATTTAACATTACCATGAATTTCATATCAATACTAGGGCCATAGGATTGATCATTAGGTTGCCCCACTAAAAAATTATTGTTGCTTTGAAAAAAAATTGTGTTTGGAACGTGTTTGCGTAAAAATCTAGGAGGCGTGCTTCGGGTGTCGATCTTGATTCGCTCTCGAAGGGAGCGTGCTTCGGGAGTGGGTTCGAGGGGTCAGGTGGAGGGCGGAGGGGGGTGTTCCCCTGTAATCATGGACCCTGGAAAGGAAAATCTCACCAGGTCTTTGACACACCTCTAATACCAAGAAACAATGCATCAATCTAAGGTAGGGTTGCGAGGGAGTGCCCCCCTGTCGAATTTTCTCTTGGAGCACACTCCAGGCGGGAGCGACCCCAAAAGTGCGCTCCCAAAATTTGCTCCCTATGGAAGAAAATTTTGGGAGCATGCTCCCTAATTTTTTTTTCGCTCCTTGCCTATTAAAGAGCTATTGAAGATTGAATTTATTTTTTTTAGCGGGGCAACCTAATGTTGATATGCAGTTCACAGTGATGTTAAATTCTTAAAGTCATTTTCATCATTTTACTTAAATTTTTAACATTACCATGCAATGACTCAATATGTTTGAGAGTGGTTTCGACCTCATTAAATTTCATATGGTGAAAGTAGAATTTTAGATCTCACTCAAAATCCAACAGACTTATCATTTTTCCAGGATTTTAGGATTGTGGGGGATTGCAATGTTTCCATTGGATTTTTTCATGTAGTAGTGTATGTAACTTGTATTTATTCAAGAGCACCAAGCCCTCTTTGTGGGGGAGACTCCCAATAATCAAGAACACCTAGGGTACTAGGGTATGAAACTTGTATTTAATCAAGAGCACCAAGGTCGCTCAACTATGTGGGAGGAGACTCCAAATAAAGCACAAGACAAGAAATTAGAAATTTCTCATGGCAAGAGGGTCAAGCAGTAGATAATAGGTTTACTTGTCTTTTCTAGTTTCTAGTACTTTTTTTAACTATTAACTCTTTTATATTTATTATGGTACTTTTTGTAAACAATATATGACAATTTAACTTTGAAGTTTGAAGTTGGCATTTATAACTCATTGGTAATGAATTATGAATATGATGCTTCGTGAAAGTTGAAACATTTCATTTCATGTTAGATATTCTTTGTTATCGTTTGGTTACTTGGTAATGGTAATGGTTACAAGTACAAGTTACAACTTTAGTGATGGATGATGATAAATGTTATATATTGAATTTTGAAAGCTTGAAATTTTAAGATTGATGAATCATGAGATTCGATATGTTGTATGTTACTAACTTGTGGATGTAGTTGATGAATATTATAACTTCTAAATGATTGATGTTATATGGTTCAATCCATGTTTTTTTTTTTTAATATCTAATTCATCATTCTACATGCTTTTGTTGACATATATGCATCAAATATATAAAAATATATATTATATAGAACTTTTCTCCCGATTCACTCCCAAACCGGGAGCTTTTGAAAATACCGCTACCTGCTCCCGCTCCCAAGTAACCTTGATTTTAACTAGACCTCTCTCATAGCTAGGGATCTCAGAGTTACCTGAAGCCTTTTTATCTTTTTCTAACTCTTCAGGTATGTTTTCGGTAGCAGCTAAAGTGGTAGGGTTAGCCTTCCTTATCTCATATTGAACTTCTACATGGCAAGCCTCAAGATATGTTTCCAAAACTGCCTTGTTAGGAGGCTTATAATCCTGAGTCATATCTCTTAAAAGTTTGTTGAACCTTTGGTTAAATTCTACCACTATTTCATTTTCTTTCTTCTTAATGGTATTGAATTCCTTTAACATATATTTTCCTTCCCTCCTATCCTCGAATTTGTCTCTCAATGCGTAGAGGAGGGTTCCCAGAGAGTCAAAGGAATTATCAACCTTGTTGTGGGACCAATAAATCACACTACTTTCTCATGATAAGACAAACAATTTCATCTTGACATCTTCATGATTATAGTCAGTAGAATGAGAATGTCTATGGAGGAACAAATCAAACTTATTTATATGTTCTTCAACATTGACAATATTATTTCCTTCAAAAAATTGGCAATTAGTTCATAGTTGACTCATTTGGTAGATCATGCAGATACCCATGGATGTTGGTGAAGTTGCAAAACCCATAAAAGTCACCCATGATGTCTTGATTGGGAGGATTAACGAAAAGAAGATGGAGGTCAAGGAGAGCTTCATGTTTGAGAAAATTTAAACGATCTCTAGAATGCAACTTGTTTAACTGAGCTCATAGAACCCTTTAAGGATCAGGAGCTGGGTTAACTGGGTTACTAGGAATCCTTATAGAGTACGTTCTAGTGAATGGATGAATAAGTGGAGTTTCCACTCAAACAAGAAACCAATCTAAATATCTAGGTGCTAAATAAGATGAGAGGATTAGTGAGAAGAAAAATGATAAGGTGATGAGAACATGGAAAATGATGAGAGAAAGGTGCTAAAAATGTTGTGGCATTGGATGGAATAATAAATTAAGGATGAAAGATTTACAAGATTATGGAGATTGTAGTAAGGCCAAGGTCCAATAAATTCGTCCTCGACAACAGTGCCAGAAAATGATGCCGCTCAGATTGTATAGGCACCGCGACAATGCTCAGGACGAGGGTTGCCACTCTAATCCCCGCCCACTCCATTCTCGCTGTCTCCCAACAACATGATACTGGGGGGTAGTCCCTATGGAATGAGGTGAAGGAAAACAAGTTGGAAACCAACTTGTTTGGGAGACATGGATGAGTGGCCTAGCCACTTTGTTGAATTTAAGCAAGGTTATTGATTCAATTAGATTTCAAAGTATGGGACCAGTGCCTTAATGGAGTCACAAATTCTTGCTTATAGTAAATTGGAACCAAATGACCGTATGGATACCCGCTGCTTGAGATGATTGACTAACCTAAATGATATGCAATTCCTATGCCCTATATGTGATGCAGTGATCTGGGTAATTTTTAGTTATATGCCTAATCTAAATATAACATTCCCTTAACTATTTTGAAGTTGGGCTCCAAGGTAGGTTGTGGACAGGAGGCCAACAGGAAGCAGACTAGGGCTTGATAAACGATACCTTTGGTTGTGCTCCTATCACCCGATGCCTCCAACGCTCAGACACTATGGCTCTGACGACTGCAAAGTCACTGTGTTAACCACTGGAGAGTTGCCAAGACCCCTCAAGCTAGATGAGAAGGGTTTCCCTATATTTCTATCAACCTAGCTTATGCTAGGGGGAAAATTATTAGTGCAATCTAGATCTAGTATGCTTATGCAAGAGGTTATGAGTGAGATTATCTTGAGTAAATATTGTTTAAGACACTTAAGTACTTATTGTGGATTATATTAAAGTGCGAGTACTTAACGACAATGAAATGCAATCTTAGACAAGATAAGTGCTTAGAGATACTAGTGTAAGCTTCAATAATATTCGACAAGTTGTTTAACCAATTAAACCAACTTATCCATTTATCAATCAAGATGCCAATCATAGTTACTAAAGATGTAAAACAAGATTATACATGATCTTAGTGTTCAATGCCAAAGAGCTGTGAAGCAGTGTTAGTCACTTTAACAATGTAAATGCTAGGAACATGTAACAAGATATAAAGACACTTAGGCACTTTATGTTCCAATGATACTTTTTATGAGCAGTAAGTGACTAATATGACAAAAATAAACAAGTTATGACAACAGTAAGTAAATGTCAATCCACCAATGCCTATGCTTGCTAAAATAGGCCCAATTTCCAAGAAAATTGATTAACTAAAAGATCATATATATTAGCCCTCTTCAGATGCATTCTCTAGTGGAATTTTCATATCTGAAATGTTTGTTACGACAGTAAATAAATCACAGATCAAAAAACTAATGATACCATAAATAGAAGCCCAAAATTAGTAAAATTGCATTAGAAATTGAAATAAAGCAATTTTTAGGGTTTTAGAGAGCTTGTTTCAGAAATTTTCAGAATTGATATGTTTACTACAACAGTGAAAAAATGACAGATCAACAAGCTAATCAACCCTAAGACAATGCCCAAAATATCCAAAAATAGCAAGAATTCACCCAAACTGAATTTTTTTAAGTTTTTGATCCAATTTAGGTGTATGCTTAAGAAATCTTTAGATATGAATTTTTCAGTTATGCAGTAAATTCCAACGAGCTTAAAATTTGTATCTAGGCCAAATTCAAGATGCCCAAGTAGCGAAAACTCATGAAAATCAAGATTTATAAATTTTGACCAATTTCAACCATTTATAAAACTGAAGCAAAACAATGGTTTAGAGGTCAAACCCTAGGCCCAAAGTCTTGAAGATCCCTTGGTTGAAATTTGTTCAAGCTTTGGGATAAAGTTACCACTTGAAAAATATGAATTTTGGGGCCCTAAACGTGCAAAGCCACCACGTATTTAGCCTTTAAAATTTAAATTATGGTTTCAGGTCAAGTTAGGGCAAGATAGGCCAAGAAAAGGGGAAACAAGGCTAAGGAAAACCAATTTTCGGGGATAAAAGGGTGGAATGATAGATCGGGGCTCAAAGATGAAGAAAAAGGCCACAAAGAGCCAATGTTATGCCTAATGAGGCTAGTGTTGGGGATAGGGAGGCCTTAGAGGCCTAGGAAAAAGCACTAAGGCATATGGCCTAAGGCTTAAAGGCCACAAAGGGGAGCCGAAGGGAAGAGAGGAGAGGAGGTCAAGAGGAGCTAGACAAAGGGATGAGGAAGGGACAGAGGGCTTGCGACAGGCCAAAGAGGAGGCCACAAGGCCTTTTGGGCCTGCGGCTAAGGAGAAGAAGGGAGGTCACAACCCATAAGGGTCACGACCAACCTTAGAAAGGTGGAAAAGGCTGACGCAGGAGGCCAGAGAGGGGACGCTGGGGGTTTGTAGGAGAAAACTGGGGCTAGGAGCCCTGAAAACTTGAAACCCTTGCTCAAATTTTTTTTATGCTTCAACTCCTTGATTTTTTTGAAAATTCTTCTGTGGAAGCCCTACAAAAAATATTCCAAGAGACTAGATCTTACCCTCAAGGGCCTAGATCTAGCTCTTCTTCGACTTGACTCCTTGATCTAATCTACAAAAATAAAATTACAATATCCAAACCCCAAATATATACAAAATAGATCTTAAAAAACCAACCCAAGTTAAAAAAATAATTTACAATTAATATTGCAAAACTACTTTTCAAAATATACATGGGTTTTAAAATAGATTTTGAGAAAATATTTTTTATGATATTTTTCCTTGAAAGAATGGCTAAAACGTTTCAAAAAATTTATGCTCAATATAGCCTTAGCAAAGATTCAATCCACCATATAAAAACCAAGGATCCAAACAAAGTAACTCTTTCCCATAGTCTATGAACTTGGAGACCAAGGATTGAGTACTTGAAAACATTATGTATTATCTCAAAATAATAATATAAAGCACCACATATGAAGTCCATATTCAATACATACCATAGATCAACGAACAAGAACACCTCGAGTTGCACCTCAAAGTCTTTTATTATAGTAGAAAAAATAGTTCCCAACGAGACAATAGTTTACAAAATGTTTCGGCAACAATTTTAGTCAGAGATCAAGATGACTAGAGACTCAACTGACTCTCTATTCCTCCTTGATTTTTTTATTTTTTGAGGTATTTTTGAATTTGTCATTTAATTCATTTTTAATTAGGCTCAAAATTGTTTATTTTGAGTTAAATTCCTCAAGACTTTGACTTTGACTTAACCACCAAGGTCCAAGAGTCTAAATTTTCTTGAAATATACAATATTCCCTTGGTGGGGGACCTTTAAAAATTGACTCCTTTAAGACTCACAAATTTTTCCATTTGGATAATTTATTTTCCTAAGAAAATTTAATTTGACTCTAATTAATTAATTTTCTCACTTAGAATTTAATTTAATTTTGCCAGAAAAATTAATTAATTTACATATGAGGGGATTTAATTATTTTTCCAACCCTCTAAGACATAAGATTTTTCATTTACAAGGCTCAAAGAGGGAATACACATTTGGCTTAGACCCTCAAGACACATAACCCATATGCGACACAATATGATCTAATAAACCAAGTGATTTGTAATAAAATAATTAATCCAATTAACTTAAATTTATTCCAAAACCAGTTTTACATCAGAATCGACTAGGAACACTAGGAATCGCCTAATAATTCAACAATAAATTTTACCTTAGCTTTGGGGTTTAAGTTGTAGGGAAAAAAGTCTTCTGATTAACCGTGTCTAGAAACACAGGTAAACAACGAGGTTTAAAAACCTCCTAGGATGGAATTCGTCATCAAATTATAACTTACCTAGGTTGTTAATAAACTCAAGGTTTTACTAAGATCATTTACAATATACAACTTGCAGAATGGGATGACCATGACACATGGACTGCTTATATGTGATCTGATCCTTGTTGAAAAAGTTGGTACTTTCACTCCCTTGGAATTTTGACAATTTGAGTGCAACAGGTCCCATGGCCATGACACCTAGCCATGAATTCTTTCCCCTCCGTTGCCACTATTATCACTAACATTTATGGATTGAAGGGTTGACCACAAACATGTCACCTCCCCTTGAGGGTTGGAAGTATCTAATAGTGTTGATTACCTAGCTGCCTCTAACTAGGTAGAGAACACTTTTATGAGACTTGGTCTGGTTAGATATTTGAAGGTGATCTCGTTTTAAAGTCTTACTATGCCCTCAACAATTACGTATGGTCCATTGTGATGCATTTATGGTCATTCTCTCTAATGAGTGGTTGGTTTCACTTTAATTTGAGATGGTTTTGTTGAAGATTGGCAACTTCGGTCAAAATTTCATTAACAAAATGATGGAGAAAATTTAAATTTTCAAGTTTGACCAAGTCAACCCTAAGAAAGACAAGTCAACACCACATTGGAAAAGGCTCCTCCAAAACCACATATAAATACATCATCGTTGGAGATCATTTTGGCACATCTCATCATCACAATTCGATCAAAGAATCATATATGAAAATTGACACGTGCGAAGGAGCAAGGAGACATTTTTTGTTCTACGTTGACCAACACCTTTCGCTCTCTTTTGACCTACGTAGATTGGATCTGTTTGACCAAGTTTTTGGACTGTTTTGGGAGGCTAAATATTCCAGGAATATTTGACTGTGTTTGACTACATTTATTACCTTTGTTCTGGGAACATTGGCTAAGGTTCACTGTAGGACAACTCTCTCTCCTTTGACCGAGAATTGCAGGCTTGTTTGACTAAGGCTTTGACCGAAATTTGAACTGAGGAAAGAGGCCAAATATTTTATGGAATATTCCTGGTTTGACCAAAGTTTGGACTATCTTTTTGGGCATTGACCATAGAGTTTGACTGTGACAGTTGATCGAAAATTGCAGGGTTCGTTTGATTGTTTTCCATAGGTAGAAATTCGGCCCTCTATTACAGACTGTGATCATTGACCAAATTTGACTCCCTCTCACATTTGATTGGTTTTGACTTGGTTGACTTGGAAAGTCAAAGCGTTGACTTTGACTGGTTTATTGATGTACAATTGGATTATATATCTCAACTAAACATTGATTGAATATCTAAGAAGAAGAAGAATTGATTTTGGGTTTTCCCCCTCGTGCGGTTTCGCCCTGGTCTTTGACCAAAAGTCTCTGTGTCTCATTGTGCTTGGTAGTCTTCTATTGTGCATTATTATTTATTGTTCTATCTATAATTACTTAATTATTACTGGGGTGAATGAAATTGAAGGCTACATTGTTTTAAGTAATTATTGCAGCATAAAACTTGAGAAAAATTAATAGGTTTTTCCAAGTGGTCCTTCACAAAGCACCAGAGGCTTTGAGGGCACACCCACTCCATGCCTATTCCACATGATGCCCAAGTCGTACTACACCTCTAAAAAGCAGTGATAACCTTGTAGATGCAGCGTTGCCCCTTCACAACAGAGCATTGTGCACTTTTTAGATTCTAAAAATTGATTGACACTTCAAAGCACCCCCATATGCTAAAACATTGACCTCACTTTTCTTAGTGTTGGAGATTTTTTATGTATCTAGCAAAACCAACATGCCCATAGGCACACCTTAACATTGTTTGATGGGCATCGCTTGATCCAGAATCCAAATGATGATGGTCACCCCAAGATGACTAGAGAGGGCTTGTACCACCTCATGAAGCCCCAACGCTTAAGCGAGATTGCACCATGTTGTCTTGATGGCCCCTATGGAGATGACACGAGACACAAAGAGTTGGATTTTGACATATGGAGATATTTTGAGGCTTGATTTGAGGACTTAACCTCAATCCATGTTTATTATAATGGTTAGAGATGCATCTAGCCAATTTCTTGAATTTTTGGAGCTTTATTAGCCTTAAAAGGGCACGATATCATGCTTAGTAGGAGTTTCGACCCACATGTGTGGGCTAGTAGTGACTTATTTGATTGTATTGAGCTATTGGGTTTGCTTATAACCCATTCTCTTCATGTTCACTCAAAATTAAACTTGTCACAAGGATTTTAGAGAAATTAACAGAGGTATTTGACCTCATATAAATAGAGGATCACTCCATTCTATTTTATCATTACCACTTGTGGATTTTTTCCTCCTTTAGAGAGCTTGACATAGCCTATATGTAGCTCGCTACTTGTGGAGATGTGATATTTTTAGAGCTATTGCTATTGGAGAATGATTTTTGTCTTGGAGATGCCTTTTTGGGATTGAAAGAAGGATATTTCTTGGAAGAAATATAAGTTAAATTGCTGATTTTTATTGTTTTTCATGTGATAAATTAATACTAGGGTTTTTCTTATTCCATGTCTAAATGCATATATTTATGGAAATTATTAATTGGTTATTGCATATTAAATTTGTCTTCCTTGAATATCATAGGGGACCTCCTAGATCGCTTCCCCTATTTAATTTCTCCCCTCACAAAACAGATAGTTAGGGTTTATCAAGTGAAAACTAAGGTCTCCCCCCTTACTTCAAGCATAAATTCAATTTCTCTTCAATTTAGCCCAAAAGACTCCATCACCCAAGTAGGAATAGGCACTGGGACTCCATGTGGTGGTCAAAAATTATAAAAACCTTTATCTTTTCTTCTTCTCTATTTATCTAACACCTTCAAGGAAAGATGCTAGGGCTAGGTTATAGGGCTGAATTCAATTAGGGCACCCTTTGGATGGACAACGGAGCTTGTTTAGCTTGAATTCATCTTTGCTGATCCTATGCACTCAAAATATATGACTTTGCATGGTTGAATTTTCCCTAGTAGGACTGATATTATCCTCCCTGAGCAATTTGTGCCCCAGAAATGTTGATTTTTAATGTACCTTGGACAAGTGGTTTCCCATGAGTTAGTCTCTACCTAGGGAAAAGTGTCCAAAATATTTTTTTCTAAGTGTGAATTTATAAGTGGTAAAGTCAATGTTAAGTTATAAAGTGAAAAGTGACTTTAGACATAAAGTACAATGTGGGTACTTTATTTAATGGATGAGTTAAAAAATAGGAAGTGAAAATTAAATGAACATTTATTCTCATCCCTTGATCTAAATGAATCTAAGCCATTAGATCTTAGGGTTGCCCAAAAGTCATTTAGGGAAACAAAAGGGAGAAAAGAAAAAAGAGACTGCATTCATTATTCATGAGCATATTGGAGAAAGGACGCTGATTGCTGGAGAGAAGTTTTGAAGGAGAAATTTGTTGCATCAAGTTGAAGGAGTGATTTATGGGCAAAGATGGGCACAAAAATCGAGGCATAGAAGACAACATAAGGTATAGTACGAACATCATTTAATGCTATGAGTTGCATGTCGTTCGAGAGAAGTTTTTGAGAAGAAAAATTAAAAAATCGTATAATCTGTATCCATAAAGTACATATTTTCAACTTCAAGTGGGCACAAAAATCTAGGCAAAGTGGGCACAGTTTTCAAGGAGTTTTGGGCTGAAGAGATAAGTTGTATTTTGTTGTTTTGTTTTGTCTGCAAATATGTTTTTCCAGAACTTGAAAGATAAATAAATTTGAGGAGCTCTCTAACAGGTTTTCTCCGGAGAAGATTGAAGGGGTTTTGCCTGGGTCTAAGTTGACCAAAAATCCGTGTGTATTTTTATGCGTGTTGTTGGTCTGTTTATGTCCATATTTATTTTCAGTGTGTGTTAACAATCCCATGTGTTTTAATTTGAAAATTTCATTTCCAGAATTATATATATTCAATATATGTTTATGGGAAAGGGCATTTCACTGAATGGGAGTGATAAGGTGAAATTAAAACCAGGTTGGGACTGTAGTAAACTTTTTAGTCATCAAATTTCAACATGGTATCAGAGCTATAGGCTGAAAGTTGTAGTTTGAACAACAGACAATAGTTTTGGACAACAAATAGTGGTTTGGAAAACAAACTGGATTTTCGGACATCAAACTCAGTTTGGACAAGAAACTGATATTTTGGGACAACAAGGTGAAATTTCATACACACTGAACTTTTGGGACAACAAGGTGAAATTTCATACACACTGAACTTTTGGGACAACAAGGTGTGCTGGAAAGTTCATTTCTCCATTTTCTTGGTTTTGAAATTTTTTGACAATAGTCATGGCTATGTTCTTAAGGATAAAGGACAAACTGGATGGGATATCCAACTATGTCGTTTGGAAGGACAAAATTCAAACAATGTTTGAGGAGGCATTGGTTTTGGACATAGTGCGGCAAGTGGTTGTACCTCCTACTACTGTAGATGAACTTGCTAAATTCACAAAAAATAATGCAAAGGCAAAAAAGATTTTTATGGACAGTCTGAAGGATCATGTGGTTCCTCAGGTGAGAGGAAACACATATGCATATCAAATGTGGACAACTCTAACCACTCTCTATCAGAGTACCATTGAGAGCATGAATATGATCCTCAAAGAAAAATTGAAGAACATCAGGATGACAAAGGCTGAAAGTGTAGTTCATTATCTTGGTAGGGTCAAACAGGTACGTGATGATTTGACTGCTATTGGTGAGGCAATTGCACCCAAAAAGTTGGTCAAGATAGCTGTAGCGGGACTTCCTAAGTCTTGGGAGGTCTTTGGAGATGTTGTTACCTCTAGGGAGAATCTTCCTAATTGAGACAGATTCTTGGATGATTGTGTGCAACATGAAATACAAAAGACTGGCAGTGGTGGGGTGAAGATAGCAGATGAGGAGGATGTAGCCTTGACAGCTAGGGGAAAGAACAAAGGGAAGGCCAAGAAAGGGACCTCATCAGATGGGGCTAAGGGAAAATAGAAGAAGAAGAAGAAAGATACGGATATGTCCAAAGTCAAATGTTGGGCATGTCAGAGGATGAGACACTATGCTGTTACGTGTCTTAAGAGGAAGAACAAGGGGAAGAAGGGTATTGCAACTTCAACAAAGATGGAGCAGGTTGCTTTAAAGTTCGACAAGGCCTTTGCATTTATTACTTCTACATCTAGTAGGAGTACATCATCCAATGTATGGTACATAGATAATGGGTCTTCCTGCCATATGACAGGTGCACGAGAGTTCTTTTAAGAGCTTGCAGAGATGGAACTTGATATTGAGATTGTACTAGGAGATGACCGCACTGTGAGAGCTGTTGGTGTGGGGACTGTGACATTTGACAGGGAGTCTTTGCCTCCTTTGAAGGTCATGGATGTTTTGTATGTTTCAGGGATGAAGAAGAACTTGGTTTCAATGTATGCTATGGAGGAGAAGGGGTTTTACGTCACTTTCTCAGGAGGGCAGGTATTGGTGCATCCCAGGGGAGCTTCCATCACTTCGGCCAAAGTGATTGGAGTCTACTCTGGGAAACTATAAATGTTTAGTTTTCAGTCATAAGGAACATTGGTGAGTAGAACATCTGGTAGTACACACACTAGTACCACCAACAATAGAGACTTGTGCGAGTTATGACACTGGAAGATGGCGCATATGCATCATGGAGCTTTGAGAGTACTAAGGGAGATCACTACTGGAGTTCCTGATTTCAGTGTCGAGCATTATGAGGTCTGCAGAGGGTGTGCTTTGGGTAAGTACATCAATTTACCATTCCCAACGAGTGACAACAAATCTACAGGTATACGAGACATGATCCATACTGATGTTAGTGGTCGTATGTCTCATATGTCTTTGGGTGGTTATGAGTATTATGTTATATTCATTGATGACTACTCTAGGAGGACTTGGATATATTTCCTGAAGACCAAGGGCGAGGTCTTCAGTCACTTTAAAGAGTTCAAATCTCTTGTGGAAAAGCATACATGTAGGAAGATTCAAGTCTTGAGGTTAGACAATGGTGGTGAGTACATCGATGGCGAGTTTTCTGACTTCTGTGCACATGAGGGCATTAGGAGAGAGTTCACGGTTCCTTACAACCCCAGCAGAATGAGGTGTCTGAAGGGAAGAACAAAGCTATTGTTGAGGCTGCTAGAGCGATGATTCATGATCAGGGGTTGCCTTTGTTTTTGTGGACAAAGTCTTACAATACTGCTATTTATCTTCAGAACAGGAGTCCTCACAGAGTATTGGGGAATATGACTCTAGAGGAGGCTTTCAATGGAGAGAAGCCTCATGTGGGACATCTTCATATCTTTGGATGTCTCACATATTCTTATATCCCTAAGGAGCAGAGGATGAAGCTAGAACCCATAATAGAGGAGGGTATATTTATGGGTTACAACGAGACTTTGAAGGCCTATTGGATCTTCATTCCTTCTAAACGGAGAGTGGTGATTAGGATGGATGTGAAGTTCGAGGAGGAGTGTTAGGCCCTATATTACTAGTGTACCCGCTTATTGTTATTAGTACAACCCCCTTATTATATTGTTGTACCCATGTAGTTCCCATATTGTTACTATTGTGCCCCATAGAAGCCCACTATTGTTATTTATTGTGCCCTTACATTATTATTGTTATGTCAGTTCTGATTATATTATGACCCCTTAGATTCCTATATATAGAAAGGAGGTCTTGTCATTTGTATCATCTAAGAATTGTTCATTTCTGTAATGTAAAGGAGGTTTTCCCCTCGAAGAGACTTATTTCTAAGGCATTCATCTATCTTTTCTATCATTTTGTGAGCTGGTTTCATAACATTTGGTATCAGAGCTTTGGATTCTAGGGTTTCGCAGCTCCAAATAGGCTATCGTGGCATTTTCGCTATAACTTTGTCTCTGCGACATTTCAGAAGCAAAAAAAAAAACCCATTTGAGACGAAATCATGCTAAACCTCGGGTCCAAATTTCAGATCTTGCCTCACTATATTTTTGGAGATATGATCTGAGTAAGTTAGGGTTTTCACAAGCTCCTGAATTTCATCTAAAACAGGTCAGCGTGGAATTTTCTCTATACAGTTTTTCTACAAAGTTACAGAAGCTAAAAGGAAAACCCATTTGAGAATAAAGCGGTCTGAACCTCGGGTCTGAATTTCAGATTTTGTCTCGCTATATTTTTGGAGATATAATCTGAGACATTTAGGGTTTCTGCAGGCTCCCGAATTACATCCTAAACAAGTGACTTTGGGAAAATCGTCATAACTTTCTCTCTAAGCATCAAATTGAAATTTCGTAAGAAGTTTCAGAAAGAGGATGGACTATAGTTTTCTGTGTATTGGTTTCAGGTCCTAAGGTTGAAACAGTGACACGAGACACTTCGTACAAGTTCGATCTACTAAACTAGTCTATAATTGGGTCATCGTGGGAGATTTGACATAATGCTTCCTTACAGAATCCAATCTTGATCAGACTTTTGGGGTTAGAAAGAGGACTCAGAGGGCTACTACAGGATGAAATTTTAGAACTTGGAGATATGAAATTACAGAGTTACAGTCGTTTCAAGATCGAGCTCCTAAAATCAAGAAAAGGCAATATGAGGAAGTTTGATGGCAAGGATCCGATAAATTGGATACTTTTTGATCTACATGAGGTGCAACTGTTACAAAAGGTATGTATTGCATCTTCATATTTAGAACCGGATCAATTTTTATGGTATAAAGGGTTGTGTTCTCGTAGAGCACTTGTCACTTGGTCAATTTTCACGGAAGAAATGATAGCACATTATGAGGATACAAAGAGTAACACCTTCTTTAGCCAATTGATAAATCTCAAACAAAAGAGTTCAATGGCATAGCACATTGACGATTTCAAAAAACTGAATATAAGGGTAAATGATATTCCAGAGAAGAAAAGGATTGATGTCTTCATACGGACTTTAAAGGATAACGTTCAACATGAGGTTCGTCTTTGGGAACCTGATCCATTGGAGAAGGCATTCACGTTGGCAAGAAAAATTGAAAGCGAAAATATGGAAACAAGGAATCCCACCACTCATGACTATCGTTATGGAAGTGTTTTTCTCTTAGCCTTCCACAACCTACAAGGTTTACACCGCAACAATTCGAAGAAAAAAGAGAAAAAGGGCTTTGTTACAATTGTGATAGAAAATACACTAAAAGTCATTAGTGTGCTGAGAAGAAATTATTTTACATAGATTATGAAGAGGAGGAAGAAAAGGATCAAGAAACATCAAAAGAAGAGGATATACACCAGGAACCAACCCCAAAGAAAGAAGAAATGAATCCAACCATATCTTGTAAAGAATTGAAAATAATTACCACTCCTCAAACTCTCAAGATAGAAGGACATATCAGGAAAAAAAAAGTTCAAGAAGTGAAAGATCACATTGAGAAAGAAGAAATGAATCCTAGCATATCTTGTAATGCATTGGCCGAAATTACCACTCCTCAAACTATCAAGATAGAAGGACATATCAAGAAGAAAAATGTTCAAGAAGTGAAAGATCACATCGATGATCAAGAAATGAATCCGACCATATCTTGTAATGCATTTGAAGAAATTACCACTCAAACTCTCAAGATAGAAGGACATATCAAGAAGAAAAAGGTTCAAGCAGTGAAAGATCAAATCATGCATCAACAAGAAGTTCTCCAACTTTTAAAGGATAACACAACTTTGGTGCATAATCAAATGAAATAAGAGGCAGATCAACATCGTAGTGAAAGAAGTTTTGATGTAGGTGATTGGGTTTTTTTACGGCTACATCTCAAGCAAGATATTGATGAGAAGGAAACGTTGGCAATACTAATGCACTTAAGAAATGGTGACCTTACCTAATGGGAAGACACTTCGAGGTAAAACTGGATCATGATAGTCTGAAATACTTATTAGAACAAACACTATCTTTAGAAGAAAAGAAAAAATGGGTCACAAATATGTTGCGTTATGATTTTGAAATCATCTACAAAAACAGGAAGCCAAATGTTGTTGCAGATGCACTCTCAAGAAGGGATGAGGACGTGGAAGCATTGCTTTGTGTTATTTCGATTATCCAACCAGATTGGATAAACAAAGCAAGGGATGAATGGAAGAAGGATGAATAAGTGTCACCACTCATTCAAAAGTTGTAGAAGATCCCAATTCAAACAATATTGCCAGAACTTAACGAGGAAGGAAAAATCATATTGGAACCTAGAGCAGTCACATAAACAAGAACCCAACAGCTACGAAATCGATCAATTTCAGAGTATCTCATCAAGTGGAAGAACTTACTCGCTGAAGATTCCACATGGGAGGACAAGAATTTTATACAAAAGCATCAAGAACTACTCAAGCGTTGAGGACAACACTTTTTGAAGAAGAGGGGCATGTTAGGTCCCTATACTACTAGTGTAACCTTTATTGTTATTAGTACAACCCCCTTATAATATTTGTGTGCCCATGTAGTCCCCATATTGTTATTATTGTGCCCCATACAAGCCCAATATTGTTATTAGTGTGCCCTTAGATTATTATTGTTATGTCGGCTCTGATTATATTATGACCCCTTAGACTCCTATATATAGAAAGGAGGTCTTGTCATTTGTATCATCCAAGAATTGTTGATTTGTGTAATGTAAAGGAGGTTGCCCCCTCGAAGAGGCTTATTTCTAAGGCGTTCATCTCTCTTTTCTATCTTTTTGTGAGCTGGTTTCATAACAAGGAGAGGGCCTATCGGAGACCATGAGAGTATGACGAGAGAGAGTCATAGACTTCTCCTCAGTAGGGAGGTCAGGTATAGGGAGAAGGACCTCAGGGTTTTGGATTGACTGGTACAGGAGGTACCTCAGTGTCAGTGACATTTGGGGCACCAGTGGCGAGTTCACCGAGCACTTCTTTAGGGAGTCCACTAGTATAGAGTTCACATGTCACTTCAGCTGACACAAGCACAAGTGCTAGTACAGGTTCTTCAAGGATAGGTGCTAGTACAGGTACACCAGGGTTAGCTGGCAGACCTTTAGGTTCATCAGACTAGGGGGTAGAGGATGAGGTTCCCTATGGGGAAGCTTCTTCAGGGAAGAGGAGGCCCAAGTGGCTTCAAGACACCTTGAAGGAAGCGGAGTCTATTGGTCCTCCGAAGAAGGTGAATAGGGAGAGTGTGCCACCTGAGCAATTTTTCAATTATGTAGAAAAGGCTACCAACATTGTTGACTCTTAGCCTACTAGCTATGAGGAGGCTGCTAGCCAAGAGGTATGGAGAGAGGCTATGGTGGAGGAGTATGCCTTTATCATTAAGAACAATGTCTGGGAAGTGGTGCCTAGGCCTGAGGGCAAGTCAGTTGTGACTTCCAGGTGGCTCTACAAGATCAAGCATGTTGCGGATGACAACATTGAGAAGTTCAAGGCGAGGTTTGTGGCTAGAGGGTTCTCACAGATAGAGGGAGTTGACTATGATGGGACCTTCGCATCATGTAGATTGATACACTTCTATCCAGTTCCTTATTTCTATTACTGCAGAAATGGGTTGGCAGATCCATCAGAGGGATGTGAAGACCACATTTCTGAACGAAGTTATAGAGGAGGAGGTGTATGTTGAGTAGCCACAGGGCTTAGAGGTAATTGGGCAGGAGACCCATGTATGTTAGTTGAGGCGAGCACCTATGGACTTAAGCAAGCCCCGAGAGCTTGGTATTTGAGGATTGATACTTACTTGTAGTAGATGGGTTTCACGAAGAGTGATGCAAATCCGAGCCTATACTACATTGTTGTAGGGGATGATCCGCTCATTCTTGTGTCATATGTTGATAACTTGTTCATTACTAGGGCAGAGAGATTGATTAGTGGTTGCAAGGAGGATCTTGCTATGGAGTTCGAGATGAAGGACATTGGGCTGATGCATTACTTTTTTGGGCTTGTGGTGTGGCAAGAGGAGGGATATATCTTTTTGGGGCAGGGGCAATATGCTGTGGATGTGTTGAGCAGATTTCACATGGCAGATTGTAGACCCATGTCTACACATATGATCACCAACTGGAAGAAGCTTCATGCTTCAGATTCTATTTTGGTGGATCCCACGTATAGGCAGCTTATTGGGTCCTTGATGTATCTGGTCAACACTAGGCCACATATATGCTTTGTAGTGAACACACTTAGCCAGTTCATGGTTGAGCCAAGGAGGGTGCACTGGGTAGCTGCAAAGCACATTCTTCACTACATGCAAAGAACTGTTGATTATGGTTTGGACTATAGGTGGGGAGATGGAGTGAGGTTGGCAGGTTACACAGATTCAAATTGGGCAGGCTATGCTTCTGACAGGAAAAACACTTCAGGGTGTTGCTTCGGATTGGGTTCATCAGTTGTGTCGTGGTTCAGTCGAAAGCAAAAGTCAGTTGCTTTGAGATCTTCTGAGGCTGAGTATATGGCTACTAGCTAAGCTAGTTGTGAGGCCCTTTGTCTTCACAAGTTGTTGTATGACCTATTTGATAAGGCGTTGAGACCAACGGTTATTCACTATGATAATCAGAGTTGCATTAAACTCATGGAGAATCCAGTGTTTCATGACATGTCAAAACACATTGACGTCAGATATCATTTCATCGGGGACTATGTTCAGAAGGGGGCAGTGAAGCTGGAGTATATATCAACAGATGAGCAAGTGGCTGATGTTCTCACGAAGTCCTTGCCAAGAGGCAAGCATGTCCATTTCAGGGACAGATGGGTGTGGTGAGAAACACTTCCTCGGTAAGAGGGAGTGTTGATTTTTAATGTACCTTGGACAAGTGGTTTCCCACGGGTTAGTCTCTACCTAGGGAAAAGTGTCCAAATAATTCTTTTCCTAAGTGTGACTTTATAAAGTGAAAGTGACTTTATAAGTGGTAAAGTCAATGTTAATCTATAAAGTGAAAAGTGACTTTAGACATAAAGTACAGTGTAGGTACTTTATTTAATGGGTGAGTTAAAAAATAGCAAGTAAGAATTAGATGCACATTTATTCTCATCCCTTGATCTAAATGAATTTGAGCCATTAGATCTTAGGGTTGCCCAAAAGTCATTTATGGAAACAAAAGGAGGAAAGAAAAGAAAGACTGCATTCATTCTTCACAAGTAGATTGGAGAAAGGATGAAGGAGAAATTTGTTGCAACACGCTGAAGGAGTGATTTCTAGGTAAAGTTGGTCACGAAAATCAAGGCATAAAAGATAACAGAAAGTACAGTACGAACAACATTTATTGTTGTGAGTTGCACGCTGTTTGAGAGAAGTTTTTGAGAAAGAAAAAAAATATATATTTGAAAAAATCTGTGCAACACAGTCCATATCTATACAGTATATATTTTCAGCTTCAAGTAGGCACAAAAATCGAGGCAAAGTGGGCACGCTTTTCAAGGAGTTTTGGGTCGAAGAGATAAGTTGTATTTTGTTGTTTTGTTTTGTCTATAGATGTATTTTTCCTGAACTTGAAAGATAAATAAATTTGAAGAGCTATCTAATAGGTTTTCCCCGGAGAAGGTTGAAGGGGTTTTGCCTGGGTCTAAGTTGACCAAAAATATGTGTATTTTATGTGTGTTGCTGGTCTGTTTATGTCCATATTTATTTTTAGCATGTGTTGACAGTCCCATGTGTTTTAATCTGAAAATTTCATTTCCAGAATTCTATATGTTGAATGTATGTTTATGGGAAAGGGCATTTAACTAAATGAGAGTGATAAGGTGAAATTAAAACCGGGTTCGAATTGCAGGAAACTTTTTAGTCATCAAATTTCAACAAGAAAAACCCTAACCTTAGGTAAGGCTTCAACTTAGGGCTATATTTAAAGGTTTCCTTTCTCTCTTTGTTGATTAAATCATTTGCAAACCTTTTTCTTGGTGCTTGTATGCCTAGGTATTCCTTTGTTGATCTATACCTTGAATCCCTAAGCCACATGCGACTCTTTTAGGGTTTATTATATGATACATTGCTCCTACACAAAAGAATTGTGTCATTGTCCATTGAAGAAGTGGTTAGTTAGAGCATATTGTTAATAGCTTAACTATACATTTTCAACATATTCAAACCCTCTTCTTCATTGGTTTTGACTCGATAACCTAGTTAGATATGCACTCGTCTTGGTAAGTTCTACATCCATTTTATTCTTAAAAAAATTAAAAAAAAAAAAAAAATCCTAGGGTTCACCCCTTGTGCTGAAAAATAACCAACCTAGAGCAAGACAAAGAATGGTTGTTATGACGTTGGACAATTTTTTTATCATCCTAAGTGCTGATTTTGGAGTTAACACATCCCTGACTCATTTTTGGTACTTAAACACATTCAAAACACGTTGGAAAACTAAAACATTCAAACTCGTTTCACAGTTTGGAAATGGTTTGGACATGTCATGATCACTTCCTGATTTTTTCAAGCCTATAGGAGCATTTCACACAGTGGGTTGCACGTGGGCCTTAAAAATGAAAAAAATTAAAATAAATTTCGGCTATCCCAAAGAAAAAAATTTGGAATTCAATTTTATCTAATGAATATGTTTTTTTAATAAAGAAACACAAAAAACCCTAACTGGGCTTCTTTTCTTATTAATAAATCCCATGTAGTTTTCTCTCCTCTCATTCTCTAAAGCAACAAGCAGATCCTAGAATAGCAGCAACAGTGAATAAAGGTTTAGAGTGGTTTTAACAGCTTGCAGAGCTATTTCTAGAGCAGTTACGGCAACAAGAGTGTTTTGGGCAGCAAGAAAAGAGATGAGGGTATCATTAACAGCAATGGGCAGATATATTTTTCATTTTTCTACATCCATGACCTCTCAAAGTGTTGTTAGTCATGCTCTTCAATGAAGATTAAAAGTTAATATAGAGGTGAGATCTCTATTAGATTGTCATTTATGCTAATTGTTCTAATTGGGCAGCAAGAAAAGAGATGAGGGTATCATTAACAGCAATGGGAAGATATATTTTTCATTTTTCTACATCCATGACCTCTCAAAGTGTTGTTAGTCATGCTCTTCAATGAAGATTAAGAGTTAATATATAAGTGAGATCTCTATTAGATTGTCATTTATGCTAATTGTTCTAATTTCCTTCGATTCAAGCTTCTGATATTTTTCTATCTAAAAAATGATTTTTTTGAAGTTGCATTTTGTGTATATTTAAATTCCCAGTTTCACCATTTGCTAAAGTTTTGGGGGTCACATTTCCATTTTGAAAACCATAATTATCTTCTCTTTTGACATTATCTCCACTCTTTTCCTCAGGGGTGCTACAATATAAATAAAATATTCTTCAACAAAAAAAATGTGCAGTGTGACATAGTAAAATAGCTCCAAAGACAACAATCTGCGAGGAAGAAGAGATGGCTTTCCTTTAGTGCCTACCTAAAATAGATTTCCATTAATCAGGAACGGAGGGATTTCAGTTATATTATTTTTCTACACAAGAACATCATTTATTGCAAGATAAAAAAGTTTATAACATTCACTGACAATGATGTAGACCAAAAGGGTTGTATATACAAAGATTTGCATGGTATGTTTTCTGGAGGGTATGTTTTAGCACCCCAGGTGCCTCCTCTTAGGCTATGTGAACTTGTCTTCTTTATGATTGACTCTACTAACCATATCAACAAGAACAGGAATGAATTGAATTTTAGCAGCGTCCACAGTTCAGACTAAGCTGTGAATATATTGTACATTTGTTTTGCGTCGTTAAAGACTATATAGCCTAACAGACATTGGCCTCAATGCTAACCCATAATAGACATGGGCATCCTTCACATTCACATTCCAGTGGAGAGCAGTTCCTCTATAGCAAATGTTGTTGAGCATGAGGCCCTATAGCCTAACAGACATTGGCCTCAATGCTAACCCATAATAGAGATTGGCATCCTTCACATTCACATTCCAGTGGAGAGCAGTTCCTCTATAACAAATGTTGTTGAGCATGAGGCCCTTGCAAGCAGTGTTATAAACATTTAGATTTTATCGTGAAATTGTGATTTTTTGGCTTAGCTAATGTTTGCTGATTATTACCTATATTTTCTCAATTTTTATGATTTTTTGTTTTTCATGCCTTTACCAATTTTATCTTAATATTAAGGTTTACAACATTATTTTCACATATTGAATTACCTCGCCTAAAAAACAATGTAAATATATAAAGCAAAATAATAATAATAATAATAATAATAATAAAAACAAGAAAAACATGCACATACTCAAAAGGATTTAATATATAGGAATTATGCATTTCCCCTGCCATATATGAAGAATGAACGAATGCAATTGATATGGATTGATCAATATCAGCGAAGGAAAAAGCAATCCTAAAATTGTTATAATTATAGCCATGCAACTCGCCCATTCCAGTCAATGGCAATAGTTAATCTCACCAGCCCCAATTGTTTTTTAGCCACATGAACTAGAATAATGGGCAGTAAGGACAAACATATTGCTAATTGCGTTGGTCTATATTGGTTGGTTGAAAGAAATAATTGCTTGCTAGAGTTTATGTTAGAGCACACAGACATTATAGAGGATGCATTTCTAAACAACAGATAGATGGAATTCTTAGTAGCAGTACCACTTGCTTGCTTGCTAAGAATGTTGTTGCTAAAGAAACGGATGAAAGCGGTAAGGAGAGGAGGTTAAATTCATCATGATCGAGAGGAGTAATTGATTAGATTAGAATGGAATCTAGATTATGGAGGCCTGTTGAGAAGTTCCTAGGGATATCTTCTAGCAAAGTAGATGAAACGAGCTAATGATTCATTCAAAATACATGAAAGAAATAACATAAGCCAGCAGACTATTGTATTGTATTTAGTTATCTCTTAATTGATTCTTTTAGAAAATTTCGTCATTAAATTATATTTTCCCAATTCTATCTTCATGAGTATAGGATCTGGATTGGAGAATCATATTATTTGTAATCCATCTACATACTTTTAGAATGGAAAATTTGAAGGAGTGAATTCACAGAACTATTTTTACTGGATGATCCCAGTTTAACAAAGTGGGGTTTTAAACCTTTCGGGGCAGTTTGAAGGATTTTCTAACATTTTTGGGATCCAAAAACTTTCTCTTGCGCCAAACCCCCTGGTGTTGTTCTACACTCACATACATTTCCAATGGCGCAAGAAAGACCTCAAACGGAGTCCGTATGCAAAAGTTATGCCATCTGAAAGTTGATCTTCCTACTTTGACCACCGTGATTCGAGAGGATGCCACTCCAGCCCAATTACTCATGAAAAGGGGCTAGCCATGTGATCATGTTGAAGAAGACTCTAGAAGGGTCAATATCATAACTCTAGTTAAGAGCGAAAAGATTCAAACTTATCTAGTTGTGCCATAAGGGAGCCACTAAGAGAAAAAGAGATTCCATTTTATTGGAGCTCATTTTGTTCCATAAATGAATATAATAGCTAAGAGTGGATAGAGAGAGAGCAAACAAAGATAGTTTGTGTTTTGTAGCAACCCACGAGCCTTAGGTCTCGCTCCTTACATCCATTTCCATTTAGAGAAAGAGATTTCCATTTAGAGAAAGAGAGAGCAGAACAACCTCACCTTCCAACTAAGTTTTCTTTGGTATGGGTTTCCCAAAACATATCTTGTGTCATTGTGGTTTGTGAGTGTTAATTTTTTTACTATTCTCTATTTTCTGTATTCCACAGGCTGCAGTAATTCAATAAATTCAGGAATCTAAAGAAAATTAACCTTAGTAATATAGATTTCAATTTTTCCATATATTTTATCTAATATGTTGTGACAAACTATCTCATATAATATCCATAAAAATTCACAAATCATTATAAAAAATCCATCCTAAACCAATATAGGAAAAATCATTAAGAAAATCTATCTACTTGCAATTCATGTTGATCAACAGAAAAGAAAAATCACAAGTGACAATTTACCTATCCTAAACAAATATTCGGGAAAATCGTTATTTCTATGTACATATCCATTTACAGTTCATATCATTAAAAGAAAAGAGAAATCACAAGTTAACTTAAGTGCGTACCTATATATTGGCAGTTCTCTCCTCTCCTCTCTCTCTGCTATGTCGTTGAACTCCAATGCGAGTAGGTTCCTCGTTGTAGTCTAGTTCAAATCATTGTCCAAATGTCCCATGAGATCTGATTAGAGAAGTGCTACAACGCATTTTCCCTTCCAATGATTATCGTATCCCATATCCACACCAAAGTGTTCTTGAGGAACCTGCTTGCATTGGAGTCTAACGACATTGCCGTCCAACTTCTTGAAGACTTGATGCATTAAGTCGGGGTGACTGATTGCCTGATTGATACACCCAGCGATGTTCGCCTACTCAAGTATTGTCATGTCATTCGTTGTCGAAGTATGCTGTTAACCAATAAGTGTATAGTGAAGGTGTGGATGGCCTGTGGTAGCCCTTCTTTACAGGCCAACTCAAGCCCTCCTGAAGTGCTGAAACTCGCAGTTGATGATATTCTCATCAAGAAGCGTTACGATAGAATAACTAAAAATATACTTTCAGATTTCTCCCGACAGCATTTGTCAAGGTCATGGAAGGTTGTAGCTTTGTTGATTGGAATTTGTGGGGCATATAGCTTTATTGGGGTTTGTTTATATGTGGTTCAATATTGGTGGGACTATATACAAATCAATTCCAAACACTAAAATTTTAGAGGTTAGAATGGGTTAGAAGTCAGAATAGGCTATAAGACTTGCTTTCATATTACTTGTATCCCCTTACTCTACAGACTTATAGGTAATGCCTACAAGCCAATGGGTAATGCCTCCAAATATTTGATGCCTCCAAAAATTTGAACACCAACACGTTCTTCAAGTATTTATATCTGTACATTGCAAACCAACCAAAACATGAACAAAAACCCGAAATTATTCTAGATATACAACTTGCCAAACTTAAAATAGCGGCAAACAATATCATTGTATAATTTATATTTAACATCATTCTAATTGATTTAAGAAATGCTTGAAATCTTACTTGATTTAGAACATAATCCACGACCCTGCCATGTTTGATTGCATCCTCTTGCATCTGCTGTAACATAGCATGAATTTGTTCCATTGATCAATATTGTCACAACATCCTTCCCGTATGTTGCAGCATCTCAAATCAAGTCCTATAAAAAAAACCTAAATATGTTACTGACATCAAAAGTTAAAAAGATCAGGAAATTTGTTCCATTGATCAAAATTGTCACAACATCCTTCCCGTATGTGGCAACATCTCAAATCAAGTACTATAAAAAAACTAAACATGTTCCTGACATCAAAAGTTAAAAAGATCAGGAAATTTGTTCCATTGATCAAAATTGTCACAACATCCTTCCCGAATGTGGCAACATCTCAAATCAAGTACTATAAAAAAAACTAAATATGTTCCTGACATCAAAAGTTAAAAAGATCAGGGAATTTGTTCCATTTGATCAATATTGTCACAACATCCTTCCCGTATGTGGCAACATCTCAAATCAAGTACTATAAAAAAATAAATATGTTCCTGACATCAAAAGTTATATAAAAAAGATCAGGAAAAATGAGTGCTAGTGCTGCTTTTGGAAGTGAAATTAAGCATTAGTATTAGATAACCATTACCCTGTTCACGAGAATAAACTATAAGTTCTGTATGCCCATAAACATGCTTGTGCAAAACAGACACTGCGGTTCGAAATTAATTTCAGAAGGAGAACAATCTCAAAGCATTAAACTCTGGCCTTTGCAGCTTTTCAAGTCTACTGGAGATAGCGTAGGATCCTTCATTGACATGGATGACAGGTTCAAAAGGAACCCCTCAAGGGCGGTGGCCCATTTCTTGGTTGACCTAGGTCTAAAGGAGGGGCTTTAAAAGGCCATCGAAATTTGAAGGAAAAGCTCTAACTACACGCAGTAGTTAGATTCTTTGAGGATTGCATTTCAGTGCCCAATGCCATATTTATGGACACTTGGTAGACTATTTGCTCAAATTTTCAAAGGATGTATGGTGGAGCAAAGGTCATGACTAAAATTCAAGAGAAGGCTTCCGCTGAAAGGAAACACCGGAAGGAAGGCGGTCATGACTAAATATCAAGAGAAGGCTTTCGCTGAAAAGAAACAATGGAAGGAAGGCAGATAGAATTTATTTGAAAGGGGGAGCATCTTTGTTTTGTTTTGAAATAAATGAATGAATGAATTTAATGATGTTTATGAGGTTGAACCATTTAAGGGATCAAGAGAATAACTGATTTGACTTATCTATTTATTTGAAAGGGTGGAGCATTTTTGTTTTGTTTTGAAATGAATGAATGAATGTTTTTAATGATGTTCATGACGCTGAACAACTTAAGGGACTAAGAGAATAACAACTTTAACTCATTTTCATATTTTTTTTGATGTCGGATTTTTTGCTATGAGTCTTGACTAGAAGGCTAGCAATCTGATTGATCTTATCTTCGTCAAGTAGATGGTGCATGTTGTCAACCTTTAGATTGTTTTTATACTCACTGCGGATATTCTCATATGCTGCACACTCCATGACAAAGTGCCATTCAGTCTCCACCACACCTTTATCGCAGAAAATGCAAGTTCTCTCTTCCCAAACTTCCTTGGGAATCTTCCACCTACCACTCTCACATCTAAGGTGATGTGACCCTGTCCTCAAATGTGCCACTAGCACCCTTGTTTTTCCTTTAATTGCTTCCCTAAATATTTTTTCTCCCCATGGTCACAATTGGATTGAATTCTTTGATGTAGTATGTTTTTTTACGTCCATTGTGATTAGTCCACATGGCAGTCCTAAATTTTTCCATCACAAATTTTTTTATTTCTTCATTGGTGCTAGGACATTCATGTAGCTTGATATCCCACTTACTCAACCACTTTTTGTTTTGCTTCATCCAAGTTTTCTTCCTACGATCTAATTCCTCTTCCATAGCTATCTTGGGCCAACGTTGGTTATCCATGCTTTTAGCCTTCTTTAAATAACTTATTAACCTAGTTATCGTTGTTGCCTCCAATGGGAAAGTACCTGCTTCAGCGAAAAGGATTTCATACAGGACTGTGGCTTTAACTTTGAGATTGCTAGTAATTAGTTGTTTCTGTATTCTTTCTATCTGTCTCCAACTACAAGTTGACATGCTACTTCCCCATACCTCACAACCATAGAGAACAACCAATGTAACCAACAAACCAAAAAGGGTTTTCTTGGTTTTCCAATCCCAAAGTTCAGTTTTTCTACACCTATTTTGGAGTAAGTATGAGGCTCTCCATCCTCCTTGAATTCTTTTCGCCCTACAAGTCTCCCAACTGAGCTTATGGTGGAAGTCAATCCTAAGATATTTGTATTCCTTCACTATCTCGAGAGGACTACCTTCGAAAAGAAAAGTGTTTGGTTTGTCTTTTCTACTTAAAGAGGAAATCATGATTTTGGTCTTATTAATGTTCACTTGCATCCCCACCTCTTGACAGAAGTGTTTTAAGACCTTTAAGTGTTCTCTTAATCCATGCACTGTTTTTGAGATTAGAATAAGATCATATGCATATAGAAGCAACTTTACCACATAGCTTGCTAGATGAACCCCTTCTCCATCTGCTTTGCTTAACCAAGTTTCCAACTTATCAATATATAAAGCAAATAATGTGGGGAAAGGGCAAGGACACAGAGGTAGGAGAAGGGAATGCTAAAGGCTTCGACAAATGCAAATATAAATATTAAGCATTATGCAGTAATTCAATTATTGAGAAAAGTCTTTCGGTAGAAATCACATAACATAAATTTTTGGCTGATGCGTTTCGAACCAACCAGTGTGGTTCATCATCTGGGCCTGATAATGAACCACAATGGTTGGTTCGAAACGTGAAAAGATAGAAGATCTTTATTTTGAAAACAAAGAAAAAGACTTCTCCAAATACAAATATAAATATTAAGCATTATGCAATAATTCAATTACTGCTTTATTTTATCCATTTTTATCTTTTAAAATAAAATAATATTAAATAATTAAGAGGATCTTTATTTTGAAAACTAAAAAAAAGAAAAAGACATTGTGGAGGAGGAGAAAATGTTGAAGCTTTCTCTAAACACAATATAAATATTAAGAATTATGCAGTAATTCAGTTATTGGTTTATTCTTTCTATTTTTATCTGTTGAAATAAAATAATATTAAATAGTTATTAGCAAATTGATAGAGAGAAACACATTGAACCAATCATGAACCTACACTAAACCCCATTAAATCAATTATGGATAAGCATGAAAACCTCATTGACCAAAATAAAAACGCACTGAACCAATCATAGACATACACTTAAACCCAGCAAATAATGGTTACTGTACTAATTCAATGATTCGTTTAATGTGATTTAGTGCATGTTAATGGGTACTATGTACTAATTCAATGATTTTAGTGCATGTCTATGATTTGCTATTATGGGTACTATGTACTAATTCAATGATTCATTTAATGTGAATTAGTGCATGTTAATGGAGATACCATGTACTAATTCAATGATTTCATGCCGAGTGTCCACTCTGAATAGGAAGGCAAATATTCTCTTCAAAGTATGAATGATTTTGGCCATCCGAAGGACGTTTTTTCAAAATATAAAAAGCGGAATTCTCAGTGGACAAATGGCAAGATAGCTAAATATATTCAAACTCCTTATGCCGCATGTTGCCTCATCGTCCCTTGCTGGCTTGAATGCAAAGTCCCATCAACATGCCTTTCATATTACATAATCACCTCACTTATACATCATTAATTATTTAAATAAATAAACAAGTTTACATTGTAGATGATATACTTGTAGAATATAACGCTTCATTTCAATGAGAACATAATTCATAGGGATTTAAACACTTTAAACTTTAAATTATTATATACTTTTGATTACATGACATCAATTTGCAACACCATATACTTTTGACGACATCACATGATTTTTTAATAGTGTTGATTTAAATCATTCAACTTTAAAACATGTTTTATCATTTAAAAAAAATAAAATTAAGATGGGGAATAAATTAAAATTTAAAATATATTTATTAGTGTCAGTCTTTGAAGCCTTTCACCAGTGATCAAACATGCGCTTACAAAGTGGTTTTAGAGTGTCAAAGTCAAATTTTGTCATTTCAGTGAGTCTTCAAGTGAAATTTGGTCACTAGGTATTCGGTCTAGGATTGTTTTCACTCCTTCCAAAGTTTTCTTAGTATCGGTCCATGTCACCATTCCGCTGAGTGTACCATCATTCAAAAAGTTGTCATCATAATTTCAAGTTTCAATGGGTCAGTTTACACCTTGTTCATGCTTCAGTTGTGCTTAGGTAAGGCTCATTTCCCTCTCCTAGGGTTTTGAAGGTAATTTTTCTTGGATGGTCAAATCATCAACAAAACTTGTATCCTGATGCTCATACACCTTCCCCTATCCTTAATGTACCTTCTTAAGCATTTCCCATCACCGATATCCCTCAAATTCATCATTTTCCCACAAACCCTAGCCTATTGCTAGAATTTGACAATTTTCTAGGCTAGCCTTGTGTTTTGCCCTTTTGGACCCCTTCCCCTCATTCAATCTTTGAAATTCCACTTTCTCCTGCTTCCTAAAATCCCTCCCTACTTCCCAAAATTTTCTCAAGAATTTAGAAGCTCCTTATCCCCTTCATTTCCCTTTATTTCTACAAATCCCCTGTTCCACACATCGGGATAGGTTTTACTCAAATGATGTTTCTAAGAAATAGAAGATGAATTTGACAAAAGTGAGAGAGGTTTTTTTCCATCATTGACCCAAGAAGAAAAAATTCTTTCAGTTTTTACACAGGTTTCATGGTTTGGGAGAAATGTCGAAAACATCATTTGCCTCAGGAGGGTTGCTGCACCTCTGGAGTGACCTTGGTAAAATCAAATTTTATCCTAGATGGAATGACCAAATGACTTGCTTGATGAGTCAACTGATAAGTAGACACAAATATCTTTCCAATGAGCTATCATGAGCTCAATTTTGAGTTGAGGAAGACCTTAAAAAGTTGACTGCAACAACACTATGCATTTTGGCAGCCTCATTCTACACATTTTGACCAGTCTTGGGAGATTGGACTTTTGACAGGGCAAATGAACTCCAAATTGAAAAATTCAAGATGTTTTGGAAAGTAGACTCGACAAGATTTCCAACGAGCTATCCCACACACAATTTGGACACTGGGAAGGCCTTAAAAAGTGTCCTGCAAAAAGGCGCTACGCACCAAAGTCCGGAGCTACGCATAGGAGTGGCGCTACACACCTGGGTTTTTCCTGCAGTGTAATTTTGAACTGGCGCTACGCACTTGGATGAGTGCACTACGCCCCTAGAAGTGGAGCTACAAATTGTTGCAAATTGCATAAAATCACCTCAAAACTTCTCCATTGTCTCTTTGCAAGTAAGTAACACCACCATTCTTGCTGAAAATAATTGTTGCATCAGTCTTGGGTTGTTTTGTTTCTCAAAAGATCAAACCCTAGTTTCACTAAACTATCTCCTATATTTTGATTATGGTTGTCCTATATCATATATTTGCTTCTCCCTAAACCCCATCCCCTCATATATAATTCCTTAGACATCATTCCCTAAACTTTTCCCTAATCCCCAAACCCTATAGACATACATCCCAAACCCTATACATATACCCCAAACCCTACTCACTCCCTACATCCCTTTCCCACTCTTGTTCCACCCTCACCTATTTTATTATCCAAATCTCTTCATACTCATCTTACCTTCATTCACCAATTCACCACACTTCATTCACCACAAGAGAAACAATTGTACAACAATGGAGAGGGACAATGAGTATGAATTGGAGGAAGAGACACTCAGTGATAGTTCCATGGAGAGACATAAGCAGCAAAGCAAAGGCAAAGAGAAGATGCACGAGGATGATATAGATGATGAACAAGAAAGAGAACAAACAGTTGGAGGATAAGCAAAGCCTAATGGAACTTGAAATGTTGAAACTGAAGAGGCAAAATGACAAAGAGGACCTTGTCACTTTGACTTCCATTGAGCAAGAGATTGAACATGACCGGGAAAATTGGCTTGAGAGGGTCAACATGCATCTTGAGGGACTGATCAACAAGGCCAACAGGGACAATAGAATGCTCCGGCACATGTCATATCATTATATGACTCGAAAACAAAATTTGCAATATGAGAATCAAGAAGCTTAAGGCTAGGTTGAGGAAGGCCTTAAGGAGCAAGACAAGTTGAAAATCTTGACTGAAGCCTCACTAGCCCATCAAAGCAACTAATGAGGGAGCCTTGTGCCAAATCTGGGCAAGTTTTGGTGAGTTTTTGTCATTTTGAAATTTTCCAACACAGAAAATTGCATTAGGTGCATAGCGCCACCAGCGCTACACTTTTGACTGGAGGACTTTTTGGAAAAATGGTTTGCATATTTGGATTCACCATGATGAGAGCATCAATCTCTCAAAGTTTCAGCAATTTTTTAATAAAACTTGGTCACCTAAAGGTCAAAAAACCATCAAAAAATGACCTCTTTGCCTCTTTTTGGACACACAGGAAGCAACCTTGGGAGATTCCACTTTTGAGGGGGAAAATGACCTCCAAATGCAAAAGTTCAAGATGTTCTAGAAACTAGACAGAAAGACCTTTCCAATGAGCTATCTTGGGCTCAATTTGGCTAAGGGGAAGGCCTCCAAAATCAGCTAAGAAGTGGTGCTATGCACTTAGCCAATGGCGCTATGCATAGAGCCAGTTTGCTCAAAAATCCAAATTTCGCTTAGTTTTTCTACAAGTTGAATTTTTCTCTCATCTTGGATGAATTTATGATTGTAAATGATGTTATGCTATGTAAATGTAATTGTAAAATAATCTTAGAGGATAGATTCATCATTTTGAGGTGGTTTGGGGGTCAATGAATCAATTTCCATGGTTTTAGAGGCAAGCTGTTCCACTGCATATGTTCCTGTTCTTAGTTTAGATATGGTTGAAACAGTCCCTTATCTCTTGGATTCGACCCCTGATGGCTAGCATAGGTGGTTTTGATGTCTATATTATGTATTTTTTCAGTCATTAGCAAAGGTTGGACTCTCTTGGATGCTCTGAGCTACATTGTACATCTCTACAGCAGTTTGGCAAGGAAATAAACCAGGATTTGCAGCTATTTTTGTTGTGGTAATGTGTTTTTACATTGTTTCTCCTTCTGTCATTAGTTTTTCTCATGTTTTATGTGTGCCAAAATCTAATTCATTCTTCTAAACTAAATGAATCAAGATAGATAGGTAGAATACATTGGTTACAATGCTCTGCCTTGGGAATACATTTAGTTTTTGATGTTTTCAGCTGTTTGAAGAGGACTCATGATCTTTGCATGCCCTCCTCAACTCCTCACCAGTCTTAGACCTACCATCTCACTCAATTCCAAGTGCATAAACATCTACCTACCTCGCCCCACAGAACACCCTGCATTCTTGACTTGATTTCCCGGACCCAAAGCTGCCTACTCCATTTGATCTAGCAAAAAAACCATCAAAATCAACCAAAAAACCCTAGAGCTACTATACCTAGCCTAAAATCCATATTTGATTCAGTCATCTCGACTGAGATTGACAAGGAGAGAGCCCTCTCCTAACCTGGTAGGGCTAGCTACCAGGTTAAGCTTGGTTTGTGGTTACCCTAGAATTGCCTCCCTTCAGCCTGAGGTCAATCTAGGCTCTAACAATATTAAATTAAGATTTAAGATATATTAGATAGTTAAGTTTTACTAGCATAATTGGTTGAGGATGGGCCTTGTCAGCAAGACGATCTAGGATCAAACCTCGCATCACTGGTTGAGGATGGGCCTTGTCAGTAAGACGACCCAGGATCAAACCTCATGGGGGTGGTTGTGCTCTGTGTTAGGGGGAGGAGACATGCTAAAAAATCTAGTTAGTTAAGGGCTCGTGTGGTCCAGGCCAGGTGCAATCCTCGGGTGACTTTGACAGCTTAAATGCCTCTGGGTCACGGCTCCTCAAGCCACAAGTCAAGCCTGGAGGATCACAAACAACTTGACAGACAAAAAACAAAGATTTAAGATATATTAGATAAATTAAATGTTATATATGTATAAAAAATAGTGAAAAGTATATTAAATCATGATTTAAGATATAATAGATAAATTAAATTTTATATATCTATCAAAAAAATTAGTGAAAAGTAAGCGTGTGTGTATATATATATATAATTGTTTTAGTGAAAGTATAAGTAAGTAAATGTGTGTGTTAATTGGGTTTATTTCAAGTGGCCAAGGGGAATGATTGGGGCCTTCCCCACCTAGGTTCAATTCCTGCAAATGACATGATGAGCTTTAATGTAATGAATTCGAGTCTTTGTTAAAAATGAATAGTCCCTCCACAAATAGAACATGTATATTCCTCATAAAGGTATTTTCCATAAGGTAGGTGTGTATATATATATATATATATCTATATATATATAGATATATATATATATATATATATATATATATATATATATATATATATATATATATATATATATATATATCTTTTATTTGAACTATTAGTTCTATATTTAAACAACAATATCATATCTTGATCATTGAACAATTTGTATAATTAACTTATTTTGATGTTTTTTGTAATCTATGGGACGACTTCAATCATGCAATACTAGTTTAAATATAATGAGAGTGATTAAGTGGTGAGGGCATAAACATGTGCTCAGAATAGTATGCAAGCGTAAGGTTGAATCGTAGCCCCTTGGAGGGTGTCAAAGTTGGACGGCCTAGCCCCTTAATCTTGTCATTCAATTTCCATAGTGAAAGGATTCCAACTAGGGTGACATGATAAGATCTGAGCTACCTTTCCAATCACTCTTTAAACACAAAATATGTTCATAAGCACCCACCCATGCACACTCATATGACACCAACTTCCTTTGCATGAACTAGCTCCATTGCCAATTATCAACACCTTCATGCATATTATAGGTGTACACCAACTCAAAGGTTATTCTTGGTCAAAAATTGATGTTCATCTAGAGTCACTTGCCATCCAACAACTTGCAAAGCACCCCTCATCCATGTAGGGGGGATTTTCATCGTCTGAGTCACCATCCACATCTGACGACCAAGCTTTTCAAATGCATTTAAAATCAATCATTTTTCTAGTAGGTTTTCTTAATGAACATCTTGACCACTTGCTAAGTGTAAAGGTTTTTTCATAAAAAGATCCTACAAGTATGTCTCTGCCTATAGCTCAAAATTGCATTTTGTGCTTTGCTAGTTTAAGTGATCCCATATTTTAAACTTAATGTTGTACCAGCTAGAGTAAGGTAGTTAATATTGGTTGAGGAAGACCTGAGAAATTTCTTATTCATTCCATTTGTCAACCACCACTATACTTTTATATATGTTTCTTGTCAATAAGTTGATTTCGAAGTTTTTCAATTCCACTCTCGCCCATATAAAGTGAATTATTTTGATTTATTCCTCTAGCTTTCTAGTCTATCCACCCCCACATTGACATTGTACTCACTACCTTTGGAATCATTAGGCCATTCTTTGTCTAATTTTATGATTCAAAATATGGTCTGTAATCCCCCTACCTTGCTAGCTCTATTGGTAAACCCCTACGTACACTAGTTCTTGAATTGGTAATCATCACTGCCTCGTACTTATGTCGCTTATAATCCCCAACCTCATACCATGTTAACCCTTAGAACCTGTACTTATATTTGGCTTATGATCCCTTTTACTACATAATGGGGCTACTAAACGAGCCAAACTAATAGTTTTAGTCCTACCATATGATTTCTAGTGGTGATTTCCATAAGAATATTTTAGGTGCTAAGTAGTCTAATAACACCAAGGAGAATTGATATTTTAGGTGTTAATCAATTTTTATACCATCAAGGAATATTGAATGTAGGTGTGGAAAAATGCATATGACTTGACAGTTAATGTTAAGGAAATATTTATGTTTATAGAAGAAAGCCTAAAATTATCAAGCATGTCCTAGTCATCCAGATAGTATTTTGATTGCACAATAGGGAAATGTAGTACATGCACACCCTGGGGACTAAACAAGAAGTTTTAAATTACTTAGCATAACAAAATTGCACATATGACAATAACTTATTGTAAGGAACATCATTGTAACAAAAACCTATATTAGAGGTTTTGAAAACTTCTCTTTACAACCTAAATAAATATATGCTCAATGTAATAGATGTAACTTCTATTGTACCAAAAATAATAACTCATATTTCCATCCAAACTATACAGTTATTTATCCAAGTCATAACTCCTATATTTTTTGTTGCGAAAAATTCAATAAATTAAGGTTCAAAAATTTCAACTTATTAACTTAATATATTTTCTTATATCATTTTTTTAACATGGATTGCGATTATTCCTTAAAATATAGGATTCATTTTAAGAACTAGCATGCAAATGTTGAAATGGATCAAGTTAAGGCACTAAACATTTACCCCATTAGCAAACCTATCACATAAGGCACTATGATTGGTTGAGCATGTGTTAGATCTATAGAATTTATAGAACAACATCATAGGGGATTTTATTTAGATTTTCCCCAGTACCAAACATAATTTTGTGATTGTGATTATAGGCGTTAGCAATGGTGAGAGAGAAGAACCCTAATAAATAGATAGACCCTATGGTACCAAGATCTATTCCTAGGTCGGTACAAGCATAATCAGAAATTGATGCATCAAACGGCTCCATCGATGGGTAAATCCCTTCCAGAACCACCAATCTAAGCACATGCATCATTGTCGTGCAACTTTATTGCAAATTCAATATTGTAAAAAGCATGTATCAACTAGCAGACAAGGGTAGATAAAGCAGTGAAGAAATGGTGGATGGAAGTAATCGGCATAAGCGGTGAAGCGATGTGCTAGCGATGGATAGCTGGAAAAAAGCAATGAGAGGCAGAAACTAACAGTGTGTTTATGGTGGGTAGAAGTGGTGAGAGGTGGCAAACTAAAATAGTGCATTAACAATGGACAAAAGTGGTGAGGTTGCAATTAACACTCTCATGAACTTCAAAGAGTTTCAAGCCTATAGTGTGAAAGGTATCTAACATGTACTAACATTTAATGTTAGAGGAGTAATGATAAAATTAGTTCTAACATTACTTGACTTGGGAAAAATATGAATGAAATATATGCCTTTAACCTAAGAAATTAATGAACAATGTGAGTGGTGCGTTGGAAAGAGGCCAAATAAGACCTCAAATCTAAAAAACCCCATCAAAGACCATGAAAAAGTAAAGTTTTAAGAAAACATTGGTTAAACAAATGATATGAGGATAAGTCAAAGAAATTAGTAGTCGGTTAGATATCAATCGCTATATGCATATTCCTTTGGCAAGTATAATAATGTCAAAACTAGGTATTAGGTATTTTATGCATAGCCATTGTTTTTGCAAAATGAAATATTATTTTTAAAAGTTCATTTCTCAAAAGGGCGACATTAGAAATAAACGCATTCAAAATTTTTGTTTTTGTTTTTTGTTTAGTCTTTTGTTTTTTGTTTTTTGTTTTTGTTTTTTTGTTTTGTTTGGTTTTTGTTTTTTGTTTTTTTTGGTTTTTGGTTTTTGTTTTTTGTTTTTGTTTTGTTTTGTTTTGTTTTTTGTTTTTTTTTTTTTTTGTTTTTTGTTTTTTTTTGTTTTTTGTTTTGTTTGTTTTGTTTTTTTTTTTTTTTGTTTGTTTGTTTGTTTTTTTTTTTTTTTTTGTTTTTTTGTTTTTGTTTTTTTTTGTTTTTGTTTTTGTTTTTTTGTTTTTGTTTTTGTTTTTGTTTTTTTGTTTTTTTTTGTTTTGTTTTGTTTTTTGTTTTTTGTTTTTGTTTTGTTTTGTTTGTTTGTTTTTTTTTTTTTTGGTTTTGTTTTGTTTTGTTTTGTTTTGTTTTGTTTTTTGTTTTTTGTTTTTTGTTTTTTTGTTTTTGTTTTTGTTTTTGTTTTTGTTTTTTTCAAAATGGTTTTCATTAGATTTTCAAAATATCATACCGTACAAAAATTCTCTCAATAGCCCCTGCTCCCTCATTCCAACTAGACCTTTTGAGATTGGGAGCTGGAGAATACCAAGATAGACAACTTGCATACATTATTTCTGGAGGGACCTGTGGCCTTAGCATACTATGTGAGACACAAAAAGATACCTGAACTGGTAGCAACATATCAAGGAGGGGGATGAGGGGGAATTATAGGGGGAGATGCAAAGTAGCCAACACGATCATGTATGTGGAAGTCAATATGTTCCACCCATGCCTCCAGGTTGCAGAGGTGGTCGTTAGTGCAGTGTTGACTGCGCTAGAGATTGTCCAACTATTCCAGAATGACATTCTAACTATATTGAATGTTAGTAAGATAGGCAATAATTTCATTTTGGTATTCATACATGTGGTCCCTTAGAATATCTATGTTAATTTGTATGTGCCGCAATTGCTCAATAATAGATTCCATAGAGGCAGGAGCTACTGGGCGACCTGGTCAATTGGATGGAGAGATGGCCTTGACATCCTCTGTTTCCTGGCTGGAACAGGAAGAGTGATGGCCTAGATCGGGACGTCCAACCTAGGTTTTCTGCCCCTGCTTGCGATAAGGGCGACCCCGCTGTCATGGCATCTTGTTAATCACTAAGGTTGACGATTCGCAACAGGGGGGAGCCTGTAGAGCATGCTTGAGAGAACCTGCATAGGAGACGAAACAATCTAAAGCCACAGACCCACTTACCAGAACAAAGATGAATCGACAACCCGACACTCCTAACATAAAGGCAAGATGGCCTCACGTTTACCCAGGCCAGGTGACGGAGTAGAAAAATTCTTAAAAACCACCCCAAATCTTCACACAAATAGAACCCACAACCTTGAGTGCTGATCGAGAAGTTGTATAAACCTTTAGGCCAAAGGAAAGACCCAAACCCAGTGCACAAATTACCAAATAGCAGATGAAAGCCCATGCACCTGTGAAGACCAGAAAGGGTCATGTCGAGTGGGAGTGAAGCTAGAAACTGACACATGAGTGAAAGAGACATGTAGCCAATGAAGGCGATGGAGCAGAACAAAACCATAAATTTCCACGTATCGGGGTCCCAAGGGAAGACTGAGAGACTTATCCCAATCCATGACAAGCAACTGTAAACGTCGTCTGCCAACCTCACCCAAGGTCAGAGCCCTAGTGAGCTGCCAAAGACACAGGATCGATCACTTCCCTTATCCTTAACACCCAAATTCATTTCCCAAACAATCGAATGGAAACAATTTGTGTGCTAGGAATCACATTTATCTGCAGAGCTTGCGAGGAGGATCATCGCATAGACAGAGTAAATGCTGAAGGGAGAAGGCCTAGATGGCCATTCACGCGCCACATGTACATCCACATGCGCACCCCCATCAGGGGCAATCAAAGTTTACATTTCATTCCAATTTAAGATAACTATTATGGATATTCTTTACATCTGACATTTATTTCCATTTTATTAGGCCGATTGAGGCTAAACTATAGTGATTTATGAATTGTTGACCCAATATTACTTTGAGATTGACTATATATTTTTTTGGCCAATTTTTAATGTCTGATATAAAAGCCAATTCTATATTTAAAAAAACAAAACAATTTTTTTTCTCTTGATTGTCATTGGCCAATAAATTTGAGGTATTATTATGAGCTTCACTTGTTCCAAAGTATATATTTCATTGAAAATCTTGGTTAAATGAAAGTTTTAATAAAGTGACCTATTGAAATGATATTCCTGACAAGTATTTTGACCTCAACCTAGGTTTTTATAAAGCTTTGATCTTAACCTAAGTTTTTAAGTCCCAAGGGATAGCTCAATTGGTTGAGTTCCCATTGCTAAGTACCTTGCCAATTGGGAGGTCATGGGGTCAAATCTCCTCGACGCCCTTCGGGTTAGGCCCAACTAGATAAGCCAATGGGTAGATCCCTTTGGGTGGATCTGCCTAGATTATTACTCGTAGATGTAGTGGCCATTCAGTGATCGTGAATCACGGTTGGAAGAAAAACATAAGTTTTTATAAATCTCTTTTGTAGATTTGATCTACTCAATGCATTAACACTTAGTTTGTTAGTGGCATGCCATGTACAAATTTCAAGCGAATTTCAATATGATGATTTGATACCATATAGGTGAATTTCAATGCCATCGCCTTACTTGGCAAAGGCTCCCTATCACCACCTTACACAACAAGCATTGCATTTTGGCTAGACAACTTGATTCATTTGGCCCGTTTCTTGAGCAACTTGATTCATCAAGTTGCCTTCCCTAGTCTCTTTCATATGTGAACATGGATAAAATTGGTTAGTTTCCTTCTATTATGCCTCTGTAGGATTTATTGTGGGATCAAGGAGAAATCAATTCTTTTGTTATTCCCTTCTCTGTAGCTTTACCTACTTTTGTCTATTACTATGATGTTGAAGTTGTCATCATATCCTTTGGCTTTACCTTTGCCCCTACTTCTAGTGGTTCGTTGGAACCAACATTTGAGGATCTAAAATTGGTACTATTGGATTTAAAGAAATTGAATCAATGGGCTTTGGAACTTTCTTTGGAATTTCTAATGAACTTGCTTTAACTAGACCAACTCTGTAAGGAGACCTAGCTAGTTGTATTGGAGGTGGAATCTAACCTAATACTTAGTATTAGAAGACTGTTGGAATGTGGGGGAAATGACATGGGATTTAGGAATTTTCCAACAAAAACCCCACATATCGACATTATCAACGCCTACAAGAAGAAGAGGTATCACCCAAGGTATGATGATGGGTTTGCAGAAATTTTGAAGGTTATGCAAGGGTACAAGAGAATAGGAGATAATTCTAGCTCAAAAAGCTCGACCTAAATTAGCGCAGTTTCCATTTGTTACAAGCAATCCCATTGAACAAACATACATTCATAAAATTCTTACTTTGTGCACTAAAATACTCCCAGGAATTACAACAAACATGGGTCACACATGATATCTAGTTCAAACAAATAAGTCATTATCTGATAGGCCTTCATTTTATTGGTGCAAAGCTAACTTTGACATAAAATTTATTGGATGGTGTTGTTATTGATATCAACCCTGAGGTTTGACTTTGGCTGAAACACTGGTCATGAATGTCAAAATGATAATAAACACTTCTTATAATTGTCTAGATTACATCAAGTTGGAAGCTCGACTATTGGATGATTGAAAAATCTATTCCTAGGGTTTGGGTTCCCTAGACTGAGAATATAACCCAAATTTTTCAAGGGGTTTTAAAGTTTAAAATAATTGATTTTATCCCAAAGATCCATGTCATTGGATTCTCCTCGTCGATATGTTTCTGGTGGTATGTGGCATGTCACGTAGTTCGTCCTAGTTTGAGAGATATTCACATTTAAAGTTGAAGACCCCAGTTTGTGGGCTAAAACCCCAAGGAGTGACCATATGGTACCATCATCTTGGTGAAGTCAAAATTCAAAGGGAAAATTGAATATGTTTATTATAATAGTCAAAGGACAATTAAAATTAAAACAAAATATTTAAGTATAAATTTTAATTGAATATTAAAATAAAAATTATTTCAATTTATTTAAACTTATTAAATCTAAATTCCTAAGCTAGCCTTACCCAATGAATTCATCCTAAAACTATGGAATCCACTTGCCCTTCAAAAACTATATAATCTACCTTTCATCTATTTCAAAAGCATGACAAAATTTAACAATAGCTCTGAAATTAATCTATGTATTTTCGGCCCCTGTGGAAAATTGAACGAATATGACGAGAGGCTTTGAAGGTGAAGAACAATGAAGGATTCAAGCATCTTAGTTTTTCACATGACTTGCAAAGGCCAATGAGAAAAAAATTGTTTCTCTTGTCTGAACAATGAAGAGATTTATTCGCTATTATGAAGAAAAGGTTTCTAGAGACCTTGCCTTGAAACAATGTCACACTCTGAGCAGAATTAAAAGGAAACAAGGGTTAAATTTTGCATAATTTTTGAGACCTTGATCCCATGATACAATAATAAGAAGCAACTCTTCCAAAGTGATAGTGTTTGCATTCAAATACTCTTGAAGAATTTTACAACACTCAAAGGTATGGTCTTTCTAGTCACAATTTTGTCCTCTTGTTTTAAATTTCATGAGTACTGAATTCATGATACTGGTATTGTTTCTTAGTCATTGATGTCATAAAAGTAAAAGGAACAAAAGTATAGTATGTATATATGTACCAATGATGTCCTCCACAGTTAAAAAAAAGGAGGTAGTTTGTTCCGACAGTCAGGGCCTTTATTGAGTAGCTTCACTCAATGGAACATACGACTATAGTTGGCATCTTATTCGACAACTTGGATAGATTATCAAAGAACTAACAAATTGAGTTGCATTAGGTACATTGACTAATTATAAGTTGACTATGTTTAAACCTATAGCATAATATACTTGTGATGTGTTGATAAGAAAGTCTAGACTAAGCAATATACATGCAACATGGTCCTCAAGACTATAATTGGCATCTGCAAGCATTGAGCAGTGACTCCATTGATAATATAAAAATGGCCTTATTGATAGAAACATTATGACATTATGACCCTAGGGAAATAATACCATTAATAAATATGATATAACAATGAGAAGCATAAAACGAATAACAATGATCCTTGAGTTGAGTTCAAAGTAGATCCGAGCTTCTTTCATATTGCACCTTAATTGACCAAATTTATGACTCTCATTTTATAGTGTCCCTACTACTTCCACTGGTTGTTAATATATATATATATATATATATATATATATATATATATATATATATATATATATATATATATATATATATATATATATATATATATATATATATTGGTGGATCTTGTATACAAGAAGATTATGCAAAATTGAAAGTGATCATAACTATAATTGGAAAGAGGTTTCACAAAACACTTATAGCAATACTTTCATTTGCAAGACTTTGTATAACCACCTTAGCTCTTGATATTGTTTAGACTTGGAATAAGAGGAGCAGACACAATGGTACTACATTTGTCAATATATGACAATAATTCTCAACATAATCTCATTGGGTATCAATGAGTATCTTCAAGGAATAAATGCACTAATCCAATCATTGACTTCATATTTTGTTGTGATTTGGTTCTATACATACTTGATAGTGACTTGACATACATGTTCCAGTGAGAAGCCAACACAGTATGCAGTAGCACTATTTGACAATAACCCTGTAATACAACATTCAATTAATAAAATAGTGCAAGTGATTTAATAAGTAGTCTATGGAATTGATAAATCTTATTCTTGTTACCTGTGCACTTGACAGTGACATAATATATGAGTTTATAATGTGACAATGATTATGTACCTTGTGAAGTTGACAGTGATATTGTGTATCTACAAGTGACCTTAATGACTTAGGGACTCTTAGTAATAACTCTATGTATTGACACCTTGACAGTGTTGTTTGTGACTATATTGAAGGTAGATGTTAGATGTCAGTGAGTCCTCTTGTTTATGGTGTCCTTGTTTAAAGACATAAGATTGACTAGGGTCCATTGTTTGAAGGTTGCAAATTACACAAATAACATTGACAACAGAACTTGACATACATTGATTTGACTTGATATATAACTTGACTTGACAATGACTTACATAATTTAGGTACTTGGCATATAGAATTAACACACATAATGACCTTGTTGTATGACTTATTGACATCAGACATGGAAAACAATATATGACTTGTGATCAACAATAGAAGTAATAAGACATATGTTGGTTTCCCTCCTTCGGCCAAGTTTGAGAGCTTTGCAAGCAGATCATATGGATGACCTGAGGCATCTTGGAGTATGCCATTATCAGACATTTGGGCTTAACATTTGTAGTAGTATAGGTAGTTTGGTATAGTGTTGGTAGCTAGCATTATGAGCTCATGACCGCTCATCTATTCATGTGTAGTGCAGTGGTTCAATAGTGATGTGTAGTGGCCTATGTGAGAAGTGACATGCAATGGTTAGTGGTTGCATGTTGTACAATGATGAGCAATGGTTAGCTTGTGCAGTTGTTAGTTGATTTGGAAACATTGATATTCAGGGTTTGATGTGCAATGCAGTGATCAGTTTGAGCAACATAATGTAGTGATAAGCTTGAGAAATATCATGCAGTGATCAGTAGCTACCCTGATTTGATAGGGTATACATAAAAACATCATCTTATTTATATCATTCTTATATTGATCCAGAGCATAGGGGTATCTAGTGTGAAAATTGTGAAACGTGGTCCGCCGACTCTTTAGGGTGATTGGAGTCACCTTCAGATTGTGGCCTGAGAACACTTCAGGGCGCCAAGGTGGTGCCAGGGCTGGTCGTAGCCTGCACAGGGAATTGTGGCATCCTTTCAGTTAGGGATGATAAATTAAAGGGTGATGAAGCATCCTTTTGACAACAGCTAATAAACAGAGTTTTGGGGCACTCGTTAGGTTGTGGCCTGACTCACAGGGTGTAGGAGGATCCTTCTGGTTGTAGTAGAATATTAGGGTGTAGTAGTGTCCTATATGTTGTAGCATGTAAATTAGGGGGCTATGGCCTCCTTTAGTTGTGTCTGAGAACTTGATATAATTAATTTTTTCTTTTAAAAGAAGAAGAAAAATTACTAAGAAGCGTACTGTGGTTTTTGACTAGAAGGGGGTTTTCCACCTAAAACCTTGTGTTTACTATTTTATCTTTCTGCATTAATGTATGGTATTGTCTACTTCATTTTATATCTGGTAAATAATAATAATAATAATGTTGAAGAATAACTAATGCTTTGAAAAATATTAATAAAGTGCTAATTGCTAAGAAATATTAATTCACCCCCCTCTAAGTAATTCCAACAATTGGTATCAGAGCAGGTCGCTACTGGAAGACAAATCTCAGAGTACAAAGATGGGAAAATTGAAGAAGAAATCCACCAAGCATTCAAAGGAAGTTTCAGGTACTATAATAGTCTCCAAATTTGAAGAAAATTAGTATTGTACACTAGCTCCCAAATTTGATGAGGATAATTACTTGATATGGGAATCTAGAATGAAAGTCCATCTGTAAGATCATGATGTATGATAATTTGTTGTTTCTAGAAATAAATCTACCAATGAAGCTAAAATGTACAATACGAAATACATGAATGTCATTTTTAATGTTCTGACAGATCCCGTAAAAGAAAAAATTTGTAAATGTTCTACGACCAAAATTCTTTGGGAAAGGATTCATAATCTCTACTCAAAGAAGAATGAAGGTCAAGATATAGATGTTGATAATCATGCAGATCCTGATATCAAAGAATCAAACAATGATGATATTGAATAAGTTGAAGAAATAATTGAAATTGAATTTTAAAATGAAGTTGTCAGAGTTATAAAGGAACTCAAGAGTGAAAAAGAAAGGGCTAAATTTCTGGAAGAAGATATGAAGATAGAAAAGGGACATGTCGAAAGACTTAATAAGAAGAATGAATAATCCAAATAAATTCTCAGTAGCCTTATAATCTAGTTAGAAGAAGCTGGAAAAGTCTAAGAGTCAGAGAATCATACACTCAAAGAAGAAGTTTCTCTATTGAAACTCCAAGTGCAGGAAGCAGAGCATAAAGAGAAAGATTTTGCAAGTCAATTAAAGGAATATTGTAAAAGGTATGTATTTAAAGTTGATCAAAAGAGAAAAGGAACTGGATATAACTATTGCAGAAATAGACAGACTCAAGAAGGAAAATGGAAGGTAGAAGGAACAGATACAAGTTCTCAACAAAGAAGCAAAAAAGGTCACTATTCTAAAGTTATAAATAGAAGAAGTAGAAAGAAGAAGAAAAATATTAAAAATCCGGTTTCAAAAAGTCCTTGCTCAAAAACAATAAAAACTTGACACAACCCTTGATGAAGTCAACAATTTCAAGGATTGGCAAAAGGACCATTTGTAGGTTATTGACAGGAAATATCAAGAATTGGCCTAGTTGAAGATAAAGGTAAAAGAAGCAGGTAAAGCTCCATGTGATGAAGGGACAAGCTATAAATCTTTGCAAAATCAGGATGAGGAAAAGATTGAGAATATTGCAACTTCAAAGAATGATGGTGAAGCAATCTAGGACAAAGGACAACGAAAGACTACACCACCGCCTCCGAAGAAGAACACATACAAAAGACTGTCCAACTATGCTCATTCATTTAATGGTTATTATTTTTCATTTACTAACTATGGACATATGGCTAGGGATTGTGAAGTTGTTGACAAGTACAATTATCAAAGACCACTGCCTCTGAAGAAGAATGAATCCAAACAAGATAACTCATCCAAGTACATTTGTTTATTTAATGGCTGTTGTTTTTTATGTACTAACTATGGACATATGGCTAGGGATTTTTAAGCTTTTGATAGGTACAATTATCATTTGAAAAACCATATAAGTAAGTTTGCAGGATCATGAGACACGTTCTACGATGATTTTGTCAGTAGAAAATACCACATGGAATCTTCCATGGATGTCATTGAATGCTTCAAATATAATAATTTTGGGAATATAACTCAAGGATGGAGGTACAAACCCAACATTGAATGTTATAAATGTCATAAATATGGAAACATAGCTCTAGATTGAAAGTGTGAGAAATTTTGGAGAAGAAAGCAAGTATAGGAATATCAAGCAGATACAAAGGTCTCAACACTCATGCTTTGTAGTTTTGTATGCAAAGGGTTATGATAAATCATCAAATACATTGGACGATGACATGAATCAAGAAGGTACATCTGAAGAGCTAGGTGATACATTATTTTGAAGACCTCAACTTATTAGCTCCTTGAATTTTGAAGAATGGGAGTCGACGCAATAATATGTGCACATTCTTGAAGTTCTATCTATTGACAAGTCTACAGTTGACATATATGCAACATTATGGGAAAAATAGTAGCTTCAAGTTAGATGTGTCAAGTCCATAACGATTTTAGGATAGTTAATGGAATAAAGGTCCACAATGATTGTTCATTAGCATTGATAGCTAGTCAGCAGTATAGAATTGCAGAAACTCATTGCAATTTGATCCATATTCACTAGAGGCAATCTGTATAAAGCATAGCATGAATGAGGGAGATAGGTCATTATGACAAGAATTTTTCAGGAAGATAGAGGAAGGCTTCTCATCAGGGGGAGCACAAGGAGGTTATAGGTCCATAGGAAGCAAGCAGATTATCAAGGGGAGTCACCCTTTTCCATTGATGTCAAAGGCGGAGAGAAATAATGAGAAGGAGATGGAAGCATGAATTCAGGGAGAGTTGTACTCGCAAAAGGAGTAAATGTGTTTCCATCAATGACAAATGGTGAGATTGTTGGATGGTGTTGTCATTGATGTCAACCATGGGTTTTGACCGGGTTTAAATTTGACTGAAACACCTGCCATTGATGTCAAAAATATAATGAACACTTCTTATAGTTTTCTGGTTTACATCAAGTTGGAAGCTCCATTTTTGGATGGTGGAAAACCTTAGTCCTATGGTTTGGGTTCCCTTGACTAAGGACATACGTCAACTTTGTCAAGGGTTTTGAAGTGGAAAATTATTGAGTTTATCTTGGAGATCCATGTCATTGGATTCTCCTCATTGAGATGTTTCTGGTGGTATGTGGCACATCACGTAGTTCCTCCTAGTTTGAGAGATATTCACATTTAAAGTTGAAGACCCCAGTTTGTGGGCTAAAACCCCAGCGGACGACCATATGGTACCATCACCTTGGTTAAGTCAAAGGTCAAAGGGAAAATTAAATAAGTTTAATATAATAGTCAAAGGAAAATTACAATTAAAATTAAAACAAAAATATATATAGTGGTCATAAATTAAAAAGGGAAATATTATTAATATATTTTTGTCTAAAACGATTTAAGTATAAAGTTTAATTGAACATTAAAATAAACAATATTTAAGTTTATTCAAAGTTATTAAAATTAAATATAAATTCCTAATCCAACCTTACCCAACAAATTCTTCCTAAAACTATGGAATCCCCTTGCCCTTCAAAAACTATATAATCTACCTTTGATATCTTTCAAAAGCATGAAATTTTTTAACAAATAGCTCTGAAATTAATCTGTCTTTTTCGGCCCCCATGGAAATTTGAACAAATCTTACGAGAGGCTTTGAAGGTGAAAAATAACGAAGAGATTTAGCTGCTATTATGAGAAAAGGTTTGTAGATACATTGCTTTGAAACAATGGCATATTTGAGCAAAATTAAAAGGAAACAAGGGTTAACTTTTGCACAATTTTTGAGACCTCAATCTCGTGATACAATAATAAGAAGCAACTCTTCCAAAATGACAACATTTGCATTCAAATACTCTTGAATAATTTTACAACACACAAATGTATGGTCTTTTTAGTCACAATTTTGTGCTCCTGGTTTAAATTTCATAAGTATTGAATTCATGATACCCGTACTATTTCTTAGTCATTGATTTCGTAAAAGTAAAATGAACAAAAGTGTAGTATGTATATATATACCACTAGTATCCTCCACAATTAAAAAAAAAAGGAGGTAGTTTGTTCCGACGGTCAGGGTCTTTATTGAGTAGCTTCACTCATTAGAATATACAACTATAGTTAGCATCTTGTTCAACAACTTGGGATGACCTGAGGCATCTTGGAGTATGCCATTATCATACATTTGGGTTCAATATTTTTAGTAGTAAAGGAAGCTTGGAACATTGTTGGTAGCTAACTTGTGAGCTCATGAATGCTCATCTATTCATGTGCAATGCAGTTCTTCAATAGTGATGTGTAGTGGCCTATGTGAGTATTGACATGTAGTGATGTGAAGTGGTCTATGGTTGCAGGTTGTACAGTGATGAGCAGTGGTTAGCTTGTGCAATTGTTAGTTGATTTGGAAACAATGACATTTAGGGTTTGATGTGTAGTGTAGTGATCAATTTTAGCATCATAGTGTAGTGATAAGCTTGAGAAGTATCGTACAATGGTCAGTAGCTACTAGGATTTGATAGGGTATACAAAACATCAAAATCTTCTTTACATCATTCTTATATTGATCTAAAGCACAAGGGGATCCAATGTGAAAATTGTGAAACGAGGTCTGTTAGCTCTTTAGGGTGATTGGAGTCACCTTCAAGTTGTGGCCTGAGAACATTTCAGGGCGACAAGGTGGTTCTAGGGTAGGTCGTAGCCTGTATAGGGCGTTGTGGCATCCTTTCAGGTGGGGCTAATAAATTATAGGGCGATGAAGCATCCTTTCGAAAACAGTTGGTAAATAGAGTGTTGGGGCACTATTTGGTTGTGGCTTGACTCACAGGGTGTAGGGGTGTCCTTCCGGTTGTAGTAGGATATTAGGGTGTAGTAGTGACCTACAGGTTGTATCCAGTAAATCATGGGGTTGTGGCCTCCTTCTGTTTTGGTTGAGAACTTGATGCAACTTTTTTTTTTTAAAGAAGACAATTACTAAGAAGCGTTCAGTGGTTTTGACCTGGAGGGGGTTTCCCACCTAAAATATTGTGTCTACTGGTTTATATTTATGCATTGAATGTAGGTTTTAACCACGTATAGAAATTACCTGCATACGAATTCTAAAACACAGAAAATAAACAATAGCGATAACATAACACATAAAACAAATATACACAAAGATTTTCCCCTGGATCTCAAAACCGGGACTACCAGATTGATTTTTCATTATGTTCCTTTCAATGTTACAATACATATATATACATGCCAAAGCATTCAATACCATGGACCGAAAACCATCGTGCCCAAAACCATGTGTGAAAAACCATGCACAAAACCATAGGCAGGTCTGCCCACCTAATATAGGGTCCAATTTTTTTTTTCCCTAGGGCGATGCCCTGGACCCCATAAAGGGGGGCTAACTGTCCCACTTAAACCCCCTGTGACCCCCCCGCTTCACAATCAGTGCAACAAAGGGGGGGCTCTGCCCCCCCTCGAACCCCCAGTTAACTAGGGTAGCTAGTTGTGGAAAGAATATAACACAACCCAACATTCTCCCACTTGCTATTTTCTTTCCACAGTGGCTCACAGGAGATCTAAGTCATTTATCTAGCCCTGCAATGCCCATTTTTTCTCTACACCAAGAGAACTTCTCAGAGCTCATAGATTTTGTCAATGCATCTGCAGTATTCTTCAAAGTGTCCACCTTTACCAACAACACCTTTTTGTCTTCTATCATATCCCTCACAAATTGATACTAAACATCAATGTGCTTTGTCTTTGAATGGAATGCAGGGTTCATTGCCAAGAAAATTGCACTTTGGCTGTCACATTCTATCCTTATAGATCCCTGTACTAACCCCATACTTGAACACAATCTCTGCAACCAAACTGCTTCATTGCATGCATGAATCACTGCCATGTATTCTGCCTCTGTAGTTGATAGTGCCACTACAGATTGTTTCTTACTTATCCAACTGACTGCACCTCCAAATAGGTTAAACACATACTCACTTGTAGATCTTCTCTGATCCAGATCTCCAACCTAGTCTGCATCAACAAAGCCATGAATATCCAACACTCTATCCAATCCTAGTATTCCTTGGTAGCACAAACCATAACCACTAGTGCCTTGCAAATACCTGAAAACCTGCTTCACTGCTATCCAGTGCTCCTTCCCCGGTTTTGACATAAACCTGCTCAATACTCCCACTGCATGTACAATGTCTGGTCTAATACAAACCATCTCATACATCAGGCTATCGACTGCACTTGCATATGGAACACGGGACAAGTCCTCCTCCTCTTCTTGTGTCTTGGGACACTGTTCAACAGATAACTTCACACCTACATGAATAAGAACCTTCACCGATTTACTATCCTGCATATTAAACCTTTGCAGTATTGTCTCGACATACTTCCTTTGGTTTAACCAAAGCTTCCTCTTTTCCCGATCTCTTTTAATTTCCATGCCCAAAATATAGTTTGCAGCACCAAGATCTTTCATGTCGAATTTGGAGGACAATTGGGTCTTCAAATCCTGGATAATTTCTTTGTCATTTCCAACCAACAGCATATCATCCACATACAAGACTAGATAAATAACACGGTCACCAATTAATTTAAAATACACACAGTGATTTGCTTTGCTTCTGGTGAAGCCAAGTCCCCGTATAAATGTATCAAATTTCTGATACCACATCATTGGTGATTGTTTTAACCCATACAAAGACATTTTTAACTTGCATACCAGTTCTTTCTTACCCTTCACCGCAAAGACTTTAGGTTGCCTGATGTAGTTCTCCTATTCCAGATCCCCGTGAAGAAATGTTGTCTTCACATCCATCTATTCTACCTCAAAATCAAAAGCAACAACAATAGATAAAAGTAATATAATAGAAGTTACCTTGGCAACAGGAGAAAAAATATCACCAAAATCAATTCCCAACACTTGGGAATAACCTTTTGCTACCAACCAAGCTTTGTATTTCTCCACCTTTCCTTCTGCATTTGTCTTCTTCTTGAGCACCCATTTGTTGCCAATGGGTTTCCTTCCAACCGGCAACTCCACCAGATCCCAAGCCTCATTTTCGTGCAAAGATGCCATTTCATCAACTATGGCCTCTTTCTAGAGTTTTCCATCCTCTGAATCTATTGCTTCCTTCACAGTTCTGGGATCATCATCAGTAATAGATAAAGAAAAATTTGAACAAAAAGAAGATGGACTATACCTTTCTGGTTGCCTTCTTTCTCGAATTGATCTTCTCACAACTGGAGTTTGTGGCTCTTCATCTTCCGATTCCTCTTCTGCTGTAGAGTTTGATTCTTCCTCCTTAAGCTCAAACTCTATCTTCTCAGGTTCCTTTGGTTGGACTTCATGTTTAATAACATCTTTCACCTCTTTGAACACCACATCTCAGCTGTACACAACCTTCCTTGTTACTGGGTTCCAAAGCTTATAACCCTTTAAACCATCCTTATACCCAATAAAGATGCACTTTTCAGATTTACTATCCAACTTTGTTCTTTTCTCCTTTGGAACATGTACATATGCATCACATCCAAATACCCTCAGATGTGAAAGAGAGGGTTTCTTACTAGTCCATACCTCTTGTGGAGTCTTATCCTCCAACGCTAATGAAGGTGATCTGTTGACTAGGTAACATGCTGTCTCCCCTGCCTCTGCCCAAAATTCCTGTCCTAACTCAACACCACTGAGCATGATTCTTGCCCTTTCCATCAACGTCTTGTTCATTCTTTATGCAACTTCATTTTTCTCAGGTGTGTATGGAGTAGTCTTATGTCATGCTATACCACACTTCTTACAGAATTCTTCAAGTTCCTTCTTGCAAAACTCTCCACCATTATTTGTCCTCAACACCTTTATCTTCTTCTCTGTCTGGTTTTCCACTAGAGCCTTAAATTCTTTAAACCTGCCAAAGACTTCAAATTTCTTCTTAAGGAAATATATCCATGTATTCCTTGAGAATTCATCTATAAATGATACATAGTACACAGATTTACCCAGTGATGGAACCTTCACAGGTCCAACCACATCACTGTGCACAAGCTATAATATCTGTTTCGCCGTCTTACCACCAAAAGGGAAACTCACCCGATTTTGCTTCCCATATACACAATTTTCACAGAAATCAAAATCCAGAGAGCTATTAGTCATACCTTCTACCATACCTTTACCATGAAGTATTCGAAGGCCCTTCTCTCCAATATGTCCAAGCCTTTGATGCCATAGCATGGTCTTTTCTCCAGAGACCACTAGATTTTCTGCTCCACTTTCAGGAACCACAAAACTATTGCACCCATCAACAACAGTTCTACCTTGCAGCTTTTACAAAGTTCCATTCCAAACTCCCCACATCAATACCAATGCTCCCCGAACCATCTTGAAGGTATCGTTCTCGAACACTGTTTTTACACCTGCATCATCCAGCTTGCTTACAGAAATCAGATTTCTGGCCAATGCAGGAATATGCAGAACACCCAGAAGTGTTCTAATCCTTCCACCTTGCAAATTCAACTTAACTTTTCCACGACCAATGATTCTAGCCTTCCTGTCATCCCCTAAGAAGACATCGCCACCATCATATTTCTGATACTCACATAATTACTCTCTATGGGGAGTGAAGTGAAAGGATGCACCTGAGTCAATCAACCATGCCTCATTCTCTACATGTGTACTTGAAGAAGCCAAGTACACATCCCCACCTTCATCTAAGGTGTTTTTTGCCTCTGCAGAAGGAGCATCATCAGATCCATTTATTTTGTCAGGAGCTTTAGATTTACAGTCACTTTTGTAGTGCCCTTCCTTTCCGCATTTCAAGCACACCTTTACAGGTTTTCTGGGAGATTTAGATCTCCCTCTAGATTTAGATCTCCCACTCGATGACTTATTTTTGTTTCTGTTCCGGGACCATCCTTGTACAGACAAGGCATCAACATTCTATCTCTCCATATTTTTTCGTCTCATCTCCTCCATTAGTAAGGATGAGACTATTTCATCAAACTGCAAGGCAATTGCAATAACCAAACTATCCCACGAATCTGGTAGAGAACACAATAAACTGATGCACTTATCTTCATATGAAATTTTAATATCAACAGATAATAACTGACTTACCACAATATTAAATGCGTTCAGATGCTCTGTCATCGAGTCTCCATCTTTTATCCTCAGGTTATACAGCTTTTTCTGTAGGAACAATTTATTCACTAGAGACTTAGATTGGTAAAAAGTCCCTAAATTGTCCCACAAAGCCTTCGCTGTAGCTTCTCTTGATACATTCAACAATATTGAATCTGAGACACACAATCGTATTGTGCTCTTTGCCTTCCGATCCAACTTCTTCCATTCTTCATCGAACACTCCTGTTGGTTTAGTACCCGGATCTACTGTGATCCACTGGTCTTTATCCACCAACAGATCCTCCATCTTGAGTTTCCACAACTCAAAACTTTGACCATTAAATTTCTCGATCTCTATCTTTCCACTGCTCGCCATCTTCTTTCACCACCAGAATTGATCTCGCAGATCTCCCACTGAACATGGTCTACCATAGGCTCAAGCAAAACCCCTCAGCAACAAAGGCGTCCCCTTGAAGCCAAAACAACTCTGATACCAAATGTAGGTTTTAACCCTATACAGAAATTACCTGCATACGAATTCTAAAACACAGAAATAAACAATAGCGAGAGCATAACACATAAAATAAATATACACATAGATTTTCCCCCGGATCCCAAAACCGGGACTTCCAGATTGATTTTTCATTATGTTCCTTTCAATGTTACAATACATATATATACATGCTGAAGCATCCAATACCATGGACTGAAAACCATCGCGCCCAAAACCATGTGCGAAAAACCATGCACAAAACCATAGGTAGGTCCGCCCACCTGCGTAATTAGCGCAACGAAGGGGGGGCTCCACCACACCCCCACCCCCCACCCCCTCTAACTCCATGGTTAACTAGGGTAGCTAGTCGTGGAAAGAATATAACACAACCCAACAGTTGTATGGTGTTTTCTACTGCATTTTATATCTAGTAAAGAATAATAATAATAATGTTGAAGAATAATTAATGCTCTGAAAAAGATGAATAAAGTACTAATTGCTAAGAAATACTGATTCACCCCACTCTCAGTATTTCCATTAAAAATAACAAAGAAACATGATTCGTTCATTATATAGTAACACAATTATTTGCAACATATAAAGTAATTACATCGACAATAACTAGAAACTTCATGCAAGCCCCATAGTCCATTCACAACATTCACCATTGACACAAAACATGTAAACATGAAGATCATAAATTTGGAACAAAACTTCTAGAGAGCTCATATTTATATTAACCAACAACAAACAAATATACATCAGTTCCACGTGTTTGACAACAAAGACTCAAAAGGTGGTCATTTATATCATATAGGCCAATGCCATACAATACAAAGTAGACAATATTCACGGATTAACACCATATTGAAGCTTCAAAGCACTTAACTCCATAGAATCCATAAGTAGAAAAAGGATAGTATTAGGTAAGAATGACAATGCAAAACATAATAGAAAAAATAGAGCAAAGCACTCGACCACTGAGTAACCAACTGAACAACATCTAAATAGTCGAGAAGTCGAACCATCCAACCCTTGATCATCAGTAGCAATCCTATATATAGTGGCGGACTTCCATATCTGGCTTGGGGAATATCCTACTAGCTCATCTAGATGAGTTATCCTCATACATGCAAAGCCTCAGCTGTCCACCAAACCATACCTAGTCGAATCATCACTTTAGCCTATATCTAACCGACATGCACTGTTGGTGGATACCTTGTTAGTTGGGGAATATTTCTGATATCATGCGGCAACCTTTGGCCTCTATTGCACATCTGCACAACTCATTGAGCATCTATGCAATTTTCCATCAAGCATCTACGCAATATCAACCAACCTTTGTGCAATATTCCCATACTTCGGAAAAATTTCAATTTTTTTTCCCTCATCTCTTCTTTACCCCAACAGTCCCCCAACACTATTTGTGGCTCATTTCCAAGACACTTTTTCATTGTTTTACACTGAGGGAAGGGAGGACTTCAACATCCTTTGCCACAAAGTTATCAAATGATTCCTTGGCCTTATGTACAATGGCTTTGATTCTTTCGACGATTTCCGACAAGGTTTGCAACGACTTTTATAGACATCGGGAAAACTTAAAGTAGGGGCTCAATTTTGGCAATAAGATTATGTGGTGTACTCTTTGTTGCAGTAAGAACATCAATGAGCTTCAAAACTTCATCTTGCAGCTGCTCAACCTTCTGTGTTAACTATAACTATTCCACTCTCCACCTATTAACTTGCCTACCTAAGGTTTCACACTCAAGCATCACAACTTGATTTTTCGGAGTAGGAAAATATAGAAAATTTTTGCATATGGTTTCACTCTATTTCTTAACCATCTGAATCTTGGAGCCAATTTCTTGGAGCTCAACACTGTGTAGCAACTTGTTCCAAAGTTCTATGCCAACTTCATATAATTTGGCACATTCCTATTCCTTGTTCCACACATTTTCAAATGATTTGGAAGTTGTGTGTGATTTTACCCTCCTATCGATTTCCTCTAGTGGGATAGCCAACTTAATTTTCAATTGTAACTCTTCCACCTTTATATCTAAAGCGTGAACAACCTGTTCTATCTTTGACAATTTTTCTTCAGGAAGAATGTCAAACTCCATGGGAACACCTGGAATTTTACTGGATATTGCTTTGATTGGTCATAAAAGTGCCCCTTCTCATTCCTATGCTTGTTTCCTTGCTTCTGCCAGTTGGGTCTATGCTTCTTGTAAAGCTTGGTGCTTAGAAGTGAGCTAGACTAGGTATGTTGTGGTTGCTTTCACTCAAAATTGGACCTCCTAGACAATAGAATATTTTAAAGAATATAAAATAGATATTAGTAACTATGAAATAATCAATTCTACCGGAGGTGAGACTTAGGTGCGTTGTTGGACACCAATGTCAGTAAAATGGATAGAGACTAGTGGCATGACTAATGTGCGAGGCTTCGAGGAAGTTGTAGAGGGATGCGACTATTCCCACTAGGTCTCTGGCATAGGGTGTGCATTGGTTTCCTCTATTTTTGTTGTTGGTTCTGACGCGTTAGGTGCAGGAGTTGTTACTTTAGATGCCTCTATCATCAGACACAATTGATCCAATTGTTGTTCTCTGCATTCTTGCAACTTCCTTTACTCTTGGGATGCCTCTATATGGCTGTGACAAGGGGTGCAGTCCCCTGTTCTATCACTTCCTTCAATTGTATTGCTAGCCTCTCCAAGTCATCTTTAGAGAGATTGGGTTCAATTCCTATAGACTTGTTGGCCTTCATCTTTTTCTTCATGCCCTTTTATTGGCCTGAAACTGACCTCTTTTCTTTTTCTGGAAAATTTTCCTCTTCTTGATCTGAGTCTCGTGGTGGCATAGTAGAATGCTTTTGATCTAGTTCCTATATTGGGGGCTCTAGGTGAGGCTTTTCTTGGGGTGAAATCTAAACTCCTGATTGGCCATTCAACTACTCAATCTTTGTATCTATCTCCATCTCTAATTAAATGTCCTCGAAATCTGGTTGTGTGTTGGGCATTTGTACCCTCTATTCTTCTAGCCACTCATTAACGATCTACGCCACATCAGGGTCACCAAGCTTATATATACACTGTAGTCACCATTCATTTGGGTCAACTTATACATGAAGTGGGAGTGTTATGGAATTGTGCCACTGGGCCATAAGAAATCACAATTTGTATCAGTATGTGTGGTATGTTGTCGCATGTCAATATCGAAAATTTTGTAATCCATTGTGAATATCTTTCCTACTTCCCTAATAGATAAACTAAGCATCAAATAAAAAACAATAGTAGTAGGTGGGACCCTACCTTAAGATCATCACTTAAGAGCTTTCTGCCATGTGTGAAGGTATAAGCAATGACTACGTAGAATTTCTTCACATGTCTATTGTGATTATGTTTAAGATGGGGGAAAAGTTCATGTCATGTATGTGACAAATAGAAGGAAAATATGAACATGTATCCATACACCACTTTGAAATATAAAAAAAAGGCAAGGTTTTTAGTTTTGTGATTACCATTTACAATATTCAGGTTCTTGTGTCTATCCTACAAGTCCTCCAATCAAAAAATTATTGCAAGCACAACTACTCTATGCTTGAAACAAAATTTGTCTTAATATTAAGAGTTTTGGAACTATTGCAATATATATATATATATCTTTTGGTGACCACATCTTTATAAACAACATACGATGGCAATGTTTTACGTGGTACATCTATTACATGGTTGGAATTATTGTCTATGATTTTAGGCTATTGAATATGGTTTGCACAATGTGTGATATATGTCATAAGGCATGTAGCTGATTGTGTTTTAAATCAAATACCAAGGTTTACATGGAAACATTCAATGCTTTTTGTTGTATCATCTAATAAAATTATCAAACCCTATGCTTTGAGTTGCAACCTATGTTTTGAGGCGACGATAGGATACATGTTTAATAATGAAGCTGTGGATGTAATGAACCTTTTTAATAATGAAGCTGTGGATGTAATGAACCTTTAGGGTATGTTATAGGTGGAATAATATGTTTCTATTTCAATTAACATGTGGATTTTACGTGGCATGGATTTGAGTCTAACTAGGAATGATTACGACTGATTTGTCATTCCACGTATCAAAGCTTGGGCAGCACCACAAATTTTGTTGTAAGTGAGTATTAATATCAATTCTTTTCTAGGACCCCTGCCCAAGGTTTACCATTATATCGTATCCATTTCTCCTCTTTTTTCGGTGCAATGTTATGTTCATTTAATTCTCCTTGACCCTCTATCCAAAAATAGTGCCGACATGCCACCCTGGTTAGCTGAACATTGTCTATGTGGTGCTCTCTAATTTGTAATGATAAATATTAGCATTGTTATGTATCCAACGTGGTATTTCTATTATGAATATGATTATTGCATGGCCACCCGTGTTGGCTCTGACTATTACTCTTACATTAACTCACCACTACTCCTCAATATTCATTTATAGCATGCCATTTGCACTATGTACGTGAACCTTCAAGGGAATTGGACAATTTTGGTTCCCCTTTTAGTTGTTTTCTCAAAAAAGTCTCCATGACATTGTCAAGAACCGAGGAGCAAAAGGGAAAATTCTGGCACCAGGATAACTATTTTGGGCATAAGAAAACTGTCTTTTTTGTGTGAAAACCACCAGGTATGCATGAGAACAGTTGAATTACTTTAGTAGTTGATAAATTGAATTTACATGAAGTTTTCATCACCTGGTTCCTATTTTTCCTTTTGTTTGTTCATTAATTAATGATTCTTAGGAATCAACTACAATATTGAAATTTTGATGAATTAACCTTCGTAAATGTGTATTTTGGTTTGTTCGATCTATTTACAGAAAGTTAAATACCTATCAAATCAAGCCTGCATGTGTGTGTATTAGTTGCAAGGCCATCTATATAACGTTGCCTTTCCCAATGGTTTTATTTGCTTAACGTTTTTTGCACCACAGAAGTGTGAGCCTTTGAAGAGCACGCGTTAGGCACATAATCACTCTATCTTCTTCAATATTTAAACTTTTGTGCATTCATTTGCAAGAAGACAAATTATAACTTCTTTTGATGTCTATTTTATGCACTCATAACAAAAGGTAAAACCATAATTTACCAAAACTTATTCAAATGTTCAGAGTTTTTCTTTATAATTTCTATGGCATTTTGTTTCTCAAATATAGCCTATTACAACCATACACATAAACCCTATCCTAAAATTGTTCCCATTGTTGTTTCTTGACAGTTATTTTAATTGGACAATTCATCTAGTTTATGACTTGAATCTCTAAGTCATATAATGGTTGGTTTCTCTTTTCTTCCTTCACGTATTCAAATTTCCATGAGGGTCATTTTATCTTACTATTTCAAAATGATGTTCAGTTTTCTCATGATTAACCACTACTTTGATATTGATCGAAGCACATGCTATTTCTTTGGCAGAAGACTATAAATCCTTCACACGACAGCCTTTGAGACAAAGTTTTAGGAAAAAAGTCACATTAAAAACCACCGTGGCACTAAATTTATTCATTTTATCACGCCTTAGGCAAACTAGTTTCTTGTATCCACATATTTATTTTACAAGTCTTTTTCTTTTTTTTCACAGTTTTGTTTCACCAAACGAACATATGTGTGTGTGGGGAGTTTCTCCTTTAAAGTTTTGTTCAGCAAATTCGATGCCTTATATATTACAAAATTTCAACTTGTTTCAATTAAAAATTTCTTTACAACCCTCATCTAATTGCCAAATTTTATTATTTCTCGTCTACAAAATAGTATTTACCTCTTCTTTCCATACTCAATTTGTATTAAGAATTTTACACAGAGGTAAAAGGGTCCCTATCTTGGCCAGTGATTTCCTCTGTTTATTAAATATAAATTTATATTATCAGTCTTCGTTCCTTCGATTCTTTGGACCCCTGTAAAGGATAAAAAAAATGCCTCGAACCACAACATATATATTTTCTATTCCTCTTTTACATTGTGACCTGCGCAGACCTATCTTGATTACAAGTGTATCCTGCTGATGCATTAAGGAATGATCCCTTTTCTTGCAATTTTATTTCCCAATTGTTTGATTTCGAATCTCATGTAATAGTAGGTTTGCTAACGTTGAAGTATTCTTTTAGTCATAAATTGCTTAGTGTTTCTTTTACAACATAAGTTTTTATAACAAAAACAAGGGCAGGGGAAGAAATAACAGAGATACAAATATGAGAATAAGAAAGGAAAGAAGACTATTGGTTTCTATTCATTTTGATGGAGATATGAAGGAATTAAGGTAGTTGCTCCAAACTGGCATAGCAGACCTTATTGACCAACCCATTTCCTAGCCTATTTTTCAACCTCCTCAACCTTCCATTCAAAATAGGCCATGTATCAATATCCTAGTGCTACCTCACATTTCTACTCCACTTGTAGTACCTACCAATGATGGTTGGCAAGACATGTTACAATCACAACCATTATGTTCAGTTCAAGGGTGGCCAATAGCTTCACTACCAACACCTCCTCCCCCTCCTAAACCTCATGTTTCACATCACTTGAAATCAAATGCTTCTTGTGTTTTCCCCACACCACAACGAGTAGTCCAATCCTCAAGACCTGTTGATCAACCTCCTCCACCTGCTACTTAACTTTCCAGGCATACTACTATCCTTGTTCAACCTATTGCTTAGTCCTCCAAGTAATGAAAAACAAAAGGGTTAGGCTACTAGGTCAGATTCCTCTCACGGTTCTTCTCACTCTGTGACATCCCATCCCCACCAACAATAATAGCAAAGCTGAAAGTGCTCCCTCTCAAAGACCAAATTAACGGTTTATAGATGTTTCCAGATTGAGTTTATGCATAGATGGATTATGTTTCTTTTCTACTACTATTTCGTTTACTTTGTCGACATTGATTTATACACGTTTATGGCATTTTTATATATTTATATCGATGGTTTACACCACGTATTTATGGAGGGAATATTTGAGGTTTTTGTGATTTACTTATTACATATCTTTCATGATGATGATGGAGAAGCAATGGTACTTTGGGAGACATAAGGAGATTATTTATTATTGCGTGATGACATTTATTTTAGCATGCATATACATAGATGATGATGAATTTTATGGAGGCCCATAGATTATGTTTGTTTATGCATATTCTGTGGCAACATTAAATAATTTATTTATTGAGTTTTATGGCACAAGTGATTTACGATGATTGCATTATTGATGGTTAAATGACTTATTTTTTATGGAATAGGGGGGTCCCACCTACTAGGAAACTTAAATGTAATATTTTTTTATTTTTTTTTGAACCCCCACCCTTGACAACTAATCAAAACTTGATTAGAGAATACACTATAATTAATTATCCAAGTGGTTCAGCTTCCTAACCACTTTGAGGAGGCATAAAAGAGGTAGGGGGGTATGTAGGAAGTGGGATAATTCTTCAATGAGAGCTATGCATTAAATATAAGTTGTCATTCCTTCCTCCTGATTTTTATATTCTGTGAGTTACAAGAAGCTGAACCATAAGGTGGAAACAAATCATTTTCAAAGGGAAGATACAGTCAAATGAGAAACTCCACTCATCCTTTGGGCATATAATTTTAGGTAATTTTTTTTTTTTTTTTTTTTTTTTTTTTTTTTTTCTTTTCTGCCATTTCGTTTTTTGTTTGAAGGTCTAGGTTTTAGTTAACCAGTGCTAATAGCCATTAATTTTGCAGAGAAACAATCTATCAATCATTGTATTAGATCATATGAAGGTGTTTGAAGGTTGTCTCATCTTTTGTTTTCTTTCCAAAACTTTGTATATGATTTATTTACATTGCAGATGTTTAGAATCTGATTTGGTCTACGATTCTTCACAAGAATCTACCTTTTGATTCTATTGTACTCACAAAATTTTTAATTAATAAAATCAATCTTGTTTTCTCTATATTTGTTGTGTATATTTCTTGCAAAATTTCATATCTTATTTGCAGTTTAATCTCTTTAATATACAAATTTAACGTAGTTGAGGGTCTACAACTTTTGAGGTTGAAAAGCGTTGAAATTCTAATTGTTTAATGTTTTTCATGTCTGTTTTTCAACTTCTATTTGTTGATTTTTAATATAAATATCTATGTTTGAGATTTTTTATGAAAATTTGGCATCTTTTTGTAAATACTAAGTTCTAGTTTTGATTTTATGTTTTAATATTTTGTATATAATATTCCTAAATCACTATAAATTTGTAAATTTTCTCAAATTCAGTTACAGCTAAGGGCATAAAATTCAGGGCAGACTTATCCCACTATCTCACTCACCCTAGTGAGATTCAAGGGGTTGGTTAGGAGAAGCATATAACTTTCCCCTGATCAACAAATATTTTGTTGACCATACTGGGGAATGATTAGTTCCCTTGTTATCTCGAATCTATTTTGAATTCAAGACTATTCAATCTTTTGAACAACCTATTTTTTGTTTTTGTTTGTGTGATCATACTAACATTAATCATTCATTGTTTGACTTTATCCTTAGAAACATTGCTTCTAATGAATATTGTGTTCGAAATTGGGTTATGATTTCCCAAGACATCCAATTTCAAGAACAAAAAGAAGCCTTACAAAGGTGAATTCATGAGCATGCGAACTTGGCTCTTAGATAGTCGGTTTATCCATATTTCTCATCGATTTTTTTTCAATATGATAAAGTCTAATTAACAACCTAATCTTGTCCCACAATTAAATTATCAAAGGCACATTGCTAATTCTCTCCTCAATTACATTTTATTCAATTCCCCTATTGTCAATCAATTAAATCAAGATTGGGATGTCATTGCACAAGAAATTAAAACTACTGACGAGCAAGAAATCATAATCAATCAACAACGTGAACATAAACACCAACGGGTACATGCCCCTCGCCAATAGTCTTCATATGAGTAGTGAATCTCAATCTTCTAGATATATTAAAGGAAAAAGTCATGAATATAATCCTATTGACGAAATTCAAAGACATAAAATCATCTTAGAAGTCGAAGCTCGATGTTGATTTTTACAAAGTCTAACTAGTTATTCTAGGACTACCTCTCCCGCAAAGTGCATAATGTCTGGAACTCAAATTCAATCTTCCTTTGGAACCTAGGGGTCCACATCATTCGGGTCTTCCTCATCAAGTTTAGGCTCAATTTCCACTCCCACTATCTCTATTGGGTCAATTTATTCATCATTCACTCCTCATCAGTTAACCACCAACCCTGCAAAAGTCATTTTCAAATATGGCTTGCTCCAATTTGAAGAAGATCTTAATAATACTCCTTGGCATGTGCAATCTTCTCTAAACTTAGCACCAACCAATGCACCTCTTCCTAAATTTAAATACCATTTACCTAAGTTCTCATCCAATGAAACCATCATTGTGAATTAACATTTAATTTCATTTTCCAATGCTTGCCACAATATTGGGGCAAATGACAATGACACTTGTTTGTGGTTGTTTGTGAATTTCCTTCAAGTTAGAGATGCTACTGATTTTTTCGAACTTCCTCCCAAATACTTATCCATTTGGGAAGAACTTTGCTAATGCTTCAAATCTACCTAGGGGTAGCCTTGAAACATTATTGATCTTTTATCTGATTATAATAATGTCTCTTTTTCAAAAGGAGAAACCATTAAATCACTTAACCTTCATTTTACTAAACTATATAATTAGATTCCTAGAATTATTTGCCCTCAAATTTAAGCAACCATGATGCACTATTATAGTGCATCTCCCCCACCTTACCATTAGTGGTTGGAAGAGAAGAACACTACTAGTCTTGAGTCTGCTCTCCATATTTTTCTAGAATACGAGGAACAACTTCGCAGAACTAGTGTTCCTTTAGAGGGTCAAAACAACCAATATGATATGAAATTCGTCCTTCATCTCATGCAATATATGAGAAACATATTGATTTCATACGAAATAAATCTTAACATACAACCTCAACCAGAACCATATTCTTTAACACATGTTCAAGCTGCTCAACAAGCTTATCAACTGAAATCTTTGTTCTCTCGCGCATGGTGCAATTTTTGTGAAGAATACCATGATGAGAAAATTTTCAAATCAGAATAAGTGCAAGAGATAGAATCTTTGGTAAAAATCATAATCCTATCGTGGAAACCCTAGACTGGATTGATGATGAAGGAGTGTTAGCTGTTGAAATAAGAGGTGTTTTTAGATCTCACAATGCTAGAAATCAAGCTTCCAAACAACCTGAAAATACAAGAGCTACAAATCCTTCGATCTCTTGTCCCATTTTATATAAAAACTCCTCCTCTCCAAATGTACATTTGTTTATCTCCTTTTCATCCTCCATGCTTTATAAATTTAACATTCTCAAATAGATGGCCAACATCAAAGTTGATGCCTCCTTACTTAATATGATGATAATTCCTGAACAACAAAGGAAATTAAAGGGTTTCCCTGAAGTTAAACTACCTACACTAGTTAATACACTAGAAATCCAACTTGAAGAGGAAGACCATCAGGACAAATTCATTTTTGTTCATAACCCCTCAACTTCTCTTAGAGATCCTCCTTTTTACGTCTCCATGAAACTTCACGACAAAATAACACACTGTTTCTTGGTTGATGGAGGCTCCGGGCCTAACGTAATGCTAAAATCATAATGGAAGAATTGGGCCTACAATGTTGTTGGCATTATGACACAATGTTGTCCTTGATGGCAACTCACTCAGCTGACAGATCACAGATTCAGGATCTCAGAATGAAGGAAAAAGAGGTATACGTAGGTTTCCCTTGACCAAGCCACAAATACACGCGGGTTCGTCGACCAAAAGGCACGTATGCGTATACATGCACTTTCACGCAAGGAAAGGCGCATACATGTTGAAAACTTGGTTTTGGTCCGTGGTATTGATCCAAGATATCTTGACCGAAGTATTGACCCCAGGTATTGGTCCAAGGTATTGCTTCTAAGTGGTTTTGGACCATGGTATTGAGTAAGGCCTAAGACTATAAAAGGAGAAGGAGATCATTAGGCAAAGGCACTCAAGAATTGAATATCTAATGAAGAGCAAGATCTAGAATACTGGTCATTGGGTTATGATGCATAGATAGATCTGAATCAAGGGGGAACCTGAGCGCTTGAAGAAGGATAAGTTCTATTGATGGGTGAAGATCGTAAGGCTTGAAGAGAAGTGTCTTTATGTGGTTTTGATCTTTTAACTGAATAGTTGGCGCATGTCGTAATCTGTAAATCTGATGATCTGGGTATAACTGATGTCTAAATAGTTGTAAAGGTTAAATCATCTTTTACAGATCTGTACGGAGGTTCATTATAGAAAGGGCGCATATACACGTTGGTTCAGCATTTCAAAACAGCGTATATGCAGGTTTTTCTTGAGAGAAGTGCATATGCACGCAGGTTCGACACATTGAAGTAGCATACATGTCATAAAATATGTTTTAGCTACTTCTGTCTGCTGTTGCAATGTTCTGGGTTCTGGCTAGGGTTCTAATTACTGTTACTGTGTTCGAGTTATAACTTTCAGAAAAGTGATTGTTTGATTCAGTTTTGGTTGGTACAAAGGAGATTGGTATGGTAAGACTCCTATTGTAAAATACTTCAAAGTTTTTGGAAGCAAATGTTACATTAAAAGGACTGATGAAAAACTTGGCAAGTTTGAACCTAGAGCAGATGAAGGCATTCTCCTTGGTTACTCTTCCCGAAGTAAAGGATACAAGTGTTATAATAAAAGACTAGGAAAAATTGTTGAAAGTATTGATGTTGTGGTTGATGAAGCAAGTGAAAATCCAAAGCAGGTAAAAACTGAAGAGTGGGAAGATGATGAGGATTATCCTTCCACATCAAATCAGACTAATGTTGAAGAAGAAGAAACAAATGAAGAACCAGAAGAGAAGATAACAGCAGAAGAAAAGACTCGATCCAGATATGTTCAGAAAAATCATCCAGAGACTCAAATTTTGAGACAGAAAGAGGCAGGTGTGCAGACAAGAAGAACTATTACAGAAGCTTCAAGCTATCTAGCATTGCTTTCTTCCATCGAACCGCAAAATGTACATGAAGCATGCAAATATGAATGTTGGGTCAAGGCCATGAATGAAGAGCTTGAGAAAATTGAAAAGAACAATACTTGGGAATTAGTTCCTAGACCTCATGATAAGAATGTCATAGGAACCAAATGGATATTCAAAAACAAGATGAATGAAAATGAAGAAGTTATTAGAAACAAAGCAGACTTGTTTGTAAAGGGTATGCTCAACAATAAGATATAGAATTTGAAGAAAACTTTGCACCTGTCGCTAGACTTGAAGCCATAAGAATGCTACTTACTCTTTCTAGCTTTTAGAAGTTCAAAGTATATCAAATGGATGTGAAATATACCTTTCTTAATGGAGACCTAGAAGAAGAAGTATATATTGAGCAACCAGATGGATTCATCCTTGGAAATGATCCAAAAGTTGTATGCAAACTCAGAAAGGAACTCTATGGTCTAAAACAAGCTCCAAGGGCCTAGTATTATCATCTTGACAAATACCTTCATCAACAAGGTTTTTCAAAAGGATCAGCTGATAGAAATCTATATATAAAAATTGACAATGATAAATTGCTAATACTTGTTGTGTATGTTGATGATATAATTTTTGGGAGTAATGAAGAAGCCATGAGTCAAAACTTTGCTTTGGTAATGCAAAAAGAATTTGAAATGTCCCTTCTTGGTGAGCTCACATATTTTCTTGGTTTACAAGTTCAACAGAATAAATATGGTATTTTTCTATCACAAACCAAGTACCTCAAGTAGATCTTGAAGAAATATGGAATGGAAGATTCTAAACCAGTATGTACTCCTATGGTAACAGGATGCAGCCGCAGTGCAAATGATGAATCAACAGAAGTACATTAACCAACCTACAGATCCATGATTGGTAGTTTGCTCTATCTAATAGGTACCCGACCAGACATCATGCATGTAGTTGGAATAATTGGAAGATTCCAAGCAAATTCAAAGGAAGCACACCTTCAAGCAATCAAAAGGATTTTTAAATATCTTCAAGGGACACAAAAATTTGGTTTATGGTATCCCAGGGATACAAATATTACACTTCATGCATATACAGATGCAGATTGGGCGTGAAGCATGGATGATAGAAAAAGCACTAGTGGTGGTGCATTCTATATGGGTTCCAGATTGGTGTCTTGGTTCAGCAAGAAACAAAGTTCAATTGCATTATCTACAACTGAAGCAGAATATGTGGCTGCTGCATCTTGTTGCACACAATTCCTTTGGATGATGCAAACATTGCAAGACATTCAAATCACATGTACTCCACCCATCTCCATTCTATGTGATAATACAAGTGCAATCAGTATTTCAAAGAATCCAGTCATGCATTCCAAGACCAAGCACATACCTATCAAATATCATTTTCTCCGGGAACAAGTGCTTGAACAAAAGGTCAAATTGGAGTATGTTCCCTCCAAGGAACAGGTTGCTGATATATTCACCAAACCACTGCCCAGAGAGACATTTGAATACCTCAGACAGAAGCTGGGAGTAGTTGATGCATCATCTTGTTGTTGACACTTATCTGTTTCAGAGAACAATGGTTGTACGCGAGTTTCATGAAGCGTATCCGCGTACATATGCCGGTTGCTATAGATACAGCCGCGTATATGTTGGTTTGAAGAATATCAGTGGGCCAGACTCAGGATGAAAAGAGTCTGATATGGGTCTGACAGTGATCATCTGGCACAGGTTTAGGAGGAGCATACACTTCTAATAATGCATTGTTGGCATTATCTTAGAAGATCTTGGTACAATTTCACAGTTGTTTTTTATTCAAACGTAGAGGGAGATCATGGTTGCTAGTATGGATGGTGATTGACAGACAAGGAAAATTTTAAGGATGGAAAATTTTCTTGAAGTTTAAAACATTGGCGAATCTCACTAATCCCTAATATGCAAATTATAAATGTTTATTGATATATTTGTAAAATTAATCAAATTTATAATTATTTTATATATAGTCTCTCTATAATGTTGGCGATTTTTAAGGTAAAATAATTTTATATTCTAAAATTTGGGCGAATCGTCTTTTATAAAATTGGAAATTGGCGAATCTTTTTTGTGGAAAAATCATGGAAAATTAGCCCACTGGGCGAACATTAGCCCCTAAAATTTTCCATGTTGACAGATGCTGTTGATGATAGTTGCTGATGACTATATAGTCTTGTTTTAGATATTTTGTCTCTATGTCATGTATATCTTTTTATTATCAAGGTCATGTAACGACCTATTTTGTTTCCCCACTATGCCTAGGATGGATGATGTAATGTTCTTGTTTTATCATGTATAAACTTTTGGTGTATCCCCACTTGGTTGGATGGATGAGTCAATATTGGTATACCCCCACTTGGTTGGGAGATGGATGTATGTATGAGTCTTTGGTGATAGGAAGGTCATTTATGATGTATAGAGTCATGTTCTTTTGGTAGAACATCTTTTTGCAGACCTTCCTTATAGTTATGGGGAGCATGATCAGCACACTTTAGCATATCAGAGAATTCAACATGTACTCAGGGGGAGCATAACCCTTTTCCCTTGATGACAAAGGAGGAGAGTGACTTGGGGTTGCCATCAAGTCCAAAGTGGGAGATTGTTGGCATTATGACACTGGTTTGGCACTATGACACAGTGTTGTCCTTGATGGCAACTCACACAGATCACAGATCACAAATTCAGGCTCTCATAATGAAGGAAACAGAGGTATACGCAGCTTTCCCTTGACCAAGCCGCGTGTACACGGGGGTTCATCGAAAAAAAGGCGCGTATGCGTATACACACACTTTCACGCAAGGAAAGGCGCATACATGTTGAAAACTTGGTTTTGGTCCATGGTATTTGGTACTTGGTATTTTGACCCGTGGTATTGATCCAAGGTATCTTGACCGAAGTATTGACCCCAGGTATTTGGTCCAAGGTATTGATTCTAAGTGGTTTTGGACCATGGTATTGAGTAAGGCCTAAGACTATAAAAGGAGAAGGAGATCATTAGGCAAAGGCACTCAAGAATTGAATATCTAATGAAGAGAAAGATCTAGAATACTGGTCATTGGGTTATGATGCATAGCTGGATCTGAATCAAGGAGGAACCTGAGTGCTTGAAGAAGGATAAGTTATATTGATGGGTCAAGATCTTAAGGCTTGAAGAGAAGTATCTTTATGTGGTTTTGATATTTTATCTGAATAGTTGGTGCATGTCGTAATTTGTAAATCTGATGATCTGGGTATAACTAATGTTTGAATAGTTGTAAAGGTTAAATCATCTTTTACAGATCTGTACGCAGGTTCATTACAACAAGGGCACATATACACGCTGGTTCAGCATTTCAAAACAATGTATACGTAGGTTTGTCTTGAGCAAAGTGTGTATGCATGCAGGTTCGACACATTGAAGTAGCGTACACCTCATAAAATATGTTTTAGCTACTTCTGTTTGCTATTGCAGTGTTTTGGGTTCTGGCTTGGGTTTTGGTTACTGTTACTGTGTTCTGGTTACAACTTTTAGAAAAGTGATTGTTTGATTCAATTTTGGTTGGTACAAAAGAGATTGGTTGATGCAAATATATTTGATGTTTGATTGATGTTATTGATGGATCTAGTCTGAAAATTTATGAAACGTGGTCGATGGAATAAAAGAGAAGGTTGTAGCCTTCTGTAGGTTAGCACCTACGTACTAGTACATCAGCGAGTACAAGAGCTAAGGGGGTTGTATGTCCCTTCCAGGAGAAGCTGGAGAACGATAGAAGTTTGTAGCCTTCTGCAAGTAGAAGCCTGCGTACTGGTACAAGACTGCACCAGTACATAAATATTGTAAAAAGAAGTTTCTTATTAAAAGAAGATAGAGACGAATTGCAGCAGGTGGTTTTCACCCACATTGGGTTTCCACCTTATATCTTGTGTTCTTGTGTGTGACTATCTGCTCTATTTTTACTGTACCTGGTTACTGTTATATGGTTCTGATACACAGATTAAAGATCAACATCTGATGAATTAACTAAATTATAAGTCTGCAAGATATACACTAGTTTTCTTAACAAGAGTTGCGTATATACGCAAGTTTCATTAACTGAAGTAGTGTATACAAATCTGATTTTGAAAAGAAATATTATTAACTTGTTAATAATGGTTCAGCCCCCCCTCTCAGTATTATTTCCAACAATTGGTATCAGAATAGGTCCTTCAGAAGAAGCTTGATTGCTTGAAGGAAGATCTATCATCATGAGCAACTATGAAAGAGAGGCATCCATCAGGCCATCAATCTTTCATGGGAGCAACTTCTTCTATTGGAAGGTAAGAACCACAACCTATCTTCAATCTCTTGGAACAGAAGTTTGGGATATCCTGGAAGGAGGATACACATTTCCATTAGCAACTCCTACAGAAACGACAGGTAAAAAGCAGTATGAAACAAATGCAAAGGCTGTTAATACTCTATTGGGGAGTCTGTCACAATCAGAATTCATCAAGGTTATGCAACTCAAAACCGCCAAAGAAATATGGGACAAGATCATTCTAAGCTATGAAGGAGACAATCAGTGAAAATATGCAAAACTACATCTCTCAGAATTCAATATGAAACTCTTAGAATACACAATGATGAAAGTGTAGCTAATTATTTCTTACGTATAGATGAGATTGTTAATCGCATGAAAAACTTTGGTGAAGGGATAAAAGAAGTTACTTTAGTTGAAAAGGTTCTAAGATCCGTGTCTTCTAAATTTAAATCAAAAGTTTCTACCATAGAAGAAAAGCAGGATCTTCAGAGTATTACTATGTCACAGCTGCACGGAATCCTAACTGCTTTCGAAATGAGAAAAGGGGGTCCATCAGATATCAGAGAAGCCGCATTCAGAGCTTCAAGAAAAGGAGAACTCAATGAGTTAGGACATACGTCAGAAGGAGAGGAAGAATCAAACTTTGTCAAGAACCTTCAACGGGGTTCTGGAGGATTCAGAGGTAAACAACCTTTCAAATGTTTTGCTAGCGGAAGAGTAGGTCATTATGCTACCAAATGTCCTCACAAAGATAAGCTTGATAAAGGTAAGGAATCAACAACATGGAATAGAAAAAAAAGTGTAAATAAGAAGAGCTACTATATGCATGAAGATAGTGATGGTTTATCAAATAGTGATGAAGATGAAAATAGTAATGATTATAGACTTCTAATGGCTTTTGAAGATGATGATTTCTTGGATGCTTCAGACGAAGATGGCATCTATGAAGAAATTTCTAAACTTAAAATCTTTTTAGAAGAAAAGAGTATGATTATGGATACTCTTACATTCCAACTTGTTGAAAGGGAAAAACACAATGAAAAGTTAGAATGTGAAATTGTGGGGCTAAGAAAAGTAATTGAGAAAACAAAATCTCTCAATCTTAAGTTTGCTAAAGGATCAGAAACTTTAGATGAAATTATTAAGGTGCAACATTATCCTCTAATAAAGACAGGTCTTGGATATACTGAAGAACCATGTCAAGCAAAGAAGCCATCAACCTCCAAAAGCTATCTTGATGCAGCAAGGAGAAATGAACAGGTTGACAATCGTCAATAGATGCTTAAAGCAGATCACCAGGTAAATCGAGTTCAATCTACTTCAAGGATGAATAGAAGCTATAACCAACCACAGGTAAATCATTCTCAATTTGCTTCAAGAATGAATGTCAATGGAAACTGCAACCACCAGGTCAGTAGATTCGATAATCACAGGAATTTCTTTAATGGCCAATGTTTTTCATGTCATAACTTTGGACACAAAACTGCTCAATGTGTTGCTTACAAGACCATCATGACTAGAGAAGCACAAAATCGAAGAAATGTGACTGGGATAATGAAAAAGACCTCCAATAACTTTTCTGCTCTTGAAAATGAAATAGAATGCTCTATCTGTAACAACTTTGGTCATGAAGACTTTGAATGCAGGAGTAAATTTCGGCAAACACCGCAGAAGGAGAAAGCCTCACTGGTTCCCAAAACATGGAAAAAGAAAGAACCGCAAACTAAAATATGTGGTATAGCCTTATATGCAGAAGCATAAGAAAATCAATGGTACATCGACAGTGGATGCTTGAAACACATGACAGGTGATAAAGAAAAACTTCAGTCATATAGTGCCTTAGAAAAGGAAAGGAAGGTCTCATTTGGAAATGACACCCCTACAACCATAAAAGGTGAAGGCTTTGTTCTCTTAAAAGAAAAGGTCAAAGCAGGGAATGTTATGTATGTTGATGGTTTAAAGCATAATCTATTGAGTGTTAGTCAAATGTGTGATCAAGGAAATGAGGTAGTATTTCGATCAAATGGATGTGTTGTTCGTGAGCTTGATACAGGAGAAACAGTGATCAAAGGCATAAGAACTCCAAATAATTTATTCATACTCAAGGGAAGACAACAACAATGCTATCTAAGCAAAAATGATGAACACTGGCTACGACACAGAAGATTGGGGCATCTAAGCTTCCCTCAGATAAGGAAAGCATGCAAATTCCAGGTTGTTTGTGATCTTCCTAACATCAGAATTCCAGAAAATACAATATGAAAATCATGTCAATTTGGTAAGCAAACCAGAACACATTTCCCTGTGAAGGAAGGATCAGCTAGTAAGCCGCATGAACTTGTCCATACTGATTTATGTGATCCATCAAGGAAAAAGTCACCTCGTGGAGAAGAATACTTTATATTGTTCACTGACGACTTTTCCAGAATGTATTGGATAGGACTTCTAAAGCATAAAGATGAAGAATTTAAAAATTTCAAAGCATTCAAAGCTATGGTTGAAAATGAATCAAATCGCAAAATCAAATGCCTCGGATCTGATCGAGGAGTGGAATTTATCTTGGATGAATTCTTTGACTTCTGTGAAGAACATGTAATAAGAAGGGAATTCTCTACCGCAAGGACTCCTCAGCAAAATGGAGTGGTAGAAAGGATGAACATAACTGTTCAACAAATGGCTCGTGCTATGCTAGATGAGTCTGGAACTCCTGTAACCTTCTGGGGTGAAGCTGCATTTGCTGCCGTCACTATTCTCAACAAAACAAATGTTCGGGTAAACAAAACTCAAACTTCTCATGAACTTTGGTATGGTAAGACTCCTACTGTAAAATACTTCAAAGTTTTTGGAAGCAAATGTTACATCAAAAGGACTGGTGAAAAACTTGGCAAGTTTGAACCTAAAGTAGCTGAAGACATTCTCCTTGGTTACTCTTCCCGAAGTAAAGGATACAAGTGTTATAATAAAAGACTAGGAAAAATTGTTGAAAGTATTGATGTTGTGGTTGATGAAGCAGGCGAAAGTCCAAAGAAGGTAAAAACTGAAGAGTGGGAAGATGATGAGGATTATCCTTCCATGTCAAATCAGACTAATGCTAAAGAAGAAGAAACCAATGAAGCAACAGAAGAGCAGATAACGGCAGAAGAAAAGACTCCATCCAGTTATGTTCAGAAAAATCATCCAGAGACTCAAATTTTGGGACAGAAAGAGGCAGGGGTGCAGACAAGAAGAACTATTATAGAAGCTTCAAGCTATCTAGCATTGCTTTCTTCCATCGAACCACAAAATGTACATGAAGCATGCAAAGATGAATGTTGGGTCAAGGCCATGAATGAAGAGCTTGAGCAAATTGAAAAGAATAATACTTGGGAATTGGTTCCTAGACCTCACGATAAGAATGTCATAGGAACCAAATGGATATTAAAAAACAAGCTAAATAAAAATGGAGAAGTTATTAGAGACAAGGCCAGAATTGTTTGTAAAGGGTATGCTCAACAAGAAGGTATAGACTTTGAAGAAGCTTTTGCACCTGTCGCTAGACTTGAAGCCATAAGAATGTTCCTTGCTCTTTCTAGCTTTCAGAAGTTCAAAGTATATCAAATGGATGTGAAATCTAACTTTCTTAATGGAGACCTAGAAGAAGAAGTATATATTGAGCAACCAGACGGATTCATCCTTGGAAATGATCCAAAAGTTGTACGCAGACTCAGAAAGGCTCTCTATGGTCTAAAACAAGCTCCAAGGGCCTGTTATTATCGACTTGACAAATACCTTCATCAACAAGGATTTTCAAAAGGATCAGCTGATAGCAATATATATATATAAATTGACAATGATAAATTGCTAATACTTGTTGTGTGTGTTGATGATATCATTTTTGGGAGTAATGAAGAAGCCATGAGTCAAAACTTTGCTTTGGTGATGCAAAAAGAATTTGAAATGTCCCTTCTTGGTGAGCTCACATATTTTCTTGGTCTACAAGTTCAACAAAATAAAGATGGTATTTTTCTATCACAAACCAAGTACCTCAAGCAAATCTTGAAGAAATATGGAATGGAAGATTCTAAACCAGTATGTACTACTATGGTAACAGGATGCAGCCTCAGCACAAATGATGAATCAACAACAGTACATCAACCATCCTACAGATCCATGATTGGTAGTTTTCTCTATATAACAGGTACCTGACTAGACATCATGCATGCAGTGGGAATAGTTGGAAGATTCCAAGCAAATCCAAAGGAAGCACACCTTCAAGTAGTCAAAAGGATTTTTAAATATCTTCAAGGGACACAAAACTTTGGTTTATGGTATCCCAGAGATACAGATCTTACACTTCATGCATATACATATGTAGATTGGGCAGGAAGCGTGGATGACACAAAAAGCACTAGTGGTGGTGCTTTCTATATGGGTTCCAGATTGGTGTCTTGGTTCAACAAGAAACAAAGTTCAATTGAATTATCTACATCTGAAGCAGAATATGTGGCTGCTGCATCTTGTTGCACACAACTCCTTTGGATGATGCAAACATTGCATGACATTCATATCACATATACTCCACCCATCTCCATTCTATGTGATAATACAAGTGCAATCAGTATTTCAAAGAATCCAGTCATGTATTTCAAGACCAAGCACATACCTATCAAATATCATTTTCTCCGGGAACAAGTGCTTGAACAAAAGGTCAAATTGGAGTATGTTCCCTCCAAGGAATAGGTTGCTGATATATTCACCAAACCACTACCCAGAGAGACATTTGAATACCTCAGACAGAAGCTGGGAGTAGTTGATGCATCATCTTGCTGTTGACACTTATCTATTTCAGATAACAATGGTTGTACGTGAGTTTCATGAAGCGTATCTGCGTACATATGCCGGTTGTTGTAGATACAACCACGTATATGTTGGTTTGAAGAATATCAGTGGGCCAGACTCAGGATGAAAAGAGTCTGATATGGGTCTAATAGTGATCATCTAGCACAGGTTCAGGGGGAGCATACACTTCTAATAATGCATTGTTGGCATTATCTTAGAAGATCTTGGTACAATTTCATAGTTGTTTTTGATTCAAGTGTAGAGGGAGATCATGGTTGCTGATCTAGATGGTGATTGACAGATGCTGCTGATGACTATCATAGTCTTGTTTTAGATATTTTGTCTCTATGTGATGTATATCTTTTATTATCAAGGTCATGCAACGACCTATTTTGTTTCCCCACTATGCTTGGGATGGATGATGTAATGTTCTTGTTTTATCATGTATAAACTTTTGGTGTATCCCCACTTGGTTGAATGGATGAGTCAATCTTTGTATATCCCCACTTGGTTGGGTGATGGATGTATGTATGAGTCTTTGGTGATAGGAAGGTCATTTATGATGTATGGAGTCATGTTCTTCTGGCAGAACATCTTTTTGCAGACCTTGCTTACAGTCACGGGGAGCATGATTAGCACACTTCAGCATATCAGAGAATTTAACATGCACTCAGGGGGAGCATAACCCTTTGCCCTTGATGACAAAGGGGGAGAGTGACTTGGGGTTGCCATCAAGTCCAAAGGGGGAGATTGTTGGCATTATGACACTGGTTTGGCACTATGACATAGTGTTGTCCTTGATGGCAACTCACACAAATGACAGATCACAGATTCAGGTTCTCATAATGAAGGAAAAAGAGGTATACGTAGGTTTCCCTTGACCAAGCCACGTATACACATGAGTTCACCGACCAAAAGGTGCGTATGCGTATACATTCACTTTCACGCAAGGAAAGGCACGTACATGTTAAAAACTTGGTTTTGGTCCGTGGTATTTTGACCCGTGGTATTGATCCAAGGTATCTTGAGCGAAGTATTGACCCTAGGTATTTGGTCCAAGGTATTGCTTCTAAGTGGTTTTGGACCATGGTAATGAGTAAGGCCTAAGACTATAAAAGAAGGAGGAGATCGTTAGGCAAAGGCACTCAAGAATTGAATATTTAATGAAGAGCAAGATCTAGAATACTGGTCATTGGGTTATGATGCATAGCTAGATCTGAATCAAGGAGGAACCTGAGCACTTGAAGAAGGATAAGTTCTATTGATGGGTCAAGATCTTAAGACTTGAAGAGAAGGATCTTTATGTGTTTTGATCTTTTATCTGAATAGTGGGCGCATGTTGTAATCTGTAAATGTGATGATCTGGGTATAACTCATGTCTGAATAGTTGTAAAGGTTAAATCATCTTTTACAGATCTATACGCAGGTTCATTACAGCAAGGGTGCGTATACATGTTGGTTCAGCATTTCAAAACAACGTATATGCAGGTTTGTCTTGAGAAAAGTGCGTATGCACGTAGGTTCGACACATTGAAGTAGCATACACCTCATAAAATATGTTTTAGCTACTTCTGTCTATTGTTGCAGTGTTCTGGGTTCTGGCTTGGGTTCTAGTTACTGTTACTGTGTTCTGGTTACAACTTTCAGAAAAGTGATTGTTTGATTCAGTTTTGGTTGGTACAAAGGATATTAGTTGATGCAAATATATTTGATGTTTGATTGATGTTATTGAAGGATCCAGTCTGAAAATTTATGAAACGTTGTCGCTGGAAGAAAAGAGAAGGTTGTAGCCTTCTGTAGGTTAGCACCTACGTACTAGTACATCAGCTAGTACAAGAGCTAAGGGGGTTGTAGCTCCCTTCCAGGAGAAGCTGGAGAATGAGAGAAGGTTGCAACCTTCTGCAGGTAGAAGCCTCCGTACTGGTATAAGACTGCACCAGTACAGAAATATTGTAAAAAGAAGTTTCTTATTAAAAGAAGATAGAGACGAATTGCAGCAGGTGGTTTTCACCCACATTGGGTTTCCACCTTATATCTTGTGTTCTTGTGTGTGACTGTCTGCTCTGTTTTTACTGTACCTAGTTACTGTTATGTGGTTATGATACACAGATTAAAGATTAACATCTGATGAATTAAATAAATTATAAGTCTGCAAGATATACGCTAGTTTTCTTAACAACAGTTGCGTATATACACAAGTTTCATTAACTGAAGTAGCATATATAAATCTGATTGTGAAAAGAAATATTATTGACTTGTTAATACTGATTCACCCCCCTCCCCTCTCAGTATTATTTCCAATAATTGGTATCAGAGCAGGTCCTTCAGAAGAAGTTTTATCTCTTGAAGAAAGATCTATCATCATGAGCAACTACGAAAGAGAGACATCCATCAGGCCACCAATCTTTAATGGGAGCAACTTCGTCTATTGGAAGGTAATAACCACAACCTATCTTCAATCTCTTGGAACAGAAGTTTGGGATATTGTGGAATGAGGATACACATTTCCATCAGCAACTCCTACATATACGGTAGGTAAAAAGCAATATGAAACAAATGCAAAGGCTGTCAATACTCTACTAGGGAGTCTGTCACAATCAGAATTTGTCAAGGTTATGCAGCTCAAAATCGCTAATGAAATATGGGAGAAGATCATTATAAGCTATGAAGGAGACGATCAGGTAAAACATGCAAAACTACTATCTCTCAGAATTCAATATGAAACTCTCAGAATGCACAATGATGAAAGTGTAGCTAATTATTTCTTATGTATAGATGAGATTGTTAATCACATGAAAAACTTGGGTGAAGAGATAAAAAAAGTTACTTTAGTTGAAATGGTTCTAAGATCCTTGTCTTCTAAATTTGAATCAAAAGTTTATGCCATAGAAGAAAATCACGATCTTCAGAGTATTACTATGTCACAACTGCACAGAATCCTAACTGCTTTCGAAATGAGAAAAGGGGGTCCATCAGATATGAGAGAAGCCACATTCAAAGCTTCAGGAAAAGGAGAACTCAATGAGTCAGGACATACGTCAGAAGGAGAGGAAGAATCAAACTTTGTCAAGAACCTTCAACGGGGTTCTGGAAGATTCAGAGGTAAACTACCTTTCAAATTTTTTTCTTGTGGAAGAGTAGGTCATTATGCTGCCAAATGTCCTCATAAAGATAAGCTTGATAAAGGTAAGGAATCATCAAAATGGAATAGAAAACAAAGAGTAAATAAGAAGAGCTACTATATGCATGAAGATAGTGATGGTTTATCAAATAGTGATGAAGATGAAAATAGTAATGATTATAGACTTTTGATGGCTTTTGAAGATGATGATTTCTTGGATGCTTTAGACGAAGATGGTCTCTATGAAGAAATTTCTAAACTTAAAATCTATTTAGAAGAAAAGAGTATTATTATAGATACTCTTACATTCCAACTTGTTGAAAGGGAAAAACACAATGAAAAGTTAGAATGTGAAATTGTGGGTCTAAGAAAAGAAATTGAGAAAACAAAAGCTCTCAATCTTAAGTTTGCTAAAGGATCAAAAACTTTAGATGAAATTATCAAAGTGCAGCGTTCTCCTCTGATAAAGACAGGTCTTGGATATACTGAAGAACCATCTCAAGCACAGAAGCCATAAACCTCCAAAAGCTATCTTGATGCAGCAAGGACACTACAAACAATGTATACTTTGAAACGGGAACTGATACTGTTACCCGTTTTGTAGAGGTGGCAAAAAAATGACCCGATTTTCAAAAGTGGTGATGCAGAATACACATGTTTTTTTTAGAACATGGTTTTTGGAACTTTAATTTTTTCATGTGCATTAAGTTTTAGAATGGTAGTGAATGGTAGTGATTTTCATCCTGATTTTAAAAAGTGAGTATTCTGCATCACACCCTTTTTTTAAAAGACCTATTTTTTTACTTTAAATTTTCTAGTGTGTGAAATGTAAAAAATTATTTTCTAAATTTGATAGTTTTTGAAGTGGTCATTTTATTCATATTTTCTTGTTCTCTATCTTAATTTTTTTTTTTTTAGTGGGGTTTTTATTTTTTTGCGTTTTTAAATTAGAAAGTCGATAGTTTGAATTTTAGATAATCTACATATTTATACATCCTTAATTAATTTTTCAATCCACATGAAATAATTGTTTCTAAGAAACAACATTTTTTAACAATGGACATAAAAATAACCATTTTTAACATAAATATAACAAAAAAACTAAACGTTTTGATAATTTTTTGCTAGAATTAACATGTCAAAATCACAATTTTTATACAAAAATATTAACTAAAAATGGTCAAATAATAGTTTTTTTTATGAATTTCATGTCAAAAAATAATAATAACAACTTTTTTTTTTCAAAAAATAATAATTAACTAAAAAATCAATGCGAAAATCACAGTTGTGCTCTCCCCGCCCACCCCTCCACCGCCACCGCCCCCGCCCACCCCTCCACCGCCACCGCCCCCTCCCCGCCCACCCATCCCCCGCCACCGCCACCGCCACTGCCCCCCCGCCCACCCTACCCACACCCTCCCCGCCGCCCCTCCACCGCCACCCCGCCCACCCCTCCACCGCCACCGCCCCCTCCCCGGTCCCCCCGCCCACCCCGCCCACCCCTCCACCCACACCACCCCCTCCCCGCCCACCGCCAGCGCCCCCTGCCCGCCCACCCCGCCCACACATCCCCTGCCACCGCCCCCTCCCCGGCCCCCCCGCCCACCCCGCCCACCCCTCCCCGCCCACCCCGCCCACCAATCCCCACCACCGCCCCCTCCCGGCCCCCTTGCCCACCCCTCCACCGCCACCGCCCCCTCTCCGACCACCCCTCCCCCTCCCCCTCCCCCGCCCCCTCCGTGGCAGTGGCACCCTTGGGCCGCCTCGCCCCGCCCGACCGGTGGCGGGTCGATTCCGGGAATCGACCCGCCGCCGGTCGGGCGGGGCGGGGCAGCCCGGGGGTGGCGCTGCGCGGATCTAGAACACATCTACCCAAATCTTCAAGTAATTTCGAATCAAACAATGAATACTTTATTCTCCCACCTTCACATGCAATTGCTTTATTTCTAGACGCACGTTAGGAGGGACAATGTTGAAAATGGATCCACCTTTTTTAAGAGTTGATCTAGTCTATATACTCGTCGCACTTCATTTTATCCCATTCTCTTCTCTTAAACTTCTCTTTTCATTCCTTTTTTTCTAGTTTGTTTCCTCCTATTTGAATTCTCTCATGCATCCCCCTAGCAACTTCCCCTGAATCCTTCTTCTTATTCCAAGAATGGAGGTGAGACACCTCTTTAGTCTTCCTAGTCAGAATTTGCCTCCAAAATTTCTTAGGAGCTAGCTTAGAGAGGTGTAAGAGATTCCCTTGTCTTTGACGAATGTATTGCCTCTTTTTCCTTTTAGTTAGGGATTTATATATTTTTATCTTGTCCATTTTAAGAGATTCATCAACAGCTTCCTTAATTGCTCTCCTCGCACTTTTACACTCTTTGTCATACCATGGATTGGTTTTGCTATTTCTTTTATTATTTGATATAGGAAAAATAATTTGCAAAATTTGATAACTAATTCTCTAAATCCCTTTCCAAGACTAACACTTGAAAAATCAATTAGGTAACAAACATGCTATTAGATAGAACTATTTGTTTCTTTATTTCACCAAACCAAATTGAAAAAATAATTTTATAAATTAAAAATCAATAATACAATCTTAGAAGCAGTTTAAACCTATTATTATAATCATGATGTGAAATTGAATAGCTAGATTCTTAGCACATCTAATATTCTCTTTTATTCTGCTATCAATGATATCATATTTTCCAACGTTTGATACATTGTGCAAGGCCTATCTATATAAAAGGATCATGAAATACAAAAAATGGAGAACCTTTTCCCACGAGCATGTGTGTGCTTGACACAATAATACTTGCAACAACAAATATTCAATAAGATGCAGACACTTTTAAATTGGTTGTAATTTGGAGAACCTGATCTTTTTTCAACCTTTTGAACTCATTTCTGTATCAGCCATAGCCAATATTATGCTTTGACTTCCTTAAAATTTTCAATGGTTAGAAGAATAAATTACTGATTAGCAGAAATAGTAAGATATGTACAATTTTGGTTTTGTTAATATCACAGTTATGAGATCAAATTACATGTTATAAGTTTAGAAATTTAATTTAAGACATCATTAAATCATTATCCAATATAGCATACAACATTTAACCTTATAAATAGTGTTTTATTAGCACAGGGTCCACATTAAATATATTATTTACTTCTTCCAAATCATCTGGGGAGGGTTTCAAATGGTCTGCCTTCCATACGCTACATGCAGAAAATACATTCCAAATAAGATTTAATTTTATAAATAGTGTTTTTGTTAGTACAGGGTCCACATTAAATATATTACTTACTTTTTTAAATCGTTATACATCTTTACAAAAGAAGAAAAAGGCAGTGACATCATTACCAAGGCAGTGACATCATTACCATGCAACTCTTGTGTTATAAAGAATACGAAATTCAAATATAAAAGTGTTTATGAATATCAAATATAAAAAATTATATATATCGTATAATTTTTTATTATACATTTTTATACTTTGAAATTCGCATATTTTAAAGCTCCAAATTACTTTTCCATTATTCTAGAGTCGTATAAGACAACCAAGTTGAATAATCAAACACCAACTGGAAACTAAAAGTCCGATATCTTGCGAGAAAACTCGAGCGTTGTACTTAATATGTTATTTCTCAAGTGATTCTCTATATTCTATGTTTTTAAGAATTCCTAACTAAGAAGTTGTTTGCTAAACCAACCAAAAACTGAGACAATCAGGCACAAAATCATGACAATTTGTAATAAAACAATAACTAATATACTGTATACAATATTGAGGAAAGCTTGATGATGGTAATACAACAAGGAGAAAAAACTAAAATATTCAGTACCGTACCAAATAATCCGTCTGAATATATAAACTAGAGCTCACAAGCTCCGAAGCCGGTACGGGTTGATTCCCGGAATCGACCCGCCGCCGGTCGGGCGGTGCAGGGTGGCGCAGCCCCACCCCGCGCCACTCTGCCCCGCCCGACCGGCGGCGGGTCGATTCCGGGAATCGACCCGTACCGGCTTCGGAGCTTGTGAGCTCTAGTTCATCCCACATTTTATATTAATTGGGATCGTACGCATCCGTAGAGATTATGGCGATTCCTCTTGCCATTAAGAAATCTCCGACCATATTGAAATTTAACCATGTATCTCAGAAAATTGAAATTAGTTGGGAATATTGTTAGCGAATAACAAATCTTCCTACGATGTTTCGTTCTTGCGTGAAAATTCCTTACATAAAAGGTAGTGACTGTTCCAGTTGAATTCCCTTGGATCAGCTTAATGCTCATGCTCATGCTGCCGAAGAGGTATTCATCCTTGGACTGAAAACCAGAACCTGGTGAAACAATTACTAGAATTATTATTACAATTCCTATAATTCAATACATAAGGAATCTTGGATGTCAACAAAAATGAAATATTGTACTTGAAGATCGATCCATAGTGAGCTGAGCTGTTTGGTTATTATCCAAGAATCTAACGGTTCCCCATAAGATTTTGAAATTATCGTTGAAATTCGAGGATTCTACTAAGGATAGAAACGGAATCAGAATCAGGACTGAACTTATGTATATCAGCTCTCCAGAAAACATTCCAAATCCTAAAAGCTTTGCAGAGCTCTTCATTGCTGGTGTGATGAGCCCCAATTTTGGTACAATTTGGGCTCATTTTGGCCTATTATACTTGCTCAAACCATTCATATTTTATTGCTTATGCATGCATTTCTTAGTTTGTTCATGTTGTTTGTAGGAAGAAGGGTAGGCACTCTATCTACGTGACTAATGCATTATGATTCCAGGTTTTGGCATTAAAAGGGAGCAAAAGACAACGAAAAAGGAGACAAGGAGACAACGAGGTGGCACTGCTGGTTTTTAGGAGAGGATGTCCACGGTCTTGGGGACATTCCTCGTGATTCCCACCAAGAACTCCGAGGTCCAATCCATCTCCCCTCCGAGCTTAGAAGCAGCTAGCTGTTCTACAGGAACAAGAGTTACAACTGTTCTACAGGAACAACACTTATGACTGTCCTACAGGATCAGCAGTTAAACTCTAGTTGGACAGCCGAGCTCCTAAAATCAAGGACACTTGTTGGATCACTGTTTTGCATAAGTATAGAGGCCATAGCCTTTGATAGGTTGTTGAAACTTTCGCATTACTATTGTAATTTTGGAGCACAGCTCGGTGTTAGTTCTTGTTGTAAGCCAGTTTTGGCATAACATCAGATTATGAATAAAGAAGGCAGATTTTGATCTAGCTCTGAGTTTTCTTAAGGAGACTATAGCTCTCAGGTTAGGGCCCAACCTGAGAGCCATAGATCCCCTCTGCTGTAGTGTTGTTTGCATTTCGTTTCAGCACTCTGAGTTTTCATTTCCACATGCAATTTGAATTACAGGTTTTTGAATTAGTCTTTTTCATGAGCATAGATAGGACTAGTTTATGGTTGAATTGCTTTCGGTTGTTTAGTTAGATTAGCAGGTTGATAATACATTGGAGCTCCAACAAAAAAGGTTGAGGAAGTCTCCACTGCCATCTCCGTTTGGAGATTGGAGTGCAGCCTATACCAGCCACAAAAATACGCATTTCTTTATTTCATGATTGCTGCAAACATAGTCACGTTATGTTAGATGCTTCCACATGATTCACACCTGCACCACACTCCTTCATCACAACTTCATGCACATTCTCCTTCGCGTTTTGGATTGCTGTTCATTGAATTTACAAGCACAGGTAGTTTAGGTTAATGCATTTTTGGTTTGGTGACAATCATAAGCATTTGTTTCACTTACACTGCTCTCTCTCGTTCCATTACCTTCTCCTCCATCTTGATCACGCATGCAAACACATCTTTGCCCTCTGTTCCGCTCTGTTATCTCCCAAAGTCTTTCACTCCTCACGTAACTTCATTCTCTAGCCCTTTCGTTGACATAGCCCTTTACCTTCCAACCTACTCCCTACACTCACTTCCCATCCTATTCTTCCACTTCTGAGCCATCACCAGCCTCATTCCTACCTTACACATCTCCCCCTACAATTTCATCACTCCTCCATCACGCCAAACACTCACGATAGGTCATCCTGTAGTCGTTTGAAGACATCCTGTAGAAACCAGAGTATCCTGTAGGATCCCCTGCAGACATCCTGTAGGAGGCCACTCACTCGGTTGCTGAGCATCTGAATGCGAGGAACCTCTGTGGATGGATGCTAAGGATCCCTAGGGACCTCTCCTAGCCTCCCCAACCTGTCCCACGCTTTCCTTCCTTCTCCATCCCATCTGCACAACCAAACCCTAATTAGCACTCAATCACAATCATTCCATACACTTAAAGGAAAAATACAAAAACATGTCTTTTATGATGCAAGCAGCTTAGATCCATGCATTTTCACTTATTAGAGGTAACAACAGCATTGGTAGAGGTTTCATTCACATTCTTTGCATTATAGAGGTTAGACTAGTTAAATTAGGGTTTCCTAGGTTTACATGCTTTGATTTGCTTTCAGTCCATTTTGTCAAGTAGAGTAGTTTTCCTTTGAGAATAGCTTTCGTCCATCAATTAGCAAGCTTCTTCTGAGAGCCTATAGAAGTTGGCTTGAGCCCTAGCGGACTTGTGCCAGCTGACCAAGTGACAGCTGCGACAAGAGCTAGTACTTGTGCATATAGCACCGTCGCTTCCAAGTTTGTACGAACTACCGGGTTGATAAAATGAGAGACAGGAAGCCCCAGGAGTTGTAGCATTATTGCTACAATACTGGAGCTCACCATCTTTTTGGCGCCGTTGCCGGGGAAGCGTCAGAGTATTAGTAATTGTTGCTCTTCTTCTACTTTCGTACTCTTACTTCTGCTCAGTAGTTTATTTCATTTCCATTCTGCAAAAGTAGCTTAGTATTTCTTGCTTTCCTAGCTTAGTATTTCCTGCTTTCATAGATTAGCATTTCTTGCTTTCATAGATTAGCATTTCCTGCTTTCCTAGATTAATATTTCTTGCTTTCCTAGCTTAGTATTTCCTGATTTCATAGATTAGCATTTCCTGCTTTCCTAAATTAATATTTCCTGCTTTCCTAGAATTAGCTTTCCAATTCCGCAAATTTCATTTGAGCAATATAGTTAGTGTAGATCACTCTATTTCAGTTTTGCAGGTACCAAAGAAAAAGCAAAAGCACAAAAATAAAGAAAAGTCCTTTCCATTTCATGCCTCGTAGGAACCGAGATAGATCAGGCAAATTCCTACCAAACACCCCCACCACATCACTGAGTCACCCTTCTCTCTTCTTTGGTGACAGTGACCCAGAGGAACCTATAGGTGAACATCCTGAGATATACCAAGACCCTATAGAAGAAGAAGAGTTAGAGACCACTCCATCTGAAGCCATGGCTGATAATAGAAGAGAAGATGAGAGAATAGAAGGAGCTTTCCCCATCCGAGAGACCAATGGAGAGATGAAAATGAAGAACATTAGCCCCTCCGCCTTGCCTCACTTCCATGGACTGACCACTGAGGATCCTGATACCTTCTTGTTTGAGTTTGTTGTCCTTTGTAGAACCTATGACTATACTGAAGATGAGCAAAAGCTGAAGCTTTTCCCTTCAACCCTTAAGGATGCAGCACTACGCTGGTTCATGGGACTACCTGGGAATAGCATCTCTACTTGGGCTCAAATGCAGCAAGCCTTCAATACCAAGTATAGGGATTACTGTAGGTCTAAGGAAACCAAGGGAGAGATCTTTCGGATGACCATGGGGAGTGATGAATCTTTAGAGGATTATGAGGAGAGGTTCCAACTTAGTTATAAGCGGGCCAGGTGCACACTTGACCCTGAATCCCTCAAGTTGGTTCTACTCCGAGGAGTCCCTGAAGATCTCTTAGACACCCTTCACATGTTAGCTGGGGGGGACATTTACCAACTGCCTTATGAGGACATCAAGACTGTGTTCAGAAATCATTCCAGGGCAACTAGGAAACGAGGTAGAGGAAATCTCCTCTCCACTGGTGTCCCTTTCTCCAAACATGAGTTTACAAACCAATTAGAAGATCTTAAGAGTGAGGTGAGACAGACCATTGCCATGCAGCTGGACACATTCAGGATCCAACAGAAGAAAGAAGAAGCTGAGAGAGCCTTGGCTGTCTTCTGCCCTAGGTGCACCAGAAGACACCCTAAGAACGAATGCCCATTACATTCGGTTGAAGTGTGTTTCGTTTGTGAGGAGGACCACCCAACAAATCAGTGTCCAACCTTACCTGGGTTTAAAGCCATGTACCAAGGGACCGAAGTTCCCACAGAGCCTCTCTATTACCTCAACCAAAGGAGGCCACAAGGATCTAGACCTTATCAGCAGGGGATGCAAGGGGCATCTCAAGCTTATTACAACCCCAACCAGTCAACTACGATGCCTTCCTGGGGTCCCCCTGCTCATCCTTCTTGGTCCATGCCTCCTCCATGGTCTTATCCACCTCAGTACCCCACTCAACCTACTTCTCATCCATATCACTCACATACCCAGCCACAACCTCAATGGAATGCACCTCAGTCGGGGTGGAGGCCTCAGTACAACACTCCACCCGCCATTCTGCCTCCACCTCCAGTTCAACCACAACCATTACCTCCTGCTCCTCCAAGGCAACCTCAAATGCCTGCTCAACCGAACCCGAACCCCAACAATAGACAGGCTCAGCAGGTATATACTGGGGAGACCTCATGCCCTACCTATGCTGTGGAGATCGAGGAGATCAATCTTAGATCTGGAAAGACTCTTCCAGATCGCCAACCTCCTCCCCCAGAGGATGAGGAAGACCATCAGGAGAGTGAACCAAAGCCTATTCCACCCTTTCCTGAGAGACTAACAGCCACCACACAACCCAACCCAGAGGAGGATGAGCTTCTGGGAGAGCTCAAGCAGTTGTGTGTAAAGATACCCCTTCTCCAAGCTATCAAGGATGTGCCAATATATAACAAGCTGGTTAAGGAGAAGTGTTTCAAACACCCAGGCAGACGGAAGAAAGATGCCTCAACTATCAATGTCATAGGACAACTGTCTGACCTTATGCTAGGACAAGTCATCTGCCCAAAGTACCTAGATCCTGGAAGTCCTGTAGTAGATGTTCACATCAATGGCACCATTATCCCCCACACCTTGATTGATCTGGGGGCGGCCATCAATGTGATGACCAGCGATACCATGCTTAAACTCAATCTTCAGGGTTCCTTGAGGAAGACCTCGACAGTACTGCAATTAGCAGACCGCTCCACCGTGACTCCCGAAGGGATTGTGGAGGATGTCATGGTCTCCATCGATTCTTGGGAATACCCTGCAGACTTCCTGGTTCTGCAACCAAAGGCCAAGCTTACTGGATATCCTCTCATCTTGGGAAGGCCTTGGTTAGCTACTGCAGATGCTTACATAAGTTGTTGGGCAGGAAACATGACCATAAAAAATGGTCCCATGTCCAAGCAGCTAGTCCTATACCCTCCTGCCCAACCTTCTTTAGAGCATGATTTACCACTCTGGTTGGAGGAAGGAGAAGAAGACGAGGTGTATTCAGCACCTCTGTGTACCCTAGAAACCACTAAAAGAAATCCCCCAACCGAGGATGACTTGATTGAGACTCTGATCCAAAACCCACCTACCAGTGCGCTACCTCTAGAAAAATTGGTGGAGGATGCCCAAGCTAGCACCTTAGTGGATCTTTGTACAACCAACCCTGTCACTCCCAGAGTTAAGAATGTGGAGTTCGGCCCTGAGAGAGCATTGAAAATCAGCTCCTCCCTATCTCCTTCCCAGGAAAAGGAGCTGTGTAGTCTGTTGGCCAACCACCTAGATGCTTTTGCTTGGAGCTATAAAGAGATGAAAGGAGTCCATCCCTCAGTCTGTACCCATCATATATACATCAAAGAGGATTGTAAACCGGTTAGGCAACCTCAGAGGAGAATGAATCCAGCACTTAAAGACATTGTCAAGGAAGAATTGCAGAAACTGTTGGATGCCGGATTCATCTACCCCATCTCAGACAGTGAATGGGTGTCCCCTCTAGTGTTGGTTCCCAAAAAGAATGGGAAGTGGAGAATCTGTGTGGATTACCGTGAGCTGAACAAAGCTACCAAGAAAGACCATTTCCCTCTACCTTTCATAGATCAAGTGTTGGATGGACTGGCAGGAAAGAAGTTCTTCTCTTTCCTGGATGGGTTTAGTGGGTACAATCAAATCCAAATCAGCCCGGAAGACCAAGATAAGACCACCTTCACTTGTCCTTGGGGTACCTTTGCCTACCGAGTCCTTCCCTTTGGACTATGCAACGCTCCTGCTACCTTTCAGAGAGCTGTCTTGAGCATCTTCTCAGAGTTGGTCCATGATGCAGTAGAAATCTATATGGATGACTTTACTCCTTACGGGGCTAACTTCCAGGAAGCATTGTCCAACTTGGGAAAAGTCCTCGCCAAGTGCATCGAGATGAACTTGTCCCTTAGCCCTGAAAAATGTGAATTCCTAATGACTGAAGGGACCGTGCTAGGCCATACCATCTCTTGCCAAGGGTTACAGGTGGATCCCAACAAAATTGCTCTAATCAAGAAGGTTCCACCTCCCCAAAAGGTCAGGGATGTTAGGAGTTTCTTGGGATTAGCGAGATACTACAGGAGATTCATTAAGGACTTCAGCAAGTTAGCCTCACCATTGTTTGGTCTGTTGGCAAAAGATGTGGAGTTTAAGTGGACTGACGATTGTCAGAAGAGTTTGAATGAGTTAAAGGACAAGTTGGTGTCAACACCAATCTTGAGAGGTCCAAACTGGGCCCTACCTTTCCATCCACACTGATGCCTCGAACAGAGCCATAGGTGCAGCTTTAGGACAAGTTGAGTAGAAACTTCCATATGCCATTTACTTTGTTAGCAAAAACTTGTCCAAAGCTGAGCTGAATTACACTGTAACCGAGAAGGAATTCTTGGCTGTGGTCCATGCATTAAACAAGTTCCGACATTATATTACTGGTTACCAGACCTTTGTACATATTGACCATGCTGCTATTAGATATTTGATGAATAAACCAGATGTGAATGCTCGTATTATTAGATGGTTACTTTTATTGCAGCAGTTTGATTTAACCATTGTTGATAAACCAGGTAGAGAAAATGTTGTTGCTGACTTTTTATCTAGATTGGATTTGTCTGCATATGAAGATGGGACGGTGGATGACCAGATGCCTGATGAGCATCTGTTTGCTATCTCAGTACTCTCTCCATGGTTTGCTGATATAGCAAACTACCTTGTTTCAGCTCAGTTCCCTCCACACCTCTCTTCAAAAGAGAAGAGCAAAATCATCAGAAAAAGTGCCTCATTTACTTGGATCGGGGGCAACCTGTTCAAGCTTGGCCCCGATCAGATCTTAAGGCGTTGTGTAAGGGAGGAGGAAGTCTTTGATATCCTCCTCACTTGTCATGATGGGCCTTGTGGAGGGCATTTTGCAGCAAAGAGAACTGCCTTCAAGATCCTGCAGGCAGGCTACTATTGGCCCACACTTCATCAAGATGTCAGAAGATATGTCAGTCAGTGTGACCAATGTCAAAGAATGGGGAAACCGACCCAAAGGGATGAGATGCCTCTCCAACCTCAAGTGACTCTTGAGCCATTTGAGAAGTGGGGCATGGACTTTGTGGGTCCAATCAATCCCTCTTCGAGGCAAAGATCCTACATCATTGTGTGTACTGACTACTTGACAAAGTGGGCAGATACCAAAGCAATCAAGGCAGCAACAGAAGAGAAAGTGGTCGAGTTCCTAAGAGAGAACATCTTCTACAAGTTTGGCTACCCAAGAGAGCTGGTGACCGATCAAGGGAGCCATTTCACCTCCAACCTGGTTGAAGATCTCCTAGCTCATCACAAGATCAAGCATAGGACTTCCACTCCCTATCATCCTCAAGCAAATGGGCAGGTGGAAGTCACCAACAGAGCATTAGAAGGGATCTTGACCAAAGTGGTGAGCAGCAGCAGAAAAGATTGGGCAGATCGCCTGGTTGAGGCCACATGGGCCTACAACACCACTTGGAAGACCACCACCGGTTTCACACCATATGAGCTGGTCTATGGGAAGAGAGCTTTTCTGTCCATTGAGTTTGAGTATAACACTCTGAGGATGGCAGCTCAGCTGGACCTAGATCTCAGCCATGCACAACAAGAAAGGTTATTGCAGCTGAATGGACTGGATGAGCACCGCATGCAGGCCCTCCTTCACTCAGAAGTGGTTCAACTTCAGAGGAAGGTGTGGCATGACCAACATCTCCATGACAAGCAATTTCAGCCGGGAGATTGGGCTTTGTTGTATGATTCCAGATACAAAGATTTCAAGGGGAAGTTGAGAACCAGATGGCTGGGACCATATTCAGTGGAAAAGTGTCATGACAATGGATCTGTCCTCATTCGAACCATTGATGAGGAAGCCATTCCCATGCTTGTCAATGGGCATCGATTGAAGATCTACAGGAAGCCTCCCTCAAGACAAGAGTTCATCCAAACAATGGAGAAGGCAGTATTGGTCATAGAGAAGGGTCCTGCCCCTGCTTTGGGCACACCCTGAAGAATCTAAAAAAAAAAATAAAAAAAATAAAAAAAAAATAATAAAGATCCTTGGGTGAAAACCTCTCTGAGGCGCCCAAGGCAGGTGGTAGGGGTGAAAACCTCATTGAGGCGCCCTTGCTATCTTTCAAAAAAAAAAAGAAAAAAAAGAGATAAAGATCCTTGAGTGAAAACCTCTCTGAGGCGCTTAAGGCAGGTGGTAGGGGTGAAAACCTCATTGAGGCGCCCCTGCTATCTTTCAAAAAAAAAAAAGAAAAAAAAACAAAAAAAGAAAAAATACAAGATCAATAAGTCATTATGTGAAATTTGCATGCAGATTGCAGGTGTTCTATGGAGGAGAGGAAGCCTCTCAACTCAAGGCCAAAAGTCCTTATCATGCAGTCAGGACACCTCACCAGCACCTCCTCCAAGAGTGCTTATGTTCTTCAAGGTATATGCACTTTCATTATAAATTGAGTCTCCTACAGGAAGACACAGATTTTCTACAGGAAGGTGCGAGTTTCTACAGGAAGGTGCAAATTTCTACAGGAAGAGCTGCCTGTCTACAGGAAGCTCTGTATTTCTACAGGAAACTTCCTGTAGAAGCTCAGAACGGCCCAGAATGCGTTTCATGAGCAGATCTGATGACTACGGGTTGGTGTGGACGCATGCAAGCCACTTTTGGGCCCATGCATGACGCTGTTACCTTACTCCACCACCCGTGTCGACATGCGGCCAAGTCCCTGCACCCACAAAGAAAATCGATGAGTTCTCGCGGGCAAGCCATTTCCAAAGGTAACAAATGACGAGATCTCATACCATATGCATCAAGAGCGCTGGGATCGTGATCGAGAAGCCGAAACCGCCAGCGTGCAGCATGCACCCAAGGAGGCGAGACTGTTACAAGGCATCCCGCGGGAATCCTGTAACAGTCAAACCTGCATGAGTGGATCCCATTCACAGCACCGCCATCCGAGATGAAACGCGGGCGCATGAAAGCAAAACCATCCACTCCAGCGTCAGCAACCTGTAACCATGAGCCTCCGGGTCTGTGTAAGCCGCGTGCAGCAGGTAGATCCGTCGTCCAAAAACTGAAAATCGTGTGCAGACGCGCGCAGGTAAGTGTCTCAACCTTCTCTCCATCAAATCGCATGAATATTACTTTGATTTGTTTGCATGGCGTAAGAGTGAATGGTTGAGCAGCCGTATGGCCAGTTGACTAGCCACGTCGGCTAGTTATGGTATAGTCGGATGATCGGGTGGCAGCCACGACGAAAAAATCAGCAGCACGCACGTGAGAATCCGTGGGAATGAGTTCAGCAGAAAAAGGCGGCGGCAGATCTGTGGGAATGAATGCGGCAGCAAGTGAATATGCCAGTGAGTGGTTGATGACGTCGCTCAACGGTCCGGCGGGGGATGAGCTGTCCCCCGCGCCACGGATCGCGCCGATTCAAAATCTAATCGGCTAGATTTTGACATGCATTCAATCAACCACCACTTCGAACTTGAGTGGCTCTTCTGATTTCCTCGGCACGTTGATACGCCAAGATTTCGGCTACCAGAACACCGGTGAAGCGCACCTCAACCGCAGTCCAATTGCAGTCCTCCCCGAAGTTTGCATACTGCTCCTACAGGAACAGTTTCTACAGGAACGCAGTCCTACAGGAAGCAGTCTCTACAGGAGCGCAGTCTTCTACAGGAACGCGGGTGTTCACGTAAAAAAAGGTGGCCGAGTAACGAGGTAACCCTGGACTCCTCATGCAATTGCTCATTTAAGGTGGTAGGATTATCAGTTACTGTCTGGGTAAATGAGAAAGTAGACAAATTGCTGTCTGTGTGCCCATACTGCAATTCTACAGGATTGTTGCGTGGTTAGACTGTGTTATAAAATTTTTGTGGGTTATACACATTGTTCTGCACTCTGTCACTGAAACTAAACTCTCTTCCACCATCACCACCTCCGGTTAAGAAAATTGTGCCATCATGCCGGGTGGATTTATCAGGCGAGAACCCACAGATTCCACCAAATTAAGGAGAAATCCCGTAGTGGTAGAGCTCTTCACCAGAGCACAATGGATGCCTTTTTGTGATAAGCTGCAGGGCTACGATGATGAAGTAGCCGAGGAATTCTTGCAGGCATTGAAGCCTAAATCCCAGACACTAGCCACAGTAAGCTTCAGAGGTCTCAGCCTCCAACTCACCCCAGAGCATATAAGTCGAATCACAGAACTGCCCATGGGTCTGCCGTGGGATAAAGAAGAGCGGAAGCAGATCCAACAAGCAAAGAAAGAATTCTTTCCACCTGAGGAAGAATTCTCGGAGGATAAAAACGGGGTAAGAAGAACGAGTTTATCACCACCTTGGAATGAAGTCAGTTTGCAAATCATGAAATATATTACTTGTGAAGGCCGGTTCAGCATCGTGTATGCATACCACTTTCGGTTACTCACTGAGTTGAGGCACCGAATTGACCTTCCTATAGAACAAAAGCTGAGCATCCCTTATTATCTCCTGCATTCCTTAATGGAGTGTGCTACAAAGCTACGAGAGGGCATACCTGATCAGATAGCCCACCATGGGTTAATAAAATTGCTTGTGGAGGATGCACTGCACTCGTATAAAGTTCCCCTCTCCTGGGAGTCATTTAGGAATCTAACACGAGATGGGGACATTAAAATGTTGATCGAAGATAGTGGCTCCTCCAGCAGTGAAGACAAGGAAGCAGTGGCTGAAGAAAAGAAGGACGAAGAAAAGGGTGGCACACCTATCCTGTCAGCAAGGGAAAAGAGGATGAAGAGCAGAATGGACAAAGCAGAGGTGGCCCACGTCAGCCCAAGTACCTCAACAGCACCTGCAACAAAAGCAAAAAGCAAAACTCCAGCAGGCAAGCAAGCGGAAGTGGAGACACCTGTGTCTACAGGAAAGCAAAAACTGGCTTCTACAGGAAGCCCGAAAACACAAACACAGGCTTCTACAGGAAGCCCGAAAACAAAGACAAAGGCTTCTACAGGAAGCCCGAAGATCAGTAAGGAGCAGGCTTCTACAGGAAGCCCAAGAGCAAAGACCAAGGCTTCTACAGGAAGCCCGAAAATCGTTGGAGAACAGGCTTCTACAGGAAGCCCAAAAACGGAGACAAAGGCTTCTACAGGAAGCCCGAAAGTGCAACCACAGGCTTCTACAGGAAGCCCGAAGACAGAGACAGGGGCTTCTACAAGAAGCCCGAGATTGGAAAGAGGGGCTTCTACAAGAGGCCCGAAAGTCATTGAGAAACAGCCTCCTGCAGAGAGTCCGAAGACAAAGAAAGAATCTTCTACAGGAGGCCCGGAAGCGAGCAAAGTAGGGTCTTCCACAGGAAGCCCGAAATCTGAAAAGGAGGGGCCCTCTACAAGGAGCTCCGAGAGAGAAAAATGCAGGAAAGAGAAGGCTGGCATTCTCGAAAAGGAGGCAGCAGCGGCACTGGCTGCCCTCAGCACACCTCCAAAACCGAAAGAGAAAAGGGAGAGGGAGACCCCTCTACCATCTGAAGCCAGGAGAAGCAATAGGATGACCACGGGCAAGCCACAGCATCCACCCAGCAGCCAAACCACTTCAGGGGATGTCCCTACTTCACTCAGTGTAAGGACCCCCTCTAAAACATCAGCCACCCCCGAAAAGGGGAGCCCAAAAATAACTTCCTGGACACGAAAGATAGGCCAGTCGCCTTCCGAAGCCCGACTCAAGGAAATAGGAAAGGGGAAGGAAGCATCACCCTCGTCACAACCAGGGGCAGAGGAGGCAGGGCCATCAAAAGCAGAAAAGAAAGAGCCTGCTCCAGTCCCGAGTCCTCGGCCAAGGACAAGGAGCAGGAGCAAGGTTGCTCAAGGATGAGCAAATGGTTCAGCTGGGGGGTGATGATGAGCCCCAATTTTGGTACAATTTGGGCTCATTTTGGCCTATTATAATTGCTCAAACCATTCATATTTTATTTCTTATGCATGCATTTCTTAGTTTGTTCATGTTGTTTGTAGGAAGAAGGGTAGGCACTCTATCTACATGACTAATGCATTATGATTCCAGGTTTTGGCATTAAAAGGGAGCAAAAGACAACGAAAAAGGAGACAAGGAGACAACGAGGTGGCACTGCTGGTTTTTAGGAGAGGATGTCCACGGTCTTGGGGACATTCCTCGTGATTCCCACCAAGAACTCCGAGCTCCAATCCATCTCCCCTCCGAGCTTAGAAGCAGCCAGCTGTTCTACAGGAACAACAGTTACAACTGTTCTACAGGAACAACACTTATGACTGTCCTACAGGATCAGCAGTTAAACTCTAGTTGGACAGCCGAGCTCCTAAAATCAAGGACACTTGTTGGATCACTGTTTTGCATAAGTATAGAGGCCGTAGCCTTTGATAGGTTGTTGAAACTTTCGCATTACTATTGCAATTTTGGAGCACAGCTCGGTGTTAGTTCTTGTTGTAAGCCAGTTTTGGCATAACATCAGATTATGAATAAAGAAGGCAGATTTTGATCTAGCTCTGAGTTTTCTTAAGGAGACTATAGCTCTCAGGTTAGGGCCCAACTTGAGAGCCATAGATCCCCTCTGCTGTAGTGTTTTTTGCATTTCATTTCAGCACTTTGAGTTTTCATTTCCACATGCAATTTGAATTACAGGTTGTTGAATTAGTCTTTTTCATGAGCATAGATAGGACTAGTTTATGGTTGAATTGCTTTCGGTTGTTTAGTTAGATTAGCAGGTTGATAATACATTGGAGCTCCAGCAAAAAAGGTTGAGGAAGTCTCCACTGCCATCTCCGTTTGGAGATTGGAGTGCAGCCTATACCAGCCACAAAAATACGCATTTCTTTATTTCATGATTGCTGCAAACACAATCACGTTATGTTAGATGCTTCCACATGATTAAAACCTGCACCACACTCCTTCATCACAGCTTCATGCACATTCTCCTTCGCGTTTTGGATTGCTGTTCATTGAATTTACAAGCACAGGTAGTTTAGGTTAATGCATTTTTGGTTTGGTGACAATCATAAGCATTTGTTTCACTTACACTGCTCTCTCTCGTTCCATTACCTTCTCCTCCATCTTGATCACGCATGCAAACACATCTTTGCCCTCTGTTCCGCTCTGTTACCTCCCAAAGTCTTTCACTCCTCACGTAACTTCATTCTCTAGCCCTTTCGTTGACATAGCCCTTTACCTTCCAACCTACTCCCTACACTCACTTCCCATCCTATTCTTCCACTTCTGAGCCATCACCAGCCTCATTCCTACCTTACACATCTCCCCCTACCATTTCATCACTCCTCCATCACGCCAAACACTCACGGTAGGTCATCCTGTAGCCGTTTGAAGACATCCTGTAGAAACCAGAGTATCCTGTAGGATCCCCTGCATACATCCTGTAGGAGGCCACTCACTCGGTTGCTGAGCATCTGAATGCGAGGAACCTCTGTGGATGGATGCTAAGGATCCCTAGGGACCTCTCCTAGCCTCCCCAACCTGTCCCACGCTTTCCTTCCTTCTCCATCCCATCTGCACAACCAAACCCTAATTAGCACTCAATCACAATCATTCCATACACTTAAAGGAAAAATACAAAAACATGTCTTTTATGATGCAAGCAGCTTAGATCCATGCATTTTCACTTATTAGAGGTAACAATAGCATTGGTAGAGGTTCATTCACATTCTTTGCATTATAGAGGTTAGACTAGTTAAATTAGGGTTTCCTAGGTTTACATGCTTTGATTTGCTTTCAGTCCATTTTGTCAAGTAGAGTAGTTTTCCTTTGCGAATAGCTTTTGTCCATCAATTAGCAAGCTTATTCTGAGAGCCTATAGAAGTTGGCTTGAGCCCTAGCGGACTTGTGCCAGCTGACCAAGTGACAGCTGCGACAAGAGCTAGTACTTGTGCATATAGCACCGTCGCTTCCAAGTTTGTACGAACTACCGGGTTGATAAAATGAGAGACAGGAAGCCCCAGGAGTTGTAGCATTATTGCTACAATACTGGAGCTCACCATGGTGCTGTTATCGAAAGCCTGGATTGTCGAAGTTGCGCTTCCCTTTTCCGTAGCAGGGTACTGCACCTCCGACAAACAAGCTTTGAGGGCAGTGACTCCCTCGTCCTCTACATATATGGTGCAGGAATCAAACACGAAATTGGGAAGGAGTCGAACTCCGAATCAATAACGAGACAATAATCCAAATCAATGACATCATAGGTTAGCTGTCGTTATTATTCAGATGATTACTCATACCTGAATGTTCCTTAGGAATGTTCGAGTTGCCCAGGCAGTGGTCGAAGCTGTAGATTTTCGAACATTCCTAAGGAACATTCAGGTATGAGTAATCATCTGAATAATAACGACAGCTAACCTATGATGTCATTGATTTGGATTGTTGTCTCGTTATTGATTCGGAGTTCGACTCCTTCCCAATTCCGTGTTTGATTCCTGCACCATATATGTAGAGGACGGGGGAGTCACTGCCATCAAAGCTTGTTTGTCGGAGGTGCAGTACCCTGCTACGGAAAAGGGAAGCGCAACTTCGACAATCCAGGCTTTCGATAACAGCACCAGCAATGAAGAGCTCTGCAAAGCTTTTAGGATTTGGAATGTTTTCTGGAGAGCTGATATACATAAGTTCAGTCCTGATTCTGATTCCGTTTCTATCCTTAGTAGAATCCTCGAATTTCAACGATAATTTCGAAATCTTATGGGGAACCGTTAGATTGTTGGATAATAACCAAACAGCTCAGCTCACTATGGATCGATCTTCAGGTACAATATTTCATTTTTGTTGACATCCAAGATTCCTTATGTATTGAATTATAGGAATTGTAATAATAATTCTAGTAATTGTTTCACCAGGTTCTGGTTTTCAGTCCAAGGATGAATACCTCTTCGGCAGCATGAGCATGAGCATTAAGCTGATCCAAGGGAATTCGGCTGGAACAGTCACTACCTTTTATGTAAGGAATTTTCACGCAAGAACGAAACATCGTAGGAAGATTTGTTATTCGCTAACAATATTCCCAACTAATTTCAATTTTCTGAGATACATGGTTAAATTTCAATATGGTCGGAGATTTCTTAATGGCAAGAGGAATCGCCACAATCTCTACGGATGCGTACGATCCCAATTAATATAAAATGTGGGATGAACTAGAGCTCACAAGCTCCGAAGCCGGTACGGGTCGATTCCCAGAATCGACCCGCCGCCGGTCAGGCGGGGCGGAGCGGTGCGGGGGTGGCGCTGCGCCACCCTGCGCCGCCCGACCGGCGGCGGGTCGATTCCGGGAATCGACCCGTACCGGCTTCGGAGCTTGTGAGCTCTAGTTTATATATTCAGACGGATTATTTGCTACGGTACTGAATATTTTAGTTTTTTCTCCTTGCTGTATTACCATCATCAAGCTTTCCTCAATATTGTATACAGTATATTAGTTATTGTTTTATTACAAATTGTCATGATTTTGTGCCTGATTGTCTCGGTTTTTGGTTGGTTTAGCAAACAACTTCTTAGTTAGGAATTCTTAAAAACATAGAATATAGAGAATCACTTGAGAAATAACATATTAAGTACAACGCTCGAGTTTTCTCGCAAGATATCGGACTTTTAGTTTCCAGTTGGTGTTTGATTATTCAACTTGGTTGTCTTATACGACTCTAGAATAATGGAAAAGTAATTTGGAGCTTTAAAATATGCGAATTTCAAAGTATAAAAATGTATAATAAAAAATTATACGATATATATAATTTTTTATATTTGATATTCATAAACACTTTTATATTTGAATTTCGTATTCTTTATAACACAAGAGTTGCATGGTAATGATGTCACTGCCTTGGTAATGATGTCACTGCCTTTTTCTTTTTTTGTAAAGATGTATAACGATTTAAAAAAGTAAGTAATATATTTAATGTGGACCCTGTACTAACAAAAACACTATTTATAAAATTAAATCTTATTTGGAATGTATTTTCTGCATGTAGCGTATGGAAGGCAGACCATTTGAAACCCTCCCCAGATGATTTGGAAGAAGTAAATAATATATTTAATGTGGACCCTGTGCTAATAAAACACTATTTATAAGGTTAAATGTTGTATGCTATATTGGATAATGATTTAATGATGTCTTAAATTAAATTTCTAAACTTATAACATGTAATTTGATCTCATAACTGTGATATTAACAAAACCAAAATTGTACATATCTTACTATTTCTGCTAATCAGTAATTTATTCTTCTAACCATTGAAAATTTTAAGGAAGTCAAAGCATAATATTGGCTATGGCTGATACAGAAATGAGTTCAAAAGGTTGAAAAAAGATCAGGTTCTCCAAATTACAACCAATTTAAAAGTGTCTGCATCTTATTGAATATTTGTTGTTGCAAGTATTATTGTGTCAAGCACACACATGCTCGTGGGAAAAGGTTCTCCATTTTTTGTATTTCATGATCCTTTTATATAGATAGGCCTTGCACAATGTATCAAACGTTGGAAAATATGATATCATTGATAGCAGAATAAAAGAGAATATTAGATGTGCTAAGAATCTAGCTATTCAATTTCACATCATGATTATAATAATAGGTTTAAACTGCTTCTAAGATTGTATTATTGATTTTTAATTTATAAAATTATTTTTTCAATTTGGTTTGGTGAAATAAAGAAACAAATAGTTCTATCTAATAACATGTTTGTTACCTAATTGATTTTTCAAGTGTTAGTCTTGGAAAGGGATTTAGAGAATTAGTTATCAAATTTTGCAAATTATTTTTCCTATATCAAATAATAAAAGAAATAGCAAAACCAATCCATGGTATGACAAAGAGTGTAAAAGTGCGAGGAGAGCAATTAAGGAAGCTGTTGATGAATCTCTTAAAATGGACAAGATAAAAATATATAAAGCCCTAACTAAAAGGAAAAAGAGGCAATACATTCGTCAAAGACAAGGGAATCTCTTACACCTCTCTAAGCTAGCTCCTAAGAAATTTTGGAGGCAAATTCTGACTAGGAAGACTAAAGAGGTGTCTCACCTCCATTCTTGGAATAAGAAGAAGGATTCAGGGGAAGTTGCTAGGGGGATGCATGAGAGAATTCAAATAGGAGGATTCTCATAGATATGATTGCGCTTAGTTAAAAAACAATCGTGCATATTCATTGAACCCTTATGCTTTGGAACAATACAAATATTAGGATTGGATAAGTTCTTTAGTGATGCATATGCCCTTTGGTTGGAAGTCCTCACATGTATAGTGTATTTCAAGACCATATTACACTTCATGGACTCTTAAAGACTATTGTAATATATTGTATTTTATTATATGATACTGTGAAGGATGCCTCTTAGGTCAGCAATGGTCCAAGTAGCATGTTTTTGAAAAATTAATTGTATATATTAAATTTGTTATTTATTATGTGAATGTTTGAGCAACGATATCTATATTTGGTCGAGCTCTATTATTTTGTTTGTACTCCAATTATATATAGTTAGCATTATAGTTTTGATGAAAATTTTAAGGTGATGTTAGGTTGCCTTCGCATCCCCGACTACAGGTTTCGAGGGTGGACGTCAGCTTGTATGTGCGATACAACGGACAGAGAGACAGTACGCGACAGAGAGACTCGGCAAAGTGAAAAGGCGCAGACATTCTCCATTGACGGGCAGCTTGGGTTTTACCAATTCCACACATCAAATGACGATCCACATTACCAATTCCACGCAGCGGCACCCCCGGGCCGCCCCGCCCCGCTGGACCGGCGGCGGGTCGATTCCAGTATCAACACTTTCGTTCTGAAGCTATATTTTGCAGGAAAATTTCGTAGAAAATTTCGTAGTCACTGCCATTTTTAAAACAGCCGCAAAATTGACACCTAAAAAAATAAATCATTATTCCAGTATCAACACTTTCGTTCTGAAGCTATATTTTGCAGGAAAATTTCGTAGTCACTGCCATTTTTAAAACAGCCGCAAAATTGACACCTAAAAAAAAAAACATCGTTCCAGTATACACACTTTTCGTTTTGAGCACTGTTTTTGTGGTTTTTTTGGGGTTTTTGGGCCAGAGTTCCCGTTTTGAGTTTATAGTTCCCGTTTCAAAGTTTACATTGTTTACAACAAAATAGGCCATTTGCGCCAGATTTAGCACCAGATTTTAGTGTATTTTTTTTCCAGTTAGGATGAGAAACTTGGCGCTAAAACTGGCTCTATTGTACAATTTTTAAAGTGTCCTTTTTTGTGCTAGATTTTGCATCCTTTTTTACACCATATTTTGCATCCTCTTTTACATCATATTTTGCATCCTCTTTTACATCATATTTTGCATCAGGATTTGCATCTAGTTTTATGACATGTTTTACTTCTAGTTTCGTGCCATTTTTTGCATATGCTTTTTCATCGTTTTTTTCTTCCTATTTTGTGCCATTATTTGCTTCTAGTTTTATTCCATCATTTGCATCAAGTTTTACACCATATTTTGCATGCAATTTAATGCCTTCTTTTGCATCTAGTCTTATGCCGGTTTTTGCTTCTAATTTTGTACCTATTTCTGCATCTGGTTTGCACCATTTTTTGTGCCTATTTTTGCATTATTTTTTGCATGCAATTTTGCATCCTTTTTGGTGTCTAATTCTGCATCCTTTCCAACATCCAAATTTTCATCATTTTTTCTTCCTCATTTTGTGTCCACATTTGCATCTCATTTTGCACCTAGGTTTGAGTATAAATTTGCATCTAGTTATGCATCATTTTTGGCATCCAATATGGTGTCCTTCGTTTCACCATTTTTTTAGCTCAATTTTGCATCCCAATTTTACACCATTCTTTGCATCCTCATTTGGTGTCTAAATTTGCATCCTTTTTTGTTTCTTTTTAACACCCAACTTGGCATCCCCTTTTGCATTCAATTTTGTGTCTAGTTGTGTTTCCTTTTTTGCATCTAGTTTAGTGACCATTTTTGCGTCCTTGTTTGCACCCTGGGTATCATTTTTTATGCCTTGTTTTGTTCCCTTTTGTGTCTAGTGTTGCATATTTTTTTACTTCTAATTTAAAATCCTCTTTTTTTCCTTGTTTGCTTCTTGTCTTGACGCATAGTTTAAAATCCAATTCTACTTACATTTTTACATCCATGACTACATCCAAATTTGGCTTCTTGTTTAGAGTGTACTTTTTTTGCCTATTTATGACCCCTTTTATGGGCTCATTTTACTGATTTAAATTACATATTGATATATATTACAATCTCTAAATATCATTAAATAATATATCACAATTAAAATTGATAACATAATTTTTGTAAGTAAATTTAAAGGAAATTGAAAACATCCATCCAAGAAATAATAGTATCATCATATATAATAATTCTCTATGAAAAAATCATTGACAATTTTCAATAAACATATATGAATACCAAATCAACACCTATCATAGATATCATTATTCTAAGGTAAATTTACAACATCCATCCAGAAATAGTAACACCATCATACATAATAATTCTTGATAAAAAAACATTGACAATTTTCAACACATATATAAAGGATAATACTAATAATATCATGGTCATCTTTAATCAAATCAACTAAAATTGAAATGTGTGATTACATAGATCAAAATCTTTCATGAATATCATTATTCTAAGGTAAATTCAAAACATCTATCGAAAGATAATAGTATAATCGTACATAATAGTTCTCCATCAAAATAGTGTTGATAATTTTCAAAATGTACATAAGGCATATAAAATTTAATCTTATAATGTAGTGATATGTGGTGAGCAAAGCATTGATTTGATCACACCATTATTCAATAAATGAAACCTTGAACATACAAGTGGGAGAATCATATTCATAAATTTTGTAACCAAATGTCGTTGGTATCATATACATCAATTTTGTAACCAAACATTGTTTGTATCATATACATAAGGTTAGCGACCTTGTAAAATTGGATATGGAGAAAAGTCCAAAGGTTTCCATATGCTTTAGACTATATCATATACATAAGGTTAGAGGTTTTTTAAAATAGCTAAGATATGGAGAAGAGTTCAAAGGTTTCCATATGCTTTAAATGGTCCATGCCTGATGTTCGACCTTTCAAAAGTACAACTTTGCAGCAGAGAGTGGTTGTAGCTGCTATGGATGTTTCTACTATTTCCGGTGGTGGTGATGCCTTAGGTGTCTTATTCGATGGTGTTTCTACTACTGCCATTGGTATTGAAACCTCAAATACAGGAGCTAGAGGAGAGGAAACAGGTGAGGTAACCAATGGAGGAGCAGAAACCAACATAGTAGAAGTGACACATGGAATACACTAGGGGTATCAACACGACGTATACTAGATATATGGAGGGGGTGTGATATGGAAAGGCCTCAACATGCACATATCCTTGTGCAATAGGAGAATCCACTTGCAAGTTCTAATGATGCAGCTTCGAACAGTGGAAATGATGCATGTCTTTCCCCTCCACTATGAATCTATTTTTCTCATGTGTGAATGCATTGGATGGACCTGCATTATTAAAACACTTGTATTAGTTGTTAGGTAAAAATGATATGGATTACTATATACCATGGTGATAGTTATAATAAAATATATCTAACCATTCAATATTGCTATTCAATATAACTGCGATGATTCTATATTATCTAGTGAATGGGTTAAGTGGATTCATTGAACTATAACTACTATGGACATATACATTTCACAACAATAAAAAATGGAGTAAGTAGATAAAACTTGGTGCTCAAACCTTAATCCTTCTTTTTGCTTTTGAGTTATGGAGCTCTTATCGATGTTAAACCTGCATTATCAAAACCCATGCATCAAAGTCATAGATCTAGCTATGGATATATGAATCTCACAACAATAAAATAATTTTATCAAAACCCATGTAGTATTGTTGGTATACCTGCATTATCAAAACTTGGGTATTAGGGAAATAGATCTAGCTATGGATATATGCATTCTAGAACAATAAAAATCCTCTATCTAAAACCCTTGTGTTAGATATGGATATATGCATTCCAGAACAATAAAAATCATCTATCTAAAGCCCCTATGTCAAAGAATTAGCTATAGAAATCACTTGTATTGTCGAATTAGATCTAGCAAACCTCTGTATCAATGAACTGGATCTAGCAAACCCCTATATCAGAAAAACTAGATATAGAAAACACTTGTATATGTGAACTCGATCTAGCAAATATTTATATCTGTAAAGGTATGAGCATCTGTATGAGCGACCTAGATGTAGAAAATGGATATATGCATTCCACAAAAATAAAAACCAAATATATTGACAGAGTCTATAGACATATAAGGAGGGAAAAAAAGAGTAGGAAGGAAATTTAACAAATGAGGAAAAAACCATAATCTAAGGAAATTCAAAAATAAATAAATAAATGAGGGAAAAAGAGGAGAAAATTTAATTATTAATTATTTAATTAAAAAAATAGTTTTTTGTTTTTTGTTTTTGTTTTTTGTTTTTTTGTTTTTTTGTTTTTGTTTTTTTTTGTTTTTTTGTTTTTTGTTTTTTGTTTTTTGTTTTTTTTTGTTTTTTGTTTTTTCTATTTTTAATACATAATATCTAATTATTAATGATTCTTTAAGCTTTAAGTCATTTCTGTCCGACCAACAGTAAGGCTGATTTGTTGGGCATCGGCATTTGGAGAGTTTTGTGTGTGTTTGAGTCGAGTGTTCTCCTGCTCTGCATCTGCAGACATCTAGTCTGATCTGCTTGCAACACGAGAAATCACTCAAAGTCCTTAGGTGGTTTGAGAAGCCTGCGTATCAGTGTGCTCTGATAGCAATTTCTAGCAGGGGCTCCTGTCACGAGCTTGCTCGTTCTCTGTGTCTCTTCGTATTTCTCTGGTAGCCAACTCCTGATGAACCAGTGATGAACCTACTTGGATCTTTCACACTCTGACGGCCTCAACAATGGCATCCACGCCTTCAAATGGCCTTGGTGTCCCTTCGATCTTTTGGCGAACTTCCTGCGAACTTGGGATGAAAGCACAGAGAAAACTACTACCACAGCGGACTTATAAATACACAGAGGTACTCAATAACAGAATGGCATACTCATTTTATTTCAGAATGGAGAAAATTCTTACAGGATGCTCACAGAGCTTTTATAGAAATGGATTCTATACAGAGATAGACTAATCTCGCATTTATCGGACTTTTCACAGCTCAAAATTGAGCAAGTTACTACCAGAGGCTCCTGGCGAGGTATAGGCTCTGTCTCAGAATCAGACTTAACACCCAAACACTTGACTCTTCTAACGGTTCGGCCACTTTAGGTTCTTATCAGTGCCGAGCACACTGATACGCAGGCTTCTCAAACCACCTAAGGACTTTGAGTGATTTCTCGTGTTGCAAGCAGATCAGACTAGATGTCCGCAGATGCAGAGCAGGAGAACACTCGACTCAAACACACACACAAAACTCTCCAAATGCCGATGCCCAACAAATGAACCTTACCCTTCTTATATAGGATGAGAAGGGGGGACAAACATTACTGTTGGTCGGACAGAAATGACTTAAAGCTTAAAGAATCATTACTTTTCAGCCTCTATCAGAGCGACGTCCGCACAAATATTCGGGTCCATAAAGCAGACCGAATAATTGCTTTCGGGTAACGCATGAGATATAGTCTGTAAAGTAGATTCATGTACCTAAAACAAATTATGGCTATCTACACAGTGGATACTTTTTGTACAAAAAGCCCACGGGAAAAGACTAGCTGAGAATATTTACACTATGGAAGCTTTTAAACAGTAAAGCCCACGGGAACTCTGGTCACAATTAAGCCCTTGTGACTAGTACGTAATCAGAATACAGTCAGATCAGGGAATCTGTTTCTTTTATAAAGTGGATCATCACATGCCTTTGTATAAATCCTCCGGACTATCATGGGTTTACCCAGTATGATTTGATGCTGGACTTTGGTTAAGACATACCATTCTAAGTGCTCTCTCATGTATTCCTGGAGGGAATAATTTGTCATGTGAAAAGGATCCCACTCTTGAACTGTCATTTCTTTTACTGTGTTGTATATGCGATGAAAACATTCCCCAATGTTGTACTCAAAACATCTGTGACAATATTTTCTTTCATATCTTTCATGATATACTGGGTCCATGGCTGTTCTGCTGACTCCGTAATCTGTCCACCAGTTCTGAAACCATTCACATTGTAGATTTTTCTGGGATGCTGCCAATGTGCTGAATTTCAACTTTGTGTAATGGGTTTCTTCTCTGTCATCAACATTCATGAAGTCCCACCACAACTTTTTATAATCTGAAAAATCATAAACTGTGTCGGGGAATATTACCTTGGGATCATTTCTGGGCCATCGAGCACATGGTTGGACTTGAGGGTGGTTGATCCACAGGTCTCTGGTTCGGTAGATGCAATAATAGCTTTCATATATTCCTGTGTCACGGCCTCCATGGTGCCAGATACCTCCAATGTCATGAAAATTCGTTTCCAGGGCCCGCCTAGCAGTTCCAGCATCTGCTTTTGCTTTGTCATACATCATATCATGGATCCACTTTCTACCCTTTGGGTACACCTTTCTTTCAGGTACATAGTGCTGGAGATCATTGTGAGGCTGTAAGTTGGCATCAAGGACTTTTGTGTTCCTTAATTGCCATGTGGGTCTCCAGTTGTCTCTGTATGTATCCCAGTCTTGATTATCTGGAATGGTTCTCAAGAATTCTCGTTTTTGGTGCTGGTCCCACTCAGTAATAATCATCATGACATGTGCTGCGTTTTGTTCAAGGAATTCCCTGCTGAGAAAGTCAGGAAGACAATTGTCCTTTCCTTTGATGTGCTCAATGGAAAAATCAAAGTTTGCAAAGAGTGCCTGCCATCTGGTAAACTTTGCTTCTTCTGGTTTCTTGATGTCCTTGGTTAGGACTTTCTTCATTGCTGACGCATCTGTTCTGAGAAGAAAAGGCTTGTTTATTAGATATACTGCAAACTTGCTGATGCAATTCCATGCAGCTTTTACTTCTCTTTCAATAACAGAATAATTCTGTTCTGCTGGGTTCCATACCCCTGAGGCAAACTGTACCACTTGTTCTTCTTTGTCAACTTTTTGTTTCAGAATCCCTCCCCAGCCTATATCACTGGCATCGGATTCAACTATCTTGAATGCCTCATCATCTGCTATATACAGTATAGGCAAAGATTTTACCTTTGCTTTGATTTCTTGCACTGCTCTGGTATGGGCATCTGACCATTGAGGGGGATTTTTGCCAAGCCGCTTATTGAGCACGTTCCTGTCACTGGCACAGTCTTGATAAAAACTGCTTACATAATTTAGGCAGCCAAGGAACCTTTGCAGTTGTGTCTTGTCTTTTAAGACGTCCGGAAATTTGTCTGCAAAGTCAATGGCATGTTGTTGCAGAGAGATTTGTCCATTAGAAATTTGGTGGCCTAAGAACTTTATAGAAGTCTGAAATACTTCTATTTTCTTTTTGCTAAGCACAAGCCCATTTTTCTTGACCAACTTCATGAAAATATTTACATGTTTGAAGTGATCATCAATATTTTTGGAAAAAATTAAAACATCATCAATATATACAAGTAGCCAATCAAAATATGGCTTAAAAATATCATCCATGACCTTTTGAAACTTTGAAGGAGCATTTTTAAGACCAAATGGCATGACATTCCATTCATAGTGCCCTGCAGGAATACTAAAAGCAGTTTTGAACTTATCTTCCTCATTAATGGCAACTTGCCAAAATCCTGCTTTTAAATCAAATTTTGAAAATATTTTGGCTCCTGCAATTCTCCTGATCAAATCTCCTTTATGTGGAATGGGATAAGTATCATCGGCCAAGACTGAATTTAGAGGCTTGTAATTTATCACAAGTCTAGGGATACCTCTAATTTGTTCAGCTCTTTTGTTTACATAGAATCCATAGCAATTCCAGGGGCTAGTAGATTCTCTGATCAATCCTCTGTTGAGCAATTGCTGAATTTCTTTTTGGCATAGTTCTCTGTATTCTTGGCTCATAGGGATTGCTCTGCTTTTACAGGGCTTTCCTGTGTATCCTTCTTTATAGGGCAACTTAATGGTATGTTGCTTTCTGTGCCAAAAAGCATTTGGCTCTTCTGAACAACATTTTTCTTCCAGTTTTCCTTTCAGTTCTTGGATTCTTCTTTTGATTTGGGGTAGTTTCAGCTGTTCTTCTACTCTCAATGTGCTTTTTAGATCTTTAAGATCTGATAGCAAAGATTCTGCTTTGTCTAATTTCTGCATGGCTTGAACCATTGTAGAAACTCTTGGAGTTGAAACATAAGGAAGCTCAATTCTTTTTCTTCTACCTTTAGATGTGGGTACAGAAATAAAATAACCAGCTCTACTTCCTTTCAACCTGGCTGAGCCATGAGGTTCTACTGCAGCTAAAAAGACATTCCCTAATATACAATCAACAGGGATGTCTGCTATTGCAAACTTCATGTATACACAGTGGGTATCGAAACATAGTGAAGCTCTAGGAATTTCATATTTGAGTTTCTTATTTCCTAGGCCTACAACTTCTCTTTCAGCAGAGACCCAATATTTCGCTGGAACATTTCTGATGTTAAGAATATTAATATCTGCACCAGAATCTAATAATGCAGTCATAGAAAATATCTGGCCTTGGATACATATTTTTACCTTGACATGATGTTGCTGATATGTGATGGTAAACAATCTCATATCTTGAAAGCCAAAATTTGGGTCTGTCCTTCCTTCAGCAACTTGAATTTCTTGGCTATGGGCTGTTGTGTTCCAGGTTTCTTCTTCTTTTTCTTCTTGAATCTCCTTGCCTTTCTTAATTTCTGCAATTTGAGCTTTGATTGCAGAAATCTCTGCTTTGAGTTGGTGAATTTCACCACTCACTTCTCCCAAAGTCAGGGATCTTACTTTCCCTGGTTTCTGGTGATGCATTTGGAAAGACTTAGTGTTCCTTTCATAGGATGCATCGACAAACAAAGGTTTCTTACCTGATTCTTTTGAGGCTTTTGATTTAAGCTGATCTGTGAAAGCTTCTATCAGGCGGTTCTTCATGGGTCCTTCTTCCATTGTCCTAATATGTGATAAAATCTTCATTTCCGCCTCTTCTTCAGCAGATGCCATTAGGACTTTTTCTTTAGGAAGCTTTGTTCTTTCTTCCTCTTCGCTGGAACTGTACAATAATTCAGAGTCATCTTCATAAAATATATGACATGCACATTCTTCTGAATTATAGCAAGAACATTCAGATGATTCAGAATCAGTATACTGGCCCATATTAACTTGAAATTCTTCTTCTGAAGTGCTAAAAGAATCAAGAGACGATTCCTCTAGTTGGTGCTGCTGGGCTGAGTCTTTGATAATAAGATTTGGGCACCTTTCTGTAGCATGGGTCTTTGATTTACATCTCAGACAAAAGCTTGGGCCCGAATACTTTTTCTTAACTTGCTTAGCCTTTTGAGCATAAACAACTGTCTTTTTTCCCTTATTAAGCTTTGATTCTTCCCCTTGGGGACATCTTGAAGCTGTATGCCCAGTCTGGCCACACAACCAGCAAGTAATTTTGTTCCATTTTTCTTGCTTGGATGTATGCAAATGGATGTCAGAAGGAGTATAATAATGGGTTTTTGGGATATATTTGTAGTGGCCCTTCTTTTTATGGCTTTTATCCCTTGTAGAATACTTCCTATTTTTCGGATAATCCCTTCGATTTTTGTAGAAAGTCTCTTTGAATTCTCTTTTGGCCCTTTTCCTAGACTTTCTCTTTTTGACCAATGGGTCATCTATTGTCAGTCCATATTTGCTACAAATGGACTTTTTATCTGGTAGTCTGGACAGTTTTTCCAAAGACTTGTTTACCTTCGAGCTGGTACAGAGACTTACCAGCGTCTTTGTAACAAGGGAATAAATTTCTCCCCATGTATAAGACTCAAAAGGTAACTGAAAAATTTCTTGCAATCTAATATAGTCAACAAATCTAGAGGGTAGAGCAGCTAGATATACCTGCTTCCAGAGCAAGTTTTTGGAATCTTTCACCTCATAGATTCGCTGCATCCAATCTCTATGGAAATCATCAAATTGAGACATCTTATGACATTTGAGGTTCATCAAAATGACCTCATGTTTGTTGGCAATTTCTGTCTCACAGCCACACCAATGTTCTAGAATCATTGATGTTAGCGCACCAATCATATTGCTTATTACAGTACCATCAGGATTATGAATAAAATCTCCTTTTTCATCTTTGAGCACTTATGCTTCCATGGTTTCAATAAGTTTAGGAGAAGATTCAGTTTCCCACCATCTGAGAAGAGTACCTATAAAACATTGGATGATGGTTCTGCAAGCATCTACCTCTGATTTTCCTCTAAGACACATGAGTTTATATTCAGTATACATTAAATCAATCATCTGGTGAATTTGGCCAATGCTCATGTTGTCTATGTTCCATTCTCTGTGGGAATCAGGGAAGAAAGTATGGGCTTCAGGCAATTTCCCTTTCCCTTCAATGTCAGGAGCAGAATATCTGGAAAATCTATGTTCAAGAGGCTCATAGATTGGGAAGATTTGTGTTTCCTGAGATTTTTGTTCTTCTGTTTCTGGTTCCCTGAATAAGGAAGCAATACTGATGTGTTCAGACTCATCAGTCTTTGAGGTGGTTTCTTTGGGGAACAGCAGCGGGAATTTCTGTACATTTCTTATTGGATTCTCAATCTTTATATTTCTTTTTACCAAGAAAGAATTTGGAACTGGCTTCTCAACTTTTGTGACCTGCATCCTTTCAAATTTCTCATTTAAGCCAGTAAGGAGTGTCTTAGTTATATCAATATGTCCAACTAAGTTTTCTCCTATTTCTTCAATCTTATTCAATGATTCCTTGGTGTAAGAACAAGTCATGCTGGAATCAAACTGTAAATTATTCAAACAAGAATTTACACTATTAAGTGAAGACTGTACAATATCTACTTGCTTCTTTACATCTTCTGCTTTAGCCACATTCATTTCTAGACCCTTTAGAGCAGTATTGGTCCAATTTAACTGTTCACTAGCCTTTTGAATTCTTCCATCGATTCCTAAGGCATTATCATCTTTTTGAACCAAGGGAATGGCTTTGGCTGCATTTGTCTTTTCTCCCAAGATGATTCCTTTATATGGGGGAAAAGTAGTAGGGGTTTCAACTGTGGATCCATCAATTGCAGTCCATCCATGCTTATCAATCATACTGCTAGAAGTAGCACCAGTTAAAACATTTATAGGAGCAATTTTATCTTTCCATGAGTAGAAAGATATCCAAACATTATTTACTTCCATATAATGTTTCCAGTCTGTGGCTAACTTTCTTTTCTGATCTGGGGTATATCCTTGGTCAAATTCATCTGCTTGAGGATTTGTATACAAATCCCAATTTAACATTTCTTTCATCCATTTAGAACTGATTTGTGATTTTAAGCACCCATCCATAAGTGCAAAAAACTTATGCATTTCAATGACTGCAGGCTTTTTACAGTCAGAAGGAATCTGTTTGAATCTGCATTCTGGAATCAGCTCTTATTGCTCAAGTTTCCCCAACCCATACCTCGGCTTTGCTGGTCTCATTAAGCAAATCATCTGAGTAAGCCTAGGGTCTTCTTCTTCTATTGAATGGATCATGAGAACATGATCTGAATCGGGCTCAGGCTCATGTGGGAAAGGAATATCAGAACATTTAGGATTCGGGCATGAGCTGATAGAAGTAGATGGAGGAGCAACACCAGTGCGAGGATTATGGTGCAGATGAACATTCTGTTCGGCTAGAGTAAGAAGATTTACGACATTTGTACAATCTGGACATTTTACTTCTAAAGAAGAAAAATTTACAAGCTGGGCTAATTCGAAAAGTTGTGGATGTTTACAAGAAGAAAAGGATGATGATGAACATGCGGTATCGATAGTGGAAGGATCTCTGTAGTATTTGGATGATTTACAAACAGCATCTATTCTCCTCCGATCAATAGTTGACCTGCGAGGAAAGGATATGACTGCATTGGAAGCATTTTCTGTTATATTGGCAGAAGTGATGTTTCGGGGAATTTGTGGCCTGGAGTGATTTACAACCCAAAGTTCAGGGAATTGCAGATCTTCCCATTTTATCAATAGATGTTCAATCTTTTGGTTCTTTGGGTCAGTTTTGACTACCACACTTGATTTGGAATCTCGACTGGGAGTATGAAGGATTGCTGGCCATAAAGTGTTGGTATGTCTGAAACAGGCTTTGTCTGATGGCCCTGTATACTTTGATTGTTTCCCAAACTTTTCCATATATGTGTTTGATGAAACCATTAAAGATATCTTACAGCTGCAAATCCATACTACGGGTTTTGATATGAAGAGAAAGAGGTGCTACTTCTAGCAGTATGATTGATAAGCATGGATGGACTGCAATTGATGGATCCACAGTTGAAACCCCTACTACTTTTCCCCCATATAAAGGAATCATCTTTGGAGAAAAGACAAATGCAGCCAAAGCCATTCCCTTGGTTCAAAAAGATGATAATGCCTTAGGAATTGATGGAAGAATTCAAAAGGCTAGTGAACAGTTAAATTGGACCAATACTGCTCTAAAGGGTCTAGAAATGAATGTGGCTAAAGCAGAAGATGTAAAGAAGCAAGTAGATATTGTACAGTCTTCACTTAATAGTGTAAATTCTTGTTTGAATAATTTACAGTTTGATTCCAACATGACTTGTTCTTACACCAAGGAATCATTGAATAAGATTGAAGAAATAGGAGAAAACTTAGTTGGACATATTGATGTAACTAAGACACTCCTTACTGGCTTAAATGAGAAATTTGAAAGGATGCAGGTCACAAAAGTTGAGAAGCCAGTTCCAAATTCTTTCTTGGTAAAAAGAAATATAAAGATTGAGAATCCAATAAGAAATGTACAGAAATTCCCGCTGCTGTTCCCCAAAGAAACCACCTCAAAGACTGATGAGTCTGAACACATCAGTATTGCTTCCTTATTCAGGGAACCAGAAACAGAAGAACAAAAATCTCAGGAAACACAAATCTTCCCAATCTATGAGCCTCTTGAACATAGATTTTCCAGATATTCTGCTCCTGACATTGAAGGGAAAGGGAAATTGCCTGAAGCCCATACTTTCTTCCCTGATTCCCACAGAGAATGGAACATAGACAACATGAGCATTGGCCAAATTCGCCAGATGATTGGTTTAATGTATACTGAATATAAACTCATGTGTCTTAGAGGAAAATCAGAGGTAGATGCTTGCAGAACCATCATCCAATGTTTTACAGGTACTCTTCTCAGATGGTGGGAAACTCAATCTTCTCCTAAACTTATTGAAACCATGGAAGCAGAAGTGCTCAAAGATGAAAAAGGAGATGTTATTCATAATCCCGATGGTACTGTAATAAGCAATATGATTGGTGCGCTAACATCAATGATTCTAGAACATTGGTGTGGCTGTGAGACAGAAATTGCCAACAAACATGAGGTCATTTTGATGAACCTCAAATGTCATAAGATGTCTCAATTTGATGATTTCCATAGAGATTGGATGCAGCGAATCTATGAGGTGAAAGATTCCAAAAACTTGCTCTGGAAGCAGGTATATCTAGCTGCTCTACCCTCTAGATTTGTTGACTATATTAGATTGCAAGAAATTTTTCAGTTACCTTTTGAGTCTTATACATGGGGAGAAATTTATTCCCTTGTTACAAAGACGCATGTAAGTCTCTGTACCAGCTCGAAGGTAAACAAGTCTTTGGAAAAACTGTCCAGACTACCAGATAGAAAGTCCATTTGTAGCAAATATGGACTGACAATAGATGACCCATTGGTCAAAAAGAGAAAGTCTAGGAAAAGGGCCAAAAGAGAATTCAAAGAGACTTTCTACAAAAATCGAAGGGATTATCCGAAAAATAGGAAGTATTCTACAAGGGATAAAAGCCATAAAAAGAAGGACCACTACAAATATATCCCAAAAACCCATTATTATACTCCTTCTGACATCCATTTGCATACATCCAAGCAAGAAAAATGGAACAAAATTACTTGCTGGTTGTGTGGCCAGACTGGGCATACAGCTTCAAGATGTCCCCAAGGGGAAGAATCAAAGCTTAATAAGGGAAAAAAGACAGCTGTTTATGCTCAAAAGGCTAAACAAGTTAAGAAAGAGTATTCGGGCCCCCCTTCTCATCCTATATAAGAAGGGTAAGGTTCATTTGTTGGGCATCGGCATTTGGAGAGTTTTGTGTGTGTGTTTGAGTCGAGTGTTCTCCTGCTCTGCATCTGCGGACATCTAGTCTGATCTGCTTGCAACACGAGAAATCACTCAAAGTCCTTAGTTGGTTTGAGAAGCCTGCGTATCAGTGTGCTCGGCACTGATAAGAACCTAAAGTGGCCGAACCATTAGAAGAGTCAAGTGTTTGGGTGTTAAGTCTGATTCTGAGACAGAGCCTATACCTCGCCAGGAGCCTCCGGTAGTAACTTGCTCAATTTTGAGCTGTGAAAAGTCTGGTAAATGCGAGATTAGTCTATCTCTGTATAGAATCCATTTCTATAAAAGCTCTGTGAGCATCCTGTAAGAATTTTCTCCATTCTAAAATAAAATGAGTATGCCATTCTGTTATTGAGTACCTCTGTGTATTTATAAGTCCGCTGTGGTAGTAGTTTTCTCTGTGCTTTCATCCCAAGTTCGCAGGAAGTTCGCCAAAAGATCGAAGGGACACCAAGGCCATTTGAAGGCGTGGATGCCGTTGTTGAGGCCGTCAGAGTGTGAAAGATCCAAGTAGGTTCATCACTGGTTCATCAGGAGTTGGCTACCAGAGAAATACGAAGAGACACAGAGAACGAGCAAGCTCGTGACAGGAGCCCCTGCTATTAGTCCTATTATTTAGCCTTATTTATTGAACTATTAATGACCTTAATTTCATTCAATTTAAAAAATGTTTTTTTTTCCTTTTTCTTTTTAAATAATGGTTTCTAATGATTTATTATATTTAAATTTATAAATATCTATATTTATAAATATTTATATTTATAAAAAAGATATATATTTATTATTTTATTGGTTTAAATAAACTTTTATTTTATTAGTTTTTTGGATTAATTAAAGTTAACTTTTCTTTTTACTTTTGTATATATAATATCTAATTTAATACCATTAACTGAGGATTTAGCCTTATTTATAGGACTTTTCATAACTTATTTTCATTTAAATTAGAAAAGAATGTTCTTGCTTTTAATAATAACTTCTAATAATATATTTTTAATATATTCATCTTTATAAATATTTATATTTTTAATACTTATATTTTTCCTTACTTTATTTTTTTTATTATTTTAATGGTTTTATATGTTTAAATTTTTTATTTTATTTTATTGGTTTTTGACTAATTAATGTTGACTTTCATTTTTATTTGATTTTTCCTTTGAATTCAAGCATTTTTGCATTATTTATTTCCTCCATCTATGTCATGATGATGAGTTTGGAACATTGACCCCAAAAATATTGTTGTGATTAATCCGAAGAAGTCATTCTCTTAAAAAATATTCTGGATTATATTAATATTTAATTTCGATATCAGCATGATTTTTCATTCTTAGGTTAATTTAGGTTGAAGGTACATTCTCATTCTCTAAAATACAAAAATATATATTAATTTAGGTTGAAGATATATTCTATTTTTCTAAATTATAGAAGTAGAGTAGGGTAAAATTAATATTAATTTAGGTTATTCTATATTTGTAAAATACAAAAGGAGATTGTATTGATTAAAATATTTATCTTTACTTTTATTCTACAAAGCATAGAGAAGGATTGAACTTCTAGTGATGTAAACCTCTTTTTGAGTCCAAAATTTAAGAAAATATTTGCACCTTGAGAGATTTGATCCCTCTCGACACATTTGGAATTAAGATATATATTCATTGGTTTTATCAAATGCCAAGAGGGATCAAATCTCTTGAGATGCAAACTCATTTTTAGTGAAAATTTTGAGAAAATGTCGAAAGATGTGATCCCTCTTGATACTTAATGGATTCGTAATTAAGATGGACATATGCTTGTTCTTTATAATACTATTTGTATTATATATAAATTTCACATCTCTATCTATACAAATTCTTATTATTAATTTTATTATAATCTTTCTAATACATACAACTACATACATGTAAAGGGAATTTTTTAGACACGTTTTATTGCTATTTTTATTTTACTTTTTAATGTAATTAGAATAGCATAAAGTATATATAAAGAGGGAGTGTGCACATGCTTAGAAAACGAGTTTATTGTAAGTATTAGGTTATTATATGTTTATTAACTAAATTTAAGTTTTAAGTTTTAAAATGTCATGCTTCCAAATATGAATCTCCCCTCGATGGAATGACTAAGACATGCCAAGTCGGAGAGTGCATGGCCATCATCCCATCAAGCACTCACATATGAGGATGTGGCCATGCACCCTCCCTAATTTCATTAACAAGCCATCATGAAGTTGCTTGGAGGATCGTTTGACATCACTCCAATTTGGTATCAGATCCCTCTAGAACTAATATTCGTTTAATGGTTGCAACTGAGTTGAAATTAATATTTGTTATGTTAGTGGGGTATGTATTTCTAGAGCCATCATTGGTTTCATTATCAACCTACAAGCCTCTGCAGAACACTCATAATTTTTAGGCGTGGCCATTTTCTCCAAGAACTAGTCATAATTTGCACAAGGCAGATGTTAATTCAAGCTACAAGGCCTTGTAATGAATTCAATTATTAGCATTCAAGGGCTATTATTGGTCAACTACAATAATTCCATAGGATTTTTTCTCTAGAGATACTACTTTAACTGTGTATAGTGGATAATTTGCTACCCTTTGTTGTTTCCTTTATTTATATTGTTCTCTCCCATTGCATCCGTTGGGCATTAGTTACATTGTTTTCTCTTTTCTTTTTTGTCGTGTCAAATCTAAACCCCTCACTTAGACTATTATAGTCATGTTTGGCTAGGTTTCTCCTTCACTTTGGATATATTTTTCAAGTAAGGAACAATCCTTCTCCTTTAAGTTCTTCTCTGAATCCATCCTTGAGAAAATCCCTCATCTCCCAAGTTCCTCTCCTCCTTGGCTTCCACTAGCCTTCACTTCCATCTCTTAAGCAAACATTCATATTTCAGTAAGTTTGTGTTATCATTGATTCAATCAATCCTACGTGGAGTGGCCCACTACATAAAACGAGGCTTTTGAGCCCAATAGAAAGTTTAAACTTCAACACCTTTGTATTGCGTCCACACTCACTGAATATTCATGAAAAAATAATGGCAGTGAAACATGACATTGTAGGAAAGCACAAATGTTTGATAGGTATCGAAGTGGTTAGAGAGGTAGCATATTGGGTGCTTAACGCACACCAGAGGAAGATACTACTAATACATGTATATTGTTGATATCTACTATCATTTGAAAATTCTATTGGGCACTGTATTGTTGGATTACAATGAGGCCAAGGATGAATTTTTCCTCGTGTTCGATGAGTTACAACTTTCCATGAAGAACCAAAAGAAACACTTGAATCAAATTGAAGATTTTTTGGGCCTTCCTCCATATCTAGGCTATGTGCAAGGAAGTAGCAAAGAGCTAATCACAGTGGAAGAACCAAACTCTGCTAATTTTGAATAATGGGTTATATTCAATTGGTTGGGAGGTTAAACTAGTTAGTTATTTCTCATATTCCTGTGTTGACTACACCTACAACCAAGACAACTAAAACTTATGCCAAACAACCACCATTAACTTGGTTCAGTCCACAGGACTAGGTAGACCACAATAACCGGGTGGTAAAAAGAAGAAGAATAAGAAAACTATTTTGAATGAGCGAAAAGAACCATAAGCTCCAAACGCCAATGTCGGGGCCAAGAAAGAGTGAAAGCTAAAGTTCCCATGTAATATTTGTGTTAGGGGCCATATGAAACATCATTGTCCATATTTGGACGAGGTCAATGAGAACAATACTTAGTGAAATCCCGCCACACAACCTATTGTGTTGAAAAATCCTTTCCCACCTCAAGAACAATGCCAAATCATAATTGTTGAAAATATTGCACCTCCACAAGGGGTAAATGTAGGGAATCCTCCTAGTGGGGATGCACCTGTGACCATTATTTTATGTGAAGAAATGGTAAACTTGACCATGAGAAGAAAAATAAATGAAATAGTCATGCAAACTTGGATGCAAATGCAGATTTAAAAGTGGAAGTAAATATGGGTGAAATAATAGGTGCAAAAAAAAGTGGATGCAACAATGGACACAAACTTGGATGAAAAAAGGATGAAAACTTGGATGCAAAATAAGATGTAAAAAGCAATGTAAACATGGACACAAACATGGGTGAAATAGTGGACCCAAAATTAGATGCAAAAGTGGATGTAACAAAAGTAGATGCAAAAGTAGGTGCAAAATGAGATGCAAAACATGATGTAAAATTCAATGCAAAAGGGGACACAAAAACATACACAATATTTGATGAAAAATTTGACAGAAAAGAGGATTCAAATGTGGAAAAAATGTGGGTGAAATGATATATGCAAAACATGGAAGAAATTGTGGCTCAACAAATATGGATGCAAAAGTGGACGCAAACGTGGGTGAAACAATGGACAACAAATTGGATGCAAAAATGAATGCAACAAAAGTAGATGAAAAAGAGCATACAAAAACCCATGCATAAACCCGACACAAAAGTGGATGAAAAAAGAGGTAATATTTGATGCAAATTTGGATGCAAACATCGATGCAAAAGTAGAAGAAAACATGGCTTCAAGAGTAGGTCCAAAACATGACACAAATTATGGTAGAACAAAAGTGGATGCAATGATAGATGCAAAAAAAGAAGCAAACTTTGGTGCAAAAAAAAGATGCAAAAAGGGATACAAAAGTAGACGTAAACATGGGTGCAACATTGGATGAAAAAGTGGATGCAATAGAAGTTGATGCAAAAGTAATGCAAAATGAGACTTAAAACCCGATGCAAAACTTGACACAAAAGTGGATAAAAAAAGGGATGCAAACATAGATGCAAAATTTGATGTAAACATAGATGCAAATGAGGATGCAAACGTGGATGCAAAATTAGAAGAAAAAGTGGGTTCAAAGGTAGGTTCCAAACTAGGTGCAAATTGTGGCACAACAAAAGTGGATGCAATAGTGGACACAATAATGGATGCAAATGAGGATGCAAATATGGATGCAAAACAAGATGCAAAATTTGATGCAACAAAAGTAGATTCAAAACTAGACACAAACCTTGACACGAAACTTGGTGCAAAAGGGGATGAAAAAATGGATGTAAAAAATGATGCAAATGAGGATGCAAAAAATGATGCATGTGTAGGAACAAAAAGTGGATGCAATAGAGGATCCAAAAGTAGGCGAAACAAAAATTAGGTGCCAAACTTGACACAAAACCTGGAACAAAACCTAGTGCAATGGATGGTGCAGGACTTGGTGAAAAATTTGGTGCAAAACCTCATGCAAGGCCTGGTGCAACACCTGGTGCTAAAATTGGTGCAAGGCTTGGTGTAAAAATGACTACAAAATTTTCTTCAAATATTGCACCATATTTGATAAATGGATGCAAATAGCACCAAAAATGGTCTCTAGATGCAAAAAAGGAAGCGAAAAGGGATGCTAATCATAGGGTTTTGTTGTAGTGGGAGAAATGAATAGGTTGACAATCGTCAGCAGAGGCTTAAAGCAGATCACCAGGTAAATCAAGTTCAATCTACTTCAAGGATGAATAGAAGATATAACCAACCACATGTAAATCATTCTCAATTTGCTTCAAGAATGAATGTCAATTGAAACTACAATCATCGGGTCAGTAGATTCAATAATGACAGGAATTTTTTTAATGGCCAATGTTTTTCATGTCATAACTTTGGACACAAAGCTGCTCAATGCGTTGCTTGCAAGACCATCATGACTAGAGAAGCACGAAATCAAAGGAATGTGACTGGGATAATGAAAAGGACCTCCAATAACCTTTCTGCTCTTGAAAATGAAATAGAATGCTCTATCTGTAACAACTTTGGTCATGAAGACTTTGAATGCAGGAGTAAATTTCGGCAAACACCTCAGAAGGAGCAAGCCTCATTGGTTCCCAAAACATGGAAAAAGAAAGAACCGCAAATTGAAAGATGTGGTATAGCCTTATATGCAGAAGCACAAGAAAATCAATGGTACATCGACAGTGGATGCTCGAAACACATGACAGGTGATAAAGAAAAACTTCAGTCATATAGTGCCTTAGAAAAGGAAAGGAAGGTCTCATTTGGAAATGACACCCCTGCAGTCATAAAAGGTAAAGGCTCTGTTCTCTTAAAAGAAAAGGTCAAAGCTGGGAATGTTATGTATGTTGATGGTTTAAAGCATAATCTATTGAGTGTTAGTCAAATGTGTGATCAAGGAAATGAGGTAGTATTTCGATCAAATGGACATGTTGTTCGTGAGCTTGATACAGGAGAAACAATGATCAAAGGCATAAGAACTCCAAATAATTTATACATACTCAAGGGCGGACAACAACAATGCTATCTAAGCAAAAATGATGAACACTGGCTACGACACAGAAGATTGGGGCATCTAAGCTTCCCTCAGATATTGAAAGCATGCAAATTCCAGGTTGTTCGCAATCTTCCTAACATCAGAATTCCAGAAAATACAATATGCAAATCATGTCAATTTGGTAAGAAAACCAAAACACATTTCCCTGAGAAGGAAAGATCAGCTAGTAAGCCGCTTGAACTTGTCCATACTGATTTATGTGTGTTATATACCTAGGGGGATAATATGGGGTACAAAGGGAGGTACCCAAGGGAATAATGTAATAATGGGATGGGCCATAGTAATAAATAAGGTGGTTAACCCGTATCATGTAAGGGACCACAAGTAGTTAGTAATAATGTAATGGGCCCATGGTATTAGATAGATGGTATTGAGGGAACCATGGTAATGACCCATGGTATTGTATGTATGAGGCCTATATAGAGGCTAGAGACTCCACATTGAGATATGTCAAGGAATATTGTATGAACAGGCATATGGCTTGTGGAGTGTTCTCCTTCCTTAAGGAGTGAATGTATGGTGTTGCCCTACCTTAAGGGTTTGATATTAATAAAGTGAAGCATTTCTATATTCAGATCTTGTTATTTCTTGGGTTTATTTGCATTGTCTTATATTTTCAGATTAGATCTATAACAAGTGGTATCAGAGCACTTTCTTGGGCAAAGCTGAGAATTTATTTATTTATTTTATTTTTTTAATTTTTTGCAGGAACTTTTTGGGGCGGCGAGTTTGCAGATAAGATCTATACATTTTGGGGAAAAATATGCAAAATCTAATTGCAGATCTAGATTCTTTGTTGAAAAATACCCAAGTTAAAAAAAAAATCGGCCGAATTGGAGTCCGGATGAAGGAGATATTGCTGATCTAAAAATCAGTGGTGTTGTAGACATTTTTCGGGGCAACGAATTTGCAGATCAGATCTGTATGATTTGGGGAAAAATATGAAAAATCTAATTGCATATCTGGGTTGTTGATGAAAAAATACTCCATTTGAAAAAAAATCAGTCGAATCAGAGTCTGGATGAAGGAGATCTCGCTGATTTAAAAATCAGTGTTGTTGCAGACAATTTTTCGGGGCAACAAGTTTGTGGTGCAGATCTGGACGCCTTGGTGCAAAATCTGCAAAATCTAATTGCAGATCTGGATTCTTTGTGAAAAAATACCTGATTTCCAAAAAAAAAATCAGTCGAATCAGAGTCTGGATGAGGGAGATATCGCTGATTTAAAATTAGCTATTTTTCAACAATTTTTTGTGACGACAGGACAATTGCAGTGTGAATTGGCAATTCCATTGCCTAGATCGGGATTTCTACCGCATGGAAAGATGCAAAATGGTTGTTCCATTTATGAAAATAGGTCATAATAGGGATTTTGAGCAATATTGACAGAGTTGTGGCCATTTCAAATTTTCGCCAAGTAAGTGAATTTTTTTCGAAACCCTCTTCATGGCGGTTCTATGTTTTACATGAAAAGATAATGGTCCTACTATTGAAGAATACATAAAACAAAATAAATCAGTATGGGAAAAAAATTGGAAGGATTCAGTGTGGCTTAATTTCAGAGATGAGGCTGCCAAATGGTGGTTCTCAATTGACAACAAGCAGTTGAACAAACTTTTAGATGCAGAATTTGAAAGAGTCCTTTTAGACAAATGGTATCGGGCTAGAAAAAAGGAGAATGAGACACGTAAGGGGTTATTTTCTATGGGTTTCTCCTTGTTGTAGGTTCATGGATTGATTTAGAAGGAGAAGGTCGCTGTGTCTATAAATCCTAGTTGCAAACATAATTTTATCAATGTTAATTTGGCAAAAAAATTGCAAGTTCCAGCCAAACACATTGAAAACACACAGGTTGATGATGAGGATGTTCAAGTTTATAAGGATTTGAAGCTGTCTATGGATAAGTATGTGTTGCTTGGTGATTTTTATACTTCAGATATGGATAACATGGATGTTGTTTTGGGACATCCTTGGATGGAATCCGTGGGTACTATCAATATTAATGTGCAGAAGAAAATCTTGAAGCTCTGGTATAAAAAGAAGAAAATTACATTGCAAGATATTTCCATTAAGACCCAAGCAGAGACTATGGAGGCAGAAGCACAAATCTCTAATGAAACTTACACATCAGATGATGAGCTTTTGATGATCGACAATCAAACACAAATAGAGGTTGAAGCAGAAAATGTTACAGGTGCTGACACATCAGTTGAGGGCTCAGTGGTTGAAGTAATATTGGAAGATAAGACACCATAGCAGGCACCACAACATGCACCAGATAACAGTTAGGCTCCAACAAGGGGTGAATTAAAGAAAAAGACATCGTGGGTTAAAAATTCAACATATCATCACCCACATCACCCCACAAGTAAACAACCAACAAGATGGCAACCAATTAGCCACAAGGACAACAACCCCCGCATGACAGATATAGAGGAACGAAGATCCACCTACTACACATCAACACAAAAGAGCTGCCAAGGTCAACTTCCATCTCAAGCGAGCAAGGCACCACCGAGATCGATGGTTCACCTTTCTCTTGAATGGCTAGATGCACGTGCATGGTACTAGTGGACTACTCCTTTGAGTAGATCTTATTATTTGTGTTCTTCCCATGTTTCGGGGACGAAACATGCTAAGGGGGGTGGAATGTTATATACTTGGGGGGGGGGTAATATGGGGTACAAAGGGAGGTACCCAAGGGAATAATGTAATAATGGGATGGTGTTGTAGGGAAAAGTATCCGATTCGGATGACCCTATCCCACTCTAAGGGTGATAGTACCTCAGCAACAACTGTAAAGAAAACTACTTAAGGTTTACTTCTTTATGAAGGCAAGAGAGAATGAAGAGATGCACTAACCGTTGTCTTGCGCTTAATGTCGAATCCAAACTCTTCTCTTTGCTTGCTTGCTCCCAGCTCCTTGCTCTTTTGCTGGTCCAGCTACAATGAGATCCTGCAAAATAACAAAGAAGGAAACTACAAGAAGCATGCAATCATAACTGATTCAAGGATTAGCATAAATCAAATATACAATTATCACAATACATCATTGAAACAAGTGCATATAGAAGAACCTCAATAGCTTTTATTAATGGAAGAAGTAAAGTTCTGAGAGTGTTACAACCATTGAAGGCCCCAATCCAGCAACACCTCCCAGCAGAAAGAATTTCTCCTCTTCACCTCCTTCAAGCAATCACCCAATAGCTCTATAGTGAAACCAACAGCATATCATTACTTTGCACAAAATTCCAGCCTCCTGAGCTCATAGGAGAGAGCTCAATATATAGATGAATTGAGAAAGGATGAGTCAGCTTGCAACTGATGTGTAGATGCCTTGTGTCCTCTCTCTCTTCAGTTGATCTTCAGTTCTTGAGTCCACTTGGAGAACCTTGCTTCCACTTGGAGAAACAGAGCCTCTGACTCATCACAAGACGAAATCCCTGATCCAAGTGTCATTTTTGGAAGATTCCAGAGCAATGACTTAGTGTGCCACTTGTCCCATCTCGCTCAGCGCAGGTGGCCTTTGTTCTACCTGCTTTGCAACGCAGGTACACCATGGAGGAGTTGAGTTTCAGCGCAGAAGCCTAGTGGAGCACCTGCTTTGATTTCAGGATTGCTTGTTTTTGAGTGTTTTCAGGTGGAGAACTGATCTGAGAGCTGTTGGTTTGCTGACCTTGTTCCTCTAGGGGTAGGAAAATCATGTTTAGGGACTTTGGATCCCTTGGATTATTGACAATTCATGCCTGATGCTGCAAGGCACAAAATTGTCTATAACAGATGCCCCCTAAAGTATGAGGTCGTTTATCGGGTGAAATGCTTTATTAGGAGGATCCGAAGTTCATTCAATCTGCTGAGAAGTGTCCTGTAATAAGATACAATACAATACATTATTTTTCATACTTTTTCATGATCTAGCTGAGGCGGGCATTCCCATGCTCAGCTTTATAAATTCATTTTGGTACATAGAACAGACGATCGTCTGATGGTAGACTGATAATTCTCTGCTGAAATTATCATCCTTTGAGAAGGATGATCATCTGCTGCAATGATGTACACATCAAATGTCTTTATATCCTGAATATATATCGCAGCCCAGATGGATGAAACTAGATCCGGGGTCTTCAATCTCTTCCGATCTTCACTCGATGTACAAGTCGATCCATGTGAGAATTTCTTGAAGTCGAACATGGAAAGACATCGCTTGATTACCGGTCAATGATGTAAACCGTTAACAAGCGCGAGAGGAATCACCGATAAGGATGATGACCCTCAAGGTACGGCAGTACAATTCACATGGTGGGAATAAAGGACTTGGCGTCGACCACCATGCAAAATCTTCTGGTCGAAGGTCATTGATGTATACCTGTCGCCGGAAGTGAGAAACTTGCCATTGAGGCATGCAAGCTTCAAAGTACTGAAGGGGTTGTTCCTAGATCAACTCCTTGGATAATGAGCTGATGTCGACAAGGAGCGATCCGTCAAAGGAGGGCCTTAATGAATCCCACATCATTGACACGGAACGGAGCTAGTGATTGTGATGAGGTGAAAACAAACTGTGATGTATGATTCAGGGTGGCGGTCATGAAATGGATGAAGGACAATGTATGGCAGTGGATGGGACACGGTTGACTCTTTGCAGAACGACATCTCTTGAACATATAACGACACTGATGTGATGGATCGGTAGCATTACCCCAACTATGGATGGTGTGGCGAGGACCATGGTGATGAGACCGGTGAATGAAACAACCCAACCCGATGTGATACGGAGGACAAAGTGTCATGTTCAAGAGCGACTTGCTACCATTAAAGCTGTGAGGTTCTCCCAATTTTTTCCCCAGTCATTGCTGACCAGTACCTCTTTATTTTTATCAAGCTTGAGGAGGATAACATATGCTTGTTCTATAACCTGCCCTTCGGGCAAGCCCATCGCTATGTTTTAACGAGCCTAGCGATAGGGAAACTCGTTCTCGTCTAAAGACAAGTTTGTCGCTATTTAATAATTTTAACGAGTCTAATGACAAGGATAACTCGGTCCTTTTCATTTTTAGAGAGTCTGAAAAGGTACATAAAGTCAACTCCAGAATTCCTTTTTCGTCATCTAATCCCTTAAGTCCGAAAAAGTATAAAACAATACAGAAGGGATGAATTTTCGATTGTTTTAACGAGCCGAACAAAACAAGCGCTCGATCTTTTTGTGCAATAATCCCTCAGGTCCAAAAAGATTAAAATCTAGAGGAGGGATAGCTCTTCCGGTCGTTTAACGAGCTGGAAGGCCAAAACTCGGCAAACTTTTCATATTTTACGAGTCAGGAGAAAAGAGCTCAAAGAAGACTCGTCTTTTGAGGAACGAGTGATAAACAGGGATAGCAGCAGATTCCAGGTACAGGTTGGAATATTCCAATCACGGCAGTGTCACAAGGATGGCTAAGTGAAATCACTCTTCGCAGCTGTTCCTCAAAATGGGTAAACAAACATATGGAGATGAACGATTGGCCAAATGAACGAATGGAGGTGAGACTGCAAGAACACGACCAAGGGCTTTTATATGGCTGTCAAAGGTTACATTTACCACGGTTATTTACCGGGCTGGGTTCGTTTTTTAACGAGCTTGAACACTGCTCAACCTTATGTTTATTTTTTAACGAGCATGAACTATGTGCTAAAACTGCTCGGATATTGCGTTTATTTTTTAACGAGCATGAACTGTGTGCTAAAACTGCTCGAATATACCAGTCATAATACAAGAAACGCCTCAGGTGAGATAGCTATTTTTTAAGGAGCTTTATCTCACGAAGCTATGCTCCTATTTGGCAAGTTTTGACTTTTGCCCCACATCCTTTCTTTATGCAAGCTGGAAACGGCTAATCCTACGAGTTTAACGGGTTAGACCTACAGGTTTAAAGGGAGGACCTAAAAATTTAAAAAATAAATAGTCGTCCCGTGCTTGCATTCCAAAAGGTTTGCGTGCCCCTAGGTATAAAGTATAATTTCGAGGCGCTGCCTCTTTCTTATTATCCGAAAAATGGTTTTATTTGCTGCCGCAAACTGAACTCTCTTTTCGGCGATGTCTATCATTAGGTTGCTAAGGATGGTGACTACTTGTTGCAGCAATTTCATCTCTTTCTTTGGAGGCTGCCCCTACTTATCCTTCAAAACATATGTTTTAATGGGTGAGGCTTGCCTTCAAAGATGGTGGCTACTTGCTGCCACAAATGGATCTCCTTCCTCAGGAGAGCCTACTTACCTAGACAAGGGGAGCGAGAAGCTGATTATCTCACTCACATAACTTTGACAAAAGAATCTTATTCTAGAACAACCCTCTCTTCCTTCCTTCGGACGGGGTACGGACTAGTCATATTCTTCTGCGGAAATCAACTTTATACCCAAGGTTTCCTCTGCCCAAGGCAGGCCAGGGTGCATGCCCCCTGGGTCCCAGTTACATCTTTCCGAATCACTCGCATTCATCGGGAAGTAGAACCGGGGGTGGAGGCATTCCTTGAGTGAATAAACCGTTAAGGGATGGTATTTGACTATTTGCGATGCGTGATCCTGGAAATGAAAGTTGGTCTACGAGCTTGACCATCCTTCCTTCGTGCGGAAAACACATAACTCTGAAGAGTGAGGACACTGTTGCCTCCATGCAATATATATAGTCTCGTCCAAGGAGTAAGTTATACACCAAGGGTCCTTGGACGACCATGACGTTCATATGAACTGTCTTCCCCTTCAATGTAATGGGAACATTGGGGAGAATCCCTAACGGGCGACTGGTTCCTTTATCAAAACCTGATAGATTTCTCATCTCAGGTAAAAGCGCCGGGGAACCCAGTGCTTTCCAAGCAATAGAGGAAAGGATACTCACAGAAGCCCCTTCATCAATGATAGTTCCAGCCATCACCATTCTGTAGATTTGGACGATGATTCTGAATGGGATACTGGCTGGTAACCGGGGTCTGCCTAGTTGATTCCAATCAAAGGACACAACCAGGTTGCTTGGTGGTGGGACCGAATACACGGCCGGATACGACCCTGACGATGTTCCTTCCTACGATAAAGGAATGGGCACGTTGCCCTGATGCTCATCAGAGTCTGTGTTGATGAAAAGAATCTGGATGGTGTCATCCTTATTCTCTTCAGTGAGGGTGTCATTCGAAGATGAATCTTCAACGACGCTGTCATTTGAGGATGAAACCTCTGAAGGAAGAACCGGGTCAACTGCCGTTTCGACCTTTAGACTTTCGTCTGGTCTAGATTCAGTAGGTTCATTCTTAATGACGGACACTTCAGCTGACCACTTGAGCGGGCCAGCTGGATTTTCAACTATCGAGGGATTAGGCACGAGTTTTTGGTATCCAGGAGGAAGTCGTAACGGTGATACCGGACGATCTTCCAAAACTCTCTTCGCCTCATCTAAGAATGGACATCGGTGGATGGCGTGATTGCCTTCACACAACATACAGGGTGATCTTGGTCTCCCTTTTCGTCCTTCACTCTCGCTAGTTGATGGACTGCAATCAACATGAATACCAGAGGTTGATGCTACCGGATTGTGCAACCTGGGGGACCAGTCCCTTAGTATCCGGGGAATACAAGGACAATCACGATGGAAGTGGGTCCCTTTGCAAATGAAACATGGTGATTTAGGCCCGGTCGGTGCAGTGTGTGGATTTTTGTCAGATGTCTTTTGCTTGCCCCCAGTCGCCTTCGCCATAGGCCCCTTCTGCTTCTTTTCTCTCTTCTTCTTTTCCTTCTTCTCCATGGGAGGCTGACTTCTGCCGGCTCTACCCTGCGAAGATGAAGGATCAGAGGAAGAATTGTAAGAGGTGGAAGGCTGGTGGGTAGCTCGAGACTGGTCTGACTGTTGATTCGACTGCTCAGGATTAGTGGCGATTTGAACTACATTAGTTGAAAAGAGCCATACAGGTAGGCCAATTGTCAATCCTGGAAGTGACAATGTGGCCATATGAGGCGCACCAACATCTCCCCAAGAGGAGAAGGGATTGGGACTTCCACCAAGGTGACTTCCTTGGTTGGTGGGCTCCATACTTTTCAACTGAAAGATCAACGTGGGAATAACAGGTGATTATGTTCCGATTAAAATAAATTTTATTAACGACGCTTTAGACACAACTTTGCTTTTTCATGTTTTAAGAGTCGAGAAAAAGCTAAAGATGACTCTAGTCTCCTTCGATGTTTTAACGAGCCCGAAGTGACAAATGCTCGGATGGACTTTTTCAGTTATAGAGTTTGAAAAAGGCCAAAAGAAACTACTCTGGAGTTCTAGGCAGAGGGTGTGCCAAACTTTTCGCGAAACCACAGAATACGTTTTACGGTACGGGTGGTCGATCTTCGTGAATGCTGTGTTCACTGCATCGCGATCAGTAGGGCGGTCGACACGGCTTCCTATGGATAAAGGCTTTGTCCCTATAGGGGTCTCCCAATATATACGCGACGGTACGTGGGAGCACAAGTCCGTATTAGTGCCACCGACTCTCAGGAGGAATCACCCACCTTCGTAGAGATCGACAGTCACTACGTTTAACGACGCCGGAACACGTCTCTACCTAGACCTCTATGTGTTTGCGTTATGTTTCAAAGCGTTGTTATGTAAATTGGATTTATTTTAATGTTGATCTTGCTTAGCAGTTTGCCTTTAAGGATCACCACGAGATGTATATGACAAATTCCTGATGCAGTCTAAGATGAGAAGCAAACTTTTCAATCTTTCAACTTTGAAAATCTTAACTACTGAGGGAGAAGAAAGACAAATCTTTTCACACAGATCATAGAGCACACACTAATGCAAAATTTCCTAAATCGTCATGCAAGCAGTCAAATGCAAAATGCACAATGCATGTATTTTCTTTTCCCTTTCTTAATGTTGATGTATTACAAAAAGAAAGTTGTTATATAACTTTGATTTCGATTTAAAGCGAAAACAAACAAGCTTGTCCAAAATCAAAAGACACCTTAAGATTTACTTGTTTAATCACTGGAAATACATGAAATCAAACCATAATGACGAAAGTAAAAAGACTAATCAGTTATGGACAACAAACAAGCTAACTCTTTAGACCAGCAAAATGCCTAACACAGGTTCAGATCTAAGAGGCCAAAGCAAGACTAGTTTACTTTCGTTATGGGAAATTGTAAATGATGTAAGAAATACAAAAGAACAAGTACAATTTCGTTATATAACAGAGGCGGAATGATGGCAAGTAAGGTTGGTTTCAGAACAGGTACAAGACTGGTAACTGGTTGCAAAATCTATAGTGAAAACAGGCAAGAAAAAGGGAGGAAACCCCAAATGCACAAGGCAAATTTGGGCCAACGCAGGTGCTGCACAGCCAGTCTGGCTCTCAGCGCAGGTAGCCCCTTCGGGACCTGCGTTGCAAAGCAGGTAGCCTGTGTACTACCTGCTTTGGAAAACGAAAGTTTCGTTTTCACAGTTTCCGGGTCACAATTTTCTCAAAAATTCACAGTTTTTGCTCAAATCAGAAGCTATCAGTCGAGCACACACTAAGGGATGACAAGGAAGATGAAAAGCTATCACTAAGAGCTTACAAGGATCCTTGTAGATCAGCTCTTCAAATCATGAACATGCTCAGAAATGAGCTAGAGTAGCTGCCCTCTACTTCGCTTTTGATATAGTCAAAAGCTTTTCGATTTGGTACTCTTTTGTTCAGGAAATGAATAGCAAAATACTACAAACAATCAAACAGATACGATCCCCAGTGGAGTCGCCAGTTTGTTGTAGGGAAAAGTATCCGATTCGGATGACCCTATCCCACTCTAAGGGTGATAGTACCTCAGCAACAACTGTAAAGAAAACTACTTAAGGTTTACTTCTTTATGAAGGCAAGAGAGAATGAAGAGATGCACTAACCGTTGTCTTGCGCTTAATGTCGAATCCAAACTCTTCTCTTTGCTTGCTTGCTCCCAGCTCCTTGCTCTTTTGCTGGTCCAGCTACAATGAGATCCTGCAAAATAACAAAGAAGGAAACTACAAGAAGCATGCAATCATAACTGATTCAAGGATTAGCATAAATCAAATATACAATTATCACAATACATCATTGAAACAAGTGCATATAGAAGAACCTCAATAGCTTTTATTAATGGAAGAAGTAAAGTTCTGAGAGTGTTACAACCATTGAAGGCCCCAATCCAGCAACACCTCCCAGCAGAAAGAATTTCTCCTCTTCACCTCCTTCAAGCAATCACCCAATAACTCTATAGTGAAACCAACAGCATATCATTACTTTGCACAAAATTCCAGCCTCCTGAGCTCATAGGAGAGAGCTCAATATATAGATGAATTGAGAAAGGATGAGTCAGCTTGCAACTGATGTGTAGCTGCCTTGTGTCCTCTCTCTCTTCAGTTGATCTTCAGTTCTTGAGTCCACTTGGAGAACCTTGCTTCCACTTGGAGAAACAGAGCCTCTGACTCATCACAAGGCGAAATCCCTGATCCAAGTGTCATTTTTGGAAGATTCCAGAGCAATGACTTAGTGTGCCACTTGTCCCATCTCGCTCAGCGCAGGTGGCCTTTGTTCTACCTGCTTTGCAATGCAGGTACACCATGGAGGAGTTGAGTTTCAGCGCAGAAGCCTAGTGGAGCACCTGCTTTGATTTCAGGATTGCTTGTTTTTGAGTGTTTTCAGGTGGAGAACTGATCTGAGAGCTATTGGTTTGCTGACCTTGTTCCTCTAGGGGTAGGAACATCATGTTTAGGGACTTTGGATCCCTTGGATTATTGACAATTCATGCCTGATGCTGCAAGGCACAAAATTGTCTATAACAGATGGGCCATAGGAATAAATAAGGTGGTTAACCGGTATCATGTAAGGGACCACAAGTAGTTAGTAATAATGTAATGGGCCCATGGTATTAGATAGATGGTATTGAGGGAACCATGGTATTGTATGTATGAGGCCTATATAGAGGCTAGAGACTCCACATTGAGAGATGTCAAGGAATATTGTATGAACATGCATATGACTTGTGGAGTGTTCTCCTTCCTTAAGGAGTGAATATATGGTGTTGTCCTACCTTAAGGGTTTGATATTAATAAAGTGAAGCATTTCTATATTTAGATCTTGTTATTTCTTGGGCTTATTTGCATTGTCTTATATTTTCATATCAGACCTATAACAATGTGGTCCATCAAGCAAAAAGTCACCTCGTGAAGAAGAATACTTTATATTGTTCATTGACGAATTTTCCAGAATGTGTTGGATAGGACTCCTAAAGCATAAAGACGAAGCATTTGAAAAGTTCAAAGCATTCAAAGCTTTGGTTGAAAATGAATCAGTTCACAAAATCAAATGCCTCAGATCTGATCAAGGAGGGGAATTTACCTTGGATGAATTCTTCGACTTCTATGAAGAACATGGAATAAGAAGGGAATTCTCTACTGCAAGGACTCCTCAGCAAAATGGAGTCGTAGAAAGGAAAAACAGAACTGTTCAACAAATGGATCATGCTATGCTAGACGAGTCTGGAACTCCTGTAACCTTCTGGGCTGAAGCTGCATTTGCTGCCGTCACTATTCTCAACAAAACAAATGTTCGGGTAAACAACACTCAAACTCTTCATGAACTTTGGTATGGTAAGACTCCTACTGTAAAATACTTCAAAGTTTTTGGAAACAAATGTTACATCAAAAGGACTAACGAAAAACTTTGCAAGTTTGAACCTAGAGCAAATGAAGGCATTCTCGTTGGTTACTCTTCCCGAAGTAAAGGATACAAGTGTTATAATAAAAGACTAGGAAAAATTGTTGAAAGTATTGATGTTGTGGTTGATGAAGCAGGCGAAAATCCAAAGCAGGTAAAAACTGAAGAATGGGAAGATGATGAGGATTATCCTTCCACATCAAATTAGACTAATGTTGAAGAAGAAGAAACCAATGAAGCACTAGAAGAGTGGATAACGATAGAAGAAAAGACTCCATCCAGATATGTTCAGAAAAATCATCCAGAGACTCAAATTTTGGGACAGAAAGAGGCAGGTGTGCAGATAAAAAGAACTATTACAGAAGCTTCAAGCTATCTAGAATTGCTTTCTTCCATCGAGCCGCAAAATGTACATGAAACATGCAAAGATGAATGTTGGGTCAAGGCCATGAATGAAGAGCTTGAGCAAATTGAAAAGAATAATACTTGGGAATTAGTTCCTAGACCTCATGATAAGAATGTCATAAGAACCAAATGGATATTCAAAAACAAGCTGAATGAAAATGGGGAAGTTATTACAAACAAGGCCAGACTTGTTTGTAAAGGGTATGCTCAACAAGAAGGTATAGACTTTGAATAAACGTTTGCACCTGTCGCTAGACTTGAAGCCATAAGAATGTTCCTTGCTCTTTCTAGCTTTCAGAAGTTCAAAGTATATCAAATGGATGTGAAATCTACCTTTTTTAATGGAGACCTAGAAGAAGAAGTATATATTGAGCAACCAGACAAATTCATCCTTGGAAATGATCCAAAAGTTGCATGCAGACTCAGAAAGGCTCTCTATGGTATAAAACAACCTCCAAGGGCCTGGTATTATCGTCTTGACAAATACCTTCATCAACAAGGTTTTTCAAAAGGATCAGCTGATAGAAATATATATATATATATATAAATTGACAATGATAAATTGCTAATACTTGTTGTGTATGTTGATGATATCATTTTTGGGAGTAATGAAGAAGCCATGAGTCAAAACTTTGCTTTGGTAATGCAAAAAGAATTTGAAATGTCCCTTCTTGGTGAGCTCACATATTTTCTTGGTTTACAAGTTCAAAAAAATAAAGATGGTATTTTTCTATCACAAACCAAGTACCTCAAGCAGATCTTGAAGAAATATGGAATGGAAGATTCTAAACTAGTATGTACTCCTATGGTAACAGGATGTAGCCTCAGCGCAAATGATGAATCAACAACAGTACATCAACCAACCTACAGATCCATGATTGGTAGTTTGCTCTATCTAATAGGTACTCGACTAGACATCATGCATGCAGTGGGAATAGTTGGAAGATTCCAAGCAAATCCAAAGGAAGTACACCTTCAAGCAGTCAAAAGGATTTTTAAATATCTTCAAGGGACACAAAACTTTGGTTTATGGTATCCCAGAGATACAGATCTTACACTTCATGCATATATAGATGCAGATTGGGTAGGAAGAGTGGATGACAGAAAAAGCACTAGTGTTGGTGCATTCTATATGGGTTCTAGATTTGTGTCTTGGTTCAGTAAGAAACAAAGTTCAATTGCATTATCTACAGCTGAAGCAGAATATGTGGCTGTTGCATCTTGTTGCACACAACTCCTTTGGATGATGCAAACATTGCAAGACATTCAGATCACATGTACTCCACCCATCTCCATTATATGTGATAATACAAGCGCAATAAATATTTCAAAGAATCCAGTCATGCATTCCAAGACCAAGCACATACCTATCAAATATCATTTTCTCTAGGAGAAAGTGCTTGAACAAAAGGTCAAATTGGAGTATGTTCCTTCCAAGGAACAGGTTGCTGATATATTCACCAAACCACTGCCCAGAGAGACATTTGAATACCTCAGACAGAAGCTGGGAGTAGTTGATGCATCATCTTACTGTTGACACTTATCTATTTCAGAGAACAATGGTTGTACGTGAGTTTCATGAAGCGTATCCGTGTACATACATCGGTTGCTGTAGATACAACCGCGTATATGTTGGTTTGAAGAATATCAGTGGGCCAGACTCAGGATGAAAAGAGTCTGATATGGGTCAGACAATGATCATATAGCACAGGTTCAGGGGGAGCATACACTTCTAATAATGCATTGTTGGCATTATCTTAGAAGATCTTGGTACAATTTCACAGTTATTTTTGATTCAAGCGTAGAGGGAGATCATGGTTGCTGGTCTGGATGGTGATTGACAGATGTTGATGATGATAGTTGCTGATGACTATCATAGTCTTGTTTTAGATATTTTGTCTCTATGTCATGTATATATTTTATTATCAAGGTCATGTAACGACCTATTTTGTTTCCCCACTATGCCTGGGATGGATGATGTAATGTTCTTGTTTTACCATGTATAAACTTTTGGTGTATCCCCACTTGGTTGTATGGATGAGTCAATCTTGGTATATCCCCACTTGGTTGGGAGATGGATGTAGGTATGAGCCTTTGGTGATAGGAAGCTCATTTATGATGTATAGAGTCATGTTCTTCTGGTAGAACATCTTTTTACAGTCCTTGCTTACAGTCAGGGGGAGCATGATTAGCACACTTCAGCATATCAGAGAATTCAACAAGTACTCAGGGGGAGCATAACCCTTTGCTCTTGATGACAAAGGAGGAGAGTGACTTGGGGTTGCCATCAAGTTCAAAGGGGGAGATTGTTGGCATTATGACACTGGTTTGGCGCTATGACACAGTGTTGTCCTTGATGGCAACTCACACAGATGACAGATGACAGATTCAGACTCTTAAAATGAAGGAAAAAGAGGTATATGCAAGTTTCCCTTGACCAAGCTGCATATACACGCGGGTTCACTGACCAAAAGGCGCGTACATGTTGAAAACTTGGTTTTGGTCTGTGGTATTTGGTCCCTCGTATTTTGACCCGTGGTATTGATCCAAGGTATCTTGACCGAAGTATTGACCCTAGGTATTTGGTCCAAGGTATTGCTTCTAAGTGGTTTTGGACCATGGTATTGAGTAAGGCCTAAGACTATAAAAGGAGGAGGAGAACATTAGGCAAAGGCACTCAAGAATTGAATATCTAATGAAGAGCAAGATCTAGAATACTGGTCATTGGGTTATGATGCATAGCTGGATCTAAATCAAGGAGGAACTTGAGCACTTGAAGAAGGATAAGATATATTGGTGGGTCAAGATCTTAAGGCTTGAAGAGAAGTATCTTCATGTGGTTTTGATCTTTTATCTGAATAGTTGGCACATGTCGTAATATGTAAATCTGATGATATGGGTATAACTGATGTCTGAATAGTTGTAAAGGTTAAATCATCTTTTACAGATCTGTACGCAGGTTCATTACAACAAGGGCACGTATACACGCTGGTTCAACATTTCAAAACAATGTATACGCAGGTTTGTCTTGAGAAAAGTGCATATGCATGCAGGTTTGACACATTGAAGTAGCGTACACCTCATAAAATATGTTTTAGCTACTTCTGTCTGCTATTGTAGTGTTCTGGGTTCTGGTTACTGTTACTGTGTTCTGGTTACAGCTTTCAGAAAAGTGATTGTTTGATTCAGTTTTGGTTGGTACAAAGGAGATTGGTTGATGCAAATATATTTGATGTTTGATTGATGTTATTGATGGATCCAGTTTGAAAATTTATGAAACGTGGTCCCTGGAAGAAAAGAGAAGGTTGTAGCCTTATGTAGGTTAGCACCTACATACTAGTACATCAACTAGTACAAGAGCTAAGGGGGTTGTAGCTCCCTTCCAGGAGAAGTTGGAGAACGAGAGAAGGTTGTAGCCTTCTGTAGGTAGAAGCCTACGTACTAGTATAAGACTGCACCAGTACATAAATATTGTAAAAAGAAGCTTCTTATTAAAAGAAGATAGAGACGAATTGCAGCAGGTGGTTTTCACCCACATTGGGTTTCCACCTTATATCTTGTGTTCTTGTGTGTGACCATCTGCTCTATTTTTACTATACCTAGTTACTGTTATATGGTTTTGATACACAGATTAAAGATCAACATCTGATGAATTAACTAAATTATAAGTCTGCAGGATATACGCTAGTTTTCTTAACAACAGTTGCGTATATACGTAAGTTTCATTAACTGAAGTAGCGTATACAAATATGATTGTGAAAAGAAATGTTATTGACTTGTTAATATTGATTCACCCCCCCCCCCCTCTCAGTATTATTTCCAACAAATGTTGCGAAGATACCCCAAGGAAATTACTTGCATTCAACAATTTTCTCCAAGAGATAATCAGTCATATTGAGGATATCATGTTAGTTGTCTACACTCATCCTAAAGTTAGAACTACTCGTAACATAAAAGTCATGGATATGCTAGTTTCTAAGTATTCAATAACTCTAGGAAGATATTGGAAAGTCAGGACCGATGGTTACGTTACTTTTGATGACACACTAATGACCTTTCCTAAAAATGGAAAAATATTATCGTTTACAGGGAAGGTCATATTATTCCATAGTTCAAAAGTTTACCTCAGCCACATATCAACTATGTAGAGGAAGACATTGGTGTCTACTCCCTTTTCATTGAAGATGAGGTACCTCATCCTATAGAAACCCACCAAGAAGATAATCTTTGGGATTTACACTTTGACGGGCCTCTTCTAATGAAGGTAATGGCATGAATATTGTTTTGTATTATCCTCTTGGAAAAATGCACCAATATGATTTTAGATTTGAATTTCAATGCACCAATAACATCATAGATTTTGAACACTCCTAATTGGGATAGAGAAAGCCTTAACCTTGGGTTGTAAATAGTTATCTTCCTTCAAGGACTCGAAATTAATTGTATATTTTGTAAACAAAATCTATTATCCTTCTAAAAAATTCATTAAAAGGTATACTCAAATAACTTGGGTAAAGATACCTGAACTTTTAAACTTCAACATTACTCATGTTCGGGGGGAGCTCAATTTCTTTGCTGATCGATTAACAATATATGTAGCAAATCCTTCTCGTCAAATGTTACATGAAAGGCCAAATTGCATTTTACAATATATCTATAGGCCTCATCTCCCAAACAATGACAAGGATTGGAAAGTATTCCCTGATGATGAAATAATTTGTGCTTTTATCCAAAACCAACCTATTAAGGAGGATGAGATTATATCTTTAAAAGACAACATACATCTAGTCGGACTTTCACCCTTATAAATTTATTTCTCACCAATTGATGTTCCTAATTCAAAAGAAAAACACGGAGAATAATCTAAACACAAAATTGGAGAAACAATTTCGATAAACATTGGAACCATTGATGATCCAAAGATATTAAAAGTTGGGGCCAAATGCACCAAAGAAGAGAAGGAAAAGTTGAATAGCTTATTCAAATAATTCTCTGATGTCCTTGCATATTCTTACAAAGACCTTTGAGGTTTTCATCCCATCATCATTCAACATGACATTCCTATCAAACATGATGCCAAACCAGTTCAGCAGAGACAAAGATTGGTCAGCCCTGCTCTAGAAGCCACTATTAGAAAAGAGATGGATAAATTACTTCAAGATCAAATCATTTTTATGGTTAAATACTTAGAGTGGGTGGCCAACTTGGTCCCTGTTAGGAAAAAGAATGGTGAAATATGCTTATGTGTATATTATCATTCTTTGAATAAGGAGAGTGTAAAAGATAATTTTCCTCTACCTAACATGGATCATATTTTATAGAAAGTGACGAGATATCAAATGATGTCCCTTTTAGATGGATTTTCTGGGTATAACTAGATTCACATGAAGAAGGTGGAAAAATAGAAAACTAATTTTACCACTCATTGAGGAAATTTTTCTTATGAACAAATGCCTTTTGGCTTGATTAATGCAGTTGCCACTTTCCAAAGGGCTATGCAGTTATCTTTCGATGACCTTATCGAGAAGATCATTCAGATCTATCTCAATGATATGACGGTATACTCAAAGTGTCGTAAATATAATTTTGAGCATCTAAGAAGAGTTTTCATTAGGTGTCAAAGACACGATATATCTCTCAATTTGAAGAAGTTTGTATTTAGAGTCACCGTTGGTAAGATTCTTAGATATTTTTCCCCAAGGAAAAATCATAATTTCCATCAATGTAAAGATGAAAATTACATGTTGTTGGTTCTTTGAAAGCACATCAAAATACCTCTGACTTTGCAACAATCATCAATTTGATATGTCAATGTATAAATCAAGTGTTCACAAAAAAAACTATTACAAAGACTCCATAAAAAATAAATGGACCAAGTCTGAGAGCTTCCATCATAAGCAAATCATTGTCCCAAACAAAACTGATAGGAGAAAACCAAAGCAGGAAATAAGAGGCTACACTTCCATCTCATACATGATCAACATCTTCATGTAGCTTATCAGCAAAAGGTCTATGATAATACTCATAAGGATCATTCCCATATTCTAATATCTGCCATACCCCTGTGCTTGTTGTACACCTTCCTTGGAAAGACGGTCGAAAATGGTGTTCCTCTCCCTGTAAATATGCTGACAAGTGATAAGATCAAAATGCCTTTTAATCAACATAATCTCCTCTATAATAGGATTGAGTGTGTACATGTGACATATAGAATGCTGATTGAACCAATCTACTATTACCCAAGAATCACGAAAAACCTGTAGCTGTCGACACCCTTTGCATATGGAAAATAGAAGAAGAAGCTTCATGCTCAAGAGATCTGCAAATTTTTTGGATCCGTGACCCAAGAAACTCTTTAGCTTAAAAAAGTGATTCTCATTTAGATAGAGGATGACACCACCTCCACAGATATCTCCCTCTTGAGAGGAACCTTCCAATTAAGCCCAAGGCTGAGACTGATCAATTTATTCTGGCACAATGGTACGGGGTCTAGATATTGAATCTTTTGCGGGGATTAGCTCATATAAAAAAATAACCTAAGCACCAATACAGTCTGGGTTACTATCCTTATCATTAAATATAGCTTTATTCCCCCCAATCTAGATAACCAACTTATAAAATGTGGGAGGTTCCATAGTTTTTTAGGGGAAGCCTAGTTCCACCAAGAGAGCGAAGAAAAATGATAAGATTCCCCATTCTAAGGGATTCCAACAAATAATGCATTGCTTACCAAATTTCAAATTTGAGTGGATATTGGGTAGAAGAGAAATAAGTGGTCCACTAATTCCTCAATGACTTTACATAAGGGGCACCAGGACAGACCTACGAAAGACCTACTTTTTAGATTGTCACTTGTTGGAATTTGTTTCTCTAGCAGACATAATTGGAACAAGCAAGCCTTTGTTGGACATTTAAAACATTGAATATGTTTCCACCACCATGCATGCTCCCTAGGTTCTTTCCTTGAATATATGTATAAATATCCTTCCTTTGGACTATACTTTCGAAAAGGAGAGCGAATCCATTTAAGTTCATCCTCTATGTCTTGAAGCCTAACATGTGATATGATAGGATCCCCTGTATAATTTTTCCATAGCTAATGCCAAGAAATAGGAAAGTTTAAAGCCTGAGTTGACAACCATCCCTGTGCCCATAAAGTAGTGTTTTCTGGGTCTGCCACATGAATAAGGGTTTTTATACCTTGTGAAGCTAGGAACTCCACCATTTCCTACGGGAGAAAGTGCCTATCCCCACAACCCGACCAAGGATCGAGACCAATTTTCACCCTCTTCTTCTATCCAACTTTCCAAGCCAACCCAAATTCGATAATGTTGAAAGATTCTACCACTGCCTTCCATACAACTGATACATTTGATCTACTCTTATTAGGATTATGAATCCAGTCCTCCATAAAATGTGGAATAATATATTTCATTTTTACCACTTCCTTCCACAGACTGTCTGTGGAGATCAACCTCCAACCAACCTTTGCAGCTAAGGCCTAAGAAAAACAATATAGATTCTTTAATCCCCAACCACCCCATTTTTTGGGAGAACTATCTTTTCCCAATTAACCCATGAAAATATCCTTCTTTCCTTTTCTCCCATCCACAAAAACCTACAATAACGTTTTTGAACCAGATTCAAGATCCCCTTGGGAATCCATTACTGAGACATCCATAAAACCCAAATCGCCTCAAGAACCAATTTGATGAGAATAGCTTGCTAGCACGCGACACCCACCTAAAGAACCATCCCTTAAGCCTCTTTTGAATCTTTGTCAAGAGCTAGAGTCAATCATATTTTTTGTAAATATTTAGCTTCACATGAAATCCAAGATACTTAGTCCTTTGTCAACGTTCATTGATTGGAATGGGAAGAGAGCTTGAGCGTGCATAATTTCATCTCTAAAGAATCCAACTGCTAAGATAAAGGATTTATGGACATTTATCTCCATTCATGTAGACTTGTAGAAGAGACTAAGGACATTTTTAACTGAAATAGAGTCCCTCCTAGATTCATCAGTAAAAATAGAACATCATCCACAAAGAGAAGATGGGACACATTTAATTCACTAGCCACTGGAGCCCCCTGCAGATCACCCCTTATTTTTTCTTCAAAGACCAGCCTTTAGAATTTTTGGTTTTCAAATTGTGGAGACCCTACTGCACCACCCCAATGGCCTCGTGAATTTGTCTCTCATCTAGGAATGCAAATTTATCCTTTGAAATATGCTTGGATAAACTGGGCTTTAATCGATTCACAATAATATTAGATAAAATTTTGTAAATGCAGTTGTATAGAGATATAGGTCTTAATTTATCAAAAGATTTAGGAGTGTCTAACTTGGAGATGAGGGCTATGAATATGGAATGAAAAGAATCATACATCTGACCAATCCTTCTACTTTACTCCACCACATTTAGCAAGTCACTTCTAATAAGATCATATAAGTCGACAAAAAATTCCACCGACCAACCATCTGGGCCTGTAATTTTGTCATTATTGAATCCATGTAGAACCTTTTCCTTTATTAATTGGTTCCATCAATTCACTGTTTTCTTCCTCATTGACATATCTAGGATAAAAATGAGAAATATGAAGTATTTCAACCAATGAACTTTTCCAAGGAGAAGAGAATAGGGTTCAGAAATGTTGAGTGCCAAGGTTGGCTAGATCCCGAAAATTTGAGACCATTTATCCAGCATGGTTTTCGAGGGCCCAAATAGTGTTTATGGATTGTCTTTCCCTAGAAATTTATTTGTTTGTTTGTTTTTGTTTTTTTTTTTGTTTTGTTTTGTTTTTTGTTTTTTTGTTTTTTTTGTTTTGTTTTTGTTTTTGTTTTTGTTTTTTTTTTTTTTATGTTATCATCTTCCTCCTGCAACCACACAACTCTACTCTTCAACCTCGAAGTTTCTTCCAGAAGCCTTCTTCTGGATGCCTCCTGCTAGATGATATGTTGTTCATAATCATTTGTAGCATAACCTCCATTCCTAGTATCTTCCAACTGCTTCAATTCTGCCTCAATCTTTGTCAGATCCTACTTGTCCCTCTTGAATTTTTCCTTTACCCACTCAATAGTTTCCCTTTTTATTTTATTTATATTATCTGAAAACTAAACAACAACAAATATTCCATCCCCCAAAACACACGAATGCCATTGTTCTCAGACTAGAGCCCTAAAGGCCCCCCCCTTCAACCAAACAAAATTAAATTTGAACAATGCTTTTGGCTTCCTTATATCTCCTTTAAATTCCAAGTAGTTAGCATGGTGATATGATATTCCTCTTAGGCCTAGCCACTTGCGAAAGAGGGGAAACTTCTCCAGAAAGGCTAATTTGATAAAAAATTGGTTAAGTTTGCAAGTAACCATAACATCCTCCACCCTTTGGTTACATCAAGTAGGTTTAATCCTTGCCAGATTGACATCAATAAAATTGTGAGATTCAATTATGTGGGAGAAAAATTAAGAAAGAGGGTCGACATGAGCATGTTCGCCCCATATCTCTGATACACCCAAAGTAAAATTAATATCTCCACACAAAACCAAATTGTCCATCCTCATGAAAGCCAGATTCATTAACTTATTTAAGAAAGAAGACCTATCTTGACAAGGACCATAAACATTAAAAACGTGAAACTAACATCCAATTTCTTCAGCAAAAACATCTTCCGCAATGACAACCTAACATCCCCAATAATTTGAAACCTTAATAGTATTCCAATTTATGCCCATGGCTAATCCACTTGATCTACCCCTGATGTTAATGGATTAAAAAAAACATCATGGGAAAAGCACTTCCAAAGCACTCATTGTGTCTTCACTCAAGCCAAGCCTTTGCTAAAGGAGGATGATATCCAACCAGTTTGAGAGCACTGGTGGTTTTAAGGCTAGTTTTTAGGGGGCTAGCCATCCCATGACACTTCATTTGATCCCAGATGCAGGGGTATGCACTTCTCTAAGAACCCCTTCCAAAGAAATTTGTCTGCCAAAAACTATATATTGAATGACCTGTATAATAGCCTTCGACATATGGGATTGCCGACCACTTGGATTTTTGGTAAGATTTGATGGTGATGAGGGACCAAGCCCACCCACCAAATTAGGAGGGAGACGAGGCTTTCAACGAGGCCTGGATTTGGATCACAGATTGTATCTTCCTTATCATAGCATGATGAATCCTCGACAGAAACAAAAAGGTAGGGAGTGGGCACTGGACAACATTCAGGTTCAGAAAATATAGGACAAGAAACATAACAAGAAACCTGACTTATTCCCCCAACACCCCCTATGTGTGTTGAATAGATATAAAAGACGAAAGCATAACCATATAGTAGAAAGAGTCAATAAGACTGGAAGAGGGAGAAAAATTACTCGATGAAGACGGAGCAGAGAAAATATCTTTCCCTGTAGAACCCACATGAAGTTCCCCTCATGTCCAATGCATCCCGTGGACAACATCTGTAGAGAGAGTCTTGCTTGCTCCAAAATTTCCCTTTTCAACTACCCTCATGACTCCAGCCCCTCCATCCTCCGCATCACCGACAGGTTTTCCACCACCTGAGGGATTCTTTCACCTCTTTCCTAAGTAAGGAAGCATACATTCCTTCATAACTTTCCCAACCTCATGACATCTCTTACACCTAAACGGTACCCCTTCATAATCCAAGTTTTGACTATACAAATAACCCCTATAATGAATATTCAAGCTGGAAATAAGCCCCTCTCTATTATCCAGGTTGACTAAGACCCATGCATATGTCATCTTTCCAGTCTCCACATAAGATCAATGATAGTCTAAGAAAGTTCCCAAATTGTCCCCTATACTTTGGAAGACATCCTCCATCCAAAATTGCATCGGCAACCCAGATAACATCACCCACATAGGCCTAGTACCCAATTATTCCATGTTTGGGTCAAATAAAGGTGTCCACATTTTGAACAAGATTGATGCCATTTCAATATTCCAAAACCTAGACATAACCTAGTTTTCCTCTGCTTACTCCATGAATTTTAGGGCAAACCGTCCCCTCGACAAAGTGTGAATCAATGGAATTGATGACAATTCCTGACCCCATTCATCTTGTGCCCACTTTCTCAGCCGAGACGTTGAATACTTTTTCCCTTTAATATGACCCACCAACACTTTCCCAACCATATCCATAATATCATCAATCCTAACACCTTCTCCAAGAACTAGCTTCCTAACAACCTCCCTTACCTTTGTACATTTCACCTTCTTCCCTTACTTCATGTGCTTCCCACCTCCATCATTACAGCCATTTAGAGATTTAGGTGGAGGAGCCTCACTTTGGGGTTTATTTTCCAGCAAAACCCACCCCCAATAGAGGATTTGAAGCCAATGAACAACCCAGAACAAGATTGAGGTACATATACAAAAAAGCCACTAAAACATTGTCTCCCCAGGAAATTCCCACCCCACCACTCTGAAATCCATTCGAATAAAAAACAAGGACCCTTTGAATACAACCACACTGAAATCCTGAGACAACCCTACTACAAACCGCAGAATACCACAAGGTTCCTGAAACCCTACCCCCAAAGAGACTAGAAAATAAACAGGGGGTTCTTTTGAGCCAATCGACCCATTAGGTTTTGAAATTTCAACAGTAAAATTTAGAGTATTAAAAAATGTATCTATATCACATACTTGATGGAATTGAAAACTTTCCCATACCTAAGTACCCACAACAAAATATGTAGATGGTCCTGCTTCATAATTTTGTCTTACAGAGAACTGGTTTTCAGTTGACGGGTTTGGAAGTATTGCCTCCAAAACAGGAGGGGAGGAATATACCATGTGGTTTAGTGATCCAAATGTATTATAGGATCCATTTTGTGATGTTGATGTGGTGACACTTTCCAGAAAGACTCGAGCTCATAAGGGTATGTAGAATAGTCTACAAGTTCAGAGTCCATACCATCAGTTTGATTGCCTTCACACCTCGAAATGACACACTCCCTTCAAAAGTGTCAACCGTTCGGGAGTAACTGCACTCTCCACCATCCATAAAAGAAACCTGTCACATTTCTAATGGAAAGTTAGCTACCGCAGAAGCAAACTGCACTAACATAAGAACTTACCTCTCAAACACTTCACATGTCATAGTTATAGTGTTTAGTGTGCCTTCTTTGCTAACTTGAACCCCTCTTTACGCCATGCCTTACTTGCCTAGCACAAGTCATAGTTCTAATAGATAGTGGAGCCTTTCCTAGATCATTGTTGAAGAAAATTGTGCTCTCACTCAAGTCTACCTCTCAGTCATAACACATGTTGTTGTTTTAGTCAGCAATCTATGAAGCCTAAGGTGAAGACTAATACCTTGACGTTTTAAGATGATATTAATGCTAATAATGTTAACCTTAAAATTGATTTGATCGAAAGTATGATTTCCTCAAGGGATACCCTTCAACCTCTACCATCCATCTTTCATGATTCCTTGTTCCATAGTCTTCTTGGTCAACCTACTTCAATTCTCAATGATTTTCAATTTGTTATTTTAAGCAGTAATCAAGGACAAGGTAGTTTCATTTCACATGTAGAGGAGCAAATTGTTGAAGATATGTCCTATATTTCTTCCCTCTTTCAAGATGATAATCTTGCATTTCTGGCTGATCACTGATCTTGTAGTCTTGATAACCTGTCAAATGATTCTAAGCCCTGCATTCAAGTTGAGACTTTGGACAACCATCACCTTGACATCCATGTTCCCACTGATACATATGGTGATGAGTGCCCAAGTACATTAGATGATATCTTGCTTCCTCTAAGGACTTGGATTCATAAGGTATCGATTCAAAACCCGCTTCTCATAGTGTACAATCTCCATTTATGGGTTGGGATGCTCTTTCAATTCAGAATGATCCTAAAATTCCTCTAATTCATACATATTCAAATATCAAGTTTGAAGAGGTAAGTTGTCAGGTTTTTGAATCTTTGGTATATCCTGGTCAATCTGAATGTCACATTGGTATGTCTTTCTTTAACCATTATACTGATGAAAATGATATTGATCTATTGTTCTTACAAGCTCAATCTGATTTAGTTACAACTGGTACTCCTCCTCCTAAGTCTTTTCATCCTTCCTCACCTCTAACACACTATTCATTGTACCCAAATATGTTTGATAAGTTTGTTATACCAACAATTCCTCTAAATTATTTAAATCTTTATTTAGCTGGTCGTGGTTGAAATCAGGTACAGGATGGCGTGATCCTACAATCAGAGGATGAAAAGTTTGAATCTATTATTCTTGAACTGTTCAACTATAAATCTTTCATAAGTCAGCAAGAAGATGTTCCAACTCTATTTGATTAAGGGAGTTTTCAAAATAATTCATTTAAATGCTCTATCCATCAAGAGTCTTATATGCCTAATCTTAAATCTGATCAAATTGATGGCACTAACAATGTTTTTGGACACCTAATATGATACGGGTTGGTGCAGAATATGAATAGTCAATGGAGTTCAAGAGACCACTTAGAATATGGAAACCAAGGGTCATTAGACAATATATAAATGCATACCTTTGTGAATAGGATTCATCTTAATCTGTCGTGTACTATTTTTTGTTGTTTAACATGATATCAGAGCAGGCAATCTCCTGCCCTGCTTAAAATCAGAGCCACTATTTTTGTGGCATTCGAAGTGTGTGACCACTAGTTTTGTGCTTTTCCATTGGCCCAACGCTCTTCCTTAAGAAAGGGAGCGATTATTAAATTCTTTGTATTCGTCACTTCCGCCATTCTACAATTACCTATATGATTTGACCTATCATTCTACGCTCCCTGTTACTAGATTCTGTCAAATAATTAATGTGCGTTACGAGGGTCTCTCATAGCATTTTACTATTCCATTTCCAGTCTACTCTCTATGACCTATCCATTACATAGCCTCTGTCCAGTAATTTCCAAGCTTAGTACATTACATCACTATCTGAATTCTCAAATTGCTTCTAAACCAAACACCATCCTTGCAACCTATGCCTCTCTTTGTGGACCCGTCAACATAGAGACTCGTTACTGTGACCTTGGAATCCTAATGCTTCTTCATTGGGAAAGTAGTAGTTCCCTCATCCATGCATTTCCTCCCTTCACAACCACCACACTAAGTCTCAATGCTTATCCTTAAGGTGCACAAAAATAAATGGTGAGGTCGTATTGCAATGGTGATAGAAGTCAATAATATGGTGACAATGCATTGGCCTCAAGAATTTTGGAATTGCGAAGCTTCCTACTACTCCGTCAAGATAGAGACAAACCTCTCAGTATTTTGAATAACAAATATCTGTAAGTTAATTTATCTGCATAACTTCACTCACACAAAATCCACGCTTGTATCAACTACAAAAGGGTGATGAACAATAGGAATTATGAACTTATGTTGATTTATTGTTTGAAGTATGTTGAAAGGCACATTCATTCTCTGCACATTGTATTGTTGTTTTGAAAGCTCCTTCATACATCTTTAAGGAGATATTGTATTAGACATTGTATTGTGTGAATTGTCTCTTCTGTTTCCTGTGTGAATATCTGGAGGTCAAAGGGATACAAACAATTTGACCCATATGAAGTAGTGAGGCTTGTCCATTGAATATGTGTTGCATATAAAATAGAGTTGTTGTTAGTAGAGGTGAAGTATATGTATATTGGTGTATTCTGTGTGTGCGTATTCTATGAATATTTATATCGTTTCAATGCGTCTAAACTCTTTATATATTGATTGTTCGAGAATTGTTTCATGTTGGAACCTACCTTCAATAACTGTGTATTAAATATCGTTGGTTTTCCCATCATCAGTCATGGTTCTCATTTGCATTGTGAATCCTGTGTATCCTCATAGTGTATGATTTGTATGGTGAATGCTTTGAAGGTCGTAAATGTGGTGAAGTGATCACCAAATATCATTGGTGCATGAATTTGGTTCGTTGGTTGATGTGTTGGGTGCACACTAAAGAGATTTGTACATAGAATTATTTTCAGAGACAATGATTGGGCTCAAATTGATGAATTGTTGGGCATAAATATATACGTAGCGTTGATTTTTTTTTGAATTACTTGTTATATAGAACCGTTCGATTATATTGGTAGGCCTACCATCATTTTTCAAATATCTCCATAATCTCATGGTGTATTGGCATGTTGAAGAGGCATCAAATGCATCCTAGATCATCCTTTTATAAATATTTGCATTAATCATGGATTTTTCCAAATTCCTCTTTCACTGTATAGAGCAAGGATACAAGTCCCTAGTTTCCCATTCCATTTATGGTATGGGTGTTGGGATAATCTTGTGAGATTCACTTGATTCACCATTGACATAAATTCTCACTATTTTTTTCATATCACACTACTCAATTGTAGTGATCTAGCATTTGCAACTATTTGTCTTTACAAGTTCATTTATGGTCAAAGCTAACACATGTCTTAAGTTGTTGAGAAGATGGCCAAACTCGATGATGCATTCAAGATGATGAATACCCTCATTCATTCCACTATTGATGAGATGGTTAAAATCAACAAAAATGCTATGTCTGATATTAGAATTTGTTTGCAAAATGCACAAGAGAAAATAGAGTTTTTGCAGCTCGAATCATAACTACAACGAGATGAGTTACAACAATGTAAGAATCATTCTGAGCCAGTTTTTATTCAGAACAATTCTATGTATGAGTTGAAGACAGACTCCCACCAGCTTCCAGAAAGTGGTCAAATTAGTATCAACAGGTTGATTCCCATCATGTGCCCATTTTAGGAGCATATTTGCATGCAGGTGTGAATATTTAGCCTACACTTCCCAAGCCAATCGTCAGACCTTTGGTAGAGCTTGTAAAAAACAAGCACAAAATCAGTCTTGGATATGACAAGGACGTGTCCTTTCATATTCTGGACTATTTCAAGACAATCTCATTTCAAAGTGCTGGATTTCTTTAGAACAAATCATCTTCACCTGTTCCTCCTGTTCGTCCACAACAACCGATTATTAAATCCCAACACTGTGATATGGTTGGGCATGTGAAAGATCATTGTTTTGATCTTCATCCTAGTAAGTATTTTGGTCAATGCACTCATCATTCAAACAGATGCTTCAGAAACAAGCCTCCTGCAAGAACGAAAATTCACCCTGAATGGATGTATTCTTGACAATGGGCTTCAACAACCAAGAAGATATTTCACTCATATCACATGTTCTCTATTTTTGGAAAAGTACTGCAGTTTATTTATCCTCATCTTCTCACCTTGTATCTGATAGGGGAGGAATTGATGGTCGTCTACAAGTTTCAAAGATAAATCAAGCGAGCCTAAGCCACCACCTAAACCCGTTGCCTGAGCCTACATCCATAGACAACTAAAATGAGATTTAGAGTTGTATCCAATGAAAGAGAAGCCCATGAGCATGCCTTTGGTTGGTGGCCTTCCTTAAACCACTGTAGGTTGAGACCTCCATTTCCAGGTTGAGGTTCTCCCTTTCTTTCGTAGGTTGAAGACCTCCCTTTTTCCAGGTTGAAGGTCTCCCTCTTCAAAGAATTAAGGAGCACTTCCTCTAGTTAAAGTCTTCAAATTCTTGCCATATTTGGAAGAGTTTTGGGAATCATGCTAAGAATTCTAGGTTGAGACCCAAAGGTCTCCCTTTTCACAAAAAAATTGGGAGCACTTTCTCTAGCAGAATACTTCAGCTTCTAGCCAGATTTGGAAGATTTATAGGAATTGCACTAAGAATTCTAGTGGTGGTGGACATCCTTAAACTATTTTCGGTTGAGACCTCGAGTTATCCCACCTTATATCTTCATTTGAGAGAGCACATTCAACCATTGTCTACCACTTTTGTATTACAACTCTCTTCTTGGACTCTTATATACCCCTTCGGATTAAGGGGGGGAATGTTGGACACCTAATCTGCTAAGGGTTGGTGTGGAAGATGAATAGTCACTGGAGTCCAAGAGACCACTTGGAATATGGAAACCAAGGGTCATTAGACACTGTATAAATGTATACCTTTGTGAATATAAATGCATTCAATGATTCATCTTAATATGTTGTGTATTATTTTCTATTGTTTAACAAATGTTTTCATTGATACATATGACGATAGTGGTGCATGTCTACTTGTGGTTTTTTCTAAGCCACCCAAATTTTATGATTCAACATCATAAAGTTCAGAGACTTGTCAGGAAGTCCAGGCACTTCAAACTTGTTGATGGTTATGTTAGGTTTTCGCAATTCTGTTGAGATCTCTAAACTAAGTTGGATCCAGATTTTCATGGATAATTTTTAACATATATCCACTGGTTGTGAGCTCATTCTTAAAGGTCTTTCATTGTTTCCAAGTTAATCTTCTTAATCCCCGAGATAATCTTTCCAATCAGATAAAGGATTCTTGTTTGGTTAGTCCCTTTCATGTGAATCCCTTATTTTAGACAAAGGGTTAAAGAACACATATTTCGTGTATCCTTACATCCTTAAAGCCTATCATTTTGATTATCAAGATAAAGGTGATTTTGGGTTAGAGGATTGATCATCTTCTTATCCATTTTGTGTATGTCATGAAGTTAATCATCTTCCTAGCACAATTTCTCTCCTTGAGTGATAACAAATGTTTGAATCACTCAACGAACCAAAATCCTTACGTTGACACAAATACTGGGTTTGATTTGGCACATGTTTCCAATCTTTTGTCAACTCAATATCCTAATTCATTTCCTAGATTTACAATGTTAGCAATTGTTTTTAATGTCGTAAGGTTTCATATTACTAGTTTTTCATGTAATTGGATACAAAGGGAACCAATAAAGAATCTAGAACATTATATGTTAATCAACCAATCCAATCATAATACCAGAGATTCTCTTTGTGTTTTGAATGTGCTAATTGAAAACTCATTTTCTCATTAGTCCCAGGGTTTTTAAATTGGTTGTCTTGAATATCGAGATCCAATTGTTGAATGATTAGAGAAATCCTACTTGGCAAGCTCCTATGTTAATAATAAGCTTTGATCTTTTCTGATGTTTTCTAAGCAAGATAACACAGATGCAAGTACATTCACAACGAAATTTCGAGGTTTGTTTGTTTTTGTTCTAAGAAAAAGGTAAAGTTGCAAAATGGTTAGAATTAGTTGCTACTACACATCTTTCGAACATTAGCCAAAACCTTTAAACTTTTATGCAAGCTATCCAAGTTCTTATCTTTTATTTTGCACATTGTTTTATATCAGGTTTAATTGTTTGTATCTTTGTGTTTGCAGGTCGGGAACTCTGGTGCTTGCATTGGAAAATCATTAGACTTAGCCCCGACCTTCTAGCTGGTTAGGTTAAGATTAGGTCTAGTTTGATTTTAGTTTCCCTTGTAAACTCTCCTGCATTTTCTCTCTTTAGTTTTTCCTTTGTTTTCTCACTTCTATCTTGCATGTTTCTTTTTAGCTCAGTCCTCCATTTGTTTTGTCATTTTGGTCTCATTTCCTTCTTTTGTCTTGTCTTTTCTTTTATGTTTTGCATAATAAGACCTTGCATGAAATATGCTCCTCTTGGCTTAAAGGACGACGTGGAAAAGATTTGAAATGAAATTGTGACGACAAAAAATGCTTGGATAATTTGTTATCTCTTCTTTATTTGGGTTTACATATCTTTTAAATTTGATGATGTCTGAATGGAATATATGACTTATTCCAGGCAGAAAGCCTTTGGTTGAACTATGAAGCCCGTATTTCTATTAGAATCTTCATTCATAACTCAACCTTGTATTAAATGGTGTTTTGACCCATCAACTCAAATGAGTAGAGAAGGGAAAGGAGGAAAACTTAAAATGAGCATATTAACTTTAATCACCATCCAAATCCTTAGAAAAGGAACAACCTCTCTTGAAAAGTAAATAAGATGGGATACCTCTTCCACCTTCAAAAATAAATAAGTTCCTTTTCACATTCTATTGGTAACTAAATAAAGAGGTGAAGAAGAGAAAGGCTTCCTGCACAAAGAGGTGAAGCAAACAACTTCATCGAGGTACTGAACAAGCCTTTTGGTAGCGAAGCGATGCTTGTGATTACTTGAAGTGACTTTGTTTGGGTACTAAATAGGCCCACTATCAGTGGAGCAACATCATGGAATGTGTTTAACTCCTATTATCAAAAGCTCGGTATACTTACTATCCTTTTCCCTTATCAAAATAGTTGAGGTATAGCTAGTCATGTAAATGTGTTTGATGTTGAGAAAGGGAAATAAGAGACCATATATTTAACTGGGATAAGTTTCAAGATAGGGTAATCTATATGGCGAGCCAATACTTCCTGAAAGGCTGAGACGTTCCACTTAAGGATAAAACATGGACAGAGAAGCTGGAGTTATACCAGTGTGTTGTCAAGTGTTGACGCTGCGATCAATGCCCTCTAAAATTTTTCCTACACTTTAATTTTGGAGCCTACTCTGGATCATACAATATGTCGTTCCATGGTCACTTCATCGTCGATTGATGTTTACCAAGTGTTTCATTATTATTCTTAGGTTCGAAGTGTCAAAGTCACTTTCTCACACATGTTCAGCCTTTGATGAATTCACAAATGCACCCATCTTCCGCAAGCTTAGATAGGCATTGCACAACTCTTGAAATTAAGGTTTACACAATCACTATTGATAGTGACTATGCAATCCATAATCATAGTGTACTACAAAACCCATGTCAACATTCAATGTGCACTCTCCATTGACAGTCCCTCACTTTTAGTTGTATTTGTCTCATCATTCTACTGATTTTTCCCAACTGTCACTTTTGCATATCTTTGATTTTATAAGTGTAGTGGCGTTTTCATGTTATCTTCATTCTGGCATGTGTCACCTTCAATTTATTAAGTTTTTTCAAGTGTCATTTTCACATTTTCTTATTGTCGCAAGTGTCGGTTCTAACTATTTCCACTCATGTATGTGTCGCACCTTTGCACATCACTAGAGGCAATTCTAACAGAGGCAATTCTAACACACTCTGTTGCATTAGATGGTCTTATATATCATGAGAGTATGCACTAGACACATTCTATAACTTAGCGCACTTTTTGATCATAGTCGACCCTTGTGTTGCAACTTGTATTATAATTGTCACAATGTGACATTTCAACTGTTGCACTTAGAAATAAGTGTTGCTTTGTTGTCTTTTCAAGATGTGACTATTGACCAAGAGTCTTGTGAATTTTCCCGGTTTGTATTGATGGCATCTAAGTGTTTGATCTATGATTGAGTCTCATTTGGATGCTCCTCCCTCTCTTACTCTATTTGTCTCACACTTAGACATTTTGGAGCTCTTCGTGGTCCTGCTGCCTAATGCAAGTTGTGAATACGTGAAACCTCTCCTAGGTGATGAGCACACCCTCTTCATGAGCCTCATTGATCAGATCTCTTCCTCCTAGACTTGTGTAGTGAGTCCTCTTCAAGGTCAGTTGCTATCACTGCGCATTGAGAACCCTCAACGGAGGGTCACTAACCCTTGTTTCATGCACTGAGATTTGGGAAATTCTTCCTTGTCTAGCGCATGGAGGATTTATAGTGGCACTCTACAAAAGAAAACTATGCTATGCAAAGGTCCTCATCCCTTCACAATGTAGTGAACAGTCCATAAGCAAAGTGACTTGGCTTCTACTTCTTGCCTTATCCAATTGCGCAATTTCCTTTTCTAGTGAGCCTTCCTTGGCACAGGTTGCATTTCTAGTGGACAGTCAACCACTAGATAAGCAAACTGCACTAGAATAAGAACCTTCCTCTTAAACACTATACATGTCGTAATTACAGTGCTTAGTCTACCTCCTTTACTGACTGGAACCCCTCTTTGCGCCATTCCTTGCTTCCCTAATGCATGTCGTAGTTCTAGTGGACAATGGAGCCTTTCCTAGATCATGCTGAAGAAAATTATGCTCTCCCTCAAGTCTGTCTATAAGTCATAACACATGTTTCAATTTTAGTCAGCAAGCTATCAACCCTTGTCCACTAGACCCCCTCATTGTGCAGTCATCGAGTCCTTCCCTACCTCCCTAGTGCATGTCGTAGTTCTAGACCACAGTCAGAGCCTCCCTCAGTCGACGTGAAGCTCAACTGTGCTATCACTGTCCCCTCCTTCCTTGAGCATTGCACAGTTTCAATTAACAAGCTCATCACACTATCTCTTTCACTTGCTCACTACCCTGAACCCTTAAGAGCCGCTCTTTAGAGTGCATGGTGCAGTTCTAGTGAGCAGTGGTGCCTTTCCCAACTAGTGCTGATCTCAACAACACTATCCGTACAAGCCTTCCTCTTTCAATCCTCTCACAGGCCTATCACAAGTAGGTTCTTCCATGAGTAACATAGGGGTAGAATAGATGTTTTTCAGACTAATCTTGTCCTGTCATGAGTGAACTTCATTGGAAGGTGTACCTCCTCAATAGGGAAAGGTAATGCTCAAGGAAGATTTCAAGGAGAAGAAACAAAGAAGCACTTGCAGAGAAGAAGCACAAATAGGAACCAACATGAAGACATGAAGAGATCCTGAACCAAGACAAATTGATGACATTCCATGATATCTTAATAGGTCCCCATATTGATCCAAGGCCCTTTGGAGGATGAACATGAAGAAAACGAGAATATCCATCATGAATATTGAATGCAAAGTAGAAAAGGGAGCAACTTCACATTGCCACAACATCATGAAGTTCCATGTCATTGCCAAGTCATGGCTTGTACAAGTGTCATCACAATGTCTTATGTGTCAATGTGTCTTGCCACCTAATTTGGAATGTAATTATGTATTATCAAAAGGAATATGAAAAAATGTAAATGTGTGAAAGTCCAAGAGTCACATGTGGAATATGAAAAGTCATATGTGGACCAAAGAGTTAATAGAAGTTCAAAGGTTACTTAGGAGTCCAAGAGTCACGAGGGTAGCTCAATATTCATAGAGGATATGAAAGGTAATTTATCTTGTTATAAAATAAACCTCTTAAATCAAACAAAGGACTTTTGGAGGCTTAGACTTTGGAGAGATAGCCTTAGCTTCTTTAGCTTGGCATAGGAGAGAAGATCATTCCTTGGAGAACAAGAAGAGACTTAATGTTCGACTACTGGAGCTTATGGATCACCATTGTAACTGTGTACTCTGATCTTTCACTTAATAATTGAATTTCATTGACCCAACCCATTTTCATGCATGTATCATGAATATTGCAAGACTATTCTTTGGATGTTTGTGGTATATGTTATTTTTATATGTACTAAAGAAATGAACTATATCATTGGATTTGATTCTTATCTTGTTGAATGTGTGTTGTATTTTCTTTAATGATCATTGTGTCTATGTGAACTATTTCACTAGATAATTAATGAATCTTTCCTTGCTTTCGTGTGCCTCTCTTAGGATATTACTATTACTTTCCTTCTAGAGACTCACTCTTGTCTCCCCTCTTGTGAAGGCATCCTTTTACACATTGCAATTGGTGTTTCACAATGTCAACTTGTTTGTTCAAAGGTTATGTGTATAATCTATTATGTTATCCGTTGAAACCAAGGGAAACATTAGAGTTATGGTGGTCGGGCCGATACTCTAGATAGAGTTCCTACTCCAAACTGCGTGAGGTTTAATTGGGACTTCACATTGGGGAGAACCCCTGTATGTTGGCAGTATCCAACACCGTTAACACATTGGATTGAAAAAATTTGTAGCAATACGATTCAAACCTTAGCATACATTTGTTCCTCTCTTACATGATTATGATCCTACATTAGTTATGGATCAAGGATTGGTAGAAATCCTAGAATATGTTCACTTGATACTTGATGTTTCTTTCTTTTGTTTTGTGACCACCCACAAAGGTAGACTTCATCATATTGGTAAATCATTAAATATTTACATTATATTTATGATTTAACATGTTTTATTTCCTATATTGAATTAAGATAGGATGAATAAACTCTTTATGATGACTATTAAACTTACTTATGTGCCTTTTGTCTTATTGATTTCCATATTTGAATTTATGTTTTAATTAAATAGTTAATGCTTTCATGTTGTACTCTCCTTATGAGTTATGATGTATCTAAATTGTATTGATGTTCCTTTCATGCTTTGATTTATTATTATCTTGGAAAGGGATTGTTGGCACTCAAATTGTACAAGTAAGATGTGACAACGACCGGGTCAGATGATCACTGACCTCTCCGTTCTAGTTGTCCCCCTACATCAAGATATGGGGGGTAGTTCCTATGAAATGTGAATATGGGAAGACCTGTTGGAAATCGAAACATCTGGGAGAAACAACTGAAAGACCTAGAAACTTGGTTGATTTAACAAGTTTAAGGATTAGATTAAATTATCTTGAGAGACTAGTGCCTTAATGGAGTCAAATACTTGCTTAATATGAATTATGTTACCTTGATGAAGAATTGTTGCCTTAATATGCGTCACTATCCTAAATGAGATGAAACACCTAAAATCTAAGTGAACAGCAAAGTCATGGTATATTTTAGATTATATGCCTAACTAGATGAATACTTTCCCTCAGTTGTTTTGATGCTAGTTTCTATAGTAGGTTGTCAGAGAGAAACCAAGGGGAAGTAACTTATGTCTCAATTAACGATCCCTCCCCTTGAGTTCTAACTACCCAATGCCTCCAGCACTACAAATATTGTGGCTCTGAGGACTGCAAGATCATTGTGTTAACCATAGAAGAGGGTCTAGACTTCGCAAGATAGATGAGAGAGGTGGTCCTTAAAGTCTTTCAACCAAGATTATGCTTGGAGGTAAATTAATTAATTGTAGGGCTAATATTAAGATGCAAATGCAGGATGAGATATTACTTTTAGTGAGATTGTTAGATGATATAACAAAGTACTCAAATCAATATACAATGACAATATTCACCTAAAAGAGGAGATGCTTAATGGAACAATATAGAAGGCGCCAAAATGTTATCAAGATCAATATAATTTCTCATGAAATAACCATAAAAAAATCCTTCTCTCAACAATGCTAGAATGCCAATCAGATAATGACCAATAACAATAGAGTGCCAATGTGTTAATGAGAGAGAGAGAGAGATTAAACACAATTAACAATTCATCTTACAATGATTATGATTATGAATTGACTCAGTTAGCAAGAGTGTAAACTTTAGATATGAAGCTCACTTGCAAGTACACAATATTAGTATTCTTATTATCACAATAAATCCACAAGAAAAAACCAATAGAAATATAGCCACTTATCCAATTATCGAATTCTCTAGCAATGAGACAAGCAAAGATATTCTTTAGAAACAATGTCACAGTGAGGATTTTAGAGAAATTAGCCAACATTATTATGAATCCAATTTAACTTTTAGAGAACTTATGTTCATCAATTAGATTTTTCAATTTTATCCTTGAACCAATAATGAGCACTTGAATGAAAAAATACTAATTCAAGAGATGACAAGAACACTAATGAATCTTTTAACCAAAACTTTAAGCCCAAATCACTTCAACAACTAATGATCATGATTTAGATGAGTTCCTTGGTTAATTTTAAAGCCTTTAGTTCAATTTATTACTGCTACAAACTTGATTTCAGAGCTCTACAAATTTATATCAGACCTTGAAATTATCATATCAACACTTAGAAAACAATGCAAGATGTCATAAATGAGCTAGAAAATTGAAACAAGAGGCTTTCCAATGATTGCCAATTGGTTCTATAGGATATAGATAAAACATTAAACATTCTAATCAGACCTTTAAAGAACGCATACCAGACCTTTATTAACTCATAAAATCAATGATTTAGCCCTCTAGAAACCCAACAAATTTCCAAATAACCAATGCCAAACGAACTCCAATGATTAACTAACGAGGTTAAGTTAATTTTTATTGATATTTGGTTACTTTTAATGAATTTTATTAGAGTTATATGACCGCATAGATAGTTGTAGCAAAACAGAGAAGTTTAGGAGGGATAGAGGAGCAATCCAAGGGGCCTAAGGGCCTAGTTAAGGGATAGAAGGATTGGACTTGGCTTCTACTTCCTACAACCACAATGTTAGCAATAAAAATTGTTGGAAACTCAAGATCTTACAGGGCTAGGGCAAGACTTCAAAGCTAGGAAAACCCCATCACTAGGGCTAAAAGAGGCAAAAGACAATGCTAGAGGCCAAAAAATGTCATTGATGGAGAAAAAGATGCCAAGGGATGAATGAGGGGAGACAAGCCCACAAGGGCTGATGTCAATCCCTAAGGGGTTGACGTTAGGCAAGGGAAGGCCCAAAATGGGGTTGCGACTAAGGGAAAGTCCCTTTTGGGACTATGACCAAGGCTAAAAGGGGGGCCAGGAATTGAAGGATTCCTTCCAAGGGCATGAAAAAGGGAAATGGAGTGAGGCCAAGGCTCCTAAGAGGTTGGACAACAAGGGTTAAGGCCCTTAAGGTCTTGTGGCTAAGCCAAGGAGGGGGGTCAAAGGCCTAAAAATTCCTCTAAAGGCCACGACTAGCCTTAAAGGGCTAACAGCTAACGGGGAAAAGGAGGTGGAGGGATAGAAAATCCCTTTAGGGCTCATGACTAGGCTAGAGGAGGGGAGATGGATAGGCTTAAGGGCCTTAATTTTTTTTTTCAGAAACCTACAAATACACAAAAATGATGAACAAAAAATCATTGCTTTATCTGGACGACTTCCCTTCTTTGGCTGGACGTTGAGCTTGGAAGGTGATTGAAGGTTAAATCTTGTCTCCCTAGGCCTAGATTTGCACAAAACCCCAACAATTTTTCTTGAACAATTGAAAATCCACCTGCACAAATGAATAAAAATAATTCCAAACCCAAAATATACATACAAAATAGGAAAACCCCAAAATACCCAAATGCTGCAAAATAACAAGGGTTGGAACAATGGTTTACAAATATTTACATTATTTATAAATTAAATTTACAAGACCTCATTAGAAAATTAATTCCATTTAGCTCAAGATCAAATAATCATTTGAAAAATATTTTTTTAAATGAATGACAATGGATGAAAAATTTCGAATGATAGATTGGCCAAAACACTTATGTAGAATTAATCACCACAACGAAATCTCAAAGCCCAAACATAGTCGACTCTTCCCACAATCCGTGAACTTGGAGCCCAAGAGTTAGCATACCTGTAAATCTCTATAATTTTCTCAAGATAAAATTGTTAGATCATATGTTGAATCAAATCACCTAAGATAACATGTATCAATAGAATGTTCTTATCACCAACAAATGAAATAACAATTTATATTTTTTTTAGCACAATATATGATAACACATAGCTAACGCATACCACAAATCAACAGAAGAACACCATGACTTGAACCCCAAAGTCTTTCTATTATGATAAGAAATGTTCCTAGTAGAGCACTAACTCAATACCAGTGTTACAATTTTTTTTCTCATCGAGTTCATCCAAATATATCAAATAGAAGCTCAATAACTTCTTTATATAGAGAAGCCCCTCCAAATGGAAAATAACAGCTAGTTGGTTTCATCATCGTCAAAATAATTTTGACCATTGAAAATAACTTGATCATCTTTTAATCTCCACTATTGAATTTTTTATTTTGAGGAAAAATTCGAATTTTTCTTAAAACCCACTTTTAATTAATCCAAAATTTAATATTTTGGATTAGTTTCCTCAAAAAATTGACTTTGACTTAACCACCAAGGTCCAAGGGCTCAAATTTTCTCAAGATATCCATTTTTCCCTTGATGGAGGACCTCTAAAGATTGAATTTCCTTTGACCTACGAATTTTTTATTATTTTCCACTTGGAGAGAAACTAATTTCTCTATACTTATTTTTTACTATAATTTAATTAATTTTCCGGCTTAGGATTTTTATTTAATTTAGCCAGAAAAATTAATTAATTGACTCTAGAGGGGATTAATAATTTTTTCCACACTCAAATATTTTTTACATCAAATAATGATAAATTCAACCCTTAGAAGGGGAAATACGCATTTAGACTAGACCCTTAATAACTTACAAATTTTGCGACACAATAGGATCTAGCATGAAACCATGTGTGGTTGTAATAAAATAATTTAGCCATGGTTTCTGACTGCGAGGAACCATGCACTAGAATTATTCTCAAACACGTTTTTACAATAGACTCTATATAACACTAGGACTCACCTAAAACTTTGTCAACAAATTCTACCCTAGCTATATGGTTTAAGCTAGAAGTAAAACTTCGTCGGTTATTTGTGTTTACAAACACACATGATTCAAGGAGGTTTAAAATCTTCCAAGGATGAAATATTTTGCCAAAAACATAGGCTTACCTAGGTGTTGTTACATAATTAAATGGTCATTCTAGCATCATTTACAATAAAACTTGTAGAAATTGGGTTTACAATGATATAATCATGTCGACTGATGACTTTGATTCTTGAAAAATTTTGTTACACTGCTTCCTCGGGCTGTTGACAAAATTGAAAGACAACATTTGGCTCCATATGGGGACATGAATATTCACTGAAGGAATGTGAGAATCTGGAATCTTGTATCCAAGGAAACAAAAGTCCATAAAATAGATATCCACCTAAAATCAAAATCATCATGTACACAATAAAATATCTTCTGGAATAGAAATCTTACTCTAACATATATAATATAAAGATATAAAAAATTAAATGTGTGGAAAGAAAAATAAATAATGACATAAATAAAATCCTATTTAAAGGATAAAGGTTAGAGATGCTATACAAATGATGCCCCATGGCATTAGATGTCATCCCTGTTGCACAATTTGGAATGCCTGTTTGCTTGTAAGTAGATCTATAGGTTGTTTGTCATATGTCCCTTGTTGAATCCTGACCCTCTTAGGTTGATGGAGGATCCCATCGCTGCGCTGCACTTCCTTGTCAAATTCAAGCCTTCTTCTTTTCTTGTTTGGAAGATGAGGTGAAGAGGAGTGATGGTGAAGCTGGAAGAATTCAGTCACAATTGTGTTATATTCTGAAGGATTCCCATGTAGTTCAACTTCTTCATTGTCTAGCCTTTTGGGATTCTCGACATGGTACCTTCTTTCAACTTCCCTATACAATCTGACAATACCAACAACTGCTATAGGAATAGTAGCATATGATAAATCCAACTGAATACATCCTCCTAAATCGACTACAATCTTCCTGGATAAAAGCATTCGCCAAATATCGGGCACTCAATGATTACTATGTCCACGGTGATAATCTCATATGGGAAATTAGCCAAGGCTAATTGAAATTCTTTGAACACACTGAGAACCTCAATTTTCTTTGAATTCATAGAGAAAATGTTGTGATAGGGACTTGAAAATCTTAAGTTTAACTGGTCCATGGCTTTCTTGGTCATGACATTGGTTGAGGCCCTGGAATCCAACATACAGTTGTGGAGCAGGCGATCATTAACTTCTAAAGTTAGGAAGAAAGGTTGATGATCTTAATTTGTCATGCAACACTTCAAATTCTTTAACTTGATTTCCTCATCCTTATAGTGCGCATCATTATTATTATGCTAGGAAATACCTAAAGCCTTAAAAAATGTAGCTCTTTGAGATGGTATCTTTAGAAGCTCTAACACTGGAACAAAGATTTTAGCACTATTTATCCATGCCACCCAATCAATTTTTAATCCTTAATGATAACTATTAGATGCAACTTCTTGTTTATTCTGACCTTGCTCTTTGCTTTTCTTTTGATAAGTGTAACCTCTACTTCTAACAATTTCCAGAATCTTCTCTTGACATGGCGTTTCACCATATATTTTCATAATGGGATCCTTTTAATCATTGAAAATATTAATGGTGAAGGATGAAAGGATCATATTTGTGCAACGAATTTCTTGAGAATTTTGATTGACATTATTTATTTTCTCACCAGTTCCTTCATCTAGGATTCTTCTAGCAATGGTACATGAGATTTCATCATGGAATCCCTCACAACGTCTACAAAAAGGAATAGGTTGATCAACGACATTGTTGGATTCAAGTGGATTGGGAGGTCTCTGCTCATTTGGAGGATTCTTTCTTGGCCATAGATTGTTATTACCCTGATTATTATTATTGTTCCTAGGATGGATATTTTGAACTTAATTTCTTTCCATTTGAATCAACCCAGTCAGTATATAATTCATTTCTCTAGCATGTTCAAACTTAATTTCTTTAACAATTTGAGTTAATTATTCGATTGGATCATGCTCTATCTCTTTAATTTGTTTTCCTTTAGCCTTGACGAGGCCGCTTTCAAAACCAATAATTTCATATTTTCCTGATGCCTTCTTATCCATTTCCAGTTCTACAACTACAGATTGAACAAAAAGAAAATTGGTTGGTTTGGAACGTCTTATCTCATAAGAAGTATTGACACAAAAACTTCAAGATACTGCTCTAATAAGGAATTGTCAGGGGCTTATAGCCTTGAGTCATATCCTTGACAATGCCATTGAATCTTTGGTTGAACTCTTCAACTATCTCATTTTCATTTTTCTTAATACAATTGATAACTTTGAATAGATACCTTCCTTCTCTCTTGTCCCCATATTTATCCTTAAATGCATTGACGATGACTTGTAAATAATCGAATGAATTATCAGGCTTATATAGGAACCATTGTAATGCATCATCTTCTAGCGAGAGAACAAAGAGGCTCATATTAACAGCTTCGTGATTGTATGCAACTTCTTTAACATGTTTAACCATGAAGGTTGTAAACTTTCTAAGATGGGATTCTGCATTGATTGCATTGTTCCCTTGAAACATGGGTACTTGTCTAGGCCAGAATTTGGAAGGTCATGAGGATATCCTTGCACATTGGCAAAATCACAAGGATCGAAAAGATCCATGATGGGTTGATTAATGGGATCAAGGAAGAGCTAATGGATATCAGGGAGAGCTTCCTATCTAAGAAAGATGAGTTGTATACTAAAGCAACCTAGTTTAGATGAACTATAAGGGCCTTTTCAGGATCAGGAGTAGGTTTAATTAAGGTACCAGGATGCCTGATGCCTTCTAGTATATGCCCTTGTTAAAGGATGAATAAGTGGAGTTGCCACCCAAACATGAAACTAACCCAAATTTCCAGGTGTGAATAGAAACCAAAGGATATGATGATGAAGATGATAAGAGATATGTCAAAATGCTAATATGTGGCGTTGCCAGATGAAAAGATAAAAATCTGAGAAAATGGTGAGGTTGTTGTGAACGCCAAAGACCAAAATATTAGTCCCTAGAAACAATGCCAAAATGTTGTCGCTCAAATTGTACAGACAACATACGACAAGGATCAGGTCGGGGACTATCACTCTAATCCTTGACCTCTCCATTATAGTTGTCTCCCTACAAAAGGCTATGGGGGGTAGTCCCTATGAAATGTGAAGATGGAAAGATCTGTCGACAATCCATCACGTCTAGAAGACACAACTGAATGGCCTAATAACTTGGTTAATTTGGAAAGTTTAAGGATTATATTAAATTATCTTGAGAGACCACTGCCTTAATGGATTCAAATACTTGCTTAATATGAATTATTTAACAACTAACCAGATGAAAAATTGCTGCCTTAATATGTTTCACTATCCTAAATGAGATGCGATACCTAAAATATAAGTGAAATGAAAAGTCCTGGTTTATTTTATAATATATTCTTAACTAAATGAATCCTTTCCCTCAGTTGTTTTGAGACTAGTCTATAGAGTAGGTTGTGAGAGAGAAACCAACGGGAAACAAGCTATGACTTGATTAACGATCCCTCTCCTCGAGTTTTAACCACCCGATGCCTTCGACACTACAGAGATTGTGGCTCTAACGACTGCAAGGTCATTGTGTTAACCACAAAAGAGGGTCTAGAATTCGCAAGCTAGATGAGAGAGGTGGTCCTAAAAGTATTTTATCCAAGCTTATACTTGGAGGTAAATTAATTATATGCAAGGAAAATTTTAATGATGGAAATTTTTTTTGAAGTTTAAAAACATTGGCGAATCTCACTAATCCTTAACATGAAAACTATAAAATGTTTATTGATATATTTGTAAAATTATTCAAATTTATAATGATTTTATATATAGTCTCTATGTAATGTTGGTGATTTTTAAGGTAAAATAATTTTATATTCTAAAATTTGGGTGAATAATCTTTTATAAAAATTGGAAATTGGCGATTCTTTTTTGTGGAAAAATCATGGAAAATTAGCCCACTAGGCGAACATTAGCCCCTAAAATTTTCCATGATTAAATTTAGGGCTAATCCTAATATGAAAATGCAAGATGAGAAATTACTTTTAATGAGATTGTTAGACGATATAACGAAGTACTTAAATCAATATACAATGACAATCTTTACCTAGAAGAGGAGATGCTCAATGGAACAAGATAGAAGGTGCCAAAATGTTATTAAGATCAATATAATTGTTCATGAAACAAACATAAACAAAATGATTCTCTCAACAATGATAAAATTCTAATTAGATAATGACCAATAACAATAGAGTGCCAATGTGTTAATTAGATACAAGAGAGAGAGAGAGAGAGAGCGAGAGAGCTTAAACACAATTAGCAATTCCTCTTACAATGATTATGATTATCAATTGACTCAATTAGCAAGAGTGTAAACTTTAGATATGAAGATCACTTTCAAGTAGACAATATTAGAATGCTTATTATCATAATAAATCCATAAGGAAATCCAATAGCAATATAGCCACTTATCCAATTATCCAATTCTCTAGCAATGAGACAAATATTCTTTAGAAACAATGTCACAATGAGGCTTTTAGAGCAATTAGTCAATCTTATTATCAATCCCATTTAGCTTTTAGAGCACTTATTTTCATCAATTAGATTTTCCAATTGTATCCTTGAACCAATAATGAGCACTTGACTGGAAAAATGTTAATGCAAGAGATACAAGAACACTAATGAATTCAACTTGGCAAAAGCTTTTGACTGGGTCAGTTGGCTCTATATCAAGATGCTCCTTATCCACCTTGGGTTCCCTCATGCTTTCGTCACCTAGATTATGGCTTGTATATCTACTCCTACTTTTAGTGTTCTTATCAATGGATCTACCTCCAATTTCTTCCATGCTGAGCGGGGCCTCAGATAGGGCTGTCCACTCTCTCCCTTACTCTTCCTGATTGTCATGGATGGGCTGAGCAGATTACTGGCCAAAGCCAAAAGAGATGGCAATCTATGTGGTCTCAAGATAAATGATTTCTGTTATCTTACCCATCTCCTATTTGTGGATGATGTACTCATTTTCCTTGATGGCAACATACATGACTCACTTACTTTCTCAAAGATCCTCTCTCTTTTCTCGAAAGCTACAGGCATGTTGGCTAATCATGGGAAATCCACCATAACCTTAGCCCACACTTCCATTCAGGAGTCACAGTTGGCACAACAACACTTCCCTTACTGCACTATCCCACTAGATCGTGGATTCAAATATCTGGGATTTTGGATAAAGCCCCTCAATCAAAAGATAGCAGACTGGGTCTGGCTAGTCATCAAGTTGGAAAAAAAGCTATCATTATGGAGCCACAGATACTTATCCAGAGCAGGCAGATTGGTGCTCATCAAATCCATTCTTGAGGCTACTCCTGTTTTCTGGATGGCTTTAGCTTGGATCCCCAGGAATATACTGACTCATCTTCAACAGCTTTGTAGTAGATATCTATGGAATGGCCAACAAGATAAAAAGATTTTTTCATGGGTCAGCTGGAACAAGATTGCTTTGCCAAAAAAATGGGGCGGATGGGGACTCAAAGACCTAGCTCTATTTGCACAAGCCCTGGCTGCAAAAATGGGCTGGATCCTACTGACTGGGCAGAATTTATGGACTAATGTCACATACTATAAGTACATTTGGCCACACCAAATTATGGATTGGATCCGATTGCCTAGCTGGCCAAGAACTGGTATATCATTTGTCTGGAAGGCATTACTTCACTCTTTGCCCAGCATCAGGAACAACCTTGTGTGGAGAGTTAATGACAGTTCAAAAGCTCGTATAGGACTGGACCCCTGGACTGGAGGTGGTGGAAGACACAGGCTACCAAGAGATCTCATCCAGCACCTAAACTCTCATGAGATAAAGGTCTTGGCCCACATTGCGGATCAGACAAATACTACTATATTCTCACAAGGATGGAAATCTGCCCTACAACTTGATATTCCCCCTCATTGGCACCAGGAATGGCTAGAGTACATAAATGCTCTGAGTGAATCTCACATCAGGATAAAGGAAGGACCCGATGAACTCGTTTGGGGCTTAGCAGAAAATGGCATTTATACGCCTAAGGCCGGCTATCTTCACCTCATATCACACAAACAGCCGGAGCAGACAGTACTGTGGTGGAAAAATATTTGGCAGCTCATTTCGCCTCCGAGAACTAGACTATTCTTTTGGTGTGTTCTCAGGAACAAAGTCCCCACAGGGGATACACTATCACACCACTCCTTCCATGGCCCACACTGGTGTGTACTCTGCAAAAACTCCACTGAATCAACCGAGCACTTATTCCTTCACTGCGAAACTCTGATCAATCTCTGGCTAAATGTCACCTCCTCGCTGCAATTAACAGGGAAATGGGAGGGTGAAAATTTATGTCGAGCCTGGGAAACCTGGTGTAATCAGCATCATGGCACAAAACTTATATGCCTACCCTTACTTATTTGCTGGCATATTTGGCTGGCCTGAAACCGAATCATATTTGATAACAGGGTGGCTAGCTGGCTGCACATAACAGCTCAGATTATATCAGCATTCCACAAGCTGCCTAAGCCCAACAAACCTCGGCCTTGTAGGCCATCTGCACCTGCACCTATTGATAAAACCACTCCTTGGGCTTTTTTTATGGTGCTGCACAACACCATGGATGTGGCGGTGGCTTCATATTATATCTTACTGAACATCACTACTATAAAGTTAAAATGGGACTTGGAGATGGAACTAATAATTATGCAGAACTGATTACACTCCGTCATTTGCTACATTTTTCATTGAGGCATAACTGCATGGATCTAAACATATATGGCGATTCAAAAATTATCGTAAACTGGTTCAATAATATTACTGTTTGTCACTCTCACACACTCAGTAATATTTTGGATGAAGTTACTCTGTTCAAAGCATAGTTTAATTCTATCTCATGCCAACATATTTACAGGGAACATAACTGCGGTGCTGATGGGCTTTCCAAGGAGGCCACGATACTTCCCCGAGGAGAGTGGATAATACAGGAGCAAAGAGGATCGGATGCATTCCAGTACTACCACAGGCCATACAATGATCAAAATTACCACAGGGCTGATAGCCCAAATGCATGAGTTTTATTATACTTTCTGATCTCATGTTTGATATTTTTTGTCTCAGAACCTATATGTATATATTTATATGACTGTTTATAACATCATGATAATATAAAGACATCACCCTGCGTGGTGTATGTAAATATCGATAGCTGATATATTTATAGTTTTTATTCTACATAATATCTCTAGACAGTGACTGAGCACCCTGCGTGGTGATGGATGATATATGTACCTATTTTTGAAAACCAATGAACCTTTTTGAACATGGCCACAGAGATGGCAAAGGGACAAACACAACATATGCTGAAAAGCATCTACAACATGTAATTTTTTAATCATAAATGAAAGAATACGATTTTTCCAGTGGAAAAAAAGAACACTAATGAATCTTTTAACCAAAACTTTAAGCCCAAATCACTTCAACAACTAATTTTCATGAATTAGATGAGTTCCTTGGTTATTTTTAGAGCCTTTAGTTGAATTTATTACTGCTGCAAACTTGATTTTAGAGGTATGCAAATTTATATCAGACCTTGCAATTATTATATCAACACTTAGAAAACAATGCAAGATGTCATAAATGAGCTAGAAAATTGAAACAAGAGACTTTCCAATGATTGCCAATTGGTTCTAGAGGCTATAGATCAGACATTAAACATTCAAATCAGACCTTTAAAGAGCATATATCAAACCTATATTAACTCGGAAATCAATGACTTATCCCTCTAGAAACCCAACAAATTGCCAAATAACTAATGCAAAATGAACTCTAATGATTAAATAATGGGGTTAAGTGAATTTTTATTGATCTTTGGTTACTTTTAATTATTTTTATTAGAGTTATATGACTGCATAGGTGGTTGTAGCAAAAAAAAGACGTAGATGAGGGATAGAGAAGTAAACCAAAGGGCCTAAGGGCCCAGTTGAGGGCTATAAGGCTTGGAGTTGGCTTCCAATTCATGCAACCACGATGTTAGCAATAAAAATCACTTCAAATAGGAGATGTTAGATTGTAAAAATAATGACTTCATACAAGGCTAGGGAGGGGCTTCAAAGCTAGGAGAACCCCACCACTAGGGCTAGAAGAGGCAAAAGATAAGGCTAGAGGCCAAAGAAGGGAAGCACTAGAGAAAAAGAGGCCAAGAAAGGGTTGAATGAGGGGATACAAGCCCACAAGGGTTAACGTCAAGCCCGAAGGGGTCGACGTTGGGCAAGGGAAGACAAAAAATGGGCTTGCGACTAAGGGAAAGTCGCAAGTAGGGATGACAACAAAAGAAAGGAGGGACGACAACAAAAGAAGCACTTCCAAGGGAACAACAAGGGAAAAGGAGGGATGATGAGGCCCCTAAAGGGTTGGATGACAAGGGTTAAGGCCCTTAACGACTCGCAACTAAGCCAAGGAGGGGGCCTAAAGGCCTAAAAAGGCCACGACTAGCCCTAAAGGGCTAGTGACTAAGGGGGAAGGGGTGGGTGAGGGCTAGAAAAGCATTTTAGGGCTCACAGTTAGGCTAGAGGAGGGAGATGACTAGGCCTAAGGGCCTTATTAATTTACAAATACCTGCAAACACGCAAAAATGCCAAAAGAAGAAAAACACTGCTTTATGTTGGATGACTTCCATTCTTTGGTTGGATGTTGAGCTTGGAGGGTGATTAAAGGCTAGATCTTGCCTTCCTAGGCCTAGATCTGCCTCAAAATCCCAACAATTTTTCTTGAGCAATCGAAAATCCACCTGCACAAATGAATAAAAAGAATTCCAAACCCCATATATATATAGAAACTAGGAAAACCACAAAATACCCAAGTGCTATAAAATAACAAGGGTTAGAAAAATAATGTACAAATATTTACAAATTAAATTTACATGCTCTCATTAGAAAATTAATTCTTTTAATGAATGACAATGGATGAAAAATTTTAAATGATTGAGTGACCAAAACTCTTCTGCAAAATTAATTACCACTACAAAATCTTAGAGCCCAAACATAGTCGAATCTTCTCACAATCCGTGAACATGGAGCCCAAGGGTTAGCATACCTGTAAATCTCTATAATTTTCTCAAGATAAAATTGTTAGATCACATGGTGAATCAAATCACCTAAGATAACATGTATCAATAGAATGTTCTTATCACCGACAAATGAAATAACAATTTATATAAAAAAAATTAGCACAATATAGGATAACAAATAGCTAACACATACCACACATTAGCAGAAGAAGAACACCATGAAATGAACCCCAAAGTCTTCCTATTATGATAAAAAAATGTTCCCAGCAGAGCACCAACTCAATACCAGTGTTACAATTTTTTTTCATACATAGATCATCCAAAAATATCAAATATAAGCTCAATAACTTCTTTATATAGAGAAACCCCTCCAAGTGGAAAATAACAGCTAGTTCCCTTGGTTGTTATCAAAATGATCTCAACTGTTGAAAACAACTTGATCATCTTTTAATTTCCATGGTTGAATTTTTTATTTTGAGGAAAAATTCATTTTTTTTTCTTCTTAAAACCCACTTTTAATTCATCCAAAAATTAATATTTTGGATTTATTTCTTCAAAAAATTGACTTTGATTTAACCACCAAGGTCCAAAGGCTAAAATTTTATCAAAATATCAATTTTTCCCTTAGTGGAGGACCTCCAAAAATTGACTTTCCTTTGACCTACGAATTTTTTATTATTTTCCACTTAGAGAGAAATTAATTTCTCTATAATTAATTTTTACTCTAAATTAATTAATTTTCTAGCTTAAGATTTTTATTTGATTTAGCCAGAAAAATTAATTAATTGACTCTAGAGGGGATTAATAAAATTTTCCACCCTCAAATATTGTTTACATCAAATAATTACAAATTCAACCCTTAAAAGGAGAAATATACATTTAGACTAGAACCTCAATAACTTTCCCAATTTGCGACACAATATGATCTAGTATAAAACCAAGTGTGTTTGTAATAAAATAATTTAGCCATAATTTCTGATTGCGAGGGACCATGCACTAGAATTATTATAAAACACATGTTTACAATAGACTTGATATAACATTAGGACTCACCTAAGACCTTTTGAACGAATTCCACCCTAGCTCTAGGGTTTAAACTAGAAGAAAAACTCTGTCGATTATTTGTGTTTACAAACACACATAATTCGGGGAACTTAAAAAACTTTTTAGGATAAATCCTTTGCCAAAATCAGAGGTTTGTCTAAGTGTTGTTACATAATTAAATGGTCACACTAACATCATTTACAATAAAACTTGCAGAAATTGTTCTTATAATGATATAATACTGCTGGCTGATGACTTTGATTCTAGAAATATTTTGGTACGCTGCTTCCTCGGGATGTTGACAAAATCATAGACAATAGGGACAACACACTTGTGTCTTGATCCCTATTTAATGTTTGATGCTTATTTCATGAGAATGTTTTAGGCTAACATGTTTTGCATATTTTGGAGTTCTCATGCACCATCTTGTAAAGCACATGTCCTCAAGTTCGAGCTAATTGTTATCCCTCATTTTCACTTTAAAGTACCTCATTTTTTTCACTAGATTTATTCTAACATATCAGTCAATCTTGTGCATATTTGGGATGATGTTATACCTAGGGTTCCATGATTAATTATGCCATCATGATGATTTGTACTATGTAACATGATCAACCAAAAGTACAACCATGTTATCTTACACATTGTACTAAACTGTGTTAGTGATCTTCGTAAAGTTTTTTTCTTTCTTTTTTTCCTAGGTGGTTTCTCTAGACCCTTGGGGTTTTTTGTTGTTCGTTGTCTTAATCCTAATTTCAAAGCAGTCCCTACATTTATGGCTCTTACTGTTGGATAGGTAAATCCCCTCTGCAGACAGAGGCGATCCCACTAGCCTAAAATAGAACTAGCCACAATCAATTCACGCTGCCACGCAAGTTCCTAGTTGTACATTAAAGGTGAATTAAGAAGACCAACCTGGAATCCAACGCTATAATCGAGGCAGAGTTGGTATTCCTGCTCCCTCGCTCCGACAGGTCACAATCCTTGCGATCCTTGCAAACGGACACCTGCACATGCAAAGGAAGAAACAAATACAAGCATAAAATCCACCAAGGCACAACTATATTTCAGTCAGAAAGGAAATAAATCAAACATCACTATAATAGACAATGAGATTGGAACCATAATAGCAGTCGTTCATTAATGAATAATAGACAGGAAAAGTTACAACCAAGGTTCTGACGTTGAACCTCTCCTCTGGCTGGGCGAGCAACTATATGTGTCTTGCAATGTATCTCCTCTCCGGCAGCATAACCTCTCTATGCTTCACTATCACTCACGACAAGCGTAATCACAACTAGCATTCCTCCAAAAACTAGCTTGTCTAATGCATGAGGACAGATATTTATAGATGGAGAAGGGAGAAAGATTCGATGAACCAGGACACCCATTGTGGATTGGCATTATCTCTCAAAAGCCACTGTGGATAGATGTCAAGGATAGATGATGACTCTCGACCTCTATCAGATGGATTTTACCCTCAAAAGACTTCGTGATCTGAAGGGAAAAAACAGATGGGCGTGCGTTTGTCAAAAATAATTACCAAACTGGGCTGGCGCGGGTGTTGTTATGTGACAGAGCGCCAATGGTCGCGCCCTCTTTTGAGGATCTCAGTGATTGGCGCGGGTAAGATACTGTGGACCTGCGCCAATGGAAAAAGAGTACTTTTCAGGGAGAATTTGCAGAAGGTGTCTTCAGGGAACATGAAGTACATACTCAGGGGAACATAATGCAAGTGTTTTTGGGTTATGTCACTGCTCACAGGTCCCGGAATGCGTCCTCCAATGTATGGAAACAGGGCGATAGGGACGGTGACCAATGGTGACAAATTACTGTGTAACAGATGCCCCCTAAAGCATGAAGTCCGAGAGGGAGAGAGAGGGGTGAAATGCTTTATAGGAACACACAAGAACACATATAGCTGCCGCCGAGGATCTGCATTGAGAGACACGACTGATAGTTCAATTACATGATGTACGTGGTATGGTCGCAGCCATCCATAAGAGAGTACATAAATAATCTAGATCCATAGTATGGACGCAGCCATCTGGTTAGGATCAATGAATAGACTCAGGCATGGTCGCAGCCATCCAGTGAATGAGTCATGTATCAAGAATCACGCCTGGATTACAACAGACACAATCCAGGGTCTTGCGCTCCATCTCGACCCGAACAAGAGTACAAGTTCAAGCATGCGAATATATGAGCTGAAGTCGAACATGCATGAACATCGTCTGATTACCAGTCAATAGTGGAAACTGTTAACAGACGCGGGAGGTACCACCAATAATGACAATGGCCCTCAAGGTACTATAGGTACAATCTATGGCGTGCGAATTAATGAGCTGGCGTCGAACACCCGTAGAATCATTCGATCGGAGGCCAATGATGAAAACCTCACGTCGAACACGAAGAACCTGCCATTGAGGCATGCAGGCTCCAAGGCACCGAAAGGGAGTCTCTAGATCAGCTTCCTGGATAATGAGCTGAAGTCGACAGGAAGTGACCTTGATCGAAGGTGGGCCATAATGTTTCCCACATCATGGACACGAGACAGAGAGATAATGTTGTGAATCAAGATCATGTGAACTATCAGAGGTTGTTTCTTTTCAGAGGTCAACTTCTCTTGAACATATCGGCGGCACGATAGTGGAATTGGCAGTATTTGACATCGATGGATCAAAGGTCATGATGACGAGGCAATGAGCAGATGAGAGGTCGAATAGGATTACCCAAATCCATGGAGGCCAGTGAAAAATGAGATGAGATATCCCCACCCAGACACGAAAGCAGACAAGTGCCATGTTCAAGAGCGACATACTGCCGACACGATAATAGTTATGGTTCCAAAATTTTCTTTTCCCCCACCATTTCTGGCAAGTACCCCAGTTATTTTTGACAAGCTTGATGGGGATAACATATGCTCGTGGTGTGTCATTCCGACAAAATCCGATGTCATCAGGTTTTAACGAGTCTGACAAAGGAAGAACTCGGCGTCTTTTCATGTTTAGAGAGTTTGAAAAGACAGCAGAAAAGGAAACTCCAGGGGTGTTCTTTTTCGTAAAGTTGTGTCTCTTGGGCCCGAAAAAGCATAAAATAATGCCCGAAAGAACCGCCCGACCATTACGATCGAGGAGTACTTTTCATAAATAGTGATTTCGACCTGAAAAAGTAAAAAAGTGATCAAAATCACGTCGTTTCATGACCATTAACGAGTTTGAAACGACAAAACCCGGTAATCTTTTTATGTTTTAACGGTCGACAAAAAGAACTTAAAACGACCGCCCCTTATTAACGTTTAACGAGTCAAGAGGAGCGACTCGGCAATCTTTTCTTTCTTAAATGGTCAGAAAAGAGCTAAAAGCGGACCTTAGAGTAACCTTTTCATTTGTTTTACTGAGCCTGAAAAAGTGGGAAAATGAGCTCATTACGTTGCTTGAGTTGCACCAAACTCTGTCATCATTCAAAAAACAGCGTAAAACCCACTTTGACATAAAAATATCCAAACAAAACATTATTTTAATGTATTTTTAAGCTAAAAGAAGCTATAAATAGTGAAATGGTAAAAAATAAAATTACTTTTCACTTTTTACCTTGTGAGTTTACCATTGAAGGGTTTTGGGTACAAATTTCAACCGCTGATTACGGTCGATCCAGGAGACCATTCGAGCCACCGTCTGAAGCAGGTAAGAGGCCTCCTCCTTAGCTCCATTTCTATTCCATTTATTTAGTTTTCCTTCCACAGAAAGATCCTCTGCAAGGGGGATTGCAAAAACTAGGGTTGCGCCCATTGGCATGAGTTTCCCGTGCGGGTCCGCGCCAATGGGCAATTTTCCTAAAAGGAGTCGCGCCATTGGCGCGAACCAAGTTTTTACACAATTTTGACTGTTGAACCTGCAATTTATCTTGATTTTTGGTTTCACCATCGATTTATTGATGACATCTTCGGTTTTTTGGTTGCAGGTATTGGTCAGAATGGCGATAGAATGGAGAGAAAGGGAACATGAGGCCATAGATGCCATGGCAATGGAAGATGACGCATGCATGGATGCTTTGCGAGATTGCGGCTTGAAAAAATTCTTTCTTACCTCATACTTACGTGCACAGCCTGAGTTACTAAGGTTCATTGTGGATGCTTGGGATATTGAGGATCAGGTATTCCGCCTGAAGGACCAGACATTGGAGTTGAATGTCTCTGATGTCTATTTTATTACTGGACTATCTCGGCGGGGTGCACGGCCCATCTTGACCGGTAGCAGGCCTTCCGGGGAAAAGATGGGGGAGGTAATGGAAAGGGTTTGTCCTGGGGCACAGACTGGATCCAACAGTGCCAAAGTAGATATCGTCACTATCCCAGATCTGGTGCTACGAGTGGTACTATTCACTATCACCCGGACGGCTGGGGTACAGGCACCCCACGAGGCCAGCAAGAATCACTTGCTGCTGGCGACTGAGTGTCTGCAGCCTATACTGTTTGATTGGGCAACGGCAGTGACAACAAATATAAAGAGGCAGCTTACCAAGTGTAAGCGTGATGGCAATAAGCAGTTTGGATATGGATCCATCATAGTATCATTTTTCCTGGAGCGGCTACCGATATTCCGGATCCCGGGAGGTATTGTGGCAGATCCAGTGCCACGAGAGCCGAGGTTGGCTCGATGGGCACCACTTATGCCCAGAGGGGGTGGGGGTCAGCAGATGGCCTGGAGGCCCGAGTTCTTCATTTGGCTCCAACACCAGATGATCATCATGGAGGACTGGCCCTATGCGGGCACTGATTTTACTGGAGATCCAGACCTCCCATTGCCTGAGGGAGAGGACTGGGACGAGGAGCTAGGTAAGAACTCTTTATGTTTTTAATGTTTTTACATATTCAAGTTTTTTGCAATACATGTCCGTCTCTGACAATCTCTATATATATGTATGCAGATGTTGGTGCAGAGCGATCAGCTGACTTTCCTCATAACGTACGGAGAGCACAACCTGCAGCAGACCCTCAGGTAGAGGGTGAGGATGATCTAGTTCAGAACCTTTAGGCACTTACTCGAGGAATTCCAGATTATGGCAGATTGGATGACGTGCCTAGAGCGTATCAGAGGCACACGGTGGGAGTATCTACTCGCGTCCATTGTCTGTTGAAACGTTTGGTGCGGGTGGTGACATGCTATCATGAGCATCACCGTGCTTAGATGCCTAGGTTTCATTTTTGTACATTTTTGAGAGGCATGTTGTCAGCGGCTGTATGGGACTTGGACATGTATTATTTTTGGGTTATGTAATGCGTGCGGCGCAAGTATTATGACACACACGTATATATATCCATATGTTTATGGTTCATTATTGTGTTTTCATGTGCTTGCTTATATACTGTTTTAATTACAAATTATGCAAATGTCTATCTAATACATGATTGGCCAATGCATCAGATAATGTGTTTAATTGTCTTGGAACATGTTGATATGTGATAAAATCAAAATGCCTTTCTAACAATCTTACACGTAAATACAACCTTAGAATATGATGGTTTCTGACTGAATATTGCCCGTTGAGCTGGTGGACAACAAGTTGAGAGTCCAGGTTCACTACCAACGCGCGAATACCGAAATTAATTGCTCTAGCAAGTAGCTCGATTACAGCATAGTATTCGGCGCATTGTTAGTAGTACGGCCTAAACACACACCCTGACAATCTATTAGCTCGCCATGAGGATCGTAGATCACCCATGCCGCAGAAGACAAATCGCGGGTACTGCGGCAGGCACCATCAGCGAAACCAACATAAGGTGCATCCGACATATGCACAAGAAGCGAAAAACACAATAAGTGGTAACTATGTCTTGAAAACTGACACACACACATAACACACTAAAGTACATGTATGTACACAATAAAATGTACTAGCATCACGCATAGTAATTTTTCAAATAAATCCCATTTCGGGGCTTCCCAAGAGGATTTCCTTCATAATCAATCAACTCGTAGGCCCCTTTCTGCAGAACTTTCTTGACAATGTAAGGGCCTAGCCACATAGACTCGAGCTTTCCTGCGCCTAGCTTATCTTTTGCCTGATCATAGAGCAGGACTAAGTCTCCCTCAACGAAAGAACGTGGACGGATGGTCTGATCGAAGTGAGTCTTGACTCGCTTCTTTTGCGTTTCGATGGCCAAAGAGGCCATGCGACGAGTCTCATCTAACCGTTCTAAGTAAAGAAGGCGTTCTTCCAACGGAGTGGTGTTGGGAAGTAGCTCGACAGCTAATTTCAATGAAGGGATCTCACATTCAATTGGAAGGGTAGCCTCTAGTCCGTAAACTAGTTGAAATGGAGTGAAACCAGTGGCATCCTTCACGGAAGTTCGGTAAGCCCACAAGGCAGGGAATAACATCAAATGCCAGTTAGACTTATGCACACCAACGATACGTTGAAGCATTGTAACCAAGATCTTATTGACAACTTCAACTTGACCATTGGACTGAGGGTAGTATGGAGTTGAACTATCGTGTTGCAAGCCTAGCTGGGTTGTTAATTCCGACATCATATGATTACGGAAATGCTTTCCGTGATCAGTGACAATGGCTTGAGGGACGCCGAATCGCGAAATAACATGATTGAATAAAAATTGCGCCGCTGTGTGACCGTCTTCAGTTAATGTAGGCATCGCCTCGGCCCATTTAGTAAAGTAATCGACGGCAACGATGATAAACCCATGCCCCCCGGCCGAGCGAGGGTTACAGGTCATATAATCAATGCCCCACTTTGCAAAAGGGCCGACGGAAACAACAGGGTGCAACGGAGCAGGAGGCGCTCGCATTTTCCGCTGGTATATCTGGCACTCATGACAAGAGCGGACGACAAGAATGCAATCCTTGAAAATAGAGGGCCAAAAATAGCCAGCACGAAGGATTTTTTGGGCGGTAGCATATCCGGACATATGTCCGCCACAGGCACCGGAGTGGTAGTCATTTAGAACCCATTCAGCTTCCTCGAGAGTAAGACAACAGCGGAGAACAGAGTCTGCACCGAGACGATATAATGTATCTCCAATGATACGGTATGGTTGAGATTGATGACGAATCCTTCGCCGAGCATCTTTAGACACACCCGGGCGAAAGGAGGATGTTTGCAGATATGTGATTATATCTCCGTACCATGGATCGAGGGTGCTAATGAGGAACAGGGTCTCATCCGGAATTTGATCCTCTACAGGCGAGGTCGAGGAAGAAGATGGCAAAGAGCAAATCAACTCAGCAAACACAAGGGATTTCTTAGACTTGGCAGTGGTAAATTCCAAGTCAAACTCTTGGAGGATAACAATCCACTTCGAGTATTTTCCCCCTAGCAACTGGCGTGACAATATATATGTCATGGGATTGCAATCAGAAATCACGGTGGTTGTTCGCAGCAGGATATAATGACGGAAACGTTGGATAGCACAAACCACGGCTAAAGCCAACTTCTCGACATAAGCATATCGAGTTTCCGTATCTAGAAGGTTGCGGCTGAGATAATAAATAACGTGTTCAGTGCCATCATCATCAGTTTGGACAAGAACCATGCCGATAGTGGTATCGGCGGCAGCCAAATACAAGGTATAGTCGCGATAATAATTCGGAGGACGGAGCAATGGAGCAGAAACAAGGAGGCCCTTGAGACGCTCAAAAGATTCCTGAGCTGTGGCATCCCAATGAAAAGGGACATCACGCTTTAGTAATCGTGTAAAACCTTTGGCCACCTCGGCATAGTTGGGAACAAAACGACGTAAAAAATTGGCTTTTCCCTGCAAACTCTGCAACTGATGCAAAGAAGCTGGGGGAGGGAGATTCACGATAGCCTCGACTTTAAGGGGATCCAAACGGATGCCCTCTCGGGAAACGATAAACCCGAGAAGTCGGCCAGATTCAACGCAGAAGACACATTTGTGAGGATTAAGCCTAATTCGATAGTATCGACAGCGAAGAAAGATTTCGCGAAGGTGCGTAGGGTGGTCCTGACGTTTAGCTGAATGAGCAGGGAGATCATCCAGGTAAGGCTGTACAATATGTCGAATGTCATGAAATGCATAAGACATTGCACGCTGGAAGGTAGCACCGGCATTTTTAAGACCGAAAGGGAGCTTCTTATAGGCAAAAGTCCCCCATGGGCAAATAAAGGCAGTTTTGTGTTGATCAGCGGGAGCAATATTGATCTGGTTATAACCAGAGAAACCGTCCATAAAAGAATACATTTCACTTCCGGCACACTCGTCAATAATTTGATCAATGAATGGTGTGGGAAAATTATCTTTAGGACAGGCTCTGTTTATATCACGATAATCGACACAAACCCGGATTGTACCTTGTTTTTTGGTTACAGGTACAATATTAGAAACCCAATCTGTGAGAGGAATAGGATAAATAAAACCGGCGTTAAGAAGCTTCTCTACCTCGGCCTTAATCGCTGCAGCCTTTCGGGGGTGTACAGGGCGTAAACGTTGACGAACAGGCTTAGCACCTGGGTACGTGATTATCTCATGCACCACTATACTAGGATCAATGCCGGGCATTTCTTCATAGGACCATGCGAAGACATCACGAAATTCGCGAAAAAGTTTGGAATAAAGTTGAATCTCCTCTGGAGTACAAGTGACTCCAATGTGAAGATGCTCGACAATCCCTGGTTTGACAGAGATGTCGATGGGTTGGGTTTGCGTAATGTTCGCCATATTCCCTTCAGAAAACACCTGATCAATCTGAATAGGCGTTTGAAGGATTTGTGAGGGGAGACAAGGAGCAAACCGCTCGAGGCATGTCAGAAAATTCTGCTGGGCAGGTAGAAATGAGGAACGATGGTGAGAATCATGCCAAGAAGGTTCCTCTAGAGACATGGTCTCAATAATAGCTTCGTCGGAGAGAAATGTTTCTCTTAAGGAATCCGAAGAAGCCTCGTCTAGAAGCCCTGAGGATGGAGTAAGCGTAGAAGAGGGAGCCGAGGCAGCAATGATTTCAACATAATTAAGCTCGGCAGGACTCAACGGCATCCGGTCGCCCCAGGAATCTATTTGTTCTGTGGGAGGTATGATCCACGGGTCAGAACCAGTAGTGATCATATTGACAGAGGCGATATTTGGAGGAGGGAGCGGAAAAACACCCATAAGAGCGGGATCTTTGAAAAGTCCAGCTCCCAAACTCTCAGATAATTTGGAGGTATGCTCCACAAACGGAATGGTGCCTTCGGAAGAAGAAGCAAAGAAGGATAGCTGGTCAACGGTAACGATCTTCCCTTGATGAGGGAAACGAATGATTCGAAAGAAAGATGAAGCAACAGCTTGCATCGCGTATATCCAGCTACGTCCGAGAAGGAGGTTGTAGGTTAGAGTAGCATCAACGACTTCAACTTCCATCTCGACCGTCTTCCCTTCCAAAGAGATTGGTAAACGTTGGAGTATACCGTAAGGACGGGACACTCTTCCATCAAAAGCTTCCAAGGTAGTAGGAGACTGGCTTAGCGTTGGAGATCCAATAGCTTTCCAACAGGCAATAGACATGATGCAAGTTGAGGCACCTTCATCAATGACTGTACGATGAATCGTCTTGGAATCAATAATCACCTTTATGAGGAAGGCGATTTGGGGAGGTAGTCTCTGAGTATGGCGTTCTAAGTCAAAAGTGATTAAATCCGAATCAGCCGGGTCTATGCCACCAATGGCAGATAGCATGGACTTCCTCTGAGAAGGGCAACTCTGGAGAACCTCTAACGCGGACATAGCCGACGGAGTCTGTGCTAAGTCCTCAATGATATTGTAGTGCTGTGCAGCACGAGCATTCGGATTGTAAGAGGATTTCCGGAGTACTCCTTTTGGAGGGGGTCGAAGAGGCGTCTCAGTGGTAGGTCTCTCAATGTGGAGTGGACCTGAACTGAACGGAGGAGCACTAGAGGGAACCTCAGGCTCCTTCCCGGCAGATGGCGGATAATCTTTCGTTCGAGTACTGATATTAATGGGTACTGTACCAGCCATAAACACTTGAGAACCAAAGGAAGAGGGAGGCTGAGAAGGGTCAGCCACCATTTGAGTTTTTTGAGTGTGTTGGGTGGGAAAGGGCTCTTTGAGCACCGCAGGAGTCCCAGGGGCGCCTTTTAACAAACGACTAACTTCGGACCGCCTCGGGCAGTCCTTGGTATAGTGATCCTCATCACAGATAAGACAAGGATACTTGGGTTTGCGTTTAGTGCCGTCCTTGGGTTGAGGTTTTGGGGCTTCCTGTTTGGGTTGTTCTGGCTTATTTTTCGCTTTCCCTTTCTTCTTCTCTTTCGAGGCCTTGTTTGCCGTATTGGATTGGACGGCATTAACCTCAGAAGTAACATTTGAAACAGGTGGTGCCTGGGAAGGTTGTTCATTCGAAGCAATCGATTTTTGCTTCCCAGGGTTTGCGGGATTTTTCTTTGAGGATGAACTAACCGAACCAATGATACCGTCAACAGTGGGTGTTGGCGGGGTTTTAGACGTTCCTGGTCTTGGGGCATCAGGCAAATAATCATATAATGTACCTGATTGAGAGTAAAATAAATCGAGGTACTGAGCGCGCGCAATAGCTTGCTCTTCAGTAACACACGCTCCCATGGCAATATCCCGGGCTATTGGAGGAACGAACGAAGTCGTAAACCAATTGGTAAGAAGCTGGTCGGGAATCCAAAATTTGATCATACGTCTACGCCGTCTCCATTCATGGATATGATCAGAGATATGCGTATCCGTCGTTTGTCTTAAGGAAGTGAGGAGGTGTGTACCCGTTTCATATCGAATGGGTAACTGGAAATGAGTGAGAAATGCCATAGCCAAAGAATTGAAATCCTGAAAGGACCCACGATTAAGTTCGATATACCACTTAGCGGCAGAGCCAGTGAGAGTCCTTTGAAAAAGGTGAAGCCGAATTGAATCATCAAACCATGAATTAGATGAACACCACAAATGATAAGTCATGACATGGTCTTGTGGGTCTTCATTGGCTTTACCATCGAATTTTGGACAGTCACTAGGAATTTTAGTTGGAACCGGAGGCCAATAAGGATTATGAAGAATAGGATCATTGGTTAATTTGGACACATCCGGTAATTCTAAAGTCGCTAAGAATGGTAATTGAGGATTGAAAGACATCTGGGGCTGCTGGTAGGATGGAGCACCAGGGTTCCAACCAGGTGGTGGTTGCCCCCATGGGTTTTGTCCGGACGGATTTGGCCCCATAGTGTATTGGCCATAGGGATTTGTATTTTGCCCCCCAGCATAAGGATTACCAAACGATGCTGCAGATGCGCCATATGGCTGTTGATAAGTCTGCGAAGGATTCGCCTGCAGTTGTTGGTAGTTCTGGTATGGGGCGAACAAAGGTTGCCCTTGAGGTTGCTGGTAGCCATACGGTGGTGGGGCTCCAAATTGAGTTTGAGCACCAGGCTGGGTTTGATAAAAAGTTTGTGATTGAGCCCTAGCCTGCATTTGAAGACCAGATGGGTTTGGAGGTCCCGTTGGGGGCCACGGACCGGATTGAGCAGCGCCAGTAGGCTGTCCTGTAGGTTGGGCTATCTGGCCAGAAGGAAAACCTTGTTGATACTGAGGTTGGCCGACCTGTCCAGAAGGTTGTACCTGCTGATACTGAGGTTGGCCTACCTGTTGGGATTGGAACTGTTGTTGCGCAGCTGAAGGTTGTCCTAACAGACTAGATGGCTGAGAGGGCTGGGCAGTTGGTTGGCCTAACTGTGTTGAGGCTGACCAGCTTGCCCAGAGGGTTGTGAATACTGGACAGTAGGCTGACCAAGTGGTTGAGTAACTTGTCCAGATATTGGACCATACTGGACATTGGATTGGTTTGGGTTAATAGTTTGTTGACCAATTTGTCCAGCGGGATAACCTTGCTGGATACCAGGTTGGGCTTGTTGAAAAGATGACTGACCTGAGTTACCAGAAGGTTGCATATAAGAAGAGAAAAAGGGACCACCAACAACAAAAGGGTTTCCATGAAAGGATTGTCCTTGTTGGTCTTGGGGGGGTTGTCTTGGAGACTGCGCAGATGAAACTTGACCACCATGAAAAGTGGTGGAGGTCCAATCAATTGACAATGGGACTGATACCTCAACAACCGGTTGAGACGACAAATACGGATCGTATGGCCCCTGTATTGGGACATTTGTCATGGGATCAAAGACTCCGAACAAGGAAGCCGAGGGACGACTAAAAATAGGAGTCGAAGAGGCTGCACAGACCGTTGGAGCGGTTGTGACTGAGGTAACAGATGGACTGCGACTTTGCGGAGTAAAAGGCTCCGTAGTAGGAAAAGTGTGTGGTGACCAAATGGAACCCGTGAACGGAGTTCCAGAGGGCATAGTATCTCTTAAAGCTTTATAGCCTGGTGGTAAATTTGTAGTAGTGGGAGTACTACTAACATGTATAGGGTCCGTTGCAGTGGGAATTTCACCGCTCGTCGCAACGGACTCATCATTCGTTGTAGGGGACAAATCATCCATGTCAGAGGAAACAGGTGGGACTGACACACGAGGAGAAGTATAGTCCCAAAAAGGGACACTGTCCTCAAAAGGTTCCCACGTAGGGTTCCAATGAAACTGGTAAGTCTCGTCACCTGGGGCACGAGAACTAAGTGGTTGTATACTTGGAACCACAGGAAGACTCACAACCGGTATCTCGGTAGAAGACAAAATTGGTAATTCCGCTAGGATGAAACTTCACAAACCTAGGGAATCTACCGAGACAACCCCTACTCAAACTAACGCAAACAAAATCTAATTGGGTAAATGTTATCGTGGCCAATAAATTTTAGGATGCAAAGACACAACTTGACCTTTTCATGTTTTAAGAGTCGAGAAAAGGACAAAAGATTACTCTAGTCTCCTTCGAATGTTTAATGAGCACGAAGTGACAAGACGCTCACAGGCACCTTTTCTTTTAGAGAGTCCGAAAAGGATCAAAAGTGACTGCTCTGGAAAACTAGGCAAGAGGTTTACCAAACAATCCGTAAAACTGCTTATACACCTCGGCAATCAGATGAAAACCAAGGACTTCCTGTACTGCAGTCAATCTTCCCGAATGCTGTGTTCAGTGCATTACGGCTTGTAAGGCGGTAGACTCGGCTTCCTATGGATAAAAGGTTTTAATCCTATAGGGGTCCTCCAATATATACGCGACGGTACGTGGGAGCACAGTCCGTATTGGCACCTATCGTTTCACCATGGAGGAATCACCCAACCACTCGACGATAATCTACCAGGTTTAAAGACGCCGGAACACGTCTCTAACCTAGACCTCTAGAATGTTTGCGTTAGATTCCAATGCGTTGTTATGTTCATTGAGTTTATTTTAAAGTTTATCTTCAATTATGTTTCAGTTTTTTGGTCCTACCGTATGTGATATCTCAAAAACTTCTTAAATGCGAACTACATGCCAAAACTATATCATTTCATTCAATGAATTCTATCTACAGGAAGGTTGAGATCTTTACACAAACGAAATGATCACTCAGCAAACAACAAAGATCCTAATGCAGCTAATAACAAGAAATGAAAATTTTTTCTTTTTCTTTTTAATAGCAACAAATAACAATAAACGCTAACTAATATGATGCAAAAGATCTTTTGTTTTTCTTTCCTTTAAGATGGCATGATGCATTTAAACAAATCTTAAGAGATATTCACAAGTATAAACAAACCAAGTTCACTCGATGAAATGGAACCAATTCTGAAACACCAAGATGAACTATCCAAGAAAGGAGAAACACAAAGACTTTCAATGAACCATGTAATCTAAGTTCAAATGAAGTCGAGCAAAATCCAGAGAAGCTAGAAGTGAATCACCCAAAGCATAGAAGACCAAGCTTTAACAAACCACTAGATAGGTGCGGAACACAACCAACAAGTTGACTGGAAAATCAAAAGACCGAAACTTCCCACAGAAGGCTAGACACGCGAGGCCACTAGATGTTCTAGGGCTAGGACGAAAATCAATAGAAATAAGCAAACAACTGAAGGATAAAGGCAAAACCAGTCAAAGAGAGGTTCAACACACTTCCAGAGGCTGTAAAAGATATAAAAAGATAAAAATCTGAGTTGCAAGAGCTTCCAACCAACACACAGACAAAATTCACAGGGCTGGCGCGACTGTCAGCCTGCAACTTGCGCTACCAAAAGATTGGCGCGGGTTGCTGTTGGGCAACATGCGCCAACTAGCACGACTGTCAGAATAAAAACCGCGCCAACAGAGCTTGCCGGCTTAAAAAAAATAAATAACACGACCCCAGGTCGGGCTGACAGTGTTCAGATGGATCAAACAGTAAAGAACAATCTCAAAACTGACCCAGAAAGCTCATTCACTCAAGCAAGAAAGAGAAAATGAACATGCAAGACAAGTTCCAAAGAGCTTATCCCCAGCGGAGTCGCCAAATTGTTGGATAGGTAAATCCCCTCTGCGGACAGAGGCGATCCCACTAGCCTAAAACAAAACTAGCCACAATCAATTCACGCTGCCACGCAAGTTCCTAGTTGTACATTAAAGGTGAATTAAGAAGACCAACCTGGAATCCAACGCTATAATCGAGGCAAAGTTGGTATTCCCGCTCCCTCGCTCCGGCAGGTCACAATCCTTGCGATCCTTGCAAACGGACACCTGCACATGCAAAGGAAGAAACAAATACAAGCATAAAATCCACCAAGGCACAACTATATTTCAGTCAGAAAGGAAATAAATCAAACATCACTATAATAGACAATGAGATTGGAACCATAATAACAGTGGTTCATTAATGAATAATAGACAGGAAAAGTTACAACCAAGGTTCTGACGTTGAACCTCTCCTCTGGTTGGGCGAGCAACTATATGTGTCTTGCAATGTATCTCCTCTCCGGTAGCATAACCTCTCTATGCTTCACTATCACTCATGACAAGCGTAATCACAACTAGCATTCCTCCAAAAACTAGCTTGTCTAATGCATGAGGACAGATATTTATAGATGGAGAAGGGAGAAAGATTCGATGAACCAGGACACCCATTGTGGATTGGCATTATCTCTGAAAATCCACTGTGGATAGATGTCAAGGATAGATGATGACTCTCGACCTCTATCAGATGGATTTTACCCTCAAAAGACTTCGTGATCTGAAGGGAAAAAACAGATGGGCGTGCGTTTGTCAAAAATCATTACCAAACTGGGCTGGAGCGGGTGTTGTTCTGTGACAGAGCGCCAATGGTCGCGCCCTCTTTTGAGGATCTCAGTGATTGGCGCGGGTAAGATACTGTGGACCTGCGCCAATGGAAAAAGAGTACTTTTTAGGGAGAATTTGCAGAAGGTGTCTTCAGGGAACATGAAGTACATACTCAGGGGAACATAATGCAAGTGTTTTTGGGTTATGTCACTGCTCACAGGTCCCGGAATGCGTCCTCCAATGTATGGAAACATGGCGATAGGGACGGTGACCAATGGTGACAAATTACTGTGTAACACTTACTAAGTATCTCATGGAGGTCATTTATGACTGCGACGAGTGTGCAAGGGTCTTGAAGTGGATCTATTAGTCACATGACTTGGGGAATAGTATTTAAGGTGATATTGACATGGATAGGGCATTGATTTCCAAATTATTGCAATAATCACTCGAACTATTGTGATAACTTCAAAACCTCAAATTATCATGATATATTTACACAATAATATCACCATCTTTGATTTGTTGGTATTATTAGAGTCAATGTAACATTGGCTAGGAGTTTTGAGGAGTAATTGAGTTAGGAAACTAAATAAATATATATACTATATTGTTAAGGGTAGGGCATCTTAGAAAATAATTTTTTCATCCTCAACCACCTTTATATATAAATTTCACAATTTCGTCGATCCTCTTACTGAATACCAAGATAAAAGAAAAGTTGGGAAAAGAGAAAAATAGGTCCACATCCTTAATTGTGTAGATATTAGGGTTAAGGATTCATTATCGACTTTGATGTATAAATTTTATTTAGCATCCACTACATCATCCTATCTATGTCGTTCACAAACCCTGGAGATCGGGGACCGCTATGTCGAAAGAATATTTGTACTAGGCAGATCCACCCAAAGGGATCACTTCCTGTTGGCTCAACCACGAAGCCTGACCTTGAGAGTGTCAAGAGAATTGAACCCGTGAACTATCAATAACAAATGTGCTTTACGTATATTTTCTAGGGCACGTGCTAGAATTGAGCTTTTCTTCAACATATAACTACTTCAATGATAAATTAAACATTAGTTTCACATGGTATTAAATTCAATATCATTTAGGCAGTTATACAAAAGAAAAACATCAACTAATAAACATGAAAGAGAAGTAAAGTAACCATGAAACAATGAGACAAGAAACATAAAAATTAGGCCTGACTCTAGGGAAAAACCCACAAGGGGAAAACCCATAAATGCTTTTATTATGAGAGAGAGAGAGAGTTCCAGATTCATCAATACAATAGAAATAACTGTGAAAATTTCAAAACTGAAATCCTATTGCAGCAACTGAAATTTGTTAGAAAATTATATATTATAGAGCAATGGAACACATAAAATATTACAAAAACACAGAAAATTCATAAAACAAGAGAGACAAAACTATATGTGGTTCACCCAATTTGGGCTACGTCCACAGAGAAACAACGAGTCCTTTTTTTTTATATTATCCAGTAAAATGAAGAGATATAACCTACAACAGAACCTTTGTAATTTTCTCTTCACTCTCACACAATCTCCTCTCTCTTTCTCACTCAAAATACATATATACACAACCGAAATAAAATTCCTTCATATATAGAGAGGGGTTGCCTTCTAGGGAAAAATAAACCTAAATTAAACATAACTTCTACTGTCAGATCATCCGCCTAATGAACAACTCAGGTTGACTACGAAATTACAACATTTTACAAGGCAATTTTACATCTATTTTTTAGCTTCAAGGGTGCTGCCCCTGGACCCCCCAACCAAGGGGGATGGCCCCCCCTGGACCCCCACAGGGGGGACAAGTCCCCCCGCACCCCTCTGCATGGAGGGGTGTATAGTCTTCGTGGGGTATACATATGGCTGAAACAAAGACCTTTGAATGAAGAAGATAATCAAGCTCCACACCCAACAATCTCCCACTTGAACACTGATTATAACAACTCTATTGCTGCTTCATTTGCTGGACAATGACTCCACTTCAGACCTGGCTATTTCTCATCTTCATAATAATCCTTGAAGATCAATTAAAACTGAGCAGAATCTCAGTTTCTCCCTGGTTACAACTTTTGTTAACATATCTACAATCTCAGTTTCTCTCTCTACAGGATTCTGGCTAGTGTGTATCTTTTCCAGCTTCAACTGTCCATCTTCCAACACTGACCATATGAAGTGGTACTTGAGTTGTATATGTTTAGTCTTGGAATGAAATTCTCAGTTCTTTGCAAGATGAATGGCACTCTGGATGTCACTGTATAACCTTCCCAATTCCTGCTTCTTACCCAATTCATCCAAAAACCTTTGTAACCAAATCATTTCTTTACTAGTCTCCATAACAGCAACATACTCTGCTTCCTTTGTTGATAGTGCAACACTACTCTGCAATTTTGAAACCCAACTAACAATTGTTCCACCTACAATAAAGACATAACCTATGGTGTTCCTCCTATTATCTCTATCACCTACCATATTTTCATCAACATATCCTTGTAGAGTAATGTTTGAACCACCAAAGAATAATGCTTGATATGTGGTACCTCTCAAATACTGGAGAATCCACTTCACTTCTATCTAATGTTCTTTTCCTAGATTGTTCCTATACCTTTTTACAGTTCCCAATGCATGTGCAATATCACGCCTTGTGCAAACCATTGCATACATTAATCTTCCAACTACTGATGCATATGGAACTTTAGACATATAATCCATCTCTTACTGAGTCTTGGGACACATCTCCTTACTTAGTTTGAAATGGCTAGTCAAAGACATACTAACTCGTTTTGCATTCTGCATATTAAATATTTTCAACACTTTTTACGTTTACTCACTTTGAGAAAATGTTAATTTGCAATTTTTCCTGCCTCTACTTATTCTCATACCAAAGATTTTTTTTGCAGCACCCAAATCCTTCATTGGAAATAAGTTTGCCAATTTTCTTTTAAGCACATTTATTTCTGCATGCTAGAACTTGCAACAAGCATGCCATCTACATAAAACAACAATATACTATAGCTACCACCATTTTGCCTTTTGAGATAAACACAATGATCAGAGTGACATCTAGTATAACCTTGTTCAGACATAAACCTGTCAAATTTTAGATACCATTGCCTTGGTTCCTGTTTTAAGCCTTACAAACTCTTCTTCAACCTGCACGCTAGTTTCTCCTTCCCTTTGACCTCATATCCTTGTGGCTGCTTCAAATATATCTCTTCCTCCAAATCCCCATAGAGAAAGGTCGTCTTTACATATAACTGTTCAAGATGTGAATCTTCTGCTACTACTAGACTTAAAATAGTTCTGATTGAAGTCATTTTAGCAACATGAGAAAATACCTCATCAAAGTCTATACATTTTTTCTATCCAAACCCCTTCATCACAAGTCTAGCTTTATACCTTTTTCTACCTCCATCTTCTTCCTTCAACTTGTAAACCCATTTATTCTACAATGTTGTTTTACTTGTGTTAGGTTCCTATACCAATAGGAGTCATAATTTTTGAATGGATGAGGTTAAACCTATAATATGTACATACTTTTGCTTTCTGCAAATGTTTTTCATATTCAAAAAATTAAAAAAATGTAAAAAGGGTATGTCCTAAAAAAAAAATCAAAGGGCAAAAAGAATAAAAAATGTCAAAAAAGATGGGAAAAATCAACCCCAAGAAAAGAAAAGACCATGAAAGTGTGCAAGTCAAAATGCCACTCTTAGTTACTTTTGATACAGAATAAATGATTGTGTGCAGTTTGTTATCTTTGCCACAATCCATGATAGTCAAAATGTTTAAACTTGGCTATTTCATGTTTTCAATTTTGTGCTTATAGATAGAGAATAAAATCTGACCAAACTGTTTAATCTTGGTAGATAAGTAGATAGGTAGAGTGAATAAAAGGAGCTCAACTATTTAATCTGAGCCCTTGGATGTAATAAGGTTAGACTTAGTTAGATTACTATTGTAAAAGAAAAGAAAATGTTTTGATAAGGGTTTGCCAGCTTAAGTGCACCCTAATAAAGAGAAGTAAAAATGGTAGGATGAGTAGGTGGGTAAGTAGAAGAAAGGTTGCAAAATTGTGATGATTGTTAGAAAAAGTATATTATTCACCCTCATAATTAAAGTTCTAAGTATGGATGAAAATTGGACATGTTTCAAATCCACAAAGTTAAAATGATTAATTTCCCTCACTATTTACACCTTTCACTTAATTAATTTCCAATAAAAAGTCTTAAGTACCCAAAATCTTAAGTCAAAGGGGCTCAAAGCATTTCTCTGACTTCTGGAGGGACTGGACCCTCGGCCCAATGACTTATAGGTCCTAAGTACTAAAAACCCCCTCATAAACATTCACCCCCTTCAATTCACTCATATTCCCAAACAAATCCTTTTTCCTAAGAAAAACACCATTTTCCTAAGGAAAAGTCATTTTCCCTAATAAACCCCTTTTCTAAGGATAAAATATTGTTTCCTAGAAAAAGTGATCACCCCCATGAAAAAGACCCTATTTTCTCAAAAAACCCAAAAATACTTTTAGCCTAAGTCATAATATATGTATGCTAAAAGCAAACAAAGACAATAGATACATTATACTTAGCATTTTTTCATTCTTCACCATTATCATATTAATTTCTAACCTTTATATGTATAATAATTCCCAAAGAAAAGAAATAACCCTTCCCTTATAGTTATAAATAAATCCATTTTATTAATACCCCATCCCCTAAAGTTTGAAACATAAAATTTATTAATACCACAACCCGACTAGTGAGTTAATTAATCGGTCAGCGATTAATGAATAATCAAAACCCTCCGCCAATAAAATCACCCCCGATGCCCTAAACCCTCCTTAAACTATCATTTATTTAAACCCCGCCACACTCAAACATTTTCCGGGCCCATACATTACCCTTCGTACAAACTCCCCACCTCGATCACCGTGCGATTGCCTCTCCTTTAGTACGACGGTTATTAAACATATCGGGCGGGCTCAACACCCAAACTTTACCTGCCTAATATGCGCTATTTTCCTTTGGGCCCTGATGCGACAAGGCACCCAATAAGTGGGATTAGGCAGCCTTCCCCCAAAACCACCCAGCCCACAAAAGCGGTGTGAACAAACCCGCATACCGCCCCCCGCTAAACGACAAAGCATCGTGTCATCTCGCTAAAAGCCAAAAGTACTACTATTCCCATACGCTTTCCAAATCATTGAATTTGTTAATAAAACCAAAAAACCTCATTATTTTTGTTTTATCATGGAAATAAACGTCCCAGACCTCAATGCATGAGAATGATGACGTCCAACCGCCAACCTACGTCCAATCGCCAACCTGCAGAAGCCACTGAACTCCCAGTCCACCCTTCAGTTCACGTAGACCTTCTGCAATCGTGCACAGTCGCTTGTCGACCCATTCAGAGCTAAAATTCCCAGAAATTTCAGGTATTTATACAAATTCACTAGAAACCTTGTCTCATTCCTGAGCCTGTTACTTTATTGCTTGGAAATTATTAACAAATTAAGTAAAAGAATTGCACTGTGACCCTAAACTACTCTGTATTGAAAGCAAATTGCCCCAATTGACTGAAAAACCATTTTCCCAATTCTTAAATCTACAAGAACTAAGAATGGCCGCTCCAATTGCTATGGATGTCCGACCAATTTCAACTCCCCATCTGGATTTTGACCATCTCCCTTTAGCGGACAAAGACTTCCAAATCAAGGACACCTCTATCCATGAATCCCCACTCAAATTATGCTAATAGTATGGAGACCAATACCTAAACCATGTAGATAAAATAGGTCTTTTGGAGTCTAGTTTGCCCAAGTATCAATTCCCTGAGGTGCACATTTTCCTTGAAATCATTCATTATTGCCATGCCAATGATATTCCCAATCAAAGGGCAGTGATGTCCCTTGACCATACTGTACTTTTCACCATTACTGCTGAATCAATCAATGAAATGCTACAGCTGCAACTAGGACAAAATATGACCCCTATTTCCATTGGAGACCTGTTAGAAAAATTCCCCAAGATTACCCCTGCCAGACTTACTGAAATATTCCAGACCTTTATTGTGGAAGAGAAACATATTCCAAAGGATCCTCCCCCATACATGTGGACCATATTTTCTAAACTTGGCCAGGACATTGTGTCAATGATATCTAGTGTCTTGGGCTATACTACCAGTGAGTATATTGATGAAATCATTCTAGCCTTCATGTCCATCTTCACTCCAGGACAACCCCCTGCCATCATGTATGATTATGCCAAATTCATAGCAGATAAAATGCATGATCAATTCTTAAGAATGAACAATGAAAGAGTATTCAAGTATTCCTCAATTTTGTACCACCTTTTCTTATATTATCAAGCTGATAAATTCCCATTTACTCTTCAAAAGCTGGATACCAGAGGCCACCCTAGGTCAGTAGTCTTTTGGACTCCTTTTATCCACAAATATGAATCACCATATCCATACACAGACTTCATAGATCTTTTTGTACATCTTGTAGTGACCATGATGCTAGGAAGTCCTCCTCCAAGGATCAGTTCAGATATCAGGAGGATCCTACAACTTTCAAAACAACACAAAGTGGGAGATTGGTACTTGTACCAAAATCACACTGTAGTTAGGATCTATGGTTGTGAGTTAGCATCATACAAGTTACCCAGATACCTCCCAATGAGGTTATTTGCTCTGGAGTACTACAGGCAGATAATCAATTCAGATGAGGTACATTTTGTTAAATCCAAAAAGAAGGCTCAACTCAGAATCAAAGATCAACTAGGCCCCTTTGTGTGCAATAGTCGAGAATTTGGAAGAGAAGCAAAAGAAATCCTTCAAAAGTTCAAACTAAAACAAAGCTTCATATGGATATATGACCCCCTTGATTTCATCTACAATAGAAGACAGAAAAACAAGATGTCTCCCTATATCCACCATAGAATCCCTGAGATAGAAAAATATGCAAATCAATTGGAATGGGTGGAGAATACTCTAGTGGACAGAGATAGCACTGAAGTTGCTGTTGAAAATGCATTAATTGATCTAGAGAGGAGGCTTGATGAAGGTTCTTTCATACAGGTGCCAGGAGAATCTCAAGCACAAAGGGAATCACAGGCACATAGTGAACAACAAGCAGAAGAAAGACCCCAGGTGCAAGAAGAGTCAAAACAACCAGACTTAGCAGAAGAACTGACTCAAACAAAACTACCAGAGCACATCATGAGTACTCCCCCTATCATGCAGACTCCTCTAAATGAGGAGAAAAACCTCAAAAGAGACAGGGAGGAGGCCACTCCTTCAGGCAGAGCCATTTCACAAACATATGTCAAAAGGAAAAGGTTAAATCCTTTCTCTGAGCAAGAATTCACAGAAGAAACAGTTGGAGCCACAAGCACAGAAAGACATGCTACCCCCTCTAGAGGCACACAAGAACCTTCCACATCACCTACTCAAATGATGGAAAGATAACAAAGTGTGGAAGTGTCCTCATTAAGGATTCCAGCTAACCAAGACCAGGATATCAGAGAAACGTACAAGGAAATAAAGGCCAGGAATGAAAGGCTAAAAGCCCAAAGCTATGCACAGTACCTCAAAATGGTTCTCACCAACCAAAGAAGGCTTATGTCAGCGTTTGATGTGAAAGAAGGAAAAATGCAGATGAATTTCTTGAAACCCACCACTCAGCAGCCCAGATTAGCAACCGACTACCAAAAGACAGATTTTGAAGCTAAAGGATATACATCTTATTGACCAGAATGAATTGCATAAACAGACAAGAGAGATGGTATATTCTACTTTGACAAGCAAATCCATTGCAACCCGCCAAAAACAAAATTCGCTAAATAATATATCATCACAGTTTCACTTAGAGAAGGCCTCCTCACAGGCCAAGGATACTAGAATCAAGTCCTTGGAGGACTTAATCATAGAGTTGGGACATGATCCCAACGATGTGAAGGCTGCAGAAAGGTTAATTAAAAAGAAGAATGATGGCAATGCTGATTTGAAAAATCAGCTCAAAATTCCACATCTTCATCATCCACAAACAATAGAAGTCTTAGAGTCTCACAAGGAACAAGAAGAGATTATGGACTTGGTCCTTAAGTTAAATGATCAGCTGAAAGAAATAGACAAGGAATTGGACACATTGATTCAGTCTAAACAGAGTGAATTGGTTACCACTCCAATGACTGCTATTCCCATAGTTTCTATTGTAGTTCTTTCAACATTGGTAGCCTCTTTAGCACCAACAACTCCTCCTACCACAACACTTTCAGTCATAACAGAACTTACAACAGCAGGTACTTCAACAGAAAAGACAACAGAGTTAGTGAAAGCCATGGAGGAAATGTCCATCTAGGCAACAGAGCTTAATAGACTTAAGGAGAAAGTGGAAAGCCTAGAAACTGACTGTAAGCTTGCCCAAATATAGCAGAAAGAAGAAGCACAGAAAGCCCTAAGGATGGGTGAGAAGATTAAGTTCCTAGAGAAGGATCTAACATTGCAAAAGCCACTAGGACAGACTAAGGAGATGCTCTGGGCCAATATCATTGACTCTGTCAATGATATTTTGCTATCAATTCAAGTAATATTCCAACAAACAGAACTGGTGAAAGTGGCTACCGAAGCAATACAAAAGATAAAGGAAGACCTAGGAGACCAGCCTGAGGAGGCTAATCAACTCATCAAATTCTTAAACAGCAAGAACACGAATGAAGTAAATGAGCTTGGTGTGGAGGACAGAATTGAAACCATCATCAAAATAAAAAAGGTCTTGGCTAAACGAAACCTTATGCTTAACCTAGAGAAAAGATGCCAAAGCATGCAGGTCGACATTGACAGATTCATGGCAAAGTTTCGAATTTTGAGAGAAAAAGGCCTTCCCAGTCCTGTGGTCATCCATGATAAACTCATGACCCAAATGGACTACACTAACAGATTAAGAAAATTGGCCAAAGAACAAGAAAACACTTCAAGGGTCAAAGCATTGCCCACAGGGAAAGTATTATATGATAATTTAGAAAATCTATTCTTCCTAGAGCATGAGGTAAAGCATCTATTTGTCAACAAGCCAAATTTTTCCCAATACACTGAGGCAGACAAGATACATAGAAGGATGCTCAAGGTAAAGTTACCTGAAAATGAATGATGGGAAAAAATGACAGATTTACTATAAGTTACCACAGTAAATCTAAATGGCACCCAGATGAAACAAGTAAACAGGGTCAAAGAGTAACATGTTAAAGAGTATCAGTCAAAGGTTAAAGGTAAAGATGATTCCAGCGTACACGTATCAGCCAACTTAAAAGGGCTCAAGTTCAACTGCAACAACCAGCACTACCACAATAAGAGGGACAACATGATGCAATTTTCCATCTGTCTCTATCTTCATGCTTGAAGATATTTTGATTTCCTAGATTAATTCTCAAATTGTTATGAGATATTTTGTAAATATTTTTTTATAAATACTTCACCTTTCGAAGTATTTAGTGTGGATTCAAAGACATTTCTATAGACATTTTCCTCTCAAGTTAAAGTGCTATTGTATCAAGACTGGATTGGCTTGCTGGATCAAGGAATAAAGTAAAGACATTTCACAGGATTCTTGTGTAAAGCGGAAATCAAATAAGTATTCTCTCTCATGTTTAATACTGTTTTTCCTTATGTTTATTAATAATCATACGTGTTTCTATGAAATCTGAATGTTAAACTAGGAATGATATTTCAAAAATAGCTTTAATGCTCTCTGTCTTAACTGTTTACATTCTTAATGTTTTCTGCTAAACTATCTTAGTTTTAGAATTCTTAACTACTCCCTTACTTCCGTAGTTTCCCCCCTAGGTATATAGTAAAGGATTCTTAGTTGCCCTTTGCTCATGATCACCTCCTGCTCTTCATCTTGATCCCGATCTAAGGATTCTTCATTGCCCTTTCACCCTAGTTAGGACTACCTCATCCATTTGAACCTGAAGATTTGCCTTTTGCTTTGCTAGCCTGCCCTGTGAACTCTCCCTTTAGTGATTGATCTGATCTAGTTAAGCCATCCTTTGATTGACTCCATAGCCTAATGGCTTGAAGGCCTTGCTCTATCCATCTGTTCCTAGAATTCCACCACCCAACCAAAATCAAAACCTTATGAGCACTAAGAACTAGCCTAAAATCCCACCCAAAACAAAGTTAAATTATAAAGAGAGAGCCCTCTCTGGACTTAGGTTGGCTAGAACCTGAGTCTAAAAGATTAGGTTTGTGGTTACCTCAGATTATTCCTTCTTTTTATAACTTCTAGGGAAGACTTCTGAGTGATAACATAGTGGTGACCATACTGGGGATTCAAACCCTCAATCTTAATAAACCTTTGAGAAATTTCAAATTTTTATTTCAAGCCTCTTGAAGGGTTTATTAGAATTTATTTATAAAAAATCTCTTAAAAAGAAAGTAATTAGAAAAAGCTTGAAATCTGGCTTCAAGGAGAACTCATTATACTAGGGCCAATCCTGATCCAAACCCTCCCCAAGTATTTGACAATCCTAATCTGATTTCAAGAATATCCAGAAGACAAGAAAGTTTAGTCAGTCCTACACCTTCAATTAAAGCAGATTCCTGCTAGGATGAGTGGTTGTTTTTAGAAGACCTCTCCTTTAACGAGTATTTTGACCTTTCCCTATTTAGAACCAGGTCTGAAAGTTCACTTGATGACACAGTTCTAGATCCAGAATTTACAGCTAAACTTGAAGTCCAAAGGGAAAACTTGTCAATTGATTAGTATATTCTAAATTCCCCTCAGCATTCCTCACTACTGCAAAGATCTCAGAACTTTCTGAAATAGATTCAGCTTCCTTTAGTTCACCATTATTCCCTTCTCTGAAGTTCATTTCTCACCTCCATTTATAGCTTCACTTCCCCACCAACCTACCATTACACATCAGTCACCCATTACTCCCAGTTCCTCATTACGCCTTGTATCTTCCTCAGGAACCCAAACTCCCTTTCTTAGTCCTGCCCAACTTAGAGCCATGGCAAATAGATATGCTCCTCTTGTGTTGCCTGCTCCATTAGGTGCCATGCCACAAGACTACTAGAACAAAATTGTCCAATTTGATGGCATAGGACCCTATATAGCACAACAACACACAAAAAATATGATAGATCATTTTGAATTACATGAAATTGATATTGAAGATGTCCAAATGAGACTGTTTGCTTAGACTTTAGCTGGTGATGTAAGAACATGGTTTAGATCTTTACCTGTTAACAGCATAAACACTTTAGAAGTATTTTACCAACAGTTTTTAAATAGACGGGAAAAGAAAAAGAACCCTCTGTAGATCCTTTTAGAATATGAAAACATTAGGAGAGGAACAAATGAAACAGTCCATGATTACTGTACTAGATTCAACAATATATACAATGCAATTCCAGTCAATCTCAGACCCCCACCTTGCTTAGCTCTGATAAAGTTTCCTGATGGGTTTGATACTGATATGGCCTTCCAACTTAGAGAGAGAAATCCACCAACTCTAGAAGATATGCAGAGTGTAGCAGTTAGTGTAGAAGCTAAATTGATAGCAAAAAGAGCTAGGGTTAGGAATGAAAGGAGAGCGCCCTAGAAAGATGAAGCCTCACCCTTTGACCTTAAAATGGATGCCCTAGCCAAAGGAATGGAAAAACTAATGGATAGGATGGAGAACATTGAAAGAAAGCTTCACTGGGATAATCAACAGACACCTCCAGTGAGAAATCCAAACTTTAGAAAGAATCAAAATCAGAACACTAGAAAAAATGGACCTGATAAGAACATTAGGCCTCCTTTTGAAGAAAACTATGCTGAAACTTCCCATTCAGAAGACCCTGAACAAGACACCCAAATTAGTTTAATGGGATTAAATGATGAGGAAACTGTCTTCTTGACTCAAGATGATCAGGAATTACACATGCTTCAACAATTGCAGACCCAATCAGGAGTGTCATTCGATTACAAGCAAGGGTATGATTCTTCTATCTTTGAAGTGCAAAAACAATACAATTTGAGGAGTAAGAAGAAAATCGACGCTCCTGACCAAAACAAGAAAGAAGTACCAAATCAACCTAAGAAAATTAAAGCAGTTCTAGTTACAAAAACTCTCCAAATCCTCTCTAGACCAAATCAGAACCCTCCTAGTCCCACTATTGTAGATGTAACCAATGACCAACCCCCCGATAATCAACCATCCACCTCAATCCCATCCAAGGAAACAGTGGAAGATTTTCCAAACATCATCTTAGAAAATCCACAGAAAAAGACTTCAAATATAGAAAAAGAAGAGAAATCTGCTCCAAACCCTGCTGTTAAAATTCCAAACACTCAAATAGAGAAGTCCCCTTTGCCTTTCAATTTGGGGGTAGAGGTAGCCAAATTGAAGATCTCGGTTCCCTTAATAGAGCTAATTAAACATGAAACTTACAAATATCAAATAAGAAAATCCTTAAACTTTGTTGAGAATGAATACTTTGTTAACCTATTTGATGATCAACTTGAGCTTATTTTCAGTCCCGATGTTAATGGAAAACCAGTGGAAGGAGGGATACCACCCTTTTACATTAACCTTAACATTCACGATAAAATCCTACACAATGCTATGGTAGACTCTGGGGCTTCACACAATCTAATGCCTAAATCTATTATGGAGAAACTGAACTTGGATATCACTAGGCCTTACAAGGACCTGTTTTCGTTTGATTCAAGTCAGGTTAAATGCCTAGGACTAATAAAAGACTTGTGTGTTTCCCTAGTGCAATACCTTGCTAAGACCATTCTTATGGACATAGTTGTTGCTGATATACCACCTAAATATGGCATGTTGTTTTTTAGATCACGGGGGGCCAAACTCCAAGGATCTTTGCAACTTGACATGTCATATGCTACAATTTCAGTCTTTGGACATCCTAAAAAACTGTACAGAGAGATCGTGATGAAGTATGTAGTGAGTAGCCAAGAGAGGCCTCAAAACTTTCCCATATATTCCATGCATTATGACATCGATTCTTTGATTCTGTACAATGCTGAACCAAATCAAGAAAATATTTCAGACAACATTACTTCAGAACCAAAAGAAATTGCAGTTGCAGTAGAAAATCAAACTATCCAAATTCAAGAGTTTTCAGATGCAAAAAATAATGAAGATACCTTAATCAAAGAAGATTTTGTTCCCCTAGACAGTAAGAATTATGAGCATGAAATAATATGGCATCTTGAATTTGATGGATCAGTGAACAAACTAGATGCAGGAGTAGGAGTGTGGATTTATAATTTAGAAAATGATCACTCAGAGGGCCATGCCTATAGACTGAATTTCAAATGCACTAACAACATGGCTGAGTATGAAGCACTTATTTTAGGTCTCAAATTGGTTAAAGGGTTAGGAGCCATAAGAGTTTCTATTATGGGAGATTTTGAGTTGGTTATAAAACAAATCAACGCTGTATATATGAATAGAGATCCTAGGTTAGGTTTTTATAGAGGAACAATTGTAGAAATATTGAATACTTTTCTAGAAACTAAGCTTGCAGTCATCCAAAAAAACATAATATGCAAGCTCATAGTTTAGCAATGTTTGCCAACACTTGTAAGTTTCCATTTCAACCTAACCATCAGTACACTGCTGAGGTTAGGCACATACCTGCTATCCTTGACAACATGAAAAATTGGCAAGTATTCACTAATGACCAACAAATAAACAATTTTCTAAATTTAGATGAAGAATTTGTAAATAGCAACATAGATACTGACATAACATTAAATCTTCATTTTACAGATAAAATAGAAATTAATAAATTAGAAGATGAAGAGATAGATAGATTCCATCCCACAAAGTTTACAAAATTAGATATTCAAAACCTAAAGCAAGTTGAAATTGATGAGATAATTGACGAAGACTCTGAAATAATCAATCTCAAAGATAATTTTTTTCCCAAAGGATTAACTCCTTTGGAAGACTTGTTTGATTCAAATGATGTCCCTAGAAAATCGAAAATGGAACCCTTAAAATCCGACATAGAGGAGTGTAACATAGGCTCTGAGGAACATCCTAAATTGATAAAACTTTCAAAATCCTTACCTCCTACTGAAAAAGAAAAATACATAGAACTGCTAAAGGAATTCCAAGATGTCTTTGCTTGGAGTTATGAGGACTTCAAGTCCTATGAAACCAACATAATACAACACACTATCCCCCTAAAAGAAAACCAGAAACCTTTTAGACAAAATCTTAGAAGGATTAATCCCATTATATTTCCTTCTATTGAAAAGGAAATCAAAAGAATGTACGAAGCCAAGATCATAGAACCAATTAGATTCTCTGATTGGCTTTCAAATTTGGTTCCTACAAGAAAGAAAACTGGTGAGATTAGACTGTGTGTTGACCTTAGGAATCTCAATAAAGTTTCACTCAAGGACAACTACTCTCTCTCCAAAATGGATCACATATTACAGAGGGTAGTAGGTTCAACCAGGATCTCATTACTAGATGGGTTTTCTGGTTATAATCAGATCTTAGTCCACCCAGATGACCAGGCTAAAACTGCATTCACTACTCCTTGGGGCACTTTCATGTATGTGAAGATGCCTTTTGGGTTAAAGAATGCAGGGGCCACCTTTCAAAGAGCTATGGATATAGCTTTTTCTAAGGAAATCCATGACTTTCTAGTAATATACTTAGATGATATCACTGTATTCTCTAAATCTGATAAACAACACCTAGATCATCTAAGGCAGGTCTTCATTAAGGGTAGAAAGTATGGAATTTCTTTAAATACAAAAAAATATTTATTTGGGTTGGAAGAGGGAAAACTATTAGGCCACATAATCTCTAAATATGGTATCCGAATAGATCTTGCAAGAATTAAAGCCATCTTATAGATACAACACCCTTGGAGCATCAGAGAACTACAAGCCTTTTTAGGTAAAATAAACTTTCTTAGAAGATTTATTTCTAACTTAGCAGAACTAATTAGATTGTTAAATAACATGTTAAAGAAAGATTCGACTATTAAGTGGATAGTTGAGGCTAAAAGGTCTTTTGAAGATATTAAGCTAGCCTTAACATAAACACCAATTTTGATCAGTCCAAAGTTTGATAGGGATTTCATTATATTTTATTTTGCCTCAGAACACACAATTGCTGTAGTTCTACTGCAGAAGAATGATAAGGGTTTTGAACAACCTATTGCCTTCTTTAGCAAAGCCCTGAGGGATGCACCTTTAAAGTACAATATAATGGAAAAGCAAGCTTTTGCTCTAGTCAAAGCTATCAAATATTTCAAAGTTTACATCCTATATTCTCATGTAATAGCTTATGTTACCAATGTTGTAGTAAAAGACATCCTAACACAGGACGGTCTAGATGGGAAGAGAGGGAAGTGGATAGCTACTATATTAGAATATGACCTAGAAATCAAACCTACAAAATTGATTAAAGGCCAAGGTTTAGCCAAGCTCATGGTTGAATCGAACTGTCAGGCCCTAGACATAAATTTTATTGCAGAATTGGATAATGAAGAGGAGATGGTGACTCCACTGATTAGCCAGGTCTTTACTAACTCACCATGGTATGCTGATATTATATATGTTTTACAAAATCTACAAGCTCATCTTGAATTATCCAGAACTAAAAGTAGGTTCTTAAAAATGAAATCTTTAAAATTCTACATAATTGACAATTCTATGTTTTGGAGGAATCATGAAGGTATCCTTCTTAACTGTTTATTAAAAGAAGAATCTGACAAGGTATTACAGGAGTTTCATGCAGGTGACTATGGAGGACATCTTTACTAGAAAACCACAACTGACAAGATTCTAAGAGCCGGTTTTTATTGGCCCACTCTGTTTTCTGATGTAAAGAAATTTGTAACCTCATGTCATAAATGTTAGATTTTTGAAGGAAAGAAAAAACTTTTACCCTTACCTTTGAAGCCAATATCTACTGAAGCACCTTTCCAATAGTGGGGTCTTGACTTCATTGGTGATGTGAGGACCATACCTAGACTGTATACATTTATTTATTTATTTATTTTTAAGTACTGCAATGACAACCAGAAAATAAACGCATTGAATTTAAAATTTATTTAGCACACACATCCCTGCCACTCATTTCAGGAAACATACCATAACATTTTCATACCTTTAACTAAGATCAATAGTAATGAAATACATATGTACCGTTCACCAGAAGGCGAGACTCTGCTTGCTCTGCTGTTGCTGGTATTCCCTTGTAGCTGTTCACCTCCGCGAGCGAATGATGACGCACTTGATCCGAATGCGAAGACTCACCGGTTAACCTCCCAGCCTACTCCTTGGGTACTCTTCTTCCCCGCGGACCCCCGAGCTGCAATGGGGTTGTACAATGGAGACAAGCACTAGCTGGTAGAGGAGAGCACACCTTGGCTCAAGAGTCCCCTCTCTAAATCCTCTACCTCACCAAACTCACTATAGCTTCGTAATCACTGCTCTCACAACATCTCATCCATCCAACAATAGGGTTCCCAAAAGTCCTTTTTCCCATGGCTTGCCCCTTCTTTTATAGGAGTCCTCATAGGTGACACTTGTCATGTCATGCATAATTAATTATTTTGTTATAATTCAATAACTTGATTATTCACCCACCCATGTGTCATTCTCACATCAAGGTCTCCCAAAATTATTTACTTAAATTTTTATTTAAAACTAATATTTTCCTCACCTCAACAAGATTCCTATTTCTTCTCCTAGTTGTCTCTTTATTCCCCCCTTTTATTCCTTAATTTGTGTTCATTACTTGAAGTCAATTAATGAGTCAAGATTTTATCCCCAAACTACTCCCTAATTTAACTCAGGTTATCTCCTAGATGGATATTCTTATGTTGGTTGTTGACACATGGAGCTTCTCTACATTTCTCTAAATTTAATTTATTATTCTCATTTTAATTCACCTTCCCCTTTTTTTAATTAGGTTTAAATTAGTTTAGGATTAATCTTTATCCTTACTATTATGTTTGTCTTTCCCCTTTTTCCTAATTAAACCACATAATCTTCCTAGTATTTTCCAAAATGGGACGGGTAGAGTTTTTAAGGTACTTTATTTTAATTCTTCCTATGATCCTCCTTATTCCAAGTTTTATTTTTGATTTAATTACATTGGTTTCTAATCATCATTTACCCTTGATGTAAATTTATCTAGTTTTCATTCCTTGCTTATATTTATTTATTATTATTTATTTTTTATGATTCCAAGGATGCCAAGTTTGGTTGTGCCCTTCAAGAAATTCCCCTGAAGTTCCAAGGGTGCCACACCACTTGCCCTTCACGCATCCAGTGATTACGAGGGGAAAGTATAGTGAAACGTCATAGACCACTGTCATCTCTTATGTTTCCTGCTATAGTGAGACTAATGGTGTCGAGGATCAAGGAATCTGCCTTGATGCGCGCCCCCTGGTAAAGTCCTCATGAGCGAACCAACTTTGGAACCTGTCCTCATGGCATCGTGATCTTCAAGGTGAAGGTGTTTCAACCCTTCCAGCCCAAGTCACGGCGGGAGTGCTAGTGGGTGAGATCAGGGACTCTGTCCCACCCCTCCCATGTAGTTCCATCCACTTGTACAACCCCATCACCCATATGTGAGTCATTCGGTCAAGCAACTAATCTGTGCCTGCAACCATTAATATATCATCAGAATATAGTTAAACATATATGCAGATTCCAAGATCGACTTATACTTTCAAAGATAAAGTAATATAAATTTTCATCAAACCAGGTGTCATCGACATGTCATATGCGAGTGCCTCTGATGGTTTCCTGCCATACTCAATAATCATCAGTAACAAGGTTTCTCAATGTTAGTCAATTATTATAATAACACCATTAACAATTCTTGGCCATTCACATCATTGTCCATTGTAAGTCTGAACTAAAGGAAGTAGATAACATAGGGGACACCTCCCTCATGGCTATCATCAATAATCATCAATGGAAACATACATATTCATTAAGCTATCAACATCGTCGAAATATACCTATCCATAAAATTTATCCTCATTATGCTTTTAGTAGAGCGCATACATATTCTTTAGTATCCTCATCATAATTTCAAATAGAGACCAACTTAACTATTTAATATGGCAATCATTAGAATACTGATAGATAAGATACATAACCATTCATGCTACCATAATATCAATGGAAAGCATTCATAAACATCACAATCATGAATGTCTCAATCGCTAATAATAGTGTCATGGGTCCAGATCCTCAATCTGAGGTCCTCGAAGAATAAAGTGTCTAAGATAATGTCGTATTAGGGTCAGGAAACTAGAGTGGGCACTACATACACCCCCTCTTAACAATGGACTTCGTCCCGAAGTCCTTAGAACATAAAGGAGAAACGACGACACATAAACTTAGGAACCCTTCCTGAAACTCTTGCCAACCTTCTGGTAACAGGTATCTCTGATTTTTTTTTTTTTAATTAAGCACATACTTTAAGTAAAATGTCAATATGTGGATTTACTAGCACAAAAATGCAATTAACAAAGCACCAATGAAGAGAATAACATGCCTTAGTTTCCACTAGATCAAAACTTATTAGACTGTCATATATCCAGGAAACATGATATCAAGGTCGACACAAACTAATTGCTTTGAATTTACAACTAACTGAATTATCATCGCATTACACCTCTTACTTACTACACAAGTCCATGCTGACACTGATCATTTCAAAAGAAGCACGTGCATGTTCTTCCTATATTCTCAATTTGCAAAATGTAACATAAAATACAGATTCCTTCACAAGCACATTAATAGTCTCATCTCAAAAATTCCATTATTCATACCTTCAACACCATTCTTGAATTACTTCAGCATTTTCAAACGTATAGCTACTTCTTGTATTTTATAAGAAGACACTCATGAGTTATACAATCTTTTTTGGAGTCTTTCCTATCCTCTATAAGAACAAACACATAAGTTAAATGCAATCTCTCTTGGAGCTTTTCCTTTACTTAGTAAGAAAACGTACATGAGTTAAATAAATACGATCTCACTTGGAGGTGTTATTCATTCACCTTTGTTTCTCCCCGTTTTTTTCATTTTTCCGTTACTTATTATTTTATTTTTTTTCAATTTTCGTAATGGTATTAGAGCTATTATTAGAATCTTAGAAGACACTAAGGTTAAGAGCAATTGAAAACCTAGATACTAACTTTTTTGGTGACAATTTGAGGCTAGACATTAGCTTTTCAATGAGAATTCGAGGAAATGTTATTTCTTTGACACTTGAAGTTGCTTTTTAATTTGCAGTCCATATAGTTTTTAAGATAGAGTTAGTATGGATTGTTCGGTATAGATTTGAAGGTAACTATATATATTTTAAAATGATTTGCAATACAATTTTTTTTTTTTTTGTTTTTTTTTTTCAATTTGTATAGATTTTAAGAGCATTGTATGGATTCCAAGAAGAGTTAAACAATTTATCTAGGCAAATATTAAGCGCCATGTAATAATCCAATGACTGTCTTACTATCTTTCCATCCCATCCATTGAATACCATATTATTTCAATCTAATGGAAAAGATTGAAAAGTAGTGATCTAATCACTCATATACTCACTGCATATTGCTTAATATTTGTCATTTATCTAATAAGTCATCATGCAAATTTTTGATAAGTTGTCATTTTCTTTATCTTATTCATATATTGGGCTTTATGAATTTATGAGTTGTGATAAACCTCATCATAGTCCAACTTTTCTACATTTTGTTATTTTTTAAACATATTTTTCAATGAAATTTGTCAAAATTTTGTAGGGATTTACTGGAAATTCAAGTTTGAACTTTGAAATCTCCACAATTTGATTTCTCCAAGAGCCCTTTTAAGATATTGAATCCATTTATATAAAAAAAAATGATCTAACCACCCAAAATTGTATCACCAAATTTCAATTAAAAATGATTGTATTGTATGTTGTGTGTTTTGACAAACATATAAGATTATACAAGAATTGCATCATACATTTGATAACAATCCATCCTTTTTTAAGGAGTTAGTTCCTTTTTATTAACTTTTAATTTTGTTGATGATCAAATTTCAAAGGAAATCATGGTGATCATTTTGTCCAATGTTATGTTGGAAGGTAGTCCATAGATGTGTACACGATTTGAGTATAGGTTTATTGATGAAGATATATATGAGAGAGATAGATGTTGTCATGTACAATCTGGGGATGATTTTGTCATGTACTAGCTTTTAATTGTGCACAAGTTTCTTAACAAATATTTTGATAGAAGAATATGACTTACTATTATATCATTTATTAAAGATTAAAGAGTCTTAAATTTGAAAGAATATGCACTCCTCCCGAAATGTTATTAAACTTTGAATACTACTTAAAATGATGAGCTAACCTTTAATTAATCCAATCAACTCGGGAGCAAGTAATTTGGCAATAATAGTGATTATGATGCATTAGAAGTAACATTAGTAGCTAATTTTGAAGGAAAAGAAAAGGTGACATGACTACAACAGGGTAGAAAGAAAAATTGACACAAATAATTTGGTTGATTCAAAAACTAGAAAGTTTTTTTTTTTTTTTTTTTTTTTTATTGTGAAAAGCTTTGTCATAAGGGAAATTTTTGTCAAAATAAATTGTAGGATGAAAAGCACAAGTTAGGGGCTGGTTAAATCAACCAAAAGCATGGCAATGCGGCTAAGCATATTGAAGAGGATGAAGACTGATCATAGCTACAAAAATTCAACAAAAAGACCACTTTTGTCTTTTTCTAGAGCAATTTAGCTGAGTACTCTCTTCTTTAGTGCAACTCCTTGATGATTTCGTGGTTAAGAAAGATATATTATGTTTGAGTAATAGTCAAATAATAAAATGTGGTTTACTCTTTGCAATTAAGCTCCTCATCTAGCTCAGATCAAATATAAAGGCCTCTTTAAAGAGTGGATCACAGGCTAACTGTTCTCCAAGTTGACAAGACTGAGTTTGAACTCTAATGCAAAATGCATAGACAATTGTAAGAATAGTAAAACGCCTAGTGATTTGATACTAAAGGCTGTACCTTAATAAAATTATGCTGTTAATTGCTAAGGAGAAAACCTATCATTAAACATTGCTTTACAAAAAGGACAGTTTTCTATGATTCTGAGATAGAGATGAATTATGGGACCGTCCTTGAAGCTCTGTAGAATCCATCATTGATTTCTACATTTTCTTCTAATCTTCTGGAATCTTAAAACCACTCACACTTAAATGATATCTGAGCTATCTCGATAATCCTGATTTCCATTTTTTAAATATAGGGGCAATTATTGAAGGTACTGTCAGAAGCATACACTTGGAAAAGTTCATTCCAACTCCCTATCCTGGTTTCACAAAAATGGGCTCCAAACCTTAGGAGATATTCACAAGACCTTATAATTTTATCTTTTCTGCAGTCTAAGCTGCGCAAGCTAAATCTGTGTTGTCCACCCACAATGATATGATCCTTGCAGCTGCCTGGTTGTTATTTCCATAAAATGAACTGAAACAAAAAGATGTTAATGTAATCTCATATTTCAAAAGAGAGGAGATTCAAAAGGTGAGGTGAGGAACTAGTCTGGACTCCCGAAGTTGTTTTGTATTTTCTCTTGAGCTTGACACTTATCCTGGTCACATGTACAATGTCTGAAGTCTCTAGTTCATCCATCTTTCCATTTTTTGATTGCTAAAGTTCAAGGTTAAACATAGAAAGCACTCCCACGTATATACAACTTGAAACATTCCTTCCAAATTCCTCATCCCATGGAATTCTCACAGCAAGACAAGTTTAATCAAAAGGACACACATAACAGTTCAAAGTCACATGCCTATGGGGAATTTCCATCATGTTTAGGCCTCTGCACTAAATCTCTGAGCAATGAGGGCCATCATCTTTCAAGCAAGCAAGCTAGGTATCAGACGCAAGATTAGGCAGAAAACTTTGCTGTCCTGGCAGTGTCTTTTTTTATGCTAGTGTACACTTCCAACACTAGGAGGAAAACCAAGCACCAAACTATTCAAGTTAATAACCTTCAATGTTCAAAAATGGTAGTTGACAAAGACGAGCATTAGTAAAAAAAATAGGCTGCATCCATCATGCACTACAACCCCTGTTACACATGCATGGACAGTACAAAATATTGTTTCAATAATTGGAACACTGCCAGTCATTAAAACTGCAGCCTAATATGGGAAACATTTATGTATTATATAAGTTGTGATACCACACCCAAGTTGAAATCCATCAAATGCATTATGCAAGCCGTCAATCCAATAGCTCGAGATTCTATTCCATCTTTGAAGCGATCACTTTATACAATTTATATGATTACCACAAATCAATCAATTAGAATTGCATTTGCAATAATGGCTCTGCACCATTAGATAACAAGACTTTTGATTCGTCTAAACCCAGTCGCTCTGTTAAGTTCTCTACTGGAATTTTAAGATATCACAAAAATCAAACGACAATGATCTTGGTAAGCCAGATGCTTATATTCATTGATTGACTTGGACTGCAAAAGGGATAATTGTCATTGCATGAAACACATAAACAATGGAAGAACTGCTTGTCCTTTTAAGGGATGAAAACATGATAGTAGCTGAACCCTAGATGTGTGTATAGGAGATCATGAACTGTCAGCTGGAGCAGACTAATATAGTTGATCAATGTAAAAGAAGTCTCACGTGTTGAAAGGCTAGTCTGGACTCTCGAAATCATTTATGCAGCAAAGAGACAGTTGAAAAATGGAACACTGGATGGGATAGGTTATATTAGCAAAGAGACTGCACGGATTATTAGGGACAACACCGAATTATGGAAATTGCTGATTTCTGAAATCTCGCATCAAGTTCTGGATATTGTCAATTGTCAGTTGTAATATTAATAAGGCGAGTCCAACTGCAGTTGAGAACGGACAAAATCAAAATTGTTGCTGAGTTCCTCCATGAATCGTTCTGTCTCGCTCAAATAGTTACAAAGATGCACGGAAGGATGGCTTCTTGGCCGCTTAATGACAGTCATAACTCTCTATGGACCGCGAAACCTCCTCAAAATATTATGAAGCAAAATATGTGCAAATGTTGATGGCCTTGTTATCAAACTACATACCTGTCTCATATCTTTGTTGTGATGACGAATCTACAGTCACTATAGCCATTGGTGGTAAATTTTGGGGTGCAATCCTCCTCTCAAGCAATGGGTTCCTCCAGTCCCAACTGTATGATTATTCTGCATACTAGATCCCCTATTTTGGAGCGTTGCCACGGATACAGCTTTATTGTCAATACCCTCCTGAATTAGAACATCATCATGCACATCAGGATGAGCACGATCTGCATGATATTTTCCTAACCCAACGTACCAATCTTTGTGAACTCATAAACGGGGAACCTCCAATTTTTCTGACATTAAATACCCTGAAAAAGATAACTTCACCATTATATGTTGCTAAAGCTACTTCTCTGATCCCATCCTTATCAATATCATATAGTAGTGGACTGGCATGGACAGTTGACTTATGGAATGCCGGCCAGCCTCCTTTGAAAACGATAAACGCCCGGAGCCGAGTCTCCCCGAGAAAACGAAACCACCCTTCGCCTTCAGCGGCATTCCGCTCCAATGCCGAGAAGCCCAGATTTACAAAAACGACCCAAAAATAATAATTGCAGATAGTATATGAAACAGAGGCAATGGAATAACAGAGTGCAGAGGAAAATATGGACTATATGGCAATGAGACAAAGTGAAAGGTGAATACAGCGTAGCCCCCCTGAAGACGGAGATGGGATCACTTCCACACAACAACCAGAGGAAATAACGCTCGCAACAGAGTCATATTCTAGGAATGAAAGACGAAATCACAGGAAAAAAAAAAAAACTGACCAATTAGAGCTGACTTCTATTTACAGAAGACGGAAGGAGCATGAAGGGATTCGAAACGTCCAGAAACACATCGACACAGTTAGATTGCATGTAGGGACAGGTGCCGGATATCCATGGAATTCCATAACAGGAACAGAAGATGACAAAATAGGGGAAAGCGCATGAATGATACGTGACCACAACGCATCAGATATATGACCAGAGTATCATCTGAGCTTGTACGTCGGAGCAGTATAACTGAACGACCATTGGAGAAGAAAGCTTGAAGTCAAGTGAACACGTGGATTCTTCTTTGTGAAAACAAGTGGTATTGCATCAGCAGTATTGTTCAAAAGATTTTTTATTTTTTTTTCGCTTACAGATCCCCAGAATTCTAAATTTGCCAGAACTCTACATTCCCACTTTTGCCATACATATCAATGAGAGAATTCCCAACTGACACCTCTGAAAGGAGCTCACTCCGAATTACAAATCCATGGACCGATTTTCCCTGTTGCAGAGCTGTTAAATGAGCACATGCGGGGAGCAGGGCTTTCACTGTAATAGCGTCTGGCACCATTTCTGTCAATTGCATTTCATTAAAGAGTCCCAAGGCTTCGTGGGCTTGTCCATTCTGAGCATACGCTCCAATCATTGCATTCCATGAGACCAAATCTCGTTCAGGAATTTTGTCAAACAGTTTTCGTGCAACCTCCAAACTACCACATTTGCCATACATGTCCACAAGGGCATTTGCCACAAAAACATCCAACTCAAACCCATTTATGATTACATGACTATGAATCTGTTTTCCCTCTTGCAGAGATGATATGGCGGCACACGCCTTGAACACAAAGGGAAAAGTGAAATTATTGGGTAGCGTAACTGTTCTTTGCATTTGGCAATAAAATGCCAGCGCCTCCTCGAACAATCCGTTCAGGCCACATCCTCTTATCATCACATTCCATAAAAATACATTCCGTCTGTTTATTTTATCAAAAAGAAGGCGTGCGTAACCCATACTGCCAAACGAGGCGTACATGCTCACAATTTTGTTGAGTAAAAAGGAGTCATCGTTATATCCCGTGGTGAATATGCGGGTATGGATTTGCTTTAGCGTTTTGATATCTGTACACGCTTGCAGTATCTGCTTCAATGATATCATTTCGTAATTGCCTGCAAAAAATGTGATTAGGATGGCGATGGCCAAGGCCTTCGAGTTTTGCGTAATTTCAGGCCAGCTATAAACCTGACCGAATCCAAAACATGCCGAGTGTTGAGGTTGAGTGGTTTTCAATGCCCGAATATGAGAAAACCATGTTCATGACAGAAAAGAGGAGGGAGTCCATAGTCATGGTTTTGTAAGGTAAACGAAGGTTGCTTCCTGTTGGGGCAATGATTAAGTTGTTCAATACATTGAAGACTACTGGTAATTATGGGATGGTTTAATTTAACAAGGTTAGAAGAGCAAATAGAAAGGCTTCGCCCAAGGGCACAATTATGATCACATGGTCTGGTATTATTTCTGAGTGTACTTGTTTCTGAACGTAGCCATGAATTTCGAGATAAATTTTGAAGTTGACACCTCTTGCCCGGGGTTCTAAACTCTTGATTTCTATCTCGCTGCATCACGCCGTGTTTTACAAGTTGTCTGTGGGGGTCTAAAACTCTTGATTTCTATCCTGCTGGTTACGTCGTGTTTGGCAAATTTCTATCGGGTTTGAAACTCTTGATTTTAGAGAAATACCCATATATAGCAAACAAAACTAGTCAAGCATGCATGGGCCCATAGGCTTCAAGGGTTCAACCTGGGCTCTGATACCAAGTGTGAGGACCATACCTAGACTGTATACATTTTTTTTTTTTTTAAAGTACTGCAATGAAAACCAGAAAAGAAACGCATTGAATTTAAAATTTATTTAGCACACACATCCCTGCCACTCATTTAAGGAAACATACCATAACATTTTCATACCTTTAACTAAGATCAATAGTAATGAAATACATATGTACTGTTCACCAGAAGGCGAGACTCCGCTTGCTCTACTGTTGCTGGTATTCCCTTGTAGCTGTTCACCTCCGCGAGTGAATGATGACGCACTTGATCCGAATGCAAAGACTCACCGGTTAACCTCCCAGCCTACTCCTTGGGTACTCTTCTTCCCCGCGGACCCCCGAGCTGCAATGGGGTTGTACACTGGAGACAAGCACTAGCTGGTAGAGGAGATCACACCTTGGCTCAAGAGTCCCCTCTCTAAATCCTCTACCTCACCAAACTCACTATAGCTTCGTAATCACTTTTCTCACAACATCTCATCCATCCAACAATAGGGTTCCCAAAAGTCAATTTTCCCATGGCTTGCCCCTTCTTTTATAGGAGTCCTCATAGGTGACACTTGTCATGTCATGCATAATTAATTATTTTGTTATAATTCAATAACTTGATTATTCACCCACCCATGTGTCATTCTCACATCAAGGTCTCCCAAAATTATTTACTTAAATTTTTATTTAAAACTAATATTTTCCTCACCTCAACAAGATTCCTATTTCTTCTCTTAGTTGTCTCTTTATTCCCCCCTTTTATTCCTTAATTTGTGTCCATTACTTGAAGTCAATTAATGAGCCAAGGTTTTATCCCCAAACTACTCCCTAATTTAACTCAGGTTATCTCCTAGATGGATATTCTTATGTTGGTTGTTGACACATGGAGCTTCTCTACATTTCTCTAAATTTAATTTATTATTCTCATTTTAATTCACCTTCCCCTTTTTTTAATTAGGTTTAAATTAGTTTAGGATTAATCTTTATCCTTACTATTATGTTTGTCTTTCCCCTTTTTCCTAATTAAACCACATAATCTTCCTAGTATTTTCCCAAAATGGGACGGGTAGAGTTTTTAAGGTACTTTATTTTCATTCTTCCTATGATCCTCCTTATTCCAAGTTTTATTTTTGATTTAATTCCATTGGTTTCTAATCATCATTTACCCTTGATGTAAATTTATCTAGTTTTCATTCCTTGCTTATATTTATTTATTATTATTTATTTTTTATGATTCCAAGGATGCCAAGTTTGGTTGTGCCCTTCAAGAAATTCCCCTGAAGTTCCAAGGGTGCCACACCACTTGCCCTTCAAGCATCCAGTGATTACGAGGGGAAAGTATAGTGCAACGTCATAGACCACTGTCATCTCTTATGTTGCCTGCTATAGTGAGACTAATGGTGTCGGGGATCAAGGAATCCGCCTTGATGCGCGCCCCCCGGTGAAGTCCTCATGAGCGAACCAACTTTGGAACCTGCCCTCATGGCATCGTGATCTTCAAGGCGAAGGTGTTTCAACCCTTCCAGCCCAAGTCACGGCGGGAGTGCTAGTGGGTGAGATCAGGGACTCTGTCCCACCCCTCCCATGTAGTTCCATCCACTTGTACAACCCCATCACCCATATGTGAGTCATTCGGTCAAGCAACTAATCTGTGCCTGCAACCATTAATATATCATCAGAATATAGTTAAACATATATGCAGATTCCAAGATCGACTTAGACTTTCAAAGATAAAGTAATATAAATTTTCATCAAACCAGGGGTCATCGACATGTCATATGCGAGTGCCTCTGATGGTTTCCTGCCATACTCAATAATCATCAGTAACAAGGTTTCTCAATGTTAGTCAATTATCATAATAGCATCATTAACAATTCTTGGTCATTCACATCATTGTCCATTGTAAGTCTGAACTAAAGGAAGTAGGTAACATAGGGGACACCTCCCTCATGGCTATCATCAATAATCATCAATGGAAACATACATATTCTTTAAGCTATCAACATCGTAACATCGTCGAAATATACCTATCCATAAAATTTATCCTCATTATGCTTTTAGTAGAGCGCATACATATTCTTTACTACCCTCATCATAATTTCAAATAGAGACCAACTTAACTATTTAATATGGCAATCATCAGAATATTGATAGATAAGATACATAACCATTCATGCTACCATAATATCAATGGAAAGCATTCATAAACATCACAATCATGAATGTCTCAATCGCTAATAATAGTGTCATGGGTCCAGATCCTCAATCTGAGGTCCTCGAAGAATAAAGTGTCTAAGATAATGCCGTATTAGGGTCAGGAAACTAGAGTGGGCACTACAGGTGAAATCAACCCACCTTACTCTGCCCAATACAAATGGATCTTGACTGCTACAGATTATTTCACAAAGTGGATAGAAGCCATACCCTCAAGATAGGCCACGGATACTGTCATAATAAACTTCCTTGAGGCCAAAATTATGTCTAGATTCGGATGCCCCACCAATATCATCATTGACAGTGTAGCGACTTTCAAATCTAAGATAATGATTGATTTCTGTAATAAGTATCATATAACCTTAGGTCACTCCACAACCTACTATCCCCAAGGAAATGGACTAGCAGAGTCTTCCAACAAGAGCTTAGTGAATATCATCAAAAAATTGTTGGAGGATAACAAGAAAACCTGGAACAAGAAGCTAGTAAATGCCTTGTGGGCAGATAGGCTGACCACAAAGAAATCCATTGGCACCAGTCCTTATCAATTAGTTTATGGAATGGAGGTTGTTTTCCCATCTTCCTTGGGAACACCAGTGATGAAATTACTCCAAGAGGTGCAAGTTGAGCCAAATGATATTCAAAGGAGAATCAACCAGACAATTCACTTATAACAGACCAGGGAAGAAGTGTACATCAGATCCCAAGTTGTGTAGGAAAGGATCAAGAAAGCTTTTGAAAAAAGGACTAAGGCAGAAGATTTTTACCTAGGAGATAAAGTTTTGAAATGGGATTCAAGAAGAGAGGATAAAGGTAAACATGGGAAGTTTGAATTCCTATGGAAAGGCCCTTATATCATTTATGCTTTTAGGGGAAATAATGCTTTTTTCCTTAAAGAATTGGATGGCACATAAGCAGAAGGAGGACCAGTTAATGGTCGAATGCTTAAACACTACATAGAACCTAGTTACTGATTTCACTAATCACTTGTACATATTCTATTTTTTCAAAAGTTTAGAGTTGATTGGATAGTGAATTTTTGGAGTTGAAGCTCGAAGAGAAGGCCCTAAGCTTCAAAGGTTTTACTGTCATAAATAGCAATAATGCAGAAAAGTGAAAGGGAAAAGTTGCAGAGTAAGATCACAACAATTCAGAATGGCCATTGATCTACAAGTTCTTGACATTTCACCAGGAAATGCCATCCCCAAGTGGAGCCATTGTTAGGTTCCTATACCAATAGGAGTCATAATTTTTGAATGGCTGAGATTAAACCTGTAATATGTACATACCTTTTCTTTTTGTAAATGTTTTCCATATTCAAAAAATTAAAAAAATGTAAAGAGGATATGTCCTAAAAAAAAATCAAAGGACAAAAATAATAAAAAAGGTAAAAAAAAGATGGAAAAAATGAACCCCAAGAAAAGAAAAGACCATGAAAGTGTGCAAGTCAAAATGCCACTCCTAGTTACTTTTGATGCAGAATAAATGATTGTGTGCAGCTTGTTATCTTTGCCACAATCCATGATAGTCAAAATGTTTAAACTTGGCTATTTCATGTTTTCAATTTTGTGCTTATAGATAGAGAATAAAATCTGACCAAACTGTTTAATCTTGGCAGATAAGTAGATAGGTAGAGTGAATAAAAGGAGTTCAACTATTTAATATGAGCTCTTGGATGTAATAAGGTTAAATTTAGTTAGACTACTATTGTAAAAGAAAAGAAAATGTTATGATAAGGGTTTGCCAGCTTAAGTGCACCTTAATAAAGAGAAGTAAAAATGGTAGGATGAGTAGGTGGGTAAGTAGAAGAAAGGTTGCAGAATTGTGATGATTGTTAGAAGAAGCATATTATTCACCCTCATCATTAAAGTTCTAAGTATGGATGAAAATTGGACATGTATCAAGTTCACAAAGTCAAAATGATTAATTTCCCTCACTCTTTACACCTTTCACTTAACTAATTTCCAATAAAAAGTCTAAATACCCAAAATCTTAAGTCAAAGGGGCCCAGAGCATTTCTTTGACTTCTGGAGGGACTAGACCTTCGGTTCAATGACTTACAGGTCCTAAGTACTAAAAACCCCCTCATAAAAATTCACCCCCTTCAATTCACTCATATTCCCAAACAAATCCCTTTTCTTAAGGAAAACACCATTTTCCTTAAGGAAAAGTCGTTTTCCCCTAATAAACCCCTTTTTCTAAGGATAAAATCTTGTTGTCCTAAGAAAAGTGATCACCCCCACAAAAACGACCCCTTCTCTCAAAAAACCAAAAAATACTTTTAGCCTAAGTCATAAATATGTGTGCTAAAAGCAAAAAAAGGCAACAGATACATTATACTTAGCGCTTTTTCATTCTCCACCATTATCATATTAATTTCTAACATTTATATGTATAATAATTCCCGAAGAAAAAAAATAAACCTTCCCTTATAGTTATAAATAAATTCTTTTTATTAATACCTCGTCCACTAAAGTTTGAAACATAAACTTTATTAATACCACAACCTGACTAATGAGTTAATTAATCGGTCAATGATTAATTAATAATCAAAACCCTCCACCAATAAAATCACCCCCGATGCCCTAAACCCTCCTTAAACTATCATTTATTTAAACCCTGCCACGCTCAAACATCCGCTGAGCCCATCCATTTCCCTTCATACAAACTCCCCACCCCGATCATCGTGTAATCGCCTCCCCTTTAATCCGACGCTTATCAAACATATCGGGCGAGCTCAACACCCGAACTTTACCTGCTCGATATGGGCTGTTTTCCTTTGGGCCCCGATGCGACGTGGCACCCGATGAGTGGGATCGGGTGGCCTTCCCCCAAAACCACCCAACCCACAAAACTATGCGAACAAACCCGCTTACCGCCCCTCGCTAAACGACAAAGCATCACGTCATCCCGCTAAAAGCCAAAAGTACTACTATTCCCATATGCCCGCCAAATCATTGACTTTGTTAATAAAACCAAAAAACCTCATTATTTTTGTTTTATCGTGGAAACAAATGTCCCAGACCTCCATGCACACGACTGATGACATCCAACCGCCAACCTACATCCAACCGCCAACTTGCAGAAGCCACTGAACTCCCAGTCCACCCTCCAGTTCACGTAGACCTTCTGCAATTGTGCACAGTCGCTTGTCGACCCATTCAGAGCCAAAATTCCCAAAAATTCCAAGTATTTATCCAAATTCACCAGAAACCCTGTCTCATTTCTGAGCCTGTTACTTTATTTCTTGGAAATTATTAAGAAATTAAGTAAAAGAACTGCACTACGACCCCAAACTGCTCTGTATTTTAACCAAATTACCCGAATTGCCTGAAAAAACCCTTTCCCCATTCTTAAATCCACAAGAACTAAGAATAGCCGCTCCAGTTGCTATGGATGTCCGACCAGTTTCAACTCCCCATCTTGATTTAGACCATCTCCCTTTGGCGTAAAAAGACTTCAAAATCAAAGACACCTCTTTCCATGAATCCCTACTCAAATTATGCTTCCGGTACAGAGACCAATACCTAAACCATGCAGATAAAATAGGTCTTTGGGAGTCTAGTTTGCCCAAGTATCAATTCCTTGAGGTGCACATTTTCCCTGAAATCATTCATTATTGCCATGCCAACTATATTCCCAATCAAAGGGTAGTGATGTCCCCTGACCATACTGTACTTTTCACCATTACTGCTGAATCAATCAATGAAACGTTGTAGCTGCAACCATGACAAAATCTGACCCCTATTTCCATTGGAGACCTGCTAGACAAATTCCCTAAGATTACCCCTGCCAGACTTACTGAAATATTCCAGACCTTTATTGTGGAAGAGAAACATATTCCAAAGGATCCTCCCCCATACATGTGGACCATATTTTCTAAACTTGGCTAGGACATTGTGTCAATGATATCTAGTGTCTTGGGCTATATTACCAATGAGTATATTGATGAAATAATTCTAGCCTTCATGTCCATCTTCACTTCAGGACAATCCCCTACCATCATGTATGATTATGCCAAATTCATAGTAGATAAAATGCATGATCAATTCCTCAGATTTGTACCACCTTTTCTTATATTATCAAGCTACTAAATTCCCATTTACTCTTCAAAAACTGGATACCAGAAGCCACCCTAAGTCAGTAGTCTTTTGGACTCCTTTGATCCACAAATATGAATCACCATATCCATACACAAACTTCATAGATATTTTTGTACATCCTGTAGTGACCATGCTGCTAGGAAGTCCTCCTCCAAGGATCAGTTCAGATATCAAGAGGATCCTACAACTTTCAAAACAACACAAAGTGGGAGATTGGTACTTGTACCAAAATCAAACTGAAATTAGGATCGATGGCTGTGAGTTAGCACCATGCAAGTTACCCAGATACCTCCCAATGAGGTTATTTGCTTTGTTGTACTACAGGTAGATAATCAATTCAGATGAGGTACATTTTGTTAATGCCAAAAAGAAGGCTCAACTCAAAATCAAATATCAACTAGTCCCCTTTGTGTGCAATAGTCGTGAAGCTAGAAGAGAAGCATAAGAAATCTTTCAAAGGCTCAAACTGAAACAAAGCTTCATATGGAGATATGACCCCTTTGATTTCATCTACAATAGAAGACAGAAAAACAAGATGTCTCCCTATATCCGCCACAAAATCTCTGAGATAGAAAAATATGCAAATCAATTGGAATGGGTGGAGAATACTCTAGTGGACAGAGATAGCACTGAAGTTGTTGTTGAAAATACATTAATTGATCTAGAGAGGAGGTTTGATGAAGGTTTTTTCATACAGGTCCCGGGAGATCTCAGGCACAAAGGGAATCATAGGCACACAGTGAACAACAAACAGAAGAAAGACCCCAGGTGCAAGAAGAGTCAAAACAACCAGACTTAGCAGAAGAACTGACTTAAACAAAACTACTAGAGCACATCATGAGTACTCCCCCTATCGTGCAGACTCCTCTAAATGAAGAGAAAAACCTCAAGAGAGACAGGGAGGAGGCCAATCCTTCCAATCCTTCAGGCAAAGCCATTTCACAAACATATGTCAAAAGGCAAAGGTTAAACCCTTTCTCCGAGCAAGAATTCACAGAAGAAACAATTGGAGCCACAAGCACATAAAGACATGCTACCCCCTCTGGAGGCACACAAGCACCTTCCACATCATCTACTCAAATGATGGAAAGACAACAAAGTGTGGAAGTGTCCTCATTAAGGATTCCAACTGACCAAGACCAGGATATCAGAGAAAAGTACAAGGAAATAAAGGCCATGAATGAAAGGCTAAAAGCCCAAAGCTATGCACAGTACCTCAAAATGGCTCCCACCAACCAAACAAGGCTTATGTTAGCCTTTGATGTGAAAGAAGGCAAAATATAGATGACTTTCCTGAAACCCACCACTCAACAACCTAGATCAACAGCTGACTACCAGAAGACAAATTTTGAAGTGTTGGCAAAGGATATACATCCTATTGACTACATTGAATTGCATAAACAGACAGGAGAGATGGTATATTCTACTTTGACAAGCAAAGCCATTGCATCTCACCAGTTACAAAATTCGTTGAATAATATATCAGCACAGTTTCAATTAGAGAAGGCGTCCTCACAGGCCAAGGATACCAGAATCAAGTCCTTGGAGGACTTAATCATAGAGTTGGGACATGATCCCAAATATGTGAAGGATGCAGAAAGGTTAATTAAAAAGAAGAATGATGACATAGCTGCTTTGAAAAAGCAACTCAAAATTCCACATCTTCATCATCCACAAACAACATAAGTCTTAAAGACTCAGAAGGAACAAGAAGAGCTTATGGACTTGGTCCTTAAGCTAAATGATCAGCTAAAAGAAATAGACAAGGAATTGGACACATTGATTCAGTCTAAACATAGTGAATTGGTTACCACTCCAACAACTGTTATTCCCACAGTTTCTACTGCAGTTCTTTCAACATTGGTAGCCTCTTTAGCACCAACAGCTCCTCCTGCCACAACAATTTCAATCACAACAGAACTTACAACAGTAGGTACTTTAACAGAAAAGACAACAGAGTTAGTGAAAGCCATGGAGGAATTGTCCATCTAGGAAACAAAGCTTAATAGACTTAAGGAGAAAGTGGAAAGCCTAGAAACTGACTGTAAGCTTGCCCAAATACAACAGAATGAAGAAGCACAGAAAGCCCTAAGGATGGGTGAGAAGATTAAGTTCCTAGAGAAGGATCTAACATTGCAAAAGCCACTAGGACAGACTAAAGAGATGCTCTGGGCCAATATCATTGACTCTGTCAATGATATTTGGCCATCAGTTCAAGTAATATTCGAGCAAACAGAACTAGTGAAAGTGGCCACTGAAGCAATACAAAATAAAAAGGAACACCTAGGAGACCAGCTTGAGGAGGCTAATCAACTCATCAAATTCTTAAACAACAAGAACATGCATGAAGTAAATGAGCTTGGTGTGGAGGACAAAACTAAAACCATCATCAAAATAAAAAAGGTCATGGCTAAAAGAAACCTTATGCTTAACCTAGAGAAAAGATGCCAAAGCATGCAGATCGACATTGACAGATTCATGGCAAAGTTTCAAATTTTGTGAGAAAAAGGCCTTCCCATTCCTGTGGTCATCCATGATAAACTCATGACTCAAACAGACTACACTGACAGATTAAGCAAGTTGTCCAAAGAACAAGCAAGCACTTCAGGAGTCAAAACATTTCCCACAGGGAAAGTATTATATGATAATTTAGAAAATCTATTCTTCCTAGAGCATGAGGTAAAGCATCTATTTGCCAACAAGCCAAATTTTTCCCAATACACTGAGGTAGACAAGATATATAGAAGGATGCTCAAGGTAAAGTTACTTGAAAATGAATGGCGGGAAAAAATGACAAGTTTACTATAAGTTACCACAGAAAATCTAAATGGCACCCAGATGAAACAAGTAAACAGGGTCAAAGAGTAATAGGTTAAAGAGTATCAGTCAAAGGTTAAAGACAAAGATGATTCCAGCGTACACATATCAACTAGCTTAAAAGGGCTCAGGTTCAATTGCAATAGCTAGCACTACCACAATAAGAGGGATAGCATGATGCAGTTTTCCATCTGTCTCTATCTTCATGCTTGAAGATATTTTGATTTCCTAGATTAATTCTCAAACTGTTATGAGATATTTTATAAATATTTTTTTTTTATAAATACTCCACTTTTCGAAGTATTTAGTGTGGATTCAAAGACATTTCTATAGTCATTTTCCTCTCAAGTTAAAGTGCTATTGTATCAAGATTGGATTGGCTCGCTGGATCAAGGAATAAAGTAAATAAATTTCATAGGATTCTTGTGTAATGCAGAAATCAAATAAGTATTCTCTCTCTCATGTTTCATACTGTGTTTCCTTATGTTTATTAATAATCATATGTGTTTCTATGAAATCTGAATGTTAAAATAGGAATGATATTTCAGAACTAGTTTTAATGCTCTCTGTCATGACTGTTTACATTCTTAATGTTTTTTGCTAAACTATCTTAGTTTGGGAATTCTTAACTGCTCCCTTGTAGTTTCCCCCTTAGGTCTATAGTAAAGGATTCTTAGTTGCCCTTTGCTCATGATCACCTCCTGCTCTTCATCTTGATCCCGGTCTAAGGATTCTTCATTTCCCTTTCACCCTGGTTAGGACTACCTCATCCATTTGAACCTGAAGATTTGCCTTTTGCTTTGCTAGCCTGCCTTGTGAACTCTCCCTTTAGTGATTGATCTGATCTAGTTAAGCCATCCTTTGATTGACTCCATAGCCCAATGGCTTGAAGGCCTTGCTCCATCCATCCGTTCCTAGAATTCCACCACCCAACCAAAATGAAAACCTTATAAGCACTAAGAACTAGCATAAAATCCCACCCAAAACAAAGTTAAATTATAAAAAGAGAGCCCTCTCTGGACTTAGGTTGGCTAGAACTTGAGTCTAAAAGATTAGGTTTGTAGTTACCTCGGATTATTCGTTCTTTTTATAACTTCTAGGGAAGACTTCTGAGTGATAACAACTTGCATGCAATTTGACTAATTCCCAAGTCTGGTTATGTACCAAGGAGTCCATCACTTATTTCATGGCTAGCTTCCACTTCTTCCCAGTTTCTACCTGCACTTCTTCTTCATAACATTCTGGTTCACCAGATTCAGTCAACAATACATAATATAATTAAGGAGAGTATCGTTCGAAGGGTCTACTTATCCTAGTCGATCTTCTAACACCACTTTCAGATGTTTGAGGCGTCTCTTGTTGTTGTGGTTGTTGTTATTGTTCTAACTGTTGATTATTATGATTTTCAAGCACCTTTAATTTTTCTGTGATCTCATCAAGCACTATGTATTCTCTATTTTCTTTTTCCTGCTTCTTTTACTGCATCTGATCCTTATATAAAACCTTTTCATTGAATATGACATCTCTTCTCCTAATGAATTTGTGATTTTCATAATCATATAAGCGATAACCAAAATGATTAACACCATATCCAATAAAGGTACATTTCTTTGATTTTTCCTCAAGCTTTGTTCTATTTTCTTTATTAATGTGGACAAAGGATTCACAACAAAAAGTCTTTAAAAATGAGTAGTTTACATTTTTACCTGTCCATGCCTCCTATAAAATACCTTTATCCAAGGAACTTGAAGGCCTCTGTTTATTAGATAAACAACAATATCAGTACAACATCTACCTAAAATTGTAAAGGAAATCCTACATGCAATCTCATGCACCCTGCAAGCTCTATGATTGTCTTATTCATCCTTTCTGATACACCATTTTCTTGGGGTGTTTCTGGAACTATCTTCACTCTGTGTTATGCAACCAGCTCACAAAATAGAATAAAAGATAGATCAACGACTTCAAAATCCGCCTCTTCAAGTGGGCAACCTCCTTTACATTATACATATGAACAATTCTTGGATGATACAGATGAAAAAACCTCCTTTCTATATATAGTATTCTAAGGGGTCACAATATAATCAAAGCCGACATAACAAAAATAATATAAGGGCACAACAATAACAATAGTGGGCTTATATGGGGCACAATAATAACAATATGGGGAAAATAGGGGCACAACAATAACAATAAGGGCTACAATGGCAATAGTAATGGGGGAATCACTAGTATTATAGGGACCTAACATGCCCCTCTCCTTAAAAAAAGTGTTTTCCTCAATTCTTGAGTAGTTCTGGGTGCTTCTGTATAAAATTCTCATCCTCCCATGTGGAATCTTCAGTGGGTAAGTTCTTCCACTTGATGAGATACTTCGAAATTGATCGATTTTGTAGCTGTCAAGTTCTTGTTTTTGTGACTAGTTCAGGCTCCAATATGATTTTTCCTTCCTCGTCAAGTTTTGACAATATTGTTTGGACTAGGAGCTTTTCACCTATAACCTTCTTTAAGCATGAAACATGGAAAACTGGGTGCACTCAAGAAGCTGCGGGAAGCTCCAATTTGTATGTCATAGTACCAATATTTTGCAACACATTGTACAGACCATAATACTTTAGTGATAATTTACTATCCTTCTTAGCTTGCTTGAGGGACATTTATCTATATGGATGTAGCCATAGAAATACTTAGTCACCTACATAAAAAATTCTTTTGCTGTGATGTTGATCTGCTTATTGTTTCATTCTATTTTGCGCCAAAGTGAAGTTATCCTTTAAGAGTTGGAGAACTTGTTATTGATGCTCGATGTGATCTTCCACTGCTTGAACCTTAGGTTTTTCTCTTAAATATGATGTGATAGATGGTGGATGATATCCATAAAGTGCCATAAATGGGGTCATTTTTGCTGCAATATGGAAGGAAGTGTTATACCACCATTCAACCAGAGGCAACCATTTGACCCATTGTGTCTATTTATCAGATACAAAGAAACAAAGATATCCTTCCAAACATTTGTTTACTATTTCAGTTTGCCCATCAGATTGAGGATGATAAGACGATCTATGAGCTAATTGAGTACCACGACAAGAAAATAATTCTATCCAAAATTTTCTGGTGAAAATTAGATCTTTGTCGCTTACAATAATCTTTGGGTTTCCATGTAACTTCTGAATTGTTTCCATAAATGCAATAGAAAATGTACTGGCTTTAAATAGATAAGATAATGCACAAAAGTGTGCATACTTGTTAAGTCTATCAACTACCACCATGATGACACTCTTTCCTTCACACTTGGATAAACCTATGATAAAATTCATTGAAACTTCCTCTCAACGTTGGCTTGGAATGGATAAAGGTTCTAATAAACCCGAGGTCTTAATTGTTTCAACTTTATTTTGTTGGAAAACCAAACATTCCACCACAAACTTTTGAATATCAGATTTAAGGCCATCCCATAAAAATTCCTTCTTAACCATGTGGTAAGTTTTTAAAAATCCGAGTGTCCTCCTAAGGGAGAGTTGTGCAATTCCATAAGAATCTTTTGTTTGAGTTGGGAATTCTTACATAGGTATAAGCAATATTTATACCATAACGAATCATTTTTCCAGCTAAATGTATTAGATGTACTGGGATCTTGTTATAACTTTTGAATGAGTACCCACACTTCTTCGCCATTCTTCTATTCATCCCTTGCTTCATTTATCCAATGTGGTTGGATAATAGAAATGGCGTAAAGTAATGCTTCCACATCCTCATCCTTTCTTGAGAATGCATCTACCACAACCTTTTGTTTCCCTTTTTTGTAGATGATTTCAAAGTCATAACCCAACTCCTTTGTGACCCATTTTTGTTGCTCTTTTGAAGATAATATTTGTTCTAAAACTTATTTAAGACTATCATGATCCTTTTTTACCTTGAAGTGTCTTCCTGTTATGTAGGGTCGCCATTTCATAGGTGCATGTAGTATTTCCAACATTTCATTCTCATAAATAGCTTTGTGTAAATACTTTCTTTTGATTGGATGACTTTCGAAAGAAATGGGTCTTTATTTTTGCATTAAAACAACACCAATTCTATTTCCCGAGGCATCATATTCCACAATAAAGGTTTTTGTGAAGTCCGGCATAGCTAAGATTAGTGCTTGGCATATTGCCTCTTTAAGATGTTCGAAGGCCTTCGTTGCTTTTGGATTCCATGAAAATGCATCTTTCTTCAATAATGTTTTTAGAGGTGCTGCTATTCTCCCATAATTCTTAACAAACTTGCGATAATACCTTGTCAACTCGAGAAATCCTCGCAGATGCTTTATGGATGTGGGGATTTTCCATTTCATTATGGCTTTAATTTTGGTAGGGTCTACCTTAACACCTTCATGAGATACAATATGACCCAGATATTCCACTTCTTGTACTCCAAAGAAACATTTGGAGCTTTTTGCATATAATTGTTTATTCTCTAATTGTTTGAGCACCCTGTCAACATGTTGAACATGATCCTTCCAAGACTTGATTAGATTAGTATATCATCAAAAAAAACTAACACAAATTTTCTAAGGAAGGGTTTGAAAATGGAATTTGTCAAACCTTGAAATGTAGAAGGTGCATTGATAAGGCCAAAATGCATGACCAAAAATTCATAATGATCCTCATGGGTTCTAAATGCTATTTTCAGAATGTCTTCAGTCTTCATTATGATTTGATGATATCCTGAACGAAGATCCAACTTGGTGAAGTAAATTGATCCATGCAATTCATCCAATAATTCATCAATGACAGGAATGGGAAATTTTTCTTTAATACTGAGCTTGTTGAGCTCCATATAATTCGGACACATGCACCATGATCCATCCTTCTTGTGCACCAATACTACTGGAGGAGAGAAAGAACTTTGACTAGGTTGAATTATACCAACCTCTAGCATTTCTGCAACCATACATTCAATTTCACTCTTTTGGGCATAGGGATATCTGTAAGGCCTGATGTTTGGAAGAACACTTCCTGGAATCAAATGAATAGCATGAGCATGATCATGAATAGGTGGGAGACCTTTGGGAGTCTCAAATACCTTAGAATGATTGTCCAAGACTTTTTGGAGATCTAGATAAATAGATGATTTCGATATGGGAACCTCTAGCGAACATAATTGTGCAATTACGCCTCGTTGTTCTTTCTTTAGAAGCTTCTTATTCCGGTAGATCTGATTATTTTTCATGGTTTCCTTATGATACCCCTTAATTCAAATTCATTTCCTTTGGAAGAAAATTTCATGAGAAGTTCTTGAAAATTAAAAGCTATCGTACCCAAAGATTATAGCCATTGGACTCCTAGTACAACATCAACACCACCCATTGGAATGGAAAACATTGTGGTATTCAATACATATTCTCTCATGAATAACTTGTTATTATGGCACTTTCTAGAGCAATTTATGGTTCCTCCACTTACAACCATCACTTGACACTCTGGTGTTGGATATAGGAAGCAATTTGATTCCTTGGCTATCTTACAATGGATAAAATCATGGGTACTTCTCGAATCAATCAACACTGTTACCTTTTTCTTCTTGATATGTCCTTCTATCTTGATAGTTTGAGGAGTGGTAATTCTGGCTAATGCATATGGTCAGATTCATTTCTTCCTTCTCTAGGGTTTGTTCCTGGTTTATATTCTCTTCTTTTGACATTTTTTGTTCCTTTTCTTCCTCGTCTTCACAATCTATATAAAATAATTTCTTCTTAGCATACTTATGACCTTTAGTGTATTTTCTATCACAACTATAACAAATCACTTTTGCTCTTTTTTTGTTTTTCCAATTGTTGTGGTGTCAACCTTGTAGGTTGTGGAAGGCTGGGGGCAACAACACTTCCATCTTTATAGTTATGAGTGGTAGGCTTCCTTGTTGGCATAATTTTGTTTTCCATTTTTCTTGCCAACCTGAATGCCTTCTCCAATGAATCAGGAACTTTCCAAAGGCGAACCTCATGTTGGATGTTATCCTTTAAAGTTTCTATGAACACATCAATCCTATGCTCCCCTGGAATATCTTTTACCCTTATATTCAATTTTTGGAAGTCTTGAATGTGCTCCATCATTGAACCCTTTTGTTTGAGATTTATCAATTGGCTAAAAAAGGTGTTGCTTTTTGTATTCTCATAATGTGCCATCAATTCTTCCGTAAAAATTGTCCAAGTGACAATTTGTTTGCGAGAGAAAAGCCATGAATACCATACAAACTGATTTGGTTCCAAATATAAAATTGCAATGCGTATTTTTTTGTGTTTTGCACATTATGGAGATCGAAATATTGCTCCATCTGTAGTAGCCATGTTACGGGATCCTTTCCATCAAACTTCCTCATATCGATCTTTGGAATATGGTGGGTCTTCAATCCAATGTTAGAGTCTATGAAATCATGATTAAAATTTCTTTTGTTCTCATCATGAGTTTCATTTTCTACCCTTTCGCCATTAGTAAGCATTTTCTTGTAGCAACTTTGTCAAATCTATCTTCAAATCTTCCATGTTGCCTTTAAATTTTTCTTCTATACCATCCATCTTAGCTTCCACGCCATTCATCTTAGCTTTCACACTATTCATATTAGCTTCCATGCCATTCATATTAGCTTTTACACCATTCATATTATCTTCCATGCCTTTCTTTAAACCATCCATCTTAGCTTCTGTTATTTTTTGAGAGAGTGAAAATTGTTGCACTTGATCTTGTAATTTTGATATATCATGCTATATTTCTTCCTCTTCTTCATGAGTCATGGTAGAACTTTTAGGTTGCTTACTAGGTGTTTACATTTTCTTTCTTTGGAGCATCAATTAATGATAATTATGCCTCATTATGGCCTTTTAATCACTTCAAACTATTTTTTCAAACCACTTATGCAAATAAAAAAAAAACTACACATCTTTTTTCGCTTTGTAGGAGCTCAATATTGAATATGTTGTATCTTTGTAATTTAGGATCTCGAAGGTTTGAAATTGCATCCTGTGGTAGCCCTCTGAGTCCTCTTTCTAATCCCACCAGTCATATCAATATTGGATTCTTCAAGAAAGAGTTATGCCAAATCTCTTACACTGACCTGATTATAGACTTGTTCAGTAGAGCGAACTTGTACGACTTGCCACGTGTCACTATTTCGAGCTTAGAACTTGAAAGAGATATACAGAAAACTACAGTTTGTCCTATTTCTATATTTTCTTACGAAATTTCAATCTGATGCTCAGAGAGAAATTTATGATGATTTTCCCAAAGTCACCTGTTTGGGATGTAATTTGGGAGCCTGCAAAAACCCTAACTTCCTTGGATCATATCTCCGAAAATATAGCGAGAAAAGATCTGAAATTCGGACCCGAGGTTCATCAAGATTTTAGCTCAAATGGGTTTTAATTTCATCTTCTGAAACATTGTAAAAAAAAATTTAAAGCGAAAATTCCACAATGACCTATTTGGAGCAGCGAAACCCTAGAATCCAAAGCTCTGATACCAAATGTTATGCAACCAGATCACATAATAGAACAAAAGATAGATCAATGACTTCAAAGTCTACCTCTTCAAGGGGTAACCTCTTTTACATTACACAAATGAACAATTATTGAATGATAGAAATGATAAAACCTCATTTCTATATGTAGGAGTCTAAGGGGTCACAATATAATCAAAGCCGACATAACAATAATAATATAAGGGCACAACAATAACAATAGTGGGCTTCTATGGGGCACAATAATAACAATACGGGGATAATAGGGGCACAACAATAATAATAAGGGCTACAACAACAATAGTAATGGGAAATCACTAGTACTCTAGGGACCTAACACTCTGTAAATTCCATGCTCTGAACAATACTTATCAAACTCTTTCCTACAATATTCATCTCCATTGTTTGATCTGAGACACTTCAATCTTTTTTCTATTTCATTTTCAACCAAAACTTTCCATTTTTTGAAATTACCAAATACATCAGATTTATTTCAAATACAATAAATCCAAGTTTTTCTAGTTGCGTCATCAATAAAAGTAACATAATAACGAGAGCCACCGAGAGATGATACCTGAGCAGGTCCCCATAAATCTGTATGCACAAGCTATACCTTTTTTCTCTTCTTTTCTTTTCCAACTCTGAGGAATCTGATTCTCTTATGTTTTCTATAAACACAATTCTCACAGAATTCCAAATCAACATGCTTCAAACCTAGCGACAAATTTCTTGAGTGAAGAATCTTCATCCCCTTCTCACTCATGTGCCCGAGCTTATGATGCCAAAATGTTGTATTTGCTCACGTAGAGGTTAAATCATTAACAAAATTAGAAATACCATTGCATAAATACAATGTACCAACCTTTTATACTTTTTCTATTACCAGGCTCCTTTAGTGACCTTCCAAGTTTTATCTGTAAAAGTAGTTACACAACCTTCACCTCTCAACTGCCCTATTGAAATTAGATTTTTCTTTAGATTTGGAACATGTCTTACCTCCTTCAATTGCGATTAGTTTCCATTCAGTTGTTTTTATGAAAACTTTACCCATTCCAATTATTTTACAAGGTTTATCATCACCCAAATGAACTTGTCCAAAATCTCCTTGAACATAATCATGAAAATGTTTCATATCAGGTGTGGCATGGAATGAGGCCCCTGAATCTACCACCCATGCATCAACAATATTTTCTAATGAAAGAATCAAATCATCTTACAACACATCACCTGTCACATCTGCTTCATGATTGTTTTCTTGTTGCACGCCTCCTTCTTTTCCATTCCAAGACTTACAATATTTCTTCAAGTGTCCTTTCTTCCCACATTTCCAGTACACTCTCCCCAATCTGGACTTGGATCTACCTTTCGTTAACTTACTACGATATCTTGGGATCTTTCCTCTTTCCATTTTTCTTCCACTAGTCTCTACAGCCAAAGCATTACTTGATGTCTCACTAGAGCTTTTCCATCGCATTTCCTCAGTAATAATTTCACCCACAACATCATCAAACTTTAAAGTACTATATCTACAGAAAAAGTTACTAATGGCCATAACTAAACCATTCCAATTTTTCTAGTAATGAACATAGAAATAATAGAGCCCTAACTTCATCATCAAAATTTACCCCTACAGAACATAACTGACTAGTAACCATATTAAATTCATTTAAATGATCAACAATAGATCCACCTTCTCACATCTTCATATTAAATAAACGTTTCATAAGAAATACCTTATTAGAGGCCGAGGGTTTTTCATATAGTTTGGCCACTGTCGACCTTAAACCCTCTGTTGTCATTTCCTTTGAAATATTAAATCCTACCGACGTGGCTAGACACATCCGTATTGTTCTAAGTGCCTTTCTGTCGAGAATATCCCATTTTGTGTCTGTCATACTCGTCGACTTCTTTGTCTTTCTACTTAATGGTAGGTATAGCTCTTTTTGATACATATAATCTTCCATCTGCATCTTCCACAGCTCGTAGTTTTGGTTGTTAAATTTTTCGACCCTAAACCTACCATATTCCGCCATTGCTCTCACTCGAACTAGGAACCCTTCTCTCCTATGATTTTATCAGCCAAATAGATTTTCGGCTCTGATACTAGTCGTTGGAAAATTATATATTACAGAGCAATGGAACACATAAAATATTGCAGATACAAAAGCATGAAAAATGCATAAAACAAGAGAGACATAGATATACGTGGTTCACCCAATTTGGGCTACATCCAAGGAGAAACAACCAGTTCTTCCTTTTATATAAACCATCAAAATGAAGAGATACAACCTACAACAGATCCACTGTAATTTCCTCTTCACTCTCACACAATTTCCTCTCTCTTTCTCACTCAGAATACACATATACACAATTGCAATACAATTCCCTCATATATAGTGAGGGGTTGCCTTCTAGGGCAAAATAACCTAAATTAAACATAACTTTTACCGTCATATCATCTGCATAATGAACGACTCATATTAAGTACGAAATTATAGCATTTTACATCTATTTTTTAGCTTCGGGGGCGCTGCCCTCGAACCCCCCAACTGGGGGGGATGGGTCCCTCGGACCCCCATGGGGGGGGGGACAAGTCCCCCCTACACCCCACCTCATGGAGGGGTGTACAGTCTTCCTGGGGTATACATCCAACTGAAACAAAGACATCTGAATAAAGAAGATAATTAGGCTCCACACCCAACCAAATTAATTCTTCTAATTGTTAATTATTTTAACAATTTATTTGCTACGACAAATACAAAATTAATCACACTACAACCTTCACAAATAAAATTGTGGAAATAAATAGTGCTGAACACTAAGAAAATACTAGCACACATAAAAAATGACACCGTTATTTTTGGAAAAAAGTCCCCGCGAAAACCCAACTTGGGACAATGGTGCAACAACTGAGGGTTTTTATTATTATGCAACAATGAAATTTTGAGTACAATCTATGTATGTTGAAATAGAAATCCAAAAAACAAGAAAATTTGGCAAAAATGATTTAAGGGAATTACCCTTCTTCCACAAGAAACCCCGACACAACTTCCCTTTAGAAACTCTTCCTCCTGGAACCCTCACACTAGCCTCTGCGCAGTGCTTACGCTATCCCTAAGGTGTCTAGCCCGAAATTTCCTCTGATGAAATTGTTTTTCCTGTCTCTGCTGAGGAAATCACTTCTCCAACACTCTGGAACTAAAAACGAATTTTCCTCAAGCCAAATTGAGTTGCTCTTTTGAAGCAACTATGCAGTGCTCTGCATCGCCTCACTGGGAATAACTCGACCAATTGTTGCTACCTATCTGGATCTGGAAAACTTCCTCCATATCACTGTCTCTACCCCTCATTGTCTTTGCTTCGATTTTCGGCTCTCCGACAACTACGAATGTTGTTTTGAAATTGATATACCAAGGAAATCGAACTGCTAGTGTGTGCTCTCCAAGTGCCCATCATTTTCTTCTTATAATCCTCTGTTGGAGCACCAACGTCCAAGGTTAAAACTTAATCAATGGCTAGGATCATCTTGAAGTCGATCCATCTGAGTTTTTGGATGAGTCACACTTTGAATTAATTAATTTTGAGTAATTAACCATATTCCCTAAGTTTAGACTTAGAAAATATTTAAGAACTGGTTAATAATCTAATCAAGCCATCTCTAGGTGGAATTTTCAAAAACGATTTCTAAGTTTTGGAGATCTCATGTATTCTAGCCTCTTCACCAAATTTTGTGGCTAGGACACATTTGATGTCACATAACATAACACTCCCTCTTAGCGAGGAATGTGTTTTCTCTCTAGTGCTATACATCCTTCCACAACACCTTGTGATCCAGGTGGATATTGGTGGCCACCTACCAAGTCCACCTGGACCCCCACCATTTTTTCTCTCAACATTTTCAGTTTCCTTAATTGTAGCACAACTTACTATTTTTAGCAGTTTTTCGGGTCCTGAACTTTTGGAGCCGTTTTGAGGCCCTAAATGACGTTTTTTGGGAAATCTGGGGGCAACATGGGTACATGGACCGATGTTGCCCTTCCCAAAGTGCTAGTGCTCGGATAGATCTTTCTAACGAGCTATTGTACGCGTCAAATGGAGATCGTATGCAAAAGTTACGACCCCGGGAAGTTGATGTACCAATTTACCCAAACGGGGCCCACAGTTTGACATTTCATCTTCTAGGGTTAGGTTTTGGAATGCTGAGGGTTTTCCATTGTTTCTAAACAATAAATAGGCCTTCGCGCCTCATTGTAACACGGTTCAGAAGCATGTAGCCACCACATAGCTTCTTAGAGATAAGCTACCATCGCCCTAGCTGGTTTATTTCCATTACTGTTTGTAAGCATATATCAGTATTTTACATTAATGAAATGAAGTATTATTTCCACTGCGTATCTGTGTTTATGGTTATCTCTATAATCTGTTGCATTCCTCTTTAAGTCTGGATCAGTGGTATCAGAGCAGTCTACTTTTTCTCCATTTTTCTTTGCATGTCCCCAACGAGGTCGGGATATAAGGAGTTAGGGCTTGAATTGGTCGAACCTTTCCAAGACCAGCGTCTCAAGTCCCGACGGCCCCCCATGGTGGATGAGAAGAAAGAGGAGGGGGCAGAAGATCCTATCAAAATCTTGCTCGAAGAAGCCTTCGAGCGACAACGGAGTGCGATGATAGACAACTTTGCCCAGATCCTTCAGCGGCTACCCAGGAGCGACGCATCGACTTCTAGCAGCTACTCTGGAAATGCCAGGCCCTTTAAGGTACAAGTTAATTTTGAAATCCCCATATTCGAGGGTCAGATAGACGCAGATGCCGTAGATAAATGGTTAAATTTTCTAGAGGGTTATTTTTCTGTTCATGAATTTTCAAGTCGGGAAAAGATTGTTTTTGCTCTACTCAAAGCAGCCCGCCACGTCACGGACTGGTGGGAAACCTACTGCGAGCAGAAGGATGAAAATATCAGCTCACTATTTTCAGTGGCACCCACTTGGAATTCATTCCAGGATGCCATCAAGGAGCAGTACTACCTTGTCTGAAGCTATGAGGATGAATACATAAGGTGGACCACGCTGCGGCAAGGAAGGGACCAAGACGTACCGGAGTTCACCAATCTTTTCCATACCCGCAAAAAGTTTGGTATCAAGGATTTAGAGCAGCATTTGATACTCAAATACCGCAGTTGCCTGCACAAGTACATCCAGGAAGAAACAGAATTCCTAAACATCTCCTCGCTCGGCACAGCATATCGATATGCCGTCAAGGTCAAGCGGAAGTTTAAACAAAAGAAGCGAGACTTTGGATCTGCGAATCCAAAGCAAGGGAAAGGTGCCCCTAAACCATAGAACAAAGGACAAAGCCAAGGCGGAGCAGCGCAAGACAACCCACCAAAGCTACAAGCAAAGAACAACGCCGCAAAGCCGAAAAAGGACACGAGAAAATCGTGTGAGTTCCATAAGAGCTCCACTCACAACACAAGTGAGTGTCGGGCCAAACAGTCACTGGTGGCTGAGCTAAAGGTTTCAAAATTAGATGCACGTTCCAACTCTAAGTCAGAACCCGACAAGGGGAATGACAAAGGGAAGCAGATCATTGATGCGGATCCCAACGCCACTGTTGTTACCGCTAAGATCCAGAAAAATGAACCTGAAGATCCAGAGGAGGAGGAGCGTCTCTTCCACTCCCAGATGTGGGTAAAGGGCTCCCCGCTACAGTTCATTGTCGATAGCAGGAGCCAAAAGAACCTCATTTCGGTAGAGGTCATGAAGCGGTTGGGCTTACCGACCACAGCACATCCACAACCGTACACCATCGGGTGGCTTCACCAAGGACGAGATCTTCGCGTGAGCCAGTAGTGTCACCTTCCATACAACATCAAGCCCTTCACGGATGAGGTATTGTGTGACATTGCTCCCCTTGAAGTTTGTGATGTATTACTAGGACAACCATACTTGTGGAAGCGACATGATGTGTAGGAATCAAGGCCCCGTGCTGTTATTATTACATTGGGAAATAAGTTGTACAGGATACCAGAGGTAGCACCGCCTACCGCCATCTCTTTGGTTATTGCAAAACAATGCAGTAAGCTCATTTCCAAAACCGGGAAATTTCTTTTCCTGATGATACGCCCTCAAGGAAAGAAGAAGACGGTGGCCATGGCCTCCAGACAGGGCCCCTCCGCACGACAACTACAGATGGACAAGGTCGTGGAGGAGTACGAGGACATCTTCACCTCCCCTGCCGGGGTTCCTCTGCACTGTCAAGTCAAGCACTCCATCGATCTAACCCCATGTGTGCCGCTACCCAATGGACCAATTTATCGGCGCTTCGTTCTGGAGAATGATGAAATCAAGAGGCAGATTCAGGAGCTCCTACAGAAAGGTCACATCCATCCGAGTTCATCGCTTTGTGGGAGCCCGATCGTGTTGGTACAAAAGAAGGATGGGACTTGGAGACTCTGTATTGACTATCAGGCATTGAACAAGATCACTGTCCATAATAGGTACACGATCCCGCAAATTGATGACCTCCTGGACCAACTAAAGGGGGTGAAATATTTCAGCAAGATCGATTTGAAGTCAGGATATCACCAGGTACCAATCGAACCCTCTGATGTGTGGAACACTGCCTTCAAAGCCAAGGAGGGCCTTTTTGAATGGTTGGTTATGCCTTTCGGATTGGCGAATGATCCTGCAACCTTCATGAGGCTAATGGATAACATCTTGCAGCCATTCACTAACTCATTTGTAGTGGTATACTTGGATGACATTCTGATCTTCAGCCAGAGTTGGCAAGAGCACCTCCACCACATCCGATAGGTTCTCCAAACACTGCGGCAACACAAGCTATGTGCCAATTTGGAGAAATTCACTTTTGGCATGACCCAGGTTTAGTATCTAGGATACATTATTGATGAACAGGCGGTGCATGTGGATCCAACCAAGATCCAAGTCATTCGGGATTGACCATCTCCAACCACTCTGACAGAGCTCCACAGCTTTCTAGGTCTTGCCAACTTCTACCGCAGGTTCGTGTTGGGGTTTTCTCATATCACTTGGCCCTTGAATCAAGTCACCAAGGGAGGCGCGAAAGCAAAATTCTTTTGGTCTGTATCTCAACAGAAGGCATTCATAGAGTTGAAAGATCGCCTCTGCACGACACCAGTGCTCGCGTTACCATATTTACAACAACCATTTGAGGTCGAGACAGATGCCTCTGACTATGCTATTGGGGCAGTCCTTACTCAACACGGGCATCCAATGGCATATCACAGTGAAACACTTTCAGACACAGTCCAGAAGTATCCCACTTATGATAAAGAGATGTATTCCATTGTGCATGCCCGTCGACAATGAAAGCATTACATTTTGGCGAAGGAAACGGTCATCCACACAGACCACCGACCCCTGCAGTTCATACAGACCCAAGGGAAATTGTAGAATGATCGCCATCAGAAGTGGTCTACATACTTGCAACAGTTCCATTTGAATATCAAGTATAAGAAGGGCCGCACCAATAATGTTGTAGATTGCCTCAGTCGACCACCGATCATGGCGTTAACCACTGTGCTCAACTCTTGTGGGCACGAGACTTCTGATTGACCACTTCTCTACAAAAGCAACCCAGAATTCGGCCACACATACCAGACACTCTTGTAGGGTCGGCATGTTCCAGATTTTCACCTCCAGGATGCCTTGTTATGCCACCTGGGTCACCTTTGTGTTCCTTCAAGCGAGTGTGCCAAGATGATTTGGGAAGCACACTACAGTCGGGCTACTGGGCATTTCAGGGTCGAGAAAATGGTGGCAGTACTGTAAAAGTATTTCTATTGGCCGAATCTTCGATAAGATGTTGGGAAGTACATCAGATCATGTACTGCCTGTGCCATTGCCAAACCGACCATCAAGAAGCAAGGCCTCTACGCCCCGCTGCCTACCCCTAGTCGACCTTGGGAATCCATCTCCATGGATTACATGTTAGGCCTTCCTTCCACTAAGCATGGAAATGACTGTTTTTTTGTGGTCGTTGACAAGTTCTCGAAGATGGCCATTATGGTGGCCTGCAAGAACAATATCATAGCAAAAGCCACTGCTGAACTCTTCTTTGAACGAGAGTGGGTTCACTTTGGGATCCCATAGTCTATCATCTCAGATCGGGACAGTCGGTTCCTCGGTACATTTTGGTCCAGTCTCTGGTCAATGCTGGACACCAAACTCACTAAGTCCACAACCTTCCATCCTCAAACTGATGGCCAGACAGAGGTTGTCAATAGGATGATTGTGCACATTCTGTGCATGTACAACTCAAAGCATCCACACACATCGGATGAGAACCTTCCCTATGTTTAGCACAGCTACAACCGAGCTCTTCACAGCTCGACTGGCCACAATCCTTTTCAGGTGGGCTTGGGATTCCAGCCACTATGCCCCATTGATGTGGCCATGCCACTTGCAGCTACTCACATAGGTTCGGCTCATGTCTAGTCCGAAACAGACAAGGCAACCAGCTTCATTGAGCACATCCAACATATTCGTAGCAGGTCCATGATATTCTGGAGAAATCAAATGCCAAGTACAAGCAACGTGTTATGAAACCAGCTCAAGAAAAGATAGAAAAGATAGATCAACGCCTTAGAATTTAGCCTCTTCAAGGGGGCAACCTCCTTTACATTACATAAATGAACAATTCTTCGATGATTCAAATGACAAACCTCCTTTCTATATATAGGAGTCTAAGGAGTCACAATATAATCCAGCCGACCTAACAACAATAATATAAAGCCACAAAAATAACAATAGAGGGATTCTATGGGCACATTAATAACAATATGGGGGCAATGGGGGCACAACAATATAAATAAGGGGTATAACTACAATAGTAATGGGGTAATCACTAGTATTATAGGGACCCAACATGCCCCTCACCTTCAAAAAAGTGTTGTCCTCAACGCTTGAGTAGTTCTGGATACTTCTGCATAAAATTCTAATCCTCCCATGTGGAATCTTTAGCGGATAAGTTCTTCCACTTGATAAGGTACTCTGAAATTGATCGATTTCGTAGCTGTCGAGTTCTTGTTTCTATAACTGCTTCCGGTTCCAATATAATTTTTCCTTCCTCGTCAAGTTCTGGCAATATTGTTTGAACTGGGAGCTTGTTGCCTATAACCTTCTTTAAGCATGAAACATGGAAAACTGGGTGCATTCGAGAAGCTGCAGGAAGCTCCAATTTGTATGCCATAGTACCAATCTTTGCAACACCTTGTATGGACTGTTAGTGTCAGTCTTTCCAGCCTTCCTCCAGTGATCAAATATGCTCTTACAAAGTGGTCTCAGAGTGTCCAAGTCAAATTTTGTCATTTCAAAGAGTTTTCAAACAAAATTTGGTCACTAGGCATTAGGTCTAGGGTTTACTTTCACTCCTTTCAAAATTGCCCAAACGCCAATCTATGTTACTATTAAATTGAGTCTATCATCATTCATAGGGTTGTCACTATCATGTCAATGTCTAATGAGTCATTTTACATCTTGTTCATGCTTCAGTTGCGCCTAGGCAAGGTCATTTCCCTCTCCTAGGGTTTTGAAAGCTAATTTCTCTTGAACGGTCAAATCATCGACAAAACTTGTTTCCTGATGTTCATACACCTTCCCCTATCCTTAAAGTACCTTACCAAATGCTTCCCATCACTGAGATCCCCCAAATTCCTCATTTTTGCACAAACCCTAGTTTCTAGCTACAACCTGGCAATTTTCTAGGTTTGGCCTATGTTTTTCCCTTTTGGACCCCTTCCCCTCGCTTAATCTCTGAGATTCCACTTTCCCCTGCTTCCTAACATCCCTCCCTACTTCCAAAAATTTCCCCAAGAATTTAGAAGCCCCTTATCCCCTTCATTTCGCTTCATTTCGACAAAATTCCTTGTTTCACACATCGGGATAAGTTTCACTCAAAAGATGTTTTAGAGAAATCAAAGATGAATTTTGGAAAACTGAGAAAGGTTTTTATCCAAAACATGCCAAAGAAGAAAAACCTCCTTCACTTTTTGCACAGGTGTCATGGTTTGAGAGAAATGTCAAGAATACCGTTGCCTCAGGAGAATCAAAGACACCTCTGAAGTGACCTTGGGAAAATCAAGTTTTCTCCTAGCTTGGTTGGCCAAATGATTTTCTTGATGGGTAAAAGGATAACTAGACACAAAGAGCTTTCCAATGAGCTATCATTAGCTCAATTTGGGGTTGAGGAAGGCATTCAAAAGTTGACTGCAACAGCACTCTTCCTTGAGGCAGCCTCATTTGGCACTTTTTGACCAGTCTTGGGAGATTTGATTTTTGACAGGGCAAATGAACTCCAAATTGAAAAATTCCAATTGGGTTGGAAATTAGACTCAAAGACCTTTCCAACGAGCTATCATGCACCTGATTCTGACACTGGGAAGGCCTCCAAAAGCCTCCTGTAAAAGCGCGCGACCTGTTGGGTGCGCGCGAACTGTCAGGGGGGTCTTACCAGTTGAGAAAATACACTGGTGCGACCTATTGGGCGCGCGCGACCCGTTGGGAATTCATCCACAAAAAATAACCTGTAAACTGCCAAACGGCCCCAAAATTCTTTAAGGTTGCAGGTAGGCCTCTAATCATCAAGGTTTATTGCTTGCTAAAGCTTGCATGAGTATGAAAATGTGTTTTAATGCCATCAATTTGAAAGGAGAAGTTCATGTGTATTTTGTTTAAAAATGTCAAAGTGCAAGTAAAGCTAGGGTTTTGTTTTGCTGCTCTCAAGGTCATCCCTTTCACTCTCATTTTTTCCCCACATCCCAACCATCTCCCTTGTCATTTTCACCTAATCTCCTTACCAAAAATATCAAAGTCCCTAAACCCTACCTCCTATGAAACCCCTACAAAATATGATTATGTGATGGTATATGTTTCATAATTGCTTCCCTAAATTCCCCTTTCATATGTATTTTCCCTAAATCCCTTCAAAAGTCCCCCTCCCTAACATCTCCCTTGTGTTTTTATCCCCTTGGAGCAGCATTTAAACAGTCAAAACAGCAGGTTATCCCATGGGAGGATTTTATCTCTCGAGAGGCTATGCTTCTCCAGGTCAATGCTCATGTGGAGAGGTTGCTGGCCAAAGCACTAAAATGAAAGAAAAGGCCCGATCCCCTCCACATCTTGGCTGAGGCTTCCTTGAAGGAGCATGATACTAAATGACTTAACTTCAGCACAAAATTCTAAAAATTTTGAGCATTTTTGGTCATTTGTGATTTTTTTTTGGCAAAAAACATGTTTTCTCCACCAACGGGTCGCGCTCCGCGCGCGACCTTTTCGTTGGGCAACTCCTTTTTGGGAAAACTCAGCATTTTTGGATTTGTCATGCAAATATACACTTGCTCAGCCATTGCCAAGAAATTTCACCAAGTTTTGGGCCTCCAGAAAGTAAAAAAAAAAAGCAAAAAATGACTTTCTGCCACCTTTTTGACACACAGGAAGCAGTCTTGGGAGATTGCAATTTTGGAGGGGCAAATGACCACCAAATTCAGAAATTCCACTTGGGTTGGAAAGTAGACATCCAGACCTTTCCAACAAGCCCACTTTTGCCTCATTTGGACACATGGAAGTACCTCAAAATCAGCTCCAAAGTAGCGCGACCCGTTCAGAAAGAGGGCGCGACCCGTTGGGCAGTTTTCACAGGAATTCATCTACAACTCAGGAATTCGCCCAGCTTTGACCAGTTTTGACTTGTGATGGGATTTTTCACCCTCTTTGATGTAATTAATGTATTTTCATGTTGACATGACACTTATTTACCTACTCTAGAAGATTCATTCATGAAATAGCAAACATTTAATGAATGAATTGGTTTCCTAGCTTATAGAGGCAAGTTGTTTTGACTGCCTAGATTTTAGTGCTCAGTTTAGAATTGGTTGAAACAGCTCCTAGAAGGATGAGCTCGACCCCTAGAGGCAAGGAAAAGTGTTAGCTTGCCTATATTATGTATTTTCTTAGTCATTTTCAGAGGTTGGACTCTTGAGGGAGAAAGCTTCTATTGTATTACTCATTGTATCTCTGCAATTTTGGCAAAGGAAGAAAGACCAGGGTTTTGCAGTCCTTTTTGGGATTCCTGTGGTTACATGTATTGATGGTGTGTTTCTCTTTGTACTTGTAAATTTGTTATGTGAATCATCTCCTTACTTTTCCTTCTGCAAATTAGGCAAATGAGGTGTTAAAGAAGTAGAATTCATGATTTCCATGCTCTGCTTTTAAGTTTGCTTAATATTTACGTTTTCATCTGTCTAAAGAGAACTCTTGAAGGTGTCTTTCTCTCTTTAGCCCGTCACCGGTCATTCCTATCCATTCACTTAATTTAAAGGCATCAGTACAGTCTCCTACCTTGCCCCAAAGAACCCCCTGCAAAAACTGTGTCCAATCCCCGCACCCAGAATTGCCCTTTCCCCAACTTTCCACCAAAACCCTAAAAATCTCAAATCAAACCTTTTATCAGTTTACTAGCCTAAAATCAGTGTTTCCTTATTGGTTATCTCGCCCGTTGAAGATCTTTACCGAGATAGACTGGAGAGAGCCCTCTCTTGCCCCGTAGGGCTAGCTACGAGGCTAAGTGGTTTGATGTTGCCTTGGAGTTTACCTTTCTCAGCCTGAGGTGAAATTTCAAGCGCTAACACGGACCATAATACTTTGGTGATAACTTATTATCCTTCTTATCTTGCTTGAGGGACATTTTCTTATATGGTTGTAGCCGTAGGAATACCCAATCACCTACATCAAAACTTCTTTCACTGCGATGTTGATCTGCCTGTTGTTTCATTCTATTATGTGCCAACACGAGGTTATCCTTTAAGAGTTGGAGGACTTGTTGTTGATGTTCGATGTGATGTTCCACTGCCTGAACCTTAGAATTTTCTCTTAAATATGATGTGATGGATGGTGGTTGATACCCATAAAGTGCCATAAATGGGGTCATTTTTGTTGCTGTATGAAAGGAAGTGTTATACCACCATTCAGCCAGAGGCAACCATTTGACCCATTGTGTCTGTTTATCAGATACAAAGCAACGAAGATATCCTTCCAAACATTTGTTTACTATCTCAGTTTTCCCATCAGATTGAGGATGATAAGATGAGCTATGAGCTAACTGAGTACCAAGACAAGAAAATAATTCTGTCCAAAAATTTCCAGTGAAAATGGGATCTCTGTCACTTACAATAATCTTTGGGTTTCCATGTAGCTTTTGAATTGTTTCCATAAATGCAGTAGAAACTGTACTGGCTTTAAATGGATGTGATAATGCACAAAAGTGTGCATACTTGGTAAGTCTGTCAACTACCACCATGATGACACTCTTTCCTCAGACTTGGGTAAACCTGTGATAAAATCCATTGAAACCTCCTCCCAACGTTGGCTTGGAATGGATAAAGGTTGTAATAGACCCGGTGTCTTAATTGTTTCAACTTTATTTTGTTGGCAAACCAAACATTCTGCCACAAACTTTTGAATATCTGATTTAAGGCCATCCCAAAAAAATTCCTTCTTAACCCTGTGGTAAGTTTTTAAAAATCCTGAGTGCCCTCCTAAGGGAGAAGTGTGCAATTCCATAAGAATCTTTTGTTTTAGCTGGGAATTCTTACAGAGGTATAAGCGATCTTTGTACCATAACGAATCATTTTGCCAGCTAAATGTATCAGACGTACTGGAATCTTGTTGTAGCTTTCGAATAAGTGCCCACACTTCTTCGTCATTCTTCCATTCCTCCCTTGCTTCATTTATCCAATCTGGTTGGATAATAGAAATGGCGCACAACAATGCTTCCACATCCTCATCCTTTCTTGAGAGTGCATCTGCCACCACATTTTGCTTCCCTTTTTTGTAGATGATTTCAAAGTCATAACCCAACATCTTTGTGACCCACTTTTGTTGCTCTTCAGAGGATAATCTTTGTTCTAAAAAGTATTTAAGGCTATCATGATCCGTTTTTACCTTGAAGTGTCTTCCCATTAGGTAGGGTCGCCATTTCTTAAGTGCATGGAGTATTGCCAACATTTCCTTCTCATAAATAGCTTTGCTTAAAAACTTTCCCTTGATTGGACGACTTTCAAAAGCAATGGGTCTTTCATCTTGCATTAGAACAACACCAATTCCATTTCCTGAAGCATCACATTCCACAATAAAGGTTTTTGTGAAGTCCGGTGTAGCTAAGACCGGTGCTTGGCACATTGCCTCTTTAAGATGTTCAAAGGCCTTTGTTGCTTCCAGAGTCCATGAAAATGCATCTTTCTTCAATAATGTTGTTAGAGGTGCTGCTATTCTCCCATAATTCTTAACAAACTTGCGATAATACCCTGTCAACCCAAGAAATCCTCGCAGATGCTTTATGGATGTGGGGATTTTCCATTCCTTAATGGCTTTAATTTTGCTAGGGTCTACCTTAACTCCTTCATGAGATACAATATGACCCAAATATTCCACCTCCTGGACTCCAAAGAAACATTTGGATCTTTTTGCATATAATTGTTTCTCCTCCAATAGTTGTAGCACCCTGTCAACATGTTCAACATGATCCTTCCAAGACTTGCTGTAGATTAGTATATCATCAAAAAATACTAACACAAATTTTCTAAGGAATGGTTTGAAAATTGAATTCATCAAACCTTGAAATGTTGAAGGTGCATTGGTAAGGCCAAAAGGCATGACCAAAAATTCATAATGACCCTCATGAGTTCTAAATGCCGTTTTCGGAATGTCTTCAATCTTCATTCTGATTTGATGATATCCTGAACGAAGATCCAACTTGGTGAAGTAAATTGATCCATGCAATTCATCCAGTAATTCATCAATGACAGGAATGGGGAACTTATCTTTAATAGTGAGCTTGTTGAGCTCCCTATAATCCGGACACATGCGCCATGATCCATCCTTCTTGTGCACCAATACTACTGGAGCAGAGAAAGAACTTTGACTCGGTTGAATTATACCAGCCTCTAGCATTTCTGCAACCATACGTTCAATTTCACTTTTTTGGACATAGGGATATCTGTACGGCCTGATGTTTGGAGGAACACTTCCTGGAATCAGATGAATAGCATGATCATGATCACGCATAGGTGGGAGACCTTTGGGAGTCTCAAATACCTTGGAATGATTGTCCAGGACTTTTTGGAGATCTGGAGAAATAGATGATTCTAATGTGGAAACATCTAGCGAACATAATTGTGCAATTACACCCCTTTGCTCCTTTTTTAGAAGCTTTGTCATACCATTAGAGCTGATTATCTTTCCTGGTTTCCCTGCAATACCCCTTAATTCAACTTCCTTTCCTTCCGTAGAAAATTTGATGAAAAGTTCTTGAAAATTAAAAGCTATTGTACCCAAGGATTGTAGCCATTGGACTCCTAGTACAACATCAGCACCTCCCATTGGAATGGAAAGCATTGGGCTAGTCAATACATATTCTCCCATGGATAGCTTGATATTATGGCACTTTCCAGAGCAATTTATTGTTCCTCCATTTGCAATCATCACTTGACACTCTGGTGCTGGATATAGGAAGCAATTCAATTCTTTTGCTACCCTACAATGAATAAAATTGTGGGTGCTTCCTGAATCAATCAACACTATTACCTTTTTCTTCTTGATTTGTCCTTCTATCTTGATGGTTTGAGGAGTGGTAATTCCCGCCAATGCATTACAAGATATGGTCGGATTTATTTGTTCTTCATCTAGGCTTTGTTCCTGGAGTATATCCTCTTCTTTTGACCTTTCTTGCTCCTTTTCTTCTTCCTCTTCACAATCTATGTAGAATAATTTCTTCTCAGCACACTTATGACCTTTAGTGTATTTGCTATCACAACTGTAACAAAGCCCTTTTGCTCTTTTTTCTTCCAATTGTTGTGGTGTCAACCTTATAGGTTGTGGAAGACTAGGGGCAACAACACTTCCGTCTTTATAGTTGTGAGTGGTATGCTTCCTGGTTGCCATAATTTTGCTTTCCATTTTTCTTGCTAACCTGAATGCCTTCTCTAATGAATCAGGTTCCCAAAGGCGAACATCATGTTGGATATTATCCTTTAAAGACCCTATGAACACATCAATCCTATGCTCCTCTGGAATATCTTTTACCCTTATGTTCAATTTTTGGAACTCCTCAATGTGCTCCATTATTGAACCCTTTTGTTTGAGACTTATCAATTGGCTAAAAAAAGTGTTGCTTTTTGTATCCTCATAATGTGCTATCAATTCTTCCGTAAAAATTGCCCAAGTGATAAATTGTTTTCGAGAGCAAAGCCATTGATACCATACAAACTGATTTGGTTCCAAATATAAAGTTGCCATACGTACCTTTTGTGTGTTTTGCACATTATTGAGATCGAAGAATTGCTCCATCTGTAATATCCATGTGGCGGGATCCTTGCCATCAAACTTCCTCATATCGATTTTTGGAATATGGTGGGTCTTCGATCCAACATTAGAGTCTATGGAATCATGATTAACATTTCTTTTGTTCACATCATGAGTTTCCTTTACAACCTTTTCACCATTAGTAAGTATTTCTTGTAGAAAATTTGTCAAATCTGTCTTCAAATCTGTCCTCAAATATGTCTTCAAATCATCCATCTTAGCTTCCATGCCCTTTATCTTAGATTCCACACCATTTATCTTAGATTCCACGCCATTTATCTTAGCTTCTATTAGCTTTTGTGAGCGTGACATTTGTTGCACTTGTTCTTGTAATTTTGATATATCATGTAGCATTTCTTCCTCTTCTTCATGAGTCATGCTAGAGCTTTCAGGTTCCTTACTAGGTGTTTGCATTTTATTTTCTCCGGGCATCAGTTACCGATAATAATGCTTTACTATGCCCTTTGAATTCCTTAAACCAACCTTATGCAAAAATTTAAAAAAGAACTACACACATTTTTTCACTTTGTAGAAGCCTGATATTGAATCTGATATATCTCTGTAATTTCAGTTCATCCAGTTCTGAAATTTTGACCTGTAGTAGCCTTCTGATTCCTCTTTCCAATGCCACAAGTCTGACCCAAATTGGTTTCTCCAAGGAAGAGTTATGCGAAATCTTCCACAGTGACTTGCTTATAGACTAGTTTAGTAGAGCAAACTTGGACGACGTGCCACGAGTTATTGTTTCAGACCTATGGATCTGAAAAATGCATACAGAAACTGCAATCCGTCGTCGTTCTCTATCTTCTTACGAAATTTCAATCCGATCCTCAGAGAGAAAGTTATGACGATTTTCCCCAGGTCCCCTGTTTTGAATGTAATTCAGAAGTCTTCAAAAAGACCAACTTCCTCAGATCATATCTCCGAAAATATCGCGCGCAAAACTCTGAAATTCGGACCCAAGGTTCAACGCGATTTCTTCTCAAATGGGTTTTTTTTGCGACTTTTGAAACGTCACAGAAAAAAAGTTATAGCGAAAATTCCACGATGACCTGTTTGGAACAGTGAAACCCTAGAATCCAAAGCTCTGATAACAAATGTTATGCAACCAGCTCAAGAAAAGATAGAAAAGATAGATCAATGCCTTAGAATTTAGCCTCTTCGAGGGGGCAACCGCCTTTACATTACATAAATGAACAATTCTTCGATGATTCAAATGACAAAACCTCCTTTCTATATATAGGAGTCTAAGGAGTCACAATATAATCCAGTCGACCTAACAATAATAATATAAAGCCACAAAAATAACAATAGAGGGATTCGATGGGCACATCAATAACAATATGGGGGCAATGGGGGAAAAACAGTATAAATAAGAGGTATAACTACAATAGTAATGGGGTAATCACTAGTATTATAGGGACCCAACACAACGACATGATCAACATCGGGTGCCACACAAGTTTCAGGTGGGCGACAAAGTCTGGTTGCATTTGCAAAAGGAACGCCTTATTGGAGCCTATCGGAAACTGTGACGACTCCGATATGGTCCTTACACCATTACTAAGGCTATGGGAGATAATGCATTTGAGCTCAGCATTCCCCCATTCCTTGGCCTGCACCCAGTGTTCAATATGGACCGCCTTCGGCCATACTTTCCACCATTGCTAGACACATCCGACATTGCAAAACAACTCACACCCACAGAATTAAATCCAGATTGCATGGAACAAGTTGCAACTGATCGAATCATGGACACACAGATCAAGAACACTCGCCAACAGAATATCCAACTGTATCGAGTTGTCAAAGCAGGCCAACTCCTTCACCAGGGCAAGTGGCTCACCAAGGACCAAGTTCAGCAAAAGTTTCCTCATCTCATGGAGGAACTCAACGCAATGGGGACCATTGCTTCCTACAAGGGGAGGAATGATCCAGGTGGATATTGGTGGCCACCTGCCAAGTCCACCTGGACCCCCACCATTATTTCTCTCAGCATTTTCAGTTTCCTTAATTGTAGCACAACTTACTATTTTTAGCAGTTTTTCAGGTCTTGAACTTCTGGAGCCGTTTTGAGGCCTTAAACGACGTTTTTTGAGAAATCTGGGGCAAAATTGGTCCATTGGTCCATGGACCAATGTTTCTCTTCCCAAAGTAGTAGTGCTCGGATAGATCTTTCTAACGAGCTATTGTACGCATCAAACAGAGATCGTATGCCAAAGTTACGACCCCGGGAAGTTGATGTACCAATTTACCCAAACGAGGCCCACAGTTTGGCGTTTCATCTTCTAGGGTTAGGTTTTGGAATGCTAAGGGTTTTCCATTGTTTCTCAACAATAAATAGGCCTTCGAGACTTATCGTAACACAGTTCAGAGGCATGTAGCCACCACATCTCTTCTCAGAGATAAACTACCGTCGCCCTAGCTGGTTTGTTTCCATTACTGTTTGTAAGCATATATCAGTATTTTACATTAATGAAATGAAGTATTATTTCCGTTGTATATTTGTGTTTATGGTTATCTCTGTAATCTGTTGCGTTGCTGTTTAAGTTCAGATCACCTTGTCTTTGTATCACCTTTGTCATGCTGCTAATGTTTGGTTATTGTTTCCCACCAACCACTGCACAACTATGATGTTGCATTTGTGATCTACTAACACTGCTAAATTTCTGCCAACTCTGTACCTACACTACACCTCCCTTTCATTTGGTGTTGTTGCAACAACAACTACTGCAACTTAGAAGCATCCAAAATACTAAATAAACTGTGTTCAATATGATGCATCTGTTTCCCTGAAGAATTTGCACTGTTTCCAACTCTACACTGAGCCACCTTCTCTGATGTCAAAACTGCACTGTGCTCCTCAACATTTGACTGTTGCTAGTATGCAAATGCACTCTGGTACTGACTGCATCAACTGCCATTGATCCATCCTGCTATTGAATACTGTGGGCCCCCATCGCAAGGTAATGATCCATGAGGTGAACTCTTTAAGGATCCTGCCCGAATTTGGAGCTCTCTAGGGCTACAACTCCAAGTCACCCCACCTCACTCCTAGAGGTATGGTTGCCAACATCACGAAGTATTCCTCCAACCTAGAGGACAACTTGTCAATCTCGCCTAACACTGCCTATTGGTCCTGATTCTCCGAATTATCCTTCTTGCTCATAGGAAATTGCGTGTTGTAGTGACTGATTTCACCACATCTGAAGCACTTGACCTTTGATAGGTATTTCTTCTTTCTATGTTCCCCCTGCCCATGACTGGGACCCTTTGATGTTAGGGCCACATTCTACTCCTCCTTCACACCCTTCGATCAACTACTATTGTTTAAACTAATGGAGCTCTTTAACAGAGCTCGCCTCAATTCCTCCTACTGCAAATCAGACCACATCTTGTCCCATTCTGGTAGCTTGTCTCTGCTCAATATACTTTGGACAAAAACTTGCCACTCCTCAGATACATTGTTTAGTGCCAATCTCACTAACTCTTTTGGTTGAGGCACTGCCCCAACAACTGCAAGCTAGTCTCGAACCTCCTGAATCCTGGTGAAGAAGGGATTTATGCCTTACCCCTTTTGCATCCTGAAGCACCTCAGTTTTTCTTCTAGAAACATCTTGCGCTGCTCGGAAGTCCTTGATATAGCATGGAGAGAGCATCCCACATCTCTTTTGCAATATCCTTTCCAGCTATGTGTGAGACTATATGGTCAGGGACTCCATCCAGGATCAACCGCTTCATCTTCACTATTTCCTTCTTGTATTCTTTTAGTTGATATGCATCTTGGGGAACTTCCACAACACTGTATATGTAGAGCTTCAGGCCATATTGGTCCAACAAGAAGGATATCTTGGACTTCCATATGACATAGTTAGAGGAACCCTCCAACCTATCCTGGTCTCTAAGCATTATTGTGGCCATCTAAAGAACTGTCGAAAACCCCCTCTTTCCTTCTGCCTAGCTGCTAGTCCCACTCCCTTCTAGAATGCACAAATCAGTTAGTTTCTATTGATATTCTACCTGGAAAAATTGAACATCTGAAACTCAGAGTTCCCTGAGAGAAATTTTCCCTCTGCTGTGTGTGTTTTTCTCTTCCACCCGACACTGGTTCTCTAGCTATAAAACCCTCTGCATCCAACAAGAAATCTACTCAGTGAAAATATGAGTTGCAACTGCTCCCTTTGACTGCTGGAATCACAATCCCAAGTAATTCGACTTTTTTGCAGCCCTGCAACTGAAAGTCAAATTCCTGCCCCAGCAACTCAACCTACCTATCAAGGAACTGCGTTTCCTTAAGAATTTTAGTCTGTTTCTTCCACTGAGTAACGAAATTCTCTTCTCCGCTTATGAGATTCCTAGCTGATCACTCACACTACGATACGACGCGAAAATTTCAAAATTGAAATTATATTGCAAGAAATGGAATTAATTTAACAATTTATTTGCTATGGAAAATACCAAATTAATCCCACTGCAACTTTCACAAATAAAACTGCGGAAATAAATAGCGCAGGAAACTGAGAAAATACTAACATACACAACAAAAGTGACACCATTATTTTTGGACAAAACCGGTGCAGCAGTTGAGGGTTTTTATTACTATGCAACAGCGAAATTCTGAGTACAATATATGAATGCTCAACTGGAAATCTAAACAACAAGAAAATATGGACAAAATTATTTAAGGGAATTTCCCTTCTTCCACAAGAAACCCTGGCACAAACTTCCTTCAGAAACTCGTCCTCCTAGAATCCTCACACTGGCCTATGCACAGTGCTTACGTTGTCCCTATGATGTCTAGCCTGACACTGCCTTTAATGAAGTTGTTATGCCTGTCTCTGCTAAGGAAATAGCTTCTCCGACACTCTGGACCCTCTGCCCATCCTTTGGAACTAAAAACGATTTTTCCTCTAGCCAAATCGAGTTGCTCTTCTGAAGGAACTATGCAGTCCTCTGCACTATCTCATTGGGAATAACTCGGCCCCTTGCTGCTTCCTCTCTGGATATGGAAAACCCCCTCCAGATCATTGTCTCTGCTTTGATTTCTGGCTCTCCGAAAACCACTGCTGCTCTTTGGAAATCAATCTACCAAGGAAATCGAACTATTGGTGTGTGTTCTCTAAGTTCCCATCAAATTATTCTTATAATCCTCTGTTGGAGCACCAACGACCAAAATTAAAACTTAATCAATGGCTAGGATCATCTTGAAGTCAATTTGTGTGAGTTTCTAGATGATTCACACATTGACTTAATTAATTCTGATTAATTAACCATATTCCCTAAGTATAGACTTAGGAAATATTTAAAAACTGGTTAATAATCTAATTAAGCCATCTATAGGTGGAATTTTCAAAAATGATTTCTGGGTTTTGGAGATCTCATGTACTCTAGCATAGTCAAACCAACAACCAAGATCATGATTAAGTGCCATGTTAAAAATCAAGTTCCTGAAATTTTGGCCCTCCTATAATTTTGTTGGATCATAGATGCATGAGAAAAGTTCATGTGCTAATGAGGAAAGATAGTCTCCTTTATATAACCTTCAAGAGGGGGTCAAATGGGTGCCTCTTAGGGGCCCAACGGACCTAACTCTAACAAGGTCGACTTTGGAGATTTGGGAGGCAACAATAAAATTTAAATTTTCAATTTCTTTTTAAGATGAAAATACCGACCATGGGTACCATAATTTCAAACACTCCCTTTTAGCCAAGGAGGTACTTTTCATTCTCTCTCTCAAGATCAATCTTCCCAACCAATCATAGGTCTCAGAGCCCTTGACCTAAGGAATAGATCACAAATACAAATCTCTCTCTTTGTTAGGATCAATCTTCTTAACCAATTATAGGTATCATAGCCCACAACCTAAGGGAAATATCATCTGTCTCATCATAAGGAAAGATCCATAGCATCCAACTCATCTCAATGCATCTCCCGGACCACAAGGTCTCACAACACACAACCTAATGGACAAATTATCAAATCAATGCATCTCCTGGATCATAAGGTCTCACATCGCATAACCTATAGGAGGAATCATAAAATCGATGTATCTCTCAGACCATAAGGTCTCACAGCACACAACCTACAAGAGGATCATCAAATCAATACATCTACTGGACCACAAGGTCTCACAGCACCAACCTGTTGTCACTTTTTGTAGCACCTGTAGCACAAGTGCTTCAGGAGATATATAAAGATTCCTAGAGACAACCTCTAGGTTGATTGTAGACAAGTGCCTAGGACATATTAGATAGAAGAGTGAATGGAAGCTTATAAATGGGGCTTTCTGTTGCACTCTAGTTGTCATGTAGTTTAAAAAGATAATGAAGGGGGCTTGGTTCAATAGTCTTTCGGTAAGGTAGACTCAAGTAAATATATGGATCTGAATGCATAGGGGTAAATCAGGCCAATTTCAAAGAGAAATGCCTGGTTCTAGTGGCTGACATACAACAATAGGTAGTTTCAATATTGACGTTGTAGTAAAATTAAGAGGAGGAAAGAAAGGAGGGGAATTTGATGCATAGGGATGGTAACAAGACAAAATCCTAAGAAACAATATTCTGACAGAAATATGAAAGAATGAGGAGGTGGAATGGTAGGAGTTGTGGAGCGTGAATTAAGGTTTCATACTCTATATCTCATGGACAGACTTTTCACTAATCAACATGGTAAATCTGTGCTCCTTACATGTACATAAGTAGATCTTTAATTAACACAGGGACTATTACTACTCAGCAACATACATATAACCATGAGAGAGTGAAACAAGCAACTTCATTACACAATTTCAGTAGAAGAGAAACATACATGAAGTGATAAAAAAAGGGGAAACATACTGCACATTGATCTGCTTGGAATCACCAAAGAGTTTCATTAATCTTCAAGAGTCCCAATCACTAGTCCATTACATTCAACAATATCGCTCAAGTCCCTCATGAACAGGCAATTAGAACCAAAGTGGAATCAAAAAATTTGGACCACTGCGACTGCAGAATTCCAGAACCTCTTCTAATTGTTTCTTCCCCCTATTTATACAAAGAATGGGGGGATTTGAATCAATAGTTACAAAATATCTCAGCTAAAGGGTAGCTGTTTGATTGACTAGGTGTCTCGACCTGTGATAGCTCTACTACCCAAAATGATTCTAAATGATTTAATTCCTTTCTTGAAAATACATAGAAATTACAAAAATAAACATAAATAAGAAAAACTGAAAGATTGCTCAGGAAAATATCCTTTTTCCTTTCTTGTGAAGGCCCTTGATCAGGGCACATCTCTGCCACAATGTGTCCCTCTAGCTGCTCGGTCAGTTCCCGTCACTTTCGCCTTAATTTCCTGACTTCACCACTCTCTAGAGTTGGTAGCGATCAACTGTGGTGGCTTGTTACAAAGAAGAAGGGGAGATTTTCCTGACAATCCTTCATAGTATGACTGAGTGGAGCTCCATGCTAAGCCATTAAGTCTTTCTGAGTCCCATATCTCCATTTACTCTCTGAAGTCGTGCAATAAAAGCAGTCAAATTCATTCCTGTGGCTATTGTTGTCCTGGGTTTCTTGTTACAGAGGCTTCCACAGGATCAACCCATATCGATTTCCCACTACTCCATGCCTTCATTCAATGCCTCAGCTATCGACCCATACACCTTCAAAGCTCTGTACCATACTATCAGAACATCACTGCATCGAGAATTTTAGTCTTAAAACATTACAAAACAGTGAGCTCTGATGTCCCTTGGCCCCCTTTGGTTTAGCGCCTTATTGCAGTTCTCATCATATGACTGGGGACCATGACCAGGAGCTTCGACTTAAGGTACTGAGTCCTTTAGACTCTTGTCGCGGCTATCGTTCCTTTGTAAACTATTCTCTGCCCCTAGTTCGTGAAGTCCTTCTTAATTGTGCACTAGCCCACGTATCAGAGCTCCTTAGTTGGTGTTTTCAAATTAGAGATTTAACTTGGAGTGATGCGATATCAGGTTTCGTCGATCACTGATCCCTGATCACCTTCCACACTTAGCCCTTGGTTCTTTGGCTCTTTATGTGACCGTGGGCCAGCGCCTATATTAGAGCCCCTTTATTGGTGGATTGCAATTAGAGGTTTTAATATTGAGTTGTGAAAATTCTCATCCTCTAATTGGCAATTGCTGATGTGACATCATCCTTTGCCATGAGTCACTTTGTGAGTGGTGACATATGTTGCCCTGTTTTGGCCCCTTATGACCCTCAAAATGCTGAATCTGCATGCCACGTGTTTGTTTTAATACTATGTCATACTGACGTCAGCTGGCTTGTGTCCCTTATCGGAACCAATCATGTGTAGCCACGTTTCATTTATTGGATCCAATGATGTTCCTCCACGTGGCCCCCATGAGGAGAGAGAAACAGTTAGCCCTCTTCTAGTTTTGCAACTGATTTCCTTTGTTAAATTATTTTCGGCCCTCCCGACGCTTTAACACTATCGACGTTCTTTTCCCACAATTTCTTCATAGTGATCACTTCCACAATCATCGATTGCCGACTTGAAAATGTTTTTGTTGTTGCGATATGCGATTTACGAAGAGTTGGGACCTCCGATTTGTGACCTCTGATATGCTAGGACCTTACCCTTAGTCATTTTCTCTTTGTTTTCTAGCTTTCAAAGGGAAACTTCAATCTGCTCTAACTTTTGATTCCGGAGTCCATTTGAGGAGTTCCATATACCGTTAGAAAGCTAATTCTAAGCACTATTCAATGAAGAGGGTCTAATTTAGCTTTGACTGCTTATGTGGCTTGGAAGATAGCTGAAAACCTCTCTACTCGTTTTCCCTCTTTTAGCAGCTAAAAACACATTTTGTAGAGGGTGACGACATTGGTTCCACCTAGGGACAACACCTTGCTGGCAAGGTGTTGAGAATCTGTAGACTAGTAGCCTTCACCATTGGGCATGGAGTAAAAAATTATAATGCACTTATACAACCAGAAAATCTCCATGGAACTTTACTTGCAGGGAGTCCTTTCCTCATCAAACTAAAATGCAGAAAAGTAAATTATAACAACTAAAAAATAAATGCTCAACTAATGAGCTTATTTATATACAACTCCTACTTACGTATTGGGCATCAATTCACCTAAGTGATTTCATCCCTTCAATGACACCAACCCATCATCAGAGTACTAGACCTTATGCCTCCATGTTGCTGAACTATAAAAATCAAAACAAGCATGCACCATGAAAAGTCTTCAAATAAAAAACTTGATGCATACTCCAAAGACAACCTTTACTGCTGACCTAAGAATGTGGTCATGTAATCAGCTACAAGGTCATATAACTGATAAGAAAAAATTTTAGTTGTATTATCTTCATGAAAACTCTGTTGACCAATATCTTCTTGGTCAAGGAAGCCACAAATACTGTTCATCTCCTCAGCCTTACATTTTTCAAGAAAAAATTGTTGTTGATCTTTTTCTACCCATTTGTCAATGGGCCAACCCTCCTGGAAATATGCAATAGAATATTCAGTTTTTGAAATGTAAGAGTCATAGACTGGAGGGTCTACTGAGGGTTCCTGGAAAGAATCTGTCTACAAGAGGTAGTCACAGACACTGCTTGGTCCTTCAACTTTGGGCTCTTCTTGAAAAATTTGTTGCTAGAAGCCTTCTCCCCACTTGCTAGTAAATAGATCCCTTTGACAATCTGCAACCATCTCATCCTCCTCTGAATCATATGAGTCATAAATCAGAGAATCTTCATCAACTTCAATATCAGCTTCTTGAACTGGTTCTCCATTTGAAGGATGTGGGTCGTAAATTGGATCCTCTTTGTTGACCTCCTGGTGGGCATCCTCTTCTTGTGCAGCTTCCCATGACTGGGATTGTTGTGGCTCTGCATCACTTGACTCTCCATCAGAGTCATACACATCACAAGAAGGAGAATCATCAAATTCAGCTAAATAAGTTCTCCGAGGGTTTGTTTGCAGCTTGACGTTGTCTCTTTCTTTGCGTTCTTGATCATTGGGTGATGCTTCTCGATGTGAGTAGATGATTTCTTGGAGCAGAGCTCCAAAAACATCTTCAATAGGGTCATTAACGTCAAGAATATTTTCATCGTTGTAATATGCACACCAATCTTAAAACAAAGCATCCAGAGTATATAATATTTTTCAATAATGATTGAATTCTATGTGAAAAATATTTAAGGAAGATATGTTGCCACGAGGTACTGTTCTGTACCAAATTTTGACATCGTCTTCTAAAGAGTATATGAAAAATTTCATTTGCGCATATTCAAAAATAATACCCTGTTGTTCCATGCATTGATGAAAAGCCTTAATATGTTGGTCCAACCTTCTATTTGTGTTTCCAATGAATCTAGGGAAATAGGTATTCCATTCATGAAATGAAGGGACACGATTGGGATAACCAACAATAGAAGAGAAATCCCGTCGGGCAAATTTGTTGGCTAGGAATGCAAGAATGGCTATTTTGAAAACCTTCCTAGGTGAGTGATCTTAGGTTCAAACGTAGGGAAATTTTTCAGCTGCTTTAGCATTAGAGCGAGTATGAGGCTGCTTGAAATCCAGGATGATCAAATAGATATATAGACAGTGGATTCACTAGGATGTTTAACATAAAATTGAAACAATGGAGTCACCGACGTGATAGGTCTTCAACCCACACTTCCCTTGCTCAACTGATAGAGGGAATATAAAAAATTGTTGTACCCAGGGAAAAATATTATTATTTGTTCCTTGGCAATGAAGCAGAAAGATGTTGTCTCTTTTTCTAGCACCTATAGCACAAGCACTTCAAGAGATATAGAAAGCTTCCTAGAGACAACCTTTGGGTTGATTGTATACTAGTGCCTAGGACATCTTAGATAGCGGAGTGCATGGAAGATTACCAATGGGGGCTTTTTGCTGCACTCCAATTGTCACGTAGTTTAAAAAGATAATGAAGGGGGCTTGGTTCAATAGTCTTTCGATAAGGTAGACTCAAGTAAATATATGGATCTGAATGCATAGGGGTAAATCTGGCCAATCTCAAACAGAAATGCCTAGTTCTAGTGGCCAACACACAACAATAGGCAGTTTCGATATTGGCATTGTAGTAAAATGAAGAGGAAAGATAGGAGGGGAATCTGATGCATAGGGTTGTTAACAAGACAGAATCCTAAGAAAAAATATTCCAGCAAAAATACGAAAGAATGAGGAGGTTGAATGGCAGGAATTGTGGAGCACAAATTAAGGTTTCATACTCTATATCTTATGGACAAACTTGTCACTGATCAGCATGGTAAATCTGTGCTCCTTATAGGTACATAAGTAGATCTTTAATTAACACAGGGACTATACTACTCAACAACATACATATAACCATGAGAAAGTGAAACAAGCAGCTTCATTACACAATTTCAGTAGGAAAGAATCATACATGAAGTGATAAACAAAGGGGAAACATACTTCACATCAATCTACTTGGAATCACCGAAGACCTTAATTAATCTTCAAGAGTCCCAATCACCAATCCATCACATTCAACAATATTTCTAAAGTCCCTCATGAACATGCAATTGGAACGAAAGTGGAATCACAAAATTTGGACCATTGCAGGTGTAGAATTCCAGAACCTCTTCTAAGTGTTTCTTCCCCCTATATATACAGAGAAGGGGGGATTTGAATCAACAGTTATAAAATATCTTAGCCAAAGGCCAACTATCCAATTGACTCACTGTCTTAGACTGCAATAACTTTACTTCCAAAAATGATTCTAAAGGATTTGATTCCTTTCTTGAAAATACATAGAAATTATATAAATAGGCAAAATTGAAATATGACTGAGGAAAATATCCTTCTGTCGTTCTTGTGAAGGCCCTTGATCAGGCCACGTCTTTGCCACAATGTGTCCCTCTAGCTGCTCTGTCGGTTCTTGTTGCTTTTTCCTTATTAACTGCCTGACTTCACCACTCTATGGAGTTGGTAGCAATCAACTGTGGTGGCTCGTCACATAGCAGAAGCGAAGATTGTCCTGGTAGTCCTTCATAGTATGACTGAGTGGAGCTCCATTCTAAGCCATTAAGTCCTTCTGAGTCCCATATCTACGTTTACTCTCCGAAGTTGTGCAAACAAAGCAGTCAAATTCATTCTTGTGGCTATTGTTGTCCTGGGTTTCTTGTTACAGAGGCTTCCACAGGATCAAAGAATATCGATTTACCATTGCTCCATGCCTTCATTCAATGCCTTAGCTGCTAACCCATCCACCTTCAAAGCTCTGTACCATACTATCAGAACATCACTACATCGAGACTTTTAGTCTTAAAACATTATAAAGCAATGAGCTCTGATGTCCCTTAGCCCCCTTTGGTTTAGCGCCATATTGTAGTTCTCATCATATGATCGGGGGCCATGACTAGGAGCTTAGCCTTAAGGCTCTAAGGCCTTTAGACTCCTACCAGGGCTATCATTCTTTTGTAAACTATTATCTGCCCCTGGTTCGTGAAGTCCTTGACCGTGCGCTAGCCCACGTATCAAAGCTCCTCATTTGGCATTTTCAAATCAGAGATTTAACTTGGGTCATGTGATATCAGGTTTTTCTGATCGCCGATCACCTTCCGCACTTAGCCCTTGGTTCTTTGGCTCTTTATGTGACCGCAGCCAACGCCTATATCAAAGTGCCTTTATCGACGGATCACAATTAGAGGTTTTACTCTGGAGTTGCGAAAATTCTCATTCTCCAATCATCGATCATTGATGTGACGTCATCCTCTACCACTTGTCACCTTGCGAGTGGTGACACATGTATCCCTATTTTGGCCCCTTATGACCCTCAAGATGCTGAATCTACATGCCACATGTCCATTATATTGCCACATCATGCTGACATCAGCTGCCCCTTGTACCTTATCGGAACCAATCATGTGTAGCCACATTTCATTTATCGAATCCAATGATGTTCCACCAAGTGGGCCGCTTGGGAAGAGAGAAATGGTTAGCCCTCTTCTGGTTTTGCAACTGATTTCCTTTGTTAAATTGTTTTCGGCCCTCCTGATGCTTTAACACTATTGGCGTTCTTTTCCTACAATTTATCCATAGTCATCACTTCCAGAATCGTCAATTTCCGACTTGCGATATGCAATTTGTGATGAGACGGGACCTCCGATTTGCGGCCTCCAATATGCCGGGACCTTACCCTTAGTCATTTTCTCTTTGTTTTCTGGCTTTCAAAGGGCAACTTCAATCTTCTCTAACTTTTGATTTCGGAGTCCATTTGGGGAGTTCCATATATCGTTGGAAAGCTAATTCCGAGCATTATTTAATGGAGAGGGTTTGATTTAGCTTTGAGTGATTCTATTGCTTGGAATATGGCTACAAACCTCTATTCTTTTTTTCCCTCTTTTAGCAGTTGAAAACACATTTTGTAGAAGGTGACAACATAACCTACAAAAGGAATCATTAAAGCAACTCCCGGACCACAAGGTCTCACAACACAACCTACAAGAGTCACAATCTTCCCGACCAATCCATTGGTCTCACAACCACAACCTAAGGAAGATTTAGGATGTTATGTAATCAACGCTTCCTCTCCAAAGGGGTTCTTAGCCATTCGAGTTTCTTCATATAAACATCATACACATAAAAAATGTAGCCATGGTGGATCCCAGTACTTTATCAAACACTTCAACAAACAACAACATTCAGTTGTTCATTCAGCTTCAGTTGGAGTTTCTTTCAGAAGAAAACATCAACAACTATTAACAGACAATAATAGACTTCAATAGTGGCTTCTCACAAAATCAATCATCGACAACCATAGCAAACTCTAGCAGAAAATAAGTGGCTTCTCACAAAAGAAAATATCAATATTCGTATTCGAATCCCGCTGATAATAAGTGGCTTCTCAAAGAAGTAGGCATTACCAACCATAGTACAATCCTGTAGATCTTAATCGAATCCAATAAATAATAATTGGCTTCAGTAGAAACAAACACCAACAATAGATCAACGAACCCATCATAGAATTAACATTAGAGTCATACAACTTCTTCAATTTATTCATTAGGGAGATATCAATTGACTCACAATTGTGAAAATTTCTAACCCGAAATTCTACTGCAACAACTTATTTATTTCACCTACTTATTATTCACAATAAGTTATTTACGAAATCCCTTCAGTAAACATTAAAATAAATTCTACTGCAGTTATCACATAATTATACAGAGAAAATAACAACGATATACATGAAAAAGAACCAATCAGATCAACACAGTTGTTTTTGGACAATTGTCCTTGGAAAAACCCAGTGTGGGAAAATCAGTGCAGCAGATGAGGGTTTTATTAATCTTCAGCAACAATTGCTTTACAAGGAATGATTTTATAGAGAAACTGAGAGAAAACATCTGAGAATTTCCCCTAGAAACTTTCTGACACCCTGGAGACCCTTCTCCCACTTCTGCATCACTCTGCGTGGTTATGCGTCCCTCTGCGTCAGCCTACGTGAGGGTTGCGTCTCCCCTGGACTAGGTCTCCCTCTGAGCTGTCTCTCAATGCCCCTGCATCACCTCCTCCTCAGTCATTGATTGCTGTTGATGCCCTCCTCTTCCTCCACACTGCAACTCTCCCTCTGAAATCGAACTTCTTCTCTTTGAGAGTCGATTTTCCTTAGGATACTGAGTATCTGCCAGTGTGTCTCTAAACGATCCTCAAGTCTTCTCTTATACTTTTCCAGTTGATGAATCAATGGTCGAGCTTAAGTCTCTAATCAATGGCTAATATTAAAACAAACTTGATCCTCGTCTCTTAGAAGCTTCTCACCTTTATCTTAATTAATTCCCATTGATATTTTTATTTTCCTAAGTTTAGACTTAGGAACCCATTAAAAATATTAATTATTTTAATAACTCCTCATCCAGGTGGAATTTCTCCAAACGACTTCTAGGTCTTGAAGATTTCATGTGCCTTAGCCTCTCCACCAAATCTCAAGGCTAGATCATATTTGATGCTACCCAAAATCAACACTCCCTTTTAGCTAGGAATGCGCTATGCAATGCTTCACCATAGAAGCTTCACATTGATCCTCTGCATCGGTCCCCTGTGCTGATGCTTGGCCTGCTGCCCCACATCCACTACACTGTTGCCTCCTATATTGCTGCCCATGACGTTGCCACTGCCACTGCTACATTTGTACTGCAACTCCCTCTCAACATGTTGTATCATGCTGCCCATAGCACTGCCATTGTTAATTGCTGCACTGCAATTCCCGATACTTATCCATTTCTTCTACTTAAATGGATTCTTCACCATCCCTATCTTCTCCCTGAAATAAACAAATTTTTTTCTTCCTACAGCCTTGGTGAGGATGTTTGCCACATGTTCTCTTGCAGGAGCGTATCTCAACTATATTGTCCCTCGTTGGACACAGTCTCTAACAAAGTGACACCTAATATCAATGTGCTTCGACCGATCATGAAATATTGGATTCTCAGAGAGCTTGATGCAACTCTGATTATCACAAAAAGTCTTGGTCGCTTCCATCCTTATCCTAAACAGATTCCCAAGCAATTTTCTAAGCTATATGGCTTCGCACGAAGCTATGCTAGTTGCCATATATTCTGCTTCAGCTAATCTTAAAGCCAAGGATTTTTGTTTTCTATTAGACCAGGAGGTCATTCCTGATCCAATGTTGAAACAATACCCAGTTGTACTTTTCCGATCTACTGAACTTCCAACCCAATTTGTGTCAATGAACCCACTTAGCCCGATGTCATTGCCTTGGGTGTACAATAGTCCATGCTTGACTGTTCCTTGTATATACTTGAGAACATGTTTGGCTGCTGCCCAGTGCACCCTCTTGGGTTCCACCATCAACTGACTGAGAGTGTTGATAGCATAACAAATGTTTGGCCTGGTATTGACCAGATACATCAGGGACCTTATAAACTACTTGTACAAGGTGGGATTAACATATTTATCTTCCGATACATCATACTTCTTACAGTTGGTGATCATTAGAGTAGCCATAGGTCTACAATCCTGCATCCTGAATCTCTTCAAGATCTCTGTAGCACATCTCCCTTTTCCAAGGAAGCTCTCACCCTTTTGCTGCCAAACTTTCAACCCCAAGAAATAATGCATCTGTCCCAAATCCTTCATGTCGAATTATGTGGCTAGGTTCTTGTTGAGTCTTTGATGAGCCTGGATGATCATGTCAGGAAAAGATCATCCACATTTAACACTAGGATTAGAGGCTCATTCTCGACAACAAGGTAGTAGAGATTAGGATCTGCATTACTCTTGACGAGCCCCATCTTCTTCAAGTAGCCATCAATTCGATCGTACCATTCTCTAGGTTCTTGTTTAATCCCATACAAGTCTTTCTTTAATTTGCATACATGAGATTTCTTCTCATGTGTTTCAAAACCCTTTGGTTGTTCAATGTATACTTCTTATTCTATCACCCTGTTCAAGAATGTCGTCTTGACATCCATCCGGTGAATCTCCCACCCCATTTGTGCTGCAAGGGATATCACAGTTCTAATAGAAGTATACCTAGCCACTAGGGCGAAGGTTTCTTCGTAGTCTATCCCTTCCTTCTGAGCATATCCCTTAGCCACAAACGTGGCTTTGTATTTCTCCACACTACCATCTGCAACATATTTGACTTTGTAGATCCATCTCGAACCTACCACTGACCTGTCCTAAGGCCTAGGTACCACTTCCAAAACATCATTGACAATTATAGAATTGTATTCCTCCACCAAGCATCTACCCATACTTGGTGCGGAATGGCCTCCTAAAAACTAGAGGGTTCCACAACCTAACCTACTAGGGCCTAGTATCTGTCTGGATGTCTTCACTCCCTTTTCTCATTCCTGGGTGCACTAATGAAGTCCTCTGCATCCCGTAGAATCTGTCAGAGTTCCCTTCTCGTTCTTCCACTGGTAGTGGGTACATCTTTCAGCTCTTCCTCTTCTTGAGATTCCTCATGTTCTAAAGCTTTTCCTTTAGGAGAATTGCTGGTACTAGTTTCTGTTGGTTGAAGTGGTTGGACCAACGAATCGTCTTTTGCCTGCTCCTTGGAAGGCATTTATCGGGTTTCCTGAAATCTCTGTCTTCCATTAACTTTACATCCCGTTGAACCACCACCTTCCTACTCCCTAGAAGATAGAATTTTTATGCTTTAGCATTCTTGCTATATCCCACAAGATATCCTTTCTCAGCAGTTTGATCTAATTTCTTTGTCTTTTCTTCGGGTATATAGAAATACGCCAAACTCCCAAATATCCTGAAATGACTGACTTTAGGTGTCTTCCCGGTGAAGACTCTTTCTAGAGTGATTTTGCCCAATACCTTGTGTGGAGTCCTGTTTTGGACATAAACTTCGTGCTGCATGCTTCTGCCCACAGGAATTTTGGCATATCCTGATCATACAACATTTACCTAGCTGCTTCCACAATAGTCATGTTTTTCCTTTCTGATACTCCATTCTGCTCCAGATTGTAGGGAGATGTCCAATCTCTTTTTAATGCCTTTCCTAGCACAACAATCGGTGAATTCTTTGTCAACGTACTCTCCACCATTGTATGAGCGCAACATTTTTATCTTCTTTCCTGTCAGATTCTCTACTAAAGCCTTGAACTCTTTGAATTGACCAAAAACCTCATCCGTGGTTTTCAGAAAGTAGATCCAAGTCTTCTTAGAATGGTCATCAATGAAGGTGACGAAGTATTTGGCATCACTAAGAGCTTTTGTGGACATAGGTCCGCAGATGTCCGAGTGTATCAATCCTAGAACACTCGGAGCTCTATTGTTACTTCTGGAAAATGCTGCTTTGACATACTTGCCTATAGCACACTCTCTGCATGCATCATTTCATTCAATACTTAATTATGGAACTCCTGATACTGTTTTCTTGAGAATTCTCAGAGCCCCATGTTGTAACTGTCCCATCCTCCTGTGCATAGATCATTCAAATCTTTATCTGCATTGCTGCCTATCAGTGCCATTGGAGATTCTCGCTGTAATCTATACAACCTATTACTTTTGATTCCAATATGGGCCTTATTTTTCCAACTCGGGTGTTTGACATATACATTCTACTTAATGAAGAAAACATCATACCCCTTGTTTTGAAGTTGAGATACGAAGAATAAGTTCATCCCCAATCCTGGCACATGCAGCACATTGGTTGCTCGAAGCTGCTCTCCCGCTTCAGCTTGAAAGACTACAATACCTCTTCTTATGGGGGTACACTCTGCCTTATTTCCCATGGTGATCTGAAAAATTCATCATTTCTTCCTGATAATTTGAAAAACATTCTTGAATTCCTGTCATATGCCAAGAAGCTCCACTATCTATATACCAAAACTTAGAGGAGGCAGAGCTTGCTAGGCAAGAAGCTTCTTCTTCCAGTCTGGAAACTAACATAGAATAATTGTGATCCATGTCCCTTGTGCTTTCTTTTGGAAATCTGCATGAGTCCTTTTGAGTTGATGCCTTTGCATCATGCTCCTGACCCATAGCCAATTCTTCTCTCTTGTTGCCAAATCTCTTCTCTGATACCATGTGAAAATTTATAACCCAAAATTCTACTACAGCAACTGATTTGTTTCACCTACTTATTCTTCACAATAAGTTATTTACAAAATCCCTTCAGTAAACATTAAAATAAATTCTACTGCAATTATCACATAATTATACAGAGAAAATAACAACGATATACATGCACAAGAACCAATCACATCAACACAATTGTTTTTGGACAATTGTCCCCGGAAAAACCCAATGTGGGAAAACTGTTGCAACATATGAGGGTTTTATTAATCTTTAGCAACAATCACTTTACAAGGAATGATTTTACAGAGAAACTGAGAGAAAACACCTGAGACATTCCCTTAGAAAATTTCTGACACCTTGGAGACCCTTCTCCCACTTCTGCGTCACTCTGCGTGGTATTGCTTCCCTCTGCATCAGCCTGCGTGAGGGCTGCGTCTCCCCTGGACTGCATCTCCCTCTGCGCTGTCTCTCAATGCCCTTGAGTCACCTCCTCAGTCACTGACTGCTGCTGATTCCCTCCTATTCCTCCACCCTGCAACTCTCACTTTGAAATCGATCTCCTTCTCTTTAAGAATCGATTTTCCTTGGATACTGAGTATCTGTCGATGTGTCTCCAAGTAATCCTCAAGTCTTCTCCTATACTTTTCCTGTTAATGAATCAACGGTCGAGATTAAGTCTCTAATCAACGGATAACATTAAAACAGACTTGATCCTTGTCTCTTAGAAGCTTCTCACCCTTATCTTTATTAATTACCATTAATATTTTTATTTCCTAAGTTTAGACTTAGGAACCCATTAAAAATAATAATTATTTTAATAACTCCTCATCCAGGTGGAATTTATCCAAACGATTTCTGGGTTTCAGAGATCTCATGTGCCTTAGCCTCTCCACCATATTTCAAGGCTAGAGCACATCCGATGCTACCCAAAATCAACAAAAATCGATAATGCCAAAGACATCACCAAGCTCATGCCTTTACAAAAACAACTTCCTCTTACACAGAAGTCCTCTACATGGCAGAAAAGTCACAAGCTAATCTTTAACATATCTAGATCAACATCGATCTTCAAAATTTCTAGCCATCTTCATAGAAACGTGCTTCAGTCAGGTTGATCTTGTTTTCTCCCTCTGAGTATAGGGTCTATCTTGAGTCTTCTTGTCATTTGTTCTTCCACCATTTCCAATTATTTCCATACTTTGGAAAAATCTATTATGTACCTGCAATCCTCACTAGGAAGCCATGGAAGAACAAGAACAACCAAGCAAGCCAAGAGTCTCATAATGAAACAATCAATAGAAACAATCGAGATAATACTTATCATTAGAAAGTGTATCAAATCCCTCTTGACCATAGCCTTCTCAAATCTAGTCAACCTTGTCCACATCATTAAGAAGTTAACTTCTTTTATACCATCATCAAGGAGTTCACATCAAGGAGTCCATAACATCAAAAAGCTCACGAGTCCACATCATTATCATTATCAACGAGTCCTCATCATTACCATCATCAACGAGTCCACATAATCATTATCATCATCAATGAGTCCACATCATCAATATCATTGTCCACATCACCTTTATCATCACCAACAAGTCCATATCATCTTTATCATCATCAACAAGTCCACATCATCAATATGAGTCCACATGATCTTTATCATCATCATCGAGTCTACATCATCTTTATCATCATCAACAAGTCTGCATCATCAACATGAGTATCAAGGAGTCCATGCCTCATAAATGAGTCTATATCAAGAAGTCCACATTACTAGTAACAATTTAAAAATATAATAAAACAAGTATAAGATACTTATCTTTTGAGAACTTGTCAACTCCCTCTTGATCTTAGCCTTTTTGCAATCAACCTGCAAATCATTCTCATCATCAAGATGTCAAATTTTCTAGAAACTAGGGTTCCTTTATTTAAGTGGAAGTAATCAATTTTTAATCATGTTCTAACTTGATAGGGACAACACACTATATAAAAAGGGTTTCGATTTCAAACCCTGATAATTTCTCAAATTTGGTCTAGGGTTTACAAACCCAAGAAGTGAAATATTCACCCTTGCATTCTTGACCAATTTTATTATTCTTAATTAGAATGTCAACATTATGAGAGATTTGTCCATAGACATCGTCACTAGGGTTTCCAGAATATCAGACAAACATTAAGTCCTTCAAAATCTTAGATGATGCAATGTTATTAGATTTTAGGGAACTTTGTCCAATGTTCAAATCAAGAAATGTCAATGTAACAACTATGATGCCTTTACAATAGATTTCATCATTCAAGTCAAATACCCATGCGGGCACTCATCAAGAGATATATTTGTCTTCAATACAAGTTACACTTATTGGTAAAAATATATATAGAATATCTTCTTAGAAGTCATGGCCGAATTCATTGCTTCCAAATTAGGTCGGCCCTATTTTTCCAATGGCGACATCCTTTTCTTATGAATAAACAAAGCCCAACAACCACGTCAATTCTCCAATTTTGTTCATAGAAATCCTTTTGCCACAACAATTGGTGCATAAAACTTAAATCATGAGTCAAATGCTATATCAGTCAGGAACAAGGAAATTAATGTTGATATCATAAATATTAATGAAGTTCAGATGCCACAAAAGGGAAGATCGAAGGACACATGAGAGGTAATGCAACCTAGATCTCAATCAAACTTTCACTTAAGATTACATAATTTTAGATGCGATAGATGTTTGAATTGTATGCCATAGTCCTAGTTTTAATCACAAAGTGTAATATTCCTAACTGGAATTCAACAGTGAATTGCAGAAAACATGTAACATGAAAAACACCCAAAAATTGCACGCACACAAAAATATCAGATACACAAATAATGGCACCAAAAATTGGGTCCTTTTATTAAGTTTCTGAGTTGAATAAGTACAATATATTCAAGAAAGAGGAACTTGGGTTGGCTATAACAAGCATAGCAAAACCCAAGTTGTGAATTCACTACTGAAGTGCTAGAAATTATACCCAACAAATCTCTGTGCTGACCCCAAATGTGATGCTACTACTACTGGAAGGAAACTAAGAAATCTCCCTCTATACTGCTCAAAAACTCCTGAAACGACAGTTGGTGCTTCTCCTTAATCAACTCCACAAAGCCCAGAAGGGAATCGACCCCAATCCAACACCCCAAAAAACCCACAAAATGGAGCATATGGCTCAACTTCACCACCTATATGCACTACCCAAAATTGTTGTAGGATGCCCCAAGAAATTAGCCACAACTTCCCTTAATTTTCTCTTGCAAATTTCTCCACTAAACCTCTTTGTTCCTCCATCCCTTGCGCCCCAATTCTGTCCCCTAGCCTTCTTGCAAGCCACAAATGGAAAAAAATTGTTCTATAATATTCCCTCAAGCTCCACACTGCGAATCACCCAAAATATTCAAAAATTGGTTAGCCAAACCACCCTTGGAATTCCCAGAATTTATCTTGCACCACAATTGCCTCCCTCCAAAAGTCTGAATTTCTCCCAGCATCCTGGCCACATGGAAACCAGGGTGTGAGACTCCTGCTACAGCTCTAGAATGGCTTCATATCTGCCCAAAGACTCATTTAGGGTGACACTCGTGGTTCACTGAAAGAGTTGAGATGTCTGCCCAAAAATATATTTGTGCTAAGCAACACAATGTTAACTTGGCTAAGCAACTCAAGAAAACAAAGTGTTCAGTTGTAAAATTATTAAAATGCCCCAAATGTTGGCCCTCACCTCCTATTTATGCTTGTTGCCTCCTTTTCTCTCCTTGTGGGCCCCTTTTCCCTCTAGTTTCACTTCCCTCCTCTCCTTCTTTCTCCACAAGTGTGCGCTACCTCAAAGGGTGCGTATTCTTTGATGAGTGCCCCCCACAAACCACAAAAAATTCAAATTCCCTTATTCCTAAGTCAAATGCCAAAAATTGTTTCCAAAGTCAAAATTTGTCAAAATTGAAATTTCTCCTATGTAGCTTAAGAAATTGGGGATATTACAGCCCACCTGCCAAAATTTGCTTGTCCTCAATCAATTTCAACGTTGGATGTTGTAGCACCTGCTCCCCTTCCCATGTTCTATCATCTTCAAGAACATTCTTGTACATGAACAAAAACTCTCTGACAGTCTTGTTCCTGAGATTCCTTTTACACACCTCCAGAATGGCCTTCGACACCAACTCTAGATGACCCTCATCATTCAATGGTGGTAGCTTTGCAATGGCTGTGACCTACTGTCCCAATACCCTTTTTAGGCATTGTTACCCACTATTTTGTGGGTGATATCCCTAGGATATTTTTTCTCCATGATGGTCCTCAGCTGGCAGCCAGTAACCAACAACCCGTCGCAACCACCAACTAGGTCTATGTGCCATTTCTCCCCCCCTGAGCCACCCATGTGGTCCATCACCCATTTTCCATGATCTTATGTTTGAAGGTGGGCCTCCCAAACATAAATGTATGCCTTGTTATTTGGTAATTGAGTATTTTAGTTTGTTTATCATGGAAAAATTGGGCATGGATTAATGGGGGCATTCAAAGAAAAGAGTGGTCTAGGTCTGTGGTCTTGTCCCATATGTCATTTTTGGGATGTTAACCTCACACCCTAGTCCCAAGGGATCTCTTTTACTAACCTATTGGTTTTAGGGATGGTACTACATGAGAAACCCTAATTTTGGTTGCGTGGTCCATATCATTCCCCTTCTGCTCATTACACCCCTAATCATCTCTCCTCCCACCTGGGTCTGCATTTCTCCACTGGGTCCACACAGGGTTAGCAACCCATTCCCCTTGCCCCACATATTTGGTCGGGCCTGGAATGATGCTTGGAGGTTGATGCAACTAAAAGAAAAAGAAAAAGCATAATTGGCCACATTCAATAGGAAATTGTACCATAAAATGAAAAAGATGGCTAAGGAAAAAACATTTAGCACGTGGGAAAAAGCCATGACATGAGCTCTACCCCATCCCATGGCCATCACCCTGGTTCCCACATGTCCCTTGATGAGCATCCTTTAGCCTCCTTTATCATTCAGGAACCCATGATTGTCCCAACCCCCGGTGGGCGATGAATTTCCCCACCTTATAAGGGGGTATCCAATGATATTATTTACACATCATGCTCTCATTACCTAGAGCCCCGAGCAGTTAACCAAAGAAAATCATAAAAAGGCAAGAGGCATATGAAGAAGGGCGGAAAAATAAAGGTCGGGGAAACTCATTGTAGTGTCCTATCTAGGGTGCTAGATTAGGCTATATTTATTATCGACCAGGATCAGTAAACTTCGAGGCATGCGTCTACAATCTATAGACATAAAGGATTCCTAACTAAGTGTTCGTGATGGTAGGTTACAGAACTTCTTTACGGAAGGTTGAGGTATGCTCCCTATCACCTAGACACTCAGGTCACTCAATTCATCTACCTATTCTAAAAACACTGTGTATTACTTAAACCAAGATTTCAATCCCCTTACGAGGATGCTGTGCATAAAACCCCTGTTCAGTGAACACTCAGCATTCAATGTTTATCATTCATGAAAGATTGAAATATACTAAAATCATAAGCACACTTAAAATTCAAATATATGAGAAACGGGGTTCATGAAGATGCTCTTAAAAATAACGAAAGATCAGATCCCTTACAGGATACAATTCAACGATCTCAGTGATGAATCCTTCAAGCTACCATCATAAACATTACTCATACGAATTTCTAATTAAATCAACGAAAGCATAAACTGAACTCTAATCACTGTGCATACTATTGAATATTCAGAAGTTGCAAATGAAATAAAATGACAGTATACCCGTTCCACGCAGGGCCCGTCCACGTTTCAAAGGTATACTGGACTGTGCTCAAGCAACTATAGAATCAACGCAACAATGAAATCGTGACTACAACCGTGTTTTTGGTATTAAGTTCAAAAGCTCTATTTTCAAAACGATACAATGATAACCACTAACTGACAACACATAACTGTGTTTACATATGTTTTTACAACGTTTACATTTTGGAATGAATGTACATTCGTGATGCGGCTGTTGCCGCTTTTGCTATGGCATAGTTTTTAAGTTGTTTCCATTCTGAACCGATTTCAAAAAGGAACAAAACTAAATCGGTTTAGAACCCTATGCTGTTGTTGCTTTTGTCGCCAACATGCTGTGCTTTGACCGTCATTGACCATGCCTTTAGGAGCGTTGGTTCTGCTGTAGGATAGGTGTTCGTCCATGCTTGTACATTCTATTTTTCATCCCTACCCTTTGCTTTAGCTTAGCTGTCATGCCATATGTCAAACAATAAACCAATTACAGGATGTTGCAACTTCCTGTAGTCTTTTTATCAAAAATCCTTAATTCTTTAACATAAAACTCATAAATCAATTCTAATGTATTTAACAACTATAATACTGTTAACTAATCAATTTCAAGGGGTCTAAGATATGTATGAAGGAAAAAGGTAGGCAAACGATGTGTTTGAAGAGGAAAAAGGAGGTCAAGGAATGGTACGAACATCTCTCCCCGACTTAATGAATTAGCATGACCTCATGCTAACCCTGATGTGCTTCCTCTGAACTCTGTCCCTGCCTGTACCTCTGCTGCCTTCAACAATGTATCCACATTCTTCTTCACCTGGGCATCTTTCTGACCGTGGAGCTCATGCTTTAAACTTTTGTACTTTTCCTTGAGGACCTTCTTTTAGTTGTACCATTTAGTGGCCCACTTACAAATATCTGTTTGTTCAGCTTCAAGTTCCTTAATTTGTTCCCTTAACTTTTCATTCTTCTGTTGAGTCTCTTTACTCTGTGCTCTGAGCATTTCATTTTCTTTCTTGATAACTTTTTCCAGCATATTAGCCTCCATTAGTTCTTCCTTTAACTTCTTAATTTGCTTCTCCAGTTTCTTCTGTTTCTTTATGGTAGGAGGTGAATCTTTTTCTTGCCTGTTATTGCTTTCAACTTCCATCTCAGCTCCTGGTCCAGGTTGTGAGTGGGCACTACTTTCAATATCCATCGGCATAGGTGCATTTGATTCAGGCTGGTCTTCTTGTAGCTGGGCCTTTGATGTTCTCCTGGTTCTTCTTGAATAGGTGGTAAAAATTTTATCTTGCTCTGCTTTCCGAGCATCCTCTTTTCTCATTTTCCTCGTCCTTATACTGCTAACAGGTGGAGGTACCTTGCTTGCTTTGTGTATAGGAATATCTTCATCGATATCATTCATAAATCCTGAGTTTTCCTGTGGTTCTTCCTTGTCCTCTTCGTCTTTAATTTGGTTAGCAGCCAAGAACTCCTTCCACGTTTTCCCTCTTCTCTGTAATTCATACTCAATAAGAATTTTAATTAGCCGAAAGTGATATAAGCTCTTGTCTTTGTTACCTTTCTGCTTTTGGATGGTCTTCGACATTTTGGTTAGGCTTTGCAAGAGGAAGTATGGCAGACTGATAACACACTGCCCTTTCAAATGTAACAGTAACTTGATATGGTACAAGTAAACAATACTGTAGCAACCTGCACAAGTTACAAACTTTTGGATGATATAGACCATCTCGTCCCAGGGATGCACCAGCCAACTTCTTGGGACGCCTTTCTTCCAATTAACGGACAAAACCCTGGATCTGGACATAAATTGAGTCCATGATTTCTCTTTAAATTGCTTTGTCTTGAAGTACTTCTCCCCTTCTGGGCTGATCCCTAGGGCTTGAGCTATGGTGTCTTCCGAAACTCTGAATGAAAAATTACCTATCAGAGCTTTCTCTCCGTTGAATGTAAAAGCGAACTATTTGGTGACCTCTTCATTACTTCCACGAAATTTCTCTAAAAAGGGCAGCCACTGTATTTCTTTAAGAATTGAAATGCAATCTTCGTGATACTGGGAACTGTCGAATTAGCTTGGTTCGACCCTATTGGTCATTTTGGCCGAGAGTTGTGCTCTAACTCTTCTTTGTTTATGTTTTACAAATTCAACAAAGAAGTTTTGATTTGTTACCTTTTATCTTCCACCCCAATGCTGCTGACCTGGTGGCGTCCTCGGCTCTTTAACACTAGCTCCTTTCGTAACCCAAACGATTCTCGATTGACTATCTTGTAATAGAGGTCGAACCCAATTAAATACATTTTCCTTTCGTGGCGCTTGCTACTTTCAGTCTTTACTGTTGAAGTCACATGAGTCGAATGCTAACATAGAACAACTGAAAATGATAATGAAATAACCGGCTTAACTCAATTCATAACATATTCATCTTTTGAAACAGAGGAATGGCTGTACTGATCGTATGGATGCCATCATAGAAGCGCTAGAAGCATATATATGAAGTACTGGAATATGATTTCGGGTAGTCGTTTGCATCATTTGGCTTCGTCGGGTGGTTAAATCATAATTCGGCCGTTTCAAACATAATGAACAAGCCCGCATGACATTTGGTTTCCAAACAATTCACCACGTGTCCTGCTTCTGTTGGTACTCGGCCAAATAGAAATGTTGGGATGGCTGTAGGGTCTAACTGATTGGTAACAGAGATTGAAAAGGGTGATATGAGAGGGGATTAACAAAACCGTATAAGTATGAGAGGGGTTGGAGTATTGGAAGATGATAGGGATTAACAATAGGATAACGAGTGATAGGTATGGAGGTGTCTCTGAAATTGATCGTAGCAGTCACAGTTATTAAATTTAACATTAAAAATTAATCTAAGAATTTAAATGTTAAGAATAAGGAATACATTACACTTTTGTTGGTTGTTCAAGCGTTGCATTGGCATGCTGGGTAGGACTAGTCTCTTTTGACTATTCTTTGTTGTTCATAACAGGTCCCCTGAGATAGATTCGAATGCAACAGGTCCCTCTGAGATCTTGAAGATGTTCATGCAGCTTGTTTGAAATCCAGAGAAAGAATTATATGTATACAGGTTCCTTGATCTTTGGTATTTGATGAAGTCTTGGTGCCCAACAACCTGTGGATCCTTGTAGAAACTTGATGAAGCTTTGTTGAAGTAATCCTGAAGTAACAATCTCTTAATAGGTCCCTTTTATGTGTCTTAAACAGGCCCCATTACTGCTGGTGTTGGTAAGATGGTCTTCTGGATAGAACAGGTCCCCCTGCATAATGTTTATAACCAGGTCCCTCTGAGATAAAACAATGACAAAACAACTTCTTTATTGAAATCTGGAATGCTGAAACAAACTGCTTTGGAAATTTACAGTGAGGAGATGAGATAAGAAATCTTTAAGAATTTACAATGGAGAGATAAGAGAACAAAATGCTGATGCTTCTCTCCCCCACTAAAGTTTTGACTTGTCCTCAAGTCATTATTCAGTTGATAAATCAAACAGGGAACAAAAGAAAAGGAATTCTTACCCGCCAACGAATTGGTTTTCAAGTAAGAATTCGGGGTTAGAGTGTGCCAGAGTCTGGTTTTCACATCTAACCCATTGTTATTATTATTTTTTTTTGTGTTTGGTTTTTTTCTTTTTTTTTTTAGATTTTGTTTTGTTTTTTTTTTTTTTTTAATTTCTTTTTGAATTTCTAAATTGAAATGAAATGAACTAAGGCAGGGATACTGCAGCTGAAGGCTGCAGTATCTCAACCTCTCTTTGTTGAGATACTGTTTGGAGAAAATTTTGCTTGCTGATGGGCTTAGTGTAAAGTTTCAGGTGATGACCGTTGACAGTAAAGGAATGACCTTCTCCATCAATAGTTTTGAGCTTGACTGAACCATTGTTGTAAGCCTGAATAATTTGGTATGGGCCCATCCAATGGGTGGTAAACTTGGCTTTATGATCTCTAAATTTAGAGTCAAAAAGTAAAGCCCAGTCGCCTTCCTTGAACTGCTTCTTCTTGATATGTGCATCATGCCACTGCTTCCTTTGTTTTTGCATGAGGATTGTGGTTTCCTCTGCTTGCTGCCTCATTTCATCCAGCTAGTTCAACTGCTGAATTCTTTCTTGTTGTGCTTGGTCTAGGTCAATTTGCAAATCTGCAGCTAGTTTAAAAGTATGTATTTGAAACTCAATAGGAAGCATTACCTCTTTGCCATACACCAACTGATATGGTGTAAATTCTGTAGTATTCTTCCACGTAATTCTGTAAGCCCAGAGTGCATCTTTGAGCTTCTCTTCCCAATTCTTTCTGTTCATTGCCACAGTTTTAGTGATGATGCCTTCCAAAGTTTTGTTTGTGGATTCCACTTGCCCATTGGCCTGTGGATGGTAAGGTGTACTTCTTCTGTGCTTGATTTGGTATTTGTCTGTGATTTCCTTCACTAACTTTGAAGTAAATTGAGTACCTTGATCAGTCACTATTTCCCTTGGTACTCCATACCTTACAAAAATCTCTTCAAAAAGGAAATTTACCACTGTTTGTTCGGTGGCTCTAACTAGTGCTTTTGCTTCAGCCCACTTTGTGACGTAATCAGTACATACTAAGATGTACTTCTTACCATTGGAGGTTGGGTTAATGGGTCCTATAAAGTCTAGGGCCCATTTTTCAAATGGCTCTAGGTGAACTTGGGGCTGAAGTGGCATCTCGTCTGTAGCTGTTGGCCTGCCCATTCTTTGGCAGCTGTCACAACTCTTCACGTACTTCTTGGAATCCTTAAAAATGGATGGCCAGTAGTATCCAGGACTAAGAACTTTGAATGTTGTTCGCTTAGCTGCAAAATGCCCACCACACGGTTCATCATGGCAAGATTTTAAAATATCAATTATCTCATCATTTATTACACATCTTCTAATAATCATATCATAACCAGTGTAAAATAAATCACCATTAATCCATGAGTATCGAGCACTTTGTTTGACTAGTCCCTTCTTTTCCTTTGGAGTAAAGTATGGAGGTGTCCTTCCTGTAGACAAATAATTGGCCAAGTCAGCATACCAAGGATTCACTATGGAAATTGCAAATAAATTTTCATCTGGGAAAGAATCTTCAACCGGAACAACCTCACCTGGATTTTGCAGTCTAGAAAGAAAATCTGCCACCTGATTCTCTTTACCTGGTCTATCTAACACTGTGATGTTAAATTCCTGTAACAATAATAACCATCTGGTAACTCTGCCACTAGTTATTGGTTTATTCATTAAATGTCTAATGGCAGAATGATCAGTATGTACAAAGACTTCATAACCAGTTATATAATGTCGGAATTTATTCACAGCAATATGATGGCAAGTGTTTCCTTTTCTGTGACTGTGTAGTTTGACTCTGCAGGTGTTAGATTTTTGCTAATGAAATAAATGGCATAATTACAAGATTCCTCTTTTTGGCCTAATGAGGCACCCACTGCAGTGTCAGATGCATCTGTAAAGATATGAAATGGTAGGCTCCAGTTAGGCCCTCTTAAGACTGGTGCGGTTGATAACTTCTTTTTGAGTGCTTCAAATGCTTGCTGGCAGTTCTCATTCCAATTGAAAAGTACATCTTTTGTTAGAAGCTTAAACAAAGGTAAAGCTATTTTACTAAAATGTTCAGTAAAGCTTTTGTAATAGCTTGCATACCCAAGGAAACTTCTTACCTCTCTTTGATTCTTTGGAATTGGCAAATCAACAATGATCTGGATTTTCGCTGGGTCAACTTTGATGCCTTGAAAAGAAATATAGTGGCCTAATACTATCCCTTCGTTTAACATCATAAAGCACTTTTCATTGCTCAAGGACAGATTAGCTTCAATACATCTTTTCAAAACTCTTTCAAGGTTCTCTAATGCATGTTCAAATGAATTGCCGTACACTGAAAAATCATCCATGTAAACTTCAACACAATCATGAACTAAATCAGCGAAAATAGATAATACAGCTCTCTGAAATGTAGCTGGAGCATTGCAAAGTCCAAATGGCAAAACATTATAAGCATAAGTGCCCCAAGGACAGGTGAATGTGGTTTTGTCATGATCTTCTGAGGCTATCCTGATCTGGTTGTAGCCACTGAAACCATCAAGAAAAGAAAATGATGATTTCCCAGCTAAGGTGTCTAACACTTGGTCAATAAATGGTAGTGGGAAATAATCTTTGAGCGTTGCTTTGTTCAATTGTCTGTAATCAACACAAATGCGCCACTTACCATTTTTCTTGTGCAGTATAACCAATGGGGATACCCACTGACTGTCAGAAATAGGATATATAAAACTAACTCTCAACAGTTTTTGCAATTCTTCTCTGACAATATCCTAGAGCATGGGGTTCATTCTTCTCTGCGGTTGCCTCACTGGTTTGATAGTACTATCTGTATAAATATGGTGAGTGCATGTGTCGGGGTGAATCCCATGCATATCGGTGTAGTCCCAAGCAAATGCTTTCTGGTATTTTCTCAATAGTCGAACCAATTTCTCTTGCTGAGATGAGTCTAGGTGATTGCCTATGTTCAGAGTTTTCCCTGGACTAATCTCTATGATCTGACTCTGTGTGTTTGTGATGGATTGAACTGGAAAAATATCGTGAAATGTGGTTTGCAAAGATTGAATGGTGCATGTTTCTTGAAAATTTTGGGCTAAAAGTACATCTGCAACATGATATTGGTCGTTTATCAAATTTTCGGAAATATCAGGTTGAGAAAGGAACAATTCTACCAAATCATTATTATTTTGTTCTTGGAAATCATAGATTTGGTCAATGCTAAAAACAGATTGTACTTCTTCTTTATCATTGTATTTATCATCAAGCCATAAATTGTGTGTTACTGCTGGTGATTGTGCCGATGGGTAAAGAGTGAGTTGTTTTCTTTCGGTCCCTCTTGAAATGATCATGTTGCCCTATCGACATCCTATGAATACATCAACAGTCGCTAACCATGGTCTACCAAGGATGATAGGGTGCCCTCCTAGATTGGATTTGGGTTGAAGAACTAAGAAGTCCACTGGGTACTCCCAAGAGTCTAGTGAAACAATTATGTCCTCCAAAATCCCTTCAGGAATCACTTTAGACCTATCAGCTAGTTCTAGAACAATCGTTGTGTGTTGCAAATTTATGAGCTGGAGTGTTCTCATGGTTTCAAGAGTCATGACATTTATTGCGGCCCCAAGATATATTAAAGTGTTTGGAATCTGTATGTTGTTAATGATTGTAGTAACTCCGGGGATACCAGGATCAACATACTTTTCCATTGAGATGGTATTTGTCATAAGGCCAGCTAAATGTCCTATAACATGAATGGTTTGTGGATCAATCCTTTTCCTAGTGGGCTTCTTAAGACACATTTCTTTGATTGCTTTAGTGTATATGGGAATGTCTTTTATGGCTTGCAGCAGCAGAATTTTTATATAGACATTCTTGAGCTCATCTAAAACATCAAACTGTGGTATAGACATTGGAAGTTTCATTTGGACCAATCGGTCTGGAAAAGGTGGATGCAATGGTTGCATCTACTTATCTTTGGTATCATCGTTTGGTTTTCTTTGATTTGTCATTTCATTTTCATTTTCTGTGTTTTCTTCTTGTTTATCTGTTATTGGAGAATCTTTGTGGAGTACCCTACCAGACCTCAAGTTGATATTTTGCAAGGGTAGTGTGGGATATGAGGTTCCCTCTTCTACATTGTAGGTTGGCCTCTCTGCTCTGTTATTTGGATTTGGGACAGTTTGAGCAGGAATTTGAGTAGGTCTGGGAGGTTGTGAGTTAGATGGAAATTGCAGTTGTGGTGGATTTATTGGTGGAGGAGCAGGCAGTGCTTGTTGAGTAGGTTGAGGTTGGTAAACAACCTGCTGCTGAGGATACTGCTGATATGGTTGAGGATTTGATGAGTATGGCTGATGATATTGTTGATATGGCTGCGAATATGGTTGGTATGATTGAGGATATGTATGATAAGATTGAGAGTATTGTTGAGATGGTCTCCATTGTTGCTGTGGGTGATTTTGGTGCTGCCATGGCATGGGTACATTCCATGAATCCTGAGCATACATTTGATCATTTACAGGAAATTGCAGATTTTGATTTGGAAACATACCTTGAGGTGCTGGCCTTGGCTGCCATGGTCTCTTTGTGCCCATGTAATACACGTTTTCCATCTCTGCATTAGTTGCCATATTACAGTTCTGCAAAACCTTAACTTTAGGACAATTAAATATATCATGATGTTCAGTACAGAAGGCACAAACTTGGATGTTTTCTAATGGGCAGTCTTTTAAGGCATGTTTCTTCCGGCATTTTGGGCAGAAGATAACCATTATCTGATCTTCATCTTCTTGTTTCTTCTTAGCTTTTAGAGTGTCAATTTGGTTCCCTAGGGTGCTTAACAGATCTGTTTTAAATTCTTCTAACGGATTCCTTATTTCAGCCCTTGTGACACTTGCTGAAGCAGATTTTGTGACTTTGGATGACAGGGTTCTTTTTCCAATTTTAGCTTTGCTCCTTGAATACTTTTCGGATAATTCAGCGATTTCTTCAAAAGGTAAGGTAGAAATGTCACATTTTCCCATCAAATTAAGATCATCCATGTATTCCTCTCGGATGCCTTTCAAGAATATTGTGCGGATCAAATCAAGAGGCATAGTTCGGTGTTTGGATTTTTGTAAGTTGTAGACAAACCTTTCTAAGTATTCCTCTAAAGTTTCATCCTCTTGTTGGCTCATTCTAAAGATATCATCTTTGGAATCTTTGGATCTACATTAAGGTTGATATTTCCTTAGAAATATTCTTCTCATACCATCCCAATCAATTATCGCATGCTCACCAAGCCTCATGAACCATCTTAAGGCTGATGCCTTTAATGTCGCTGGGAAGAGTCTAAACCTATGGGCATTATCTGTGTAACCATATGTTCGACATACAATGTCAAACTCGAACAAGAATGAGTCTGGGTCTTCTGAAGCCATACCATAAAAGTTTGGTAGCACAAATGGAGGTATGTTTTTCATTTTGATCTCATCATCTTCTTGTGGTTCATGTATAGGAAACTTAAAGGTTGACTCTTCTTCATCTCTTCGTCCTTGATTTAGTGCTGATCCATCTCCTTCCTCAGCCATTTTAATAGGTTCCTTTGTGTCAGTGTCACTTGTTTTAAAGAGGAGATTAAAGAAAGATTGTTCGGTCACTGTGCTACTTTCTCCTTGTGTGGAGGATCTAGGAAAGTGTTTCTTCTGCGATTTATGTGCTAATAAAGTTTGCCTTTCAATGAGAGTAAGTCTTTGTCCTGACTTTTGTTTATCCTCTAATGCTTGTATGGTGACTTCCTCAGCTGGTGTTGTATTTCCTAAAGAGTCTGCTCCTGATGATAGGTTAGTTTTTGGATGGGGGGTTTTTATGAATCTACCTTGATTGTCTCTAAATCTAGGCATAAATGAACATGATTTCTAAATCTATGTTTTTGCTCGTTTTTGTTTATTGATTTTTTTTTTCTTTTTAAATCCTTTAAGTACGCCTCCCCGGCAACGGCGCCAAAATGTAGTGTCCTATCTAGGGTGCTAGATTAGGCTATATTTATTATCGACCAGGATTAGTAAACTTCGAGGCATGCGTCTACAATCTATAGAAATAAAGGATTCCTAACTAAGTGTTCGTGATGGTAGGTTACATAACTTCTATACGGAAGGTTGAGGTATGCTCCCTATCACCTGGACACTCAGGTCACTCAATTCATCTACCTATTCTAAAAACACTGTGTATTACTTAAACCAAGATTTCAATCCCCTTACGAGGATACTGTGCATAAAACCCATGTTCAGTGAACACTCAGCATTCAATGTTTATCATTCATGAAAGATTGAAATATACTAAAATCATAAGCACACTTAAAATTCAAATATATGAGAAACAGGGTTCATGAAGATGCTCTTAAAAATAACGAAAGATCAGATCCCTTACAGGATACAATTCAACGATCTCAGCGATGAATCCTTCAAGCTACCATCATAAACATTACTCATACGAATTTCTAATTAAATCAACGAAAGCATAAACTGAACTCTAATCACTGTGCATACTATTGAATATTCAGAAGTTGCAAATGAAATAAAATGACAGTATACCCGTTCCATGCAGGGCCCGTCCGCGTTTCAAAGGTATACTGGACTGTGCTCAAGCAACTATAGAATCAACGCAACGATGAAATCGTGACTGCAACCGTGTTTTTGGTATTAAGTTCAAAAGCTCTGTTTTCAAAATGATACAATGATAACCACTAACTGACAACACATAACTGTGTTTACATATGTTTTTACAATGTTTACATTTCGGAATGAATGTACATTCGTGATGCGGCTGTTGCCGCTTTTGCTATGGCATAGTTTTTAAGTTGTTTCCATTCTGAACCGATTTCAAAAAGGAGCAAAACTAAATCGGTTTAGAACCCTATGCTGTTGCTTCTTTTGTCGCCAACATGCTGTGCTTTGACTGTCATTGACCGTGCCTTCAGGAGCGTTGGTTCTGCTGTAGGATAGGTGTTCGTCCATGCTTGTACATTCTATATTTCATCCCTACCCTTTTCTTTAGCTTAGCTGTCATGCCATATGTCAAACAATAAACCAATTACAGGATGTTGCAACTTCCTGTAGTCTTTTTATCAAAAATCCTTAATTCTTTAACATAAAACTCATAAATCAATTCTAATGTATTTAACAACTATAATACTGTTAACTAATCAATTTCAAGGGGTCTAAGAGATGTATGAAGGAAAAAGGTAGGCAAACGATGTGTTTGAAGAGGAAAAAGGAGGTCAAGGAATGGTACCAACACTCATGCACCATGATTGCTCCCTCCTACATATTATTTACCCAAGTGTGTGCTTCCCTTTTATTACTAACCCTTGTACCATGGCATGTGATCCAGGTTGCCCCATTTCATTCCCTACTCCATTCCATCATTATACCACATGCCACCACCATTTGAAGGATGTACCACAGACATAAAACCCCCTTTAGAGGTAGAAACCACCTAATAGGATGCTTGGTTAGCCTATTTGGAGATGGGAGACATTAACACATGCCAAAGCCCACTCTGGAAGGACATGCCATTATGAAGTGCTCACTTTTTATCCATGGTTTATAAACTCTTTTACTTGATTTATTTAATGACTTGGTGTGTCGGAAAGCATGGGACACATTGAATCTTATGCAGGATTACATGTGGTTTCCATTTGGGTTTGGTCTCCCTATATGGGGTCTTAACCCAGAGGGCTACATTGGCACATGTAGTGTGTGTATAGAGAGCCATGGACCTCCACAACAACAAACAACTCTCCATGGATCCCCACATCCATTTAGTGAGTGCTTGTGGTTCACTTATTGGACGAGGAAGATGCACCTGATCCATCATGCCCAATTGGCTTCAAAGTTGCACCATACAATTGACAGATGATCTAGGACTTTCACAATGACGTGACATCACCTACACCATCATCTTATTCCTTGCAGGTGATATACAAACATCTTCAATTTGTTTGGAAACCCATGTGGACATTTGTGTGCCCCCACATGTCATTTGGAGCACTACAAGTTATTACAAGGGGTTAACCCCTTGTCCACTGCTTTTGGCATTTCAACTACACATTATGCACATATGGACTCCATTAGGCCTCCTCCAAGGCCTAGCGACATGCACTATTTATTATTTGACCTCTTGAGAGACTTATTCTTTTGTTTATGAGCTAGTTTGGTGGGCTTGTCACCAGAAGTTAGTTATTTTGGACATTATTTTATTGTAGGGGCTAATGTAGGCCTAATTATCTAAATCAAACTCATTAGAAGTGTATAAATATAAGTGATGTGAATTCATTTTAGCATCATCACTTTGGACTGGAACTTTTCTCTCTCTTGAGATTTTCACACTTTTCTAGAGGATGAATGGGAGCTTTATGGATGAATTTTGATGTATGGATATTGGTCTATCCTTGGAGCTTCTCTCTTATCAATTGTGAATGGTTGGATATATTTTGTTACATGTAAGTAGATGATTTTAATGCTATTATTGTTTTACTTTGTCATATACATTGGACTAGGATTTTCGTTTTCCTAGGGCTAATTGTTGCATGCATTTAATTCTTAAAATTCCGAAAATTTGTCTCTAGTATAACATCTCTCAATGTATGGGCCATGTAATATGAACAAAATCTCCTAGGGGTAATTCTATCAAAGAATTTGACATTGATAAGCCATTTCCTTTGTACATCGAAGTATAAAAGCTGCAAGATTTCTTTTCCTTGACCTAGAAGGTTAGCGATGTGATCTTGAGGCCTCCTTGACTAGGAATCAAGTAATCCTACTCATATTCATCATAGACTCCATTCTCCCAAAGATTAAGGCACTAATCTACCAAAAGGCAGTCACCAAAAATCACATTCTTTCACCTCCTTCCAAGTCTAGCCAAGTTGGGGTACCTAGGGCATCAATTTCCCGACAAGCTAGCCCTTCAAAAAGTTCGATTTCCTGCGTTGACCTTTCCTCAAGCTCTCCTCTAATTTTGAATCCATTCCGATAGTGGAGTTGGGAGAAAAGCTAAGCCCTATCTCTGGGATCAAAACTTGCCTTAGCATCCCCAAGGGTAGTAATTCAAAGGGTCAAATTAACACCTTCAAGTGAAATTTCTTTCTTTGATCCTTTCCCACCTTCTCTAGGGTAAAAACATCATTGGTTTCAATACGCATTCCCCTTGTTCTAGACCGGGTCCACTGGATCTCATGTGGTCCCATTCCTATGAAAAGACAATTCTTCAAGAGCCATCCAGAATACCAATCACAATAAGGATTTTAGGGATTGGGAAGCTCCTTTATAAGTCATATCCCATAAACCTAACCCTTGAATCCTCCTTTCCTTTCCCTAGAAGACTTTGCACCTTGTTTAGGAAGCAAGCAAGCCTTATCCTTCTTACTCCTCCAGGAAAGGGATAGTTGGGGTCACTCCATATCATTTCATTGATGACTCCATAATATATTGGGTCTTCTCCCATTGGTGAAATTTCGTAAATAGAAAGGAGCCTTAACTGAGGTGGCAGTGAGCTAAGTCTCCATTTGTTGCCCCTGGCCTAGCATTTTCCCTTTTGGGATTTCCCCATAGGTCCCCTGCTAGTTTGAGCAGTAGCATTTTAACACCGTTTATGAGGAACGAAACGTGTGTTTGTTCCCCATATGACAAATTGCATTAGGGGAGATTTGAGGTCTAAAATGGGCCTCCTAATGAAATTATAAAATAATAGTGGAAATAATAAAGCAAGATTAGATTACATCATCAAATTTTAGAGGAAAAAAATAAAAAACTATTTTTTCAACTCGTTTTTTCAACTTGTCTCCCTATGGTTTTACTCAAATTTTGAGTGGAAACACGTTGGATGTAGAATTTGATTCCTCATCCAAGGAGTACCCATGTTGCATACTTTCGATGGAACCTGCTATATGAAAAATGACAAATACATGAAAAACGAGATTTCAATCATGCTTTTTCATGTATTTTTCATTTTTCGTGTAGTAGGGTCCATCAAAAGTATGCAACATGCGTATTCCTTGGATGATGAATTAAATTTTGCATCCAAAGAGTACTCCTACTCAAAATTTGAGTAAAACATTAGAGAGAAAAGTTTAAAATACATGTTGAAAAAGTAGTTCTATTATTTTATTATTTTTTAATCTTTTTATTTTTTACTCCAAAAATGGTGAATCATCCCCCATGGTTGACATCATCATCTTGAATCCTATTGGTTATTATAAAGTTTGTTTTGTTTGTACATTTTTCTTAAGAGGCCTATTTTAGACCTCAAAATTCCCCTAATGACATATCATTATTGGTGATTCCATTGGAAGAACGAAGCCCTAGTTCTTCATTGAACTTTAAGGTCGATGATTGTAGGGTGAAGTAAACATTTTTCTAGGCATATTTAAAATCAACATGGTGACTCCTACATAATTTACATGTATACCTGAAGTAGGGTGTCTTTCTTTGATGATTTTCCCGCTTTGGACATCGCTAGCGTCCCTGGGCACCCCAATCATGTCACAGGAAGGATGGTACATGGAGTACCTGTGTTTGATGGTGACCCAAGCTCCACAATTGACCATGTGGAAAGATTTAATACACATACTTCAAAGGAGAAATTGGTCCACCAGGATGTCCTTATGTTGTTATTCTTTAGTTCTCTTTATGGTCATAGCTCATGGTTGCAAAATCACGAACCTAGGAGCATCTCATTTATTGAGGAGTTTGTTGATGACTTTCTTATGCATTTTCAAGTATACCCTGCATTTAGCATTCAAGAGGAAGGATTCATCGAGCATCATCAAGACCTTGAGAATCTAAGTGATGAATGGGAAGATGAGTCCTCCTTAGGTCCACATGATGAAATAATGATTTTTAGAACATGTGTGTTCAGAAGGATGAGTCCATGGAAAGTGAAGTTGAGACTAACCTTACCTTTCTCAAAGATATTACTCTCGATGAATCTCCTTTTGAGAACCTTGAAGAAGGTGACCCCATTAGCCCCTTGGAAGATGACATTGAAGATTACTTCCACATTGAAAAGAAGAAATGGGAAATTGTTGGTCCTCAATTTGATTGTTCTCCCATTTATGACACCGACAAGGAAGCTGAGGTTGAGAATGGTCTCCCCTTTCTCTTAGGCATTATATGACATATCCATCAATACCCATGAGAAGAAGGATCATTATTTTCCCTTACATGAAAAGGATGATTTTGAGGAGGAAAAACCCATTGAGTATAATACTTCACCCTCCCCTTTGCCTTATCGTTTTGTTCATCACTTCAAGTCTCCCACAAGTGATTCCCTCGCCCCTTCTGAGTATGGTGTTAAGGAAGAACCCCTCATTGAATACACTTCATCTTCATTGACAACCCTCAAGGTCATGATCAATTTATAATCCCCCCTTTTCGGTATGATCATCATGCGAAACCTACTCGTGTTTTTCCATCTCATTAGTCTCACTTGCCCATTAATCATAATCCTATAGAGGCCATAAAATATGACATAAATGATAAGGACCATAATGGAAATAATATGCCCGAGGTTGCCATCTATCAAAAGTTTATGAGCCTAATCATTGACATCTCTATATTTTGGCTAAAAGAGAGGACCTCATGGACTAGATTACATCATTTCCTTTCCTCTTCTCTCGTGATCATCCACGTGTGGGAATTCTATTTTATTAACTCCCACTGGCCTTATCATCCATGTGATTTTGTCCACATTTGCTTTGGCATTTGCTACATGACTAATCATATAGGCTGACATATTTATATTGATTTGACGATATGTTGGTTGCACTGACTTTATGATTACACTTAGTATTAGTTTTGTACCATATGAATGTTAGGATAGGATGCATGGCATGCCGATTTTCGCATTAGAACTAATGACATATGATATTTCTCATGGTAGATTAGCTGCATTTAGATTAAAATTTGCATATTTTTATTTTTTTGTTGATTTTACGGCCTAACACTAAGCATGGGTGATCATAAGACACCATAAAAACATGTTGCCTCATGGGTTTAGTATTTCATATGTGCAGGTAACAGGTCTACGATAACCAAGAGATTGTTGGTGTTCGCATGACCTCTGATTCGAATAGAATTTCCCACTTTTTCGTGAGATCATGTCCTAGTTAGAGCCAAATGTTACCCACCATTTTGTGAGTGACATCCCTAGGACAAAAATTTTCTCCGTGATGGTCCTTAGCTAGCTGCTCCTCGCAGCCACCAATTAGCTCTATGTTCCATTTTACGCCCACTTGAGCCAGCCATGTGGTCCCTCACACATTTGTCATGATCGTATGTTTGAGGGTGGGCCTCCCAAGCCTAAAGGTATGCCTTGTTATTTGGTAATTGAGTATTCTAGTTTTTTTATCATGGAAACTTTGGGCATGGATTAACGGGGTGATTCAGCGGAGAGAGTGATCTAGGCCTGTGCTCTTGTCCCCTAGGTCTCTTTTGGGATGTTAACCTACACTCTTGTCCTGTGGGATCTCTTTTACTGACCTATTGGTTTTAGGGATAGTACTACATGGGAAACCCTAATTTTGGTTGTGTGGTCCGACTCCCTGATTCACATATATTATTCCCCTTCCGCTCATTACACCTCCAATAATCGATCCTCCCTCATGGGTCTGTATTCCTCCATTGGGTCCACATAGGTTTAGTCATCTCGTCCCCTTGCCCCACATCTTGGGTCGGGCCTAGAATGATGCCCGAAGGTTTATGCAACTAAAAGAAAAAGAAAAAGCATAATTGGCCACATTCAACAGGTAATTGTACCACAAAATGCAAAATATGACTAGGACAAAAGCATTTAGCTTGTGTGAAAAATCCATGACAAGCTCTACCCCATTCCATGGCCATCACAATGGTTCCTACATTGCCCTTGATGAGCCTCCTTTATCATTCAGGAACCCATGATTGTCCCAACCCCTGATGGGCAGTGAACTGCCCCACCTTATAAGGGGGTATCCACTGATATACTTTACACATCATGCTCTCATTACGTAGAGCCTCGAGCAGCTAACCAAAGAAAATCATAAAAAGGAAAGAGGCATATGAAGAAGGGTGGAAAAATAAAGGTTAGGGTAACTCATGCACCACGATTTCTCCCTCTTGCACATTATTTACCCAAGTGTGGGCTTCCTTTTATTAGCTACCCTTGTATCTAGGTTGCCCCCCTTTCATTCCCTCCTCTACTCCACCATTATGCCACATGCCACCACCATTTGAAGGATGTACCATGGGAGACATTAGCACATGCCAAAGCCCACTCTGGAAGGGCATGCCATTATGAAGTGCTCACTTGTTATCCATGGTTTATAAAATCTTTTATTTGATCTCTTTAATGAATTGGTGTGTTGGAAGGCACGGGACACATTGGATCTTATGCAGGATTACATGTGGTTTCCATTTGGACTCCATTAGGTCTCCTCCGAGGCCCAACGACATGCACTATTCATTATTTGACCTCTTGAGAGACTTATTCTTTTGTTTATGAGTTAGTTTGGTGGGCTTGTCACCAAAAGTTAGTTATTTTGCACATTATTTTATTGTAGGGGCTAATGTAGGCCTAATTAGCTAAATCAAACTCATTAGAAGTGTATAAATACAAGTGATATGAATTAATTTTAGCATCACTTTGGATTGGATCTTTTTTCTCTCTTTATATTTTTCGCACTTTTTTTGAAGGATGAATTAGAGCTTTATGGATGAATTTTGATGTGTGGACATTGGTCTATCTTCTCTTGGAGCTTCTCTCTTGTCAATTTTGAATGGTTGGATATTTATTGTTACATGTAAGTACAAGATTTTAATGTTATGCTTGTTTTACTTTGTCATATACATTGGATTTGGATTTTCGTTGTTCTAGGGCTAATTGTTGGATGCATTTACTGTTTAAAATTGCAAAATTTTGCCTCTATTATAACATCTCTCAATGTATGGACCATGTAATATGAACAAAATCTCCTAGGGGTAATTCTATCAAAGAATTTGACCTTGATAAGCCATTTCGTTTGTACATCAAAGTATAAAAGCTGCAAGATTGCTTCTTTTTAACCTAGCAGGTTAACAATGTGATCTTGAGGCATCCTTGACTGGGAATCAAGTAATCCTACTCATATTCATCATAGACTCCATTCTCCCAAAGATTATGACACTGATATACCAAAAGGTGGTCACCAAAAATCACATCATTTCACCTCCTTCCATGTCTAGCCAAGTTGGGGTACCTAAGGCATCAATTTCCTGACAAGCTATCTCTCCAAAAAGTTCAATCTCCTAGTGTCTCCTCTGCTGGCCTTTCCTCAAGCTCTCCAATTTTGAAGCCATTCCGACGACGGAGTTGGGAGAAAAGTTAAGCCCTAGCTCCAGGATCAAAACTTGCCTTAGCATCCCCAAGGGTGGTACCTCGAAGCATCAAATTAACACCTCAAGTGAAATTTCTTTCTTTGATCCTTTCCCCACCTTGTCTAGGGTAAGATCATCATTGGTTGATATACTCATTCCCCTTGTCTTAGAGTAGGTCCACTTGGTCCTGTGTGATCCCATTCCTCTTAAAAGACAATTATTCAAGAACCATCCGAGATACCAATCACAATAAGGATTTTAGGGATTGGGAAGTTCCTTCATAAGTCATATCCCATAAAATTAACCCTTGAATTCTCCTTTCCTTTCCCTAGAAGACTTTGTACCTTGCTTAGGAAGCAAGCAAGCCTTATCCTTCTCATTCTTCCAAGAAAGGGATTGTTTGGGTCACTCCATATCATTTCATTGAATTATCGTTCATCGATGACTCCATAATATACCGAGTCTCCTCCCATTGGTGAAAGTCCGTAAATAGAAGGAAGCCTTAGCTGAGTTGACAATGGGCTAAGTCTCCATTTGTTTCCCTTGGCATAACATTTTCCCTTTAGGAATTCCCCCCTAGGTCCCCTGTTAGTTTGAATTGATATACTCATTCCCCTTGTCTTAGAGTAGGTCCACTTGGTCCTGTGTGATCCCATTCCTCTTAAAAGAAAATTATTCAAGAACCATCCGAGATACCAATCACAATAAGGATTTTAGGGATTGGGAAGTTCCTTCATAAGTCATATCCCATAAAATTAACCCTTGAATTCTCCTTTCCTTTCCCTAGAAGACTTTGTACCTTGCTTAGGAAGCAAGCAAGCCTTATCCTTCTCATTCTTCCAAGAAAGGGATTGTTTGGGTCACTCCATATCATTTCATTGAATTATCGTTCATCGATGACTCCATAATATACCGAGTCTCCTCCCATTGGTGAAAGTCCGTAAATAGAAGGAAGCCTTAGCTGAGTTGACAATGGGCTAAGTCTCCATTTGTTGCCCTTGGCATAACATTTTCCCTTTAGGAATTCCCCCCTAGGTCCCCTGTTAGTTTGAACTGTAATAGGCATGATTCGTGGAAAACATTATGCACCTTGATTTCTTCTGATTTTTTGTCATTCGCAGATTATTCTTGAGAGCCTTGAGGATCTCTTGGCTCTCAAGGATCCAATCTCTAGCCCCTGGGGCTCTATTGTCCCCAAAAATCATTTCAGTGAATGAAAGTGCATCATAACCATAAAAGGCACAGAAACAAGACATATTGATCAACATATGGTAAGTGGTGTTGTAGCAGTACTCTCCCAAGTGCAACCACTTCACCCATGCGCGATCCTTCCCTATCACATAGTTGTGCAAATATCCTTCCAACCACTTGTTTTCAATCTCCATCTTATTAAATTTCACATTGCTCAATATTGTTTCAATTACTTTAACCCAGTTCAATTCTTCAATTAGCAATAATACCAATTAGTATTTCCAATCATAAATAGTAATTGAAGATTGAACAATAAATGCAATGACAAAGGAGACAATCAACACATCAACAAGAGACACCAAATTTGGTCAAAGACTAGGGAAAAACCTCACAAGGAGGAAAACCCTTTGAAAATTCTTCTTTTATTAGATTGTCATAAAATGTTCAACAAAGAGTACAATGAGCCCAATACAAAAGCATCCAACAAAATCATCCCAACAATATTTAGAAATATGTTCCTAGCATCAATATAGATTAGAGACAACTTTTCATGTCTGCGGTCAAATGTCAAATTTTAGCCTTAGAGCCCAACTACACGGAGGAAGAAGGATGCATGTGGTTGAGAGCTTCCAACCACACCCTTGAACTTGCAAGCCTACTGTTACAACCAAAAATTTCTTTTGACGAGCCTACGGTTGTGCCCCAAAAACCCTAGAAAGCATGCGAGCTTCAGACCTTGTATTTTCTGACCTGTACGAACCACTTTCCTCGACCCAGCCTCAAGCCTTTACAAACCAATCAATGAAGAAGAGAAGAAGATGATGCTTGGTGATGTCCAAATTAGCTTGAGGTCACTTGTATTTATAAGCTTCCAAGGGTGACCAATTTCCTATTAGGGCCGACCTGTCCAAATGTGCATATGTGGGCTTTTCTTCATAAGTACACTTTCCCTTATCCAAATTGAGTGCTTCAATAGTCAAAATTGGTCCTCTTGAAAAGAGGAATCTAGTCCTATGGTTGGAATTTTTCATTGCGCTGCCAAATTAACACGTTTGCCCATTTGTTAGAGGGAGGTAACTAGTGCTCGGAGTGAGCTCTATACCCACCAACCTGAATAGCTCTTGCCAAAACGCCCCCATGAACTTGCTGTCCCGGTCACTAATGATGGTCTTTGGAAGACCATGCAGCCTAAACACCTCCCGAAAGAACAACTCTACCTTCTATGAGGTTGAAGACTTGAATGAAATAATGAAGAAATCGGTGAACTTGGTCAACCAATCTACCACCATATAGATGCAATCATGCCCCTACAACTGGGAGCCCTATGATGAAATCCATGGACACGCTCTCTCTGGAATAGGGAGAGGTTGTAGTAGACCTACTGAGTGTGTTGGATCTCCCTTCTTCTTACAAACCACACACTCTTTCACATGCCTCAACACAACCCCCTTGAGACTTCTCCAAGAGAAACGCTCCCTTATGGCCCTGTATGTTTTGAGGAATCTGGGGTGTCCTTCCAGAGGTGAATCATGGGCTGATTGCATAATCCTCTCTTTGAGCTATGACCCTATAACCAAGTAAATCATGTCCTTATAATATATCACATCATCCATCACTTAGTACCCATCATCTCCAAATGTTCCATCTAGTATCTTGCAGGCTTGTCAGTCCTTGGAATACTCTATCAAGAGTTGCGCCCTCCAGTCCTAAGTAATATCCATCATAGATAGTGTCGTGGGCCTCCTAGATAGGGAAGATGCCACTATGTTTTGCTTTCTTTTGAAATATTTTATCTTCAAGTCATAAGCTTAGATCTTGCTGACCCACTTTTGTTGTCTCTCTTGAAGTTCATTCTGCTCTAGAAAGAATCAAAGATTGTAGTGATCACTCTTCACCTTGAACCTGTTGCCCACTAGGTACTGTCGAAACTTAGCTAGCACATGCATTATAACCCGCCTCTCCTTATCATAAATAGAGTATAATCACTCATAGTCATAGATCTTCCATCTCTCGTATGCTATGGGATGACCTTCCTCCATCAACACTGCCCCAATGCCCTCGCCTGATGCGTCACACTCCAATACAAAGGGCTGTGAGAAATCCAGTAATGCCAAAACTGGACAAGTACTCATCACCACATTGAGGCGCTCAAAAGCCTCCTACACTGCGTCTGACCAACTAAATGCCCCCTTCTTCTTGAGGTCTGTAAGGGGTGCAACAAGCTGAGAAAATCCCCTCACAAGCCCCTGTAATATGTGCATATGCCTAAGAATCCCCTCAGCTTCGTCACATTCCCAAGCATAGGCTAGTCAAGGATGGCACAAATCTTCTCCTGGTGGATTCTGACCCCATACTCACCTATCACGTGCCCTAGATATAATATCTCAGTCAACCCAAATTCGCACTTGGACATCTTGGCATAAAACTTCTACTCCTCCAAGATGCTCAAGACCTCTTCCAAGTGTTGCAGATGCTCCTCACATGTCCTGCTGTAAATGAGTATATCGTCGAAAAACACTAAAACAAACTTGCGCAGTGGATTGCAGAACACGTGGTTCATGCATGACTAAAATGTGGCCGGTGCATTGGGGAGCCCAAAAGGCATCACCAAGAACTCGAAGTGCCCATAGTGGCACTTGAATGTGGCCTTAGGAAGGGATGTTCTACTCTCTCACCCAAATCTGATGGTACCTCAAACACAAGTCAATCTTAAAGAAGTACTTGGATCCTCTAAGCTCATCCATCCACTCATTAATGTGAGGTATTGGGTACCTATTCTTTAGAGTCTTCTTGTTCAAGGCCCTGTAGTCAATACGCATACAGAGGGTCCCATATTTCTTCTTCACCAACATTACTAATGAAGCAAAAGGGCTAGTACTAGGCTTGATGTGCCCCAATGCAAACAAGTCCTTGATCTCATCCTAGTACGCATTGGGATGCCGATAAGGAGCAATGATCACTTGCATGTATGCCCTCCTCCAACTCAATATTGTGCTCAAACCTATGATATGGTGGCCTGCCTAGAGGAATCTCCCCAAAAACTGCCTAATGTCTCTATAAAAGCGTAAGGATATTTGGGTGTGGCTGCCATGTCTGAGAACCTGTCTTCAATATCTTAAGATCTACTACCCACTTTATATCCCCACGCCATAATTCGACCTCCATATGATGGGTTGATACTATTTGTGGTGGGTAAGAATGCATGCCCCTCACATGACTAGCTTCTCACCTGGTCTAGTAAACTCCATCTCCAATTTCCTCTAATCAGTGGTGACTCATCCTAGTGAATACATCCACTAGACACCCATCACCACATTGGTGTTTGGAGCATCAACCACAAAGAAATGATCAATCACACAATAATTCCCCATAGTCAAGGTCATACTAGGGACATATCTTGTGCACTGCATAGTCTTGCCTCCTGGCACCAACACCGAAAATCCCTCAAATGTTTTTGTGTGTATGCCTCTTTGCACCACCATCTGAGCATTAATAAAATTATGGGTAGCCCCACTATCAACTAATACTTAAACACGTTGTCCCTTCATTGTGCCCCTAATATGTAGTGTTAGATACTTCAGAACTCCCTGAAGTGAAGTAATAACCCCTCCAGTAGGTAGCATCGAGCCTCCTCCTTGAGGTGCTGGTGGTGGTCCATTGCCCATGGACTGGGGTCCTCCATCTCCTACGTCCACCTTTTGTTCAATCTCATCCTTAGGTTTACTATCTGTGTACACCTCAATGTAATAGGCCTTGCCCTTGGTGCATTTGTGCCTTGATGCCCACGACTCTTGGCACGTGAAACATAACTTCCTCCTTCAGAGGTCCCCTCCTAGTCTCATCATCGAGCCGACCATGCCAAACCTCCCCATGTGTCTGTCTAGCATCTCTCCTCCCTTGGGGAGAAGTGGGTTTAGTGGGTAGAGGAGCCCTGGTCTTGGGCATTGCGACAATCATATCCCTGGTCCTAGAGATGGCATCCATCAATGTCGTGGGCTTATAAACCCTCACCCATCCACGTAGGGGATCAACCAACCCCTCTACAAACAAGATAATCAAGTAGGCCTCCAAAATGTTTGTAACCATCATGATCAACCTCTCAAACTATGATATATAAGCCTCTAGATTGTTAGTCTGTCTCAGGTGTGCCAACTCTTTGAAGTGTAGCTTAGGGTCCTTCCTATCAAACCTCTTAATCAACCTCCTAGTAAACTCTATGTAAGAGGTGATGTGGATATGCCCTAGTGTAATCAGGCCATGATACCACCATTCTTGTGCATCTCCCTCCAAATGCAGGGTGGAAAACCAAATAGCATCAGTCTCCCACGTGGGATTCAAATGGAGGTAGGTGTCCAACTTATGAACCCATGCTCTAGCTGAACTCTTGGTTGAGCCATCATAATTGGAAAGTGTGACCTTCCCTCCTATCTTTTGTACCTCTTGGTTATGTTGTCCCACTCTATAAGATGTTCCCTCTCTAGCGTTGTGTCTTTCCCTGAGGTGGATGAATTCCCCATAGGACATGACTCTCCGAATCCTGGGCTCTAGCCCCTCATACTCATTAATCCCTATCTCAAGTGAGTTCACCAAATCTGCAACAAGTTTTGGTTCTCTCTCCCTCTCTAGCTCATCCACAAAGTGTGGCATAGTAGGTCAGCTGGCCTGGCCACGCAAGGGAGTGTGGGGTCGTTGAAACACGCACTCATGCGAGTGGTTTCCTTCTCCTGCTCTAGAACTCCCATCTCCATTATGATCTGGCCACTGATGGTTATGTACTTCTAGGCCCATCATCTGTTGCATCATGTCCATCATGAGTTGGCCCTGTCTCAACATCTATTGGTTCACTCTCAATAGCTCATACATAACCTAGTTCTAGCCCTCTTGCCTTGGATGCTTGTCACCCTCTCGACCTTCCATGTATGCTCTTTTGTTGTCAAGCTCAGTGTCTAAAAGGGGGTCAAGCCCTCCTTCTCTACCATGACCTCTTCCTCTACCTCTTCCTCGGTCTCTCTGAAATACAGCACCCTGGTATCTAGGTGGAATCACTTGCTTCCTTCTCCCACAGTGGCCAAGAACATGCTCTGATACCACTATAATATTTCTAACTGGAATCCAACAGTGAATAGCAAAAAACATGTAACATGAACATCACCCAAAAATTGCATGCACACACAAATTTCAAATACACAAATAATGACACCAAAAACTGGGTCATTTTATTAAGTGTTTGAGTTGAATAAGTACACTATAGTCAAGAAACAAGAACTTGTGATTGCTACAACAAGCAGAGCAAAACCCAGGTTGTGAATAAATTGCCCAATTGTTGGAAATTATGCACACCATATATTTGTGTTGACCCAGAATTTGTTGCTACTGTTGCTGGAAGGAAACTAAAAAATCTCCCTCTATAGTGCTCAAAAACTCCTAAAATTGCTGCTAGTGCTTCTCCTCGATCAAATCCACAAAACCAAGGGAATCAGCCCCAATCCAAAACCCTAGAAAACCCACAAAATGGGGCGTATGACTCAACTTCACCACCTGTACGCACTACCCAAATTTGTTGTAGAATACCTCAGGAAATTAGCCACAACTTCCCTCAATTTTCTCCTACAAACTTCTCCACCAAACCTCCTTATGTTGAAGAATGTAACTAATGTCGGTCTTCATAATTATATTTGAGTCACTATGTAATGTAATGTATTTGTCAAAAGAAAGAAAAAGAAATTTTATTATTAAAGAAATTGACATATTAAGGCATGGGTTTCATGCTTGGGTCAACTGTTTTTAGGTCAAAGCCTCCATTGCAGGCTTCAAGGGTTTATGCCAAGTGTCATTATGCATATCATATTGTAAAAGACCCTTCTTGGGATTTATTTGTCAAGAAAAAAAATTATTTTAATGTAAAATAGATCAATTAAGCCTCCTCCACTAAGTCGGCCTCAAGAAAGGACAAATTGGTCTCAACAAGGGAATTCAACCTCATAGAGTCACTATATAAAGGCAACAACTTGACCTCATTTGATACACTCACTCAACAAGTTCGAATTGCAGCAACTGGAAGCGGAAAGATTATGAAATTCAAGAGGGAAAGGGATAACAAAGGAGAATGAGGTCATCATCTAGCTAAGGAAGTCGAAATTTTCTATCTTGTCTCACATGTGTGAAGGAACTAAAGCTGCAAAAAGGCCAAAATTGCAGTCTTGAAGCTGGGCCGAAATTCTGATGCAATAGGGTCGAAAATTTGTCCTTGATGCAGTGGATCTTTGAAGGTTGGAAGAACAGTTTGAGGGTTGACTTGGTGGAGGAGGAAGGTCTTTTGGTCTACGTTCTTGGTCTATCTCAATTTGAATCTGCTAAAGGAAGAGTTCTGACGGGGTTTTCCCCAATAAAGGGGGTTTAGCCTTGGCTGAGTGCCTAATTTTGGTGTCGCCGATCTTCATGTTTTTGCTTTGATGATTGCTTGATGAAAAAAAAGATAAAAGAAGAACATAAAGAAGTTAATAATAACATAATAATATCACAAGTAATTATCAACATAAGAAAATATTTTTGCCTTTTTTATTTTCTAACATGGTATCAGAGCTAAGGTGAAGAAGAAAGAAAAAGGCACATTGAAGATTTACTGAAGAAAAAGGGATCAAACAAAGGTCATTAAGGAAAATGACTATATAAGAGAAGCCTATTGTCTACAAGAAGTTAGAACTATGTCAACTTCAATGAAGGGAGAAAACAAGCTAGAAGGAGCCTCTAACTATAATAGGCCATGGAAAAAAATTTGAATATTGTTCAAGCAAAAGTTAAGAAGCCTACTGATGAAGTAGATAAAGAGAAGTTTATAGAAACTAAAATCTTGGAAATGGATGTAATAGTGGATGGAGTTAAGGACAACCTAATCCCATACATATCCAACATAGGTTTCGCTCGACGAATATATGAGGCCCTGTCCAAGTTATTCACCATCAAGAACATTTGTCAAATAGTAAGCCCCAAGAATGAATTAAGAACTATTAAGATGAAGAAAGATGATATTGTATCATCCTACTTTATAAGGATATATAGAATCAGAGATGTACTCCAAGCAATAGATGAAGTTGCACCAGAAAAGGAGCTCGTAGTTACTTCTCTTCTAGGACTACCAAAATATTGGAGTACTTTTGCATCAGGAATTAACAATTGTAAGAATACTCCAACATTTGAACAAATGTGGAATGCATGCAGTCAAGAAGAAGCCCGAATATCATTATTAAAAAACAAGAAGGAAGATGAAGAAGAAAATACCTCTAATTCCTATTTTGCTCATCACAAGAAAAAGGGAACCTTCAAGAAGTTCAAAGTACCAAAGAAGAAACTTGCCCTATTCAAAATCTGATGTTACAACTTTCATAAGATGGCTCATTACAAGAATCAATGTCCTAAGAATCCAAGGAATAAGAAGAGAGATAAGGAAAAAGAAAATAATACTGAAGAAGAATAAGACTGGAGAATCGGAAGTCAAGGACTAATACTACTAAGTCCTTTATTACATATCCTTCTTAGTCTTGTATTGTCTTCCTTTATATTTTGATTTCTAGAATTTGTAGGTCTAATATGTCTTGTTAGAACACTTTTGAATTATTTTGATATAGGTATCCCTCGAGATGGGATTAAGAGGGAGCCCTTGCCATTTTACAAAAGATAAGTATGTTGTTCTTTGTCTCCTCTTTTATGTTTGGTTTCACTCATACCAAGATTTGTTGGTATTGTATGCTAATAAGCTTTTTATTTATATTTTCCTTGGTTAGGAAAGCTTGTTGGATGCTCAAAGTGTATGGAGGAGACTTCAAAAGATAGAGTTGAAGCATGGAAAAAAATTGTTACAAAGGAAGCCCTTTAAGAAATAATGTCCTACAAGGTTTGTTAAAGAACAACTCAAGATATGTCTTAGATTACAAGTTCTGCTACAAGGTTCTCTTCATAGAAAAGGTATGTTCATTTTCTTTTGAAATTTGCTTTACATTACTGACATTGTTATGTCTAAGGTTTTGAATCTTAAAGATTCTTGTTAGGGTGATTAATCATTAGATTGAATCTACCCTCGTCATACTATTATTTTGATCATTCTTGTGAAACTCTAACCTTTAGGGTTCACTATAAAACCCTAACTTCTTGATGCTAAGGGTATGTCTATAATGTTGAAACCCTAGTTCTCTTAGGGTTGTTGATAAAGTCTAGAAATCCTATTCCTTTGATGTTTAGGTTTTTGGTATTGTTATGATAGAAACCTTAGTTCTTTAGGGTTAGTTGTTAATGTCTAAGTTATGTATTGAAACCCTAGATCTTTAGGGTTTGGTGAATTAGGGTTCATGAAAAAAACCCCTATAACATTTATAGTAAGATCCTAGGAATGAAACCCTAGGTGTATATTTGTCTGTTTGATCGAAACCCTAGTCTGGTCGAAATTGTTGTATATCTAACTTTGATGTATTAGTATTTTTGAATATGCGAGTATGCTAACTTAATTGTTGATACTCATGTCTTGATTTGTAAAATCTAGGGTTTGTAACAAAGCCCTAGTAAACACTGATATTATAGGACTAGATGATATTAGTGATATGGTTTTGATGATGAAAATCTAGGGTTTGGAACAAACCCTAGTAAAGTTTGTCATAGAGTTTATTGTTGAAACCTTAGATGTATAGTAGAATTGTTATTTTCTTGAATTGTTGATATCTAAGGCCTTTGTGTCTCGAAGATGGAGTCTAGGGTTTATGACAAAACCCTTGCAAGAATTTAAAGTTTAGTATGTAAAAGATGTATCTCTTATTGATTATGAACCTAACTAGGCTTAAGTATTTGGTGTCTAAAGTTTGAATGTTTGAATGCTTCCATTATAGTAATATGATTTAGTGAACTTCATGCTTTTGTATATTTGTACTTTGTTGTACTTGTTATTAAGGTTTTGCAGGTACATGATCTTCAAGATGTTGAAAATGTTTGTAATTGAAGATAAGCAAGATGAAGCAAGCTATAAGAATGATGATGATCAAGATAACCTTGATGCCATGAGAAAGAATGAAGCATTGAAAGGTTGAAGAAGGAAGCTATTGATCTCCCCAAGTTGAGAGGGAGCCTGGATAGAAAGGGTACATCTCCCCAATTGAGAGGGAGGGCATAGTGAATACCTTAAAGAGAGAATGAAATTGAAGGTTGAATAAAAGCACTACATATGGATTTGCAAAGTACTAAGGTTGTATTTGGTAATAATAGAAGAAAAACTTCAAACAAGATGTATATGGATAACTTGATGATGATATAAGTGGCCCCGAAGGTTTGTGTTTACTTGTATATATATATTTGAAAGTTTATCACTGATTGGGGTTGTGTTTGTACAGGTAAATCTCTCCATAAGAAGGTTGAACATTTTGGAAGCATGTTTGGACAAATGAATATATTTGTATTTAGTTTATAGGAGAGATGAAGCATCTAATGGCAAGATGCTTGGGAGGACATCTTACCGGCCTATGTGTTGATGTTTAAATCCCAAAGAAGGAGGGTGGCATTGGTCATGGAGCTCCAACCTTGGATATGCACCTAGATCCCTGGGCTGGTGATAGAGCATAAAAACCCGATGGTACCTAGACTGGCTAAAGCTTGTGTCCCCTTAGTCGCACCCAAATAGAATACCCTGGTCAAGTTTCTAATATGCAACACTGAGTATGCTAGAACTCTCTATAGTTCATTTTGAGATCTTCCATGTACCTCTATATATATGTAATTATGAATACTTCCCTAATTAAGAGGGGGTGTTGAAGAATGTAATTAGTGTCAGTCTTCATAATTATATTTGAGTCATGATGTAATGTATTTGTCAAAAGAAAGAAAAAGAAATTTTATTATTACAGAGATTGAATTATTAAAGCATGAGTTTCATGCTTGGGTCAATTGTTTTTAGGTCAAAGCCTCCATTGTAGGATTCTAGGGTTTATGTCAAGTGTCCTTGTCCATGTCATATTGTAAAAGACCCTTCTTGGGATTTATTTGTCAAGATAGAAATTTATTTTAATGTAAAATAGGTCAATTAGGCCTCCTCCACCAAGTCGACCTCAAGAAAGGACAAGTCAACCTCACCAAGGAAATTTGACCTCACAGACTCACTATCTAAAAGGAAACAACTCGACTTCATTTGATACACACACTCAACAAGTTCGAATTGTAGTTGCTGGAAGCAGAAAATGTGTGAAATTCAAGAAGGAAGAAGAAAAGGGCTAGCAAAGGAGAAGGAAGTTGTTATCTAGCTAAGGAAGTCAAATTTTTCTCTATCTTGTCTCACACATGTGAAGGAACTGAAGCTACAAGAAGGCCGAAATTGCAGTCTTGAAGCTAGGCCAAAATTTTGAAGCAATAGGGTCGAAAATCTGTCCTTGATGTAGTATTGTTGCAGTGGATCTTTGAAGGTGGGAAGAATAATTTGAGGGTTGACTTGGTGGAGAAGGAAGGTCTTTTGGTTTAGGGCAATGTTACACGAAGCGGGAGCGAAGCGGAAGCGGAAGCGGGAGCGCGGAAGCGTCATTTTCCAAAAATCTAGGAAGCGAAGCGTCCGCGGAAGCGTCTGCTATATATATATATATATATATATATATATATATATATATATATATATATATATATTTATATTTTTTTGCATTTATACTCAAAACAAACATCCCAAATACCAAATTAATTGTAGAAGACATGAAAACATGCATATTTTTGCATAAATCAAGATAGATATGGCATCCATGATTCCATTGTAGTTACTAGTATGTACAACAATCATCTATATTCTAGCTATTACAAACATACATCAAATTTTTAAGCATATTATAAAACATAAAACATTTAAGCATATTATAAAACATAAAACATAGAGCATATTATGATTTATCTAGCAAGTGAGCAACTGTCAACATTTGTCATGTCCAAAATTCAAATAATAATGTTTACAAAATATGTCACTTGGTCACCGCCAAGCCAAAAAGGTTCAAAATTCAAATTCACAAGTCTACAAGTCTAATGAGTAATCTATGACAAAAAGTAGTAGATTGTGAATATATCTACTAATCTCTCCTCCTTCCACCACGAATAGAACGTGATGGCGGGCCTCCACGTGGTGGCAATGAAGAAGATGGTCCCTGTGTAAGTCGTGGCACTGAAACTGATGAAGAAGAACCCCCTGCTGTTGGTGTTGAACCATGGAACCTAGGAACCAAGGGACCAGATGGGGGTGGGGGTGGTGGCATATCAACACGGTCATCATCATCCTAGAATCGCTCAAAAAATTCATGCAAAAAAAAAAAACACTAGTTAACAAAAAAATTAAAAACATGAATTAGAGAAATGCTTTATAAGGGAAAATTGGAAAATTCATACCACAATGGGCATACCTGGATAAGAGCATCCTCTAATTGCTCTAGTCGCAACACTCCATCCTCCAAATTGGGCTCCTCTGGATTCTTGTCCCAAATCAACAAGTCTTTATTAGACTTTGCATCTTCACAGTAATGGGACAACAATCGCAAGTTGTAATGAACATAAACCAAGCTCTCTGCCCGGTCTAAATTCAACCTGTTCCTTTTAACACTGTGGATGAAAGAATAAGAGCTCCAACACCTCTCTGCAGAAGAAGTGTTTACCACCTGTGATAGCACCCGCAATGCCAAACTCTGTAGAAGTGGAGTACCCCCTCCATGCATGTTCCACCACTCAAGAGCAGAAAAAGTCTCTCGATCTTGAATTGCATGCATGCTCCCAAATGGACCAGTGTTGAGCGTATAGTTGCTCACATGTCTCCGTACCAATGCAGCCTCCTCCTCATCAGGGATTAATTTACTCAATGCAGCCATATATTTTTCGTGAACCTCTCTATCTTGGTGTGGTTTTTTCCTGCTTCCCCCCCAGGTGCTGGTGTTGAAAGCCATGATGGATGATAGTATTTAGGTGTCAAAACATATGCTAATGCATGCAATGGAATATTTAGCATTTCCCATCGGTTTTGCACCTCTACACGAATATAATTGTACAAGGTGGTATCTCTAGGCTCAACAATGTCTTTAATCTGCCCCAACATGCTATCCATTTGCTCATACACCTCCCCAATTACTGGTCGATCTGAATCTGCAAACTTGATCATGTAATAAATTGGTTTGGTGAATTGCAAAACATATTTAACCTGTGACCAAAAGTAACTGTCAAGAACAGTGTCCTTGACTGCATTAGCACCATCTGAGTCAGTGTTAATTTCATCCCATGTTTCAGCACACACCAGATTAGTTAAAGCTTGTCTCACCCTCACTAGCCGCCTAAAGGTGAGGTAATAACTAGCAAATCTTGTCTTTGCAATTTTAAGCAATTGCAACTTGGAGTAAGTGCCATAGAAGTAGTTTACCCTTGTATGCCCTGTGATGAATTTAATGAGCTGCTTCCCTTTCCTGTAAACCTCAGCAATCCACCCACAATCTTTGTGTTTCACAATATCATGCATCAAAAGGTTCAATGTGTGAACCAGGCACCCAGACCAAAAGATGTGTGGATGAGTACGCTCAATAATTTTTCCTGCTGCCTTACAATTTGCTGCATTATCTGTGATCACTTGAACCACATTATTCGGACCAACATCTTTGATTGATTTCAATAGGAGATCTGCAATGTTTTGTGCAGTTGCACTGATGGAGGAGGAGTCATGACATGCAATAAATACTGCACCACTAGAAGAAACACCAAGAACATTTATCAAATGTTGGTTTCTAATATTTGTCCACCCATCTGATACAATGGATACCCCAGAATCCACCCACTCATGTGTAAAACGTGTCAAAGCTCTTTGAACCTTAGCTTTTTCTCTTTCTAATAGCACTGTTCTAGCTTTCTCATAGTTGGGGGCCTTGTATCCTTTTGGGGCTTCATTGATGGCATTTACCATGTCATGCCAATAGGGAGAGCGAAGCACACTGAATGGTACACCGCAAGCACAAAGAAAACGGACTATCTTTCCATCCACATCATCCCTCCCAGCAACATTAAGGAAATCCCCTATTGTTCTTCTACCTCCAGAGGTTGCAGAAGTACCATGAGGAGATGGGCAACTAACAAATTTAGAGGTTGCACTTGATTCAGAATGAGTTTTTTGTTTCTTGTTTTTTCGTTGTGCAGCCATCTCTATTTGGATGTATTTTCTTCTTTCTTCAGTTGAAATGTTTGGGCAAATTTGTACCCCCACAGAACCCTTTTTTTCATCATTGTCCAGCACCCCACAAAGATGCCTCCTCAGACGGGTATATGAACCCGTATATGGTTTTCCTCCATGACAACCATGAGGACACACAAATTTGTAAGATCCACCACCCTTTCCCCCATCAAGTTTGGTCACATAGTTCCACAAGGGTGTTGATGTACCTTTCCCATCTTGTGCTTCAGTGTCCCCTTCAAGTTCATCCCCTTCCTCCTCATCATACATTGGGTCACTACTATTAGGACCAAGTTCATCCCCTTCCTCTTCCCCTCTATTCCTCACCCTTGCCATCATTAAAACCAAGAGTGGAATGATACATAGAAGCCAAAAGAACACCATCTTGGAATATGGATATAGGTGGTGGACAACCTGTAAATAAAGGAGCAAGTAGAAACAATGGGAAAGAGTAGGAGAGGGAGGAGAAAAATACAATTTTTTTTTCAAAAAAACAAGGGAGTTTGGGGTTTGAACTTACCTCTTTAGCTCTTGTAGATGAAGTCCTCCAAGCTCTTGCTCCAAGCTCCTCCTCCTTCTCCTAGCTCCTCCTTCTTCACTCCTCCAAGCTCTCCTCTCTTCTCCTCTCCTTTCCTCTCTTCTCTTCTCCTCTCCTCTCTTCTCTTCTCCAACTCTCATAAACTCAAAGTGAGAAAATGAGGAATGAATGGGAGCTTTATGCTTTTCATTCCTCACCTAAACTCACCCTAACCCACCCCCTCATTGCAAGTTAAGTTAACTTTTAAAAAAAATTAAAAAAAATTTAAGTTTAAAACCGAGCCCGCGCGGAAATTTCCGGAAGCGCTCGCGAAGCGTGCGCTTCCGGGCCCGAAGCGTGGCGCTTCCGGAGGCCCGAAGCGCCCTCCGAAGCGCGGATCGGGGGCAACGCAACCCAAAAACCAGGAATCGTTTTAAAAATTCGGAATCGCGCTTCATGAAAACTGGAATCGCGCTTCGGCTGGAGGTTCCGGAACGCTTCCGTACGGGACGCGATTCCGGCCTAGGATCCGGGGGGGGGCGCTTCCTGCAACTATGGTTTAGGGTCTTGGTCTATCTCAATTTGAATCTGTTGAAGGAAGAGTTTTGACTGGGTTTTCCCCTATAACGGGGTTTTGGCCCTGGCTGAGTGCTTACTTATGGTGTCCCTAATCTTCATGTTTTTGCTTTGATGATTGCTTGATGAAAAAGAAGATAAAAGAAGAACATAAAGAAGTTAATAAGAACATAATAATATCACAAGTAATTATCAACATAAGAAAATATTTCTTCCTTTCTGATTTTCTAACACCTTGTTCCCCTAGCCTCTGCACAATTCTGCTAGAGAGGCCCTACATAGGCCCCAAAAGACAAAATTTTGTCCTATAATATTCCCTCAAGCTCCAACCTGCAAATCACCCAAAATATTTAGCAATTGATCAACTAAACCACCCTCGGAATTCCAAGGATTTATCTTGCACCACAAATGCCTACCTCTAATAGTGCAAATTTCTGCCAGAGTCTTGGCCACATGCAGACCTGGGTGTGAGACTCCTGCTACAACTTTGGAATGGCTTCAGATGTGCTCAAAGACTCCTTTAGGGTGACACTCGTGGTTCACTGTAGGAGTTGAGATCTCCACCCAAAAATATCCTTGTGTTAAGCAACACAATGTTAACTTGGCTAAGCAGCTCAAGCAAACAAATTTCTATGTTGTAAATTATCAAAAGGCCCCAAATGTTGGCCCTCACCTCCTATTTATGCTTGTTGCCTCATATTCTCATTTCAACCTGTCTTTTGGACCCTTGCCAATCTTTTGTTGATGTCGATGTTACAAACACTATTTCAAACTTATAAAGTGGCATTTACCATTCAAAAAATATCCTTCTCACACAATGACCCTCAACCTTAGAGTGGCTCTGCTTGAGGAAGCGCTTATGGTTGGGTAGTGAATCTTCTTGAAGTAATTTGTTTGCTTCTTTCTTTCATGATGAGTATCATGTCCTATGGTGTGAATTTATGGGTTGTCAGATCTGCAGATTTATTTTATAAGCAAATGTGATTGTTTGCATGCAATGCCTTTCAGCATTTTTGTTTTGCATTTAGATTCATGGTTTTCCATCCATTTATTTTATAAGCAGATGTGATTGTTTGCATGCAATGCCTTTTAGCATTTTTGTTTTGCATTTAGATTCATGATTTTCCATCCACTTTCATTGCACTAGAGAATTGTTGTTTAAAGAGTATCATTCTGCTGCCATGATTAACTAAAGAATATATATTATTCAAATCTATTCCTTGTACCCATGGGAGGGTAATGGGTGGCTTTACAACTTACTCAAGCATCAATGATTACCTTTAATATGTCACATTCAACAAAGTAATTGGTCTCCATTTTCCAATCCAATCTTTGTTTACCCCTTTAGTGATTAGTACGATAACTCTTGCATTGGTTTGTCCCCCCTAAAAACTAGGAGGCAAGAGCATCTTCGCTCATTTTAAACACATCCAAACCTACTGTATTCTACAGTTATTGTAGAATTTCTCTGAGAGTCCATTAGCATGAGGGGACTTACCATCTGGCACACCCAAACAAAACTACATTTACTTCATCCAAGCTAAGGAGCTTCTGAGAGTTTTTACCATTTATTTTACCTTTTCAAATGGGCAAAGAAGCTGGGACTCTACCATTAATTCTCTCATGGGACAAGGGAGAAGAAAATAGAATATTTTTAAATGATCACGGTCATGCTTTGATTAAATGGGTATGCATTGCTTATCTAATCTTTGTTACTAACCACTGTAATTGCAACAGCAGAGGACTTAACTTCAATTTTGTAGCGTGCCTAGGAAAGAGGTATTCGTGGTCATCAGATGCAAAGGACTAATCATCCAAATGTTCATGATAGTAAATTGTACAAGTTATCTGTGAACAGCCCGGGCAAATCCTAGCAGAAAATATCCATGTGAGTTAGTGCACATATTGGAAGACTTAAAATGCATTTATACTTCTATAAAATTCCTCAGCCTTAAATGCAAAAGGGGGTTTCTCACAAACCTCGAAGAACTTCAAAGGAGGTAGTCATTGCTCTTGATGCGGGGCACAGTCACGTCAATACAGCGAAAGGTAATACGTGGACAGAATATTCTTAAAATGTTGTGGCAATAACAATATTTTATGTTTCACATAAGAAACAAATTATGAAAACAATAACCTCTTAGAAATTAATACTATGGTCATATAACTTTGCATATCATATTAGTCCACCGCCAAAACTGCCAGAAGCAAGCTCGTTTTCTGAATGGCTTTAGGAAGTTCTGAAATGACCTGATTTTTCAGTCAGGATAAAAACATGGCCAAGTATTAATTCGAACGGTAATGGATAACATTAAAATAATAAATTAAACAACATTTGCATGTTAAAGAAAAAGTGTCATTAAGACTGTATAATTTAAGATAAGCCTAAATATATTTCTGAAGGAAATGCGATTCCCCGATGTACCTGTTCACGATCATCCTCTGAATTGATGAAGTCCCCAGCTCTATTTATAGCCGTCATGAAGACTTTAAGAGGGTCGTCAACTTGCTGATCACAGAAATATTAAGAAATCTCAAATATTAAAACTTTGCAAATTTTGATCGTTAAAGTAACAAAACAGAGAAACAAGGGTGCAGTATTGCTGAACATTTCAGGAAGATCTATAGCTCACTTACCAGACGTGCACTAAATAAGGGATTGCAAATATGGAGGCCTCAAGAAATTGCTTATTCATGTAACATCAATAATAAGCAGGAATTCACCAACATACAGAAATATTTATGGTCTGGTGTTTCCAAAATTAAAAGAGTGCCACCATCCTAGGTTCAGATCTCAAGAAGGTAAACAGTTATAGAGATTAAACTATATTTGCTCACGTTGGTTGTAATATACCTAGTTAATATTCTTTATGAATAACTGTGTCTCTTGAGGTAGTTTTGTTTCTTAGATGCTATAAAAGACAGTTTCTTTCACCGTCCACCAATTATTTATTGTGTCATAAACATTTATTTTTCTAGTTCAATCCTTGTGGACATTATGGGTTCGTCTGTTTTTTTATGGATTCTCCCAACACTACAAGATACGTCACACTGGTCCATGCCACTCTTAAGACATGTACCAAAAGATATTCTACTAACTCTACTTACATAAAGGTTTCTTATCAGGACCTGAAATAGAAAACATAAAATTCATCTCTTATACCAAGCAGCACTTCATACCTGTTGATAATCACGATAGAAACTAATGGCATTTCCCTCCATTAGGGATGGCATGGAATCCACAGCCTTTGCACCAATTCTCATTCCTGCACAAGGGAAATACATAGCGCTTGTCAATCATACAAATAAAAGTAGTGTGATCTTCATAATTTTTGGGATACTTGAGTAGTAATTTACAGGGAATTCAGTACCAATGCTTGTTTACAGAGTAACTCATGGTACATCTGCCCTCCATCTGCTCTCAGAATTATGAAGGAGAAAGAGGTATAAGTATTTGCATTAACTTGTGGGTGTACCACTAAGGGGTCCTTCAAATAACACTCTCCGGGAGAGAGCGCTTCTTATAAGGATTATAAGATAAATGGGATAAGGTTCTTTCAAATAGCAAAAACATAATTGCTTGAAAAAGTATATTGCTAAAAAGGAACTCCTGAAAATCGTTTAATAATCCCATATCTGGAAAAGTGAAAAACATGTTGAAACTTGACATGCTTCTCATATGTTGATGAAGCCAAAGAGGCTTAGTGTGAAATCAGACAGTAAAATAACACGAGAAAAAATCTTGCTGAAATATACACATCCATATATTCATTTTATATATATATATATATATATATATAGTTTACTAAACTAGGGAGTCGTTAAAGTTCAATGTGTCTTCTGTAACAACTTAACAACTTGCTCAATTAAATTATAATAAAACTGAGAAAACCCTAACAACCTGTTAAATACAATCCATATATTTTGAGGCATATCAATTCCTCCAGGTTTAACTGGATAGTGGCCTTGTTACCCACCAAAATGAGAAACCCTATAGGAGAGTTTTTTCATATTCTTGACAGCCAGCTGGTCAGTTGCATAGCCAGTAGCCCCTAACAGCCACCACTAGCTGAAGATATGCCATATATATCCAGCACTTGCATCAGCCATTTGCTTCTCACCCATCCGACATGAGCACATGAACGAAGGTGGAATTCCACTCAAAAGTACTTTGGTCATTTTGCAATCAGGTGCTTATGCTTGTTTGGCTTTGGGGCATTTGGTATGGATTATGGGTGATATGGAAGAAAGATGGATTTTGACTGATTTTGTTCACTCACCTTAAATGGGGGGTTAATCTTTGATCCTAGTCTAGTGGGACCTTCCGTAATGGCCCAATGGGTGTAAAAGGGGCACTACTTGGGAAGCCCAGATTGAGATAGCATAGTTCCATCTATCCCTATGTCATACTTAACACTTTTGATCATATATTACAAGCCCATATCACATCTCCATGTTTCAAGTTCAACTGACCCTTGGTTCTTTGAAATTTGGCACCCATATATGTTCACATACTTGGGTAGGGCGCGGAAACCTTGCGTTAGGAGATTGATGCAGCTAAAAGAAACAAAAAGAGCATATCATGGCCACAGTAAAAACAAAAGAAAGAAAATCAAAATGCAAAAGATTGTCAGACATACAAATTAGCACCTGGGCAAAAGCCTAGCATGAGCTCTACCTCACTCATTATGGCCATCACTTGGTTTCTGATGTTGGTCCATTACATCAAAAGAAGGAACCCTTTCATGTCCCAACCCCGATGAGCGATAAATTGACTCATCATTAAGGGGTAATACAACTGCCATATCATTCAAAGCAAGAGCTAACCCTTGAGCTATAAGAGATAATACAAAGAAAAATCAAGAAAAAGTAAAAGGCACATAAAAGGGGTGGAAAAACAAAGTCTGAGTTGGTACCTCATACATCCATGATTGTTCCTTCCTCACATCTATACCAGGGTGTGGATCCTCCATCAACTGATCCCTTTGACCATGGCAATTGGCCATGAAGTCTTATTCTCTCCATTACCATCATTATTATGCACTAACACCTAGTAATTGAAGGGTGGTTTGAAGAAATGTTTCTTCCCCTTAGGGGCTGAAAAAACCTAATAGGGTTGTCCTTTAGCCACTCCTACCTAGAAAGAAAACACCCTTGTAAGTTCAAGGCTCTGATTTTGGAAGGGAATCCTCATATGGAGTATTAAATAAGCCATGACACTCAAGCTTGGTTCACTTAGATGCCATAATGATTTTTGTCCATAATGACTAGTCACTTTCACTAGAATCTTTGTTATGATTGTTAGGTGGTTCAACAACCTAGGTCCTTGGCACCTTTCCATAGGTAACCAAGTCACCAGAGAAGCATATTGGCACAAACAGGTGAAGCATTGAGACTCTTGGGCCTCCTAGCAGCGATAACATCTAACACATGTACTAGGGCACCTCTTGCACCCAGGACGTTGTATGACTTTACATTGGATTTGATGATTCTTCAAGATGACACCTAGACCCTGTTACCACAAAATCTAGCAACACCCTAAGAGGAAAAAACCTACAAGACAACTACTAAACTAAGTGACAACAATGGAACAATAGCCCACTGTCACCACAACAAAGGTCCATTGCTTTTTATGGATTTTCACCGATGGGAGGAGTCTTGATATGATTGTGATCACCTATAATAGATATTCTAGGTTTGAAGGTTCAAGGTGATGGAGCTAGAGCTCATTCGAAGAGAGACTCAATAAAGGTATGAGGCTTCAAAGAAGCAAACCGCTGTCTAAGAAAAACCTTGGAAAAGAAGGCACAAGACCTAGGATTTTGAGGTTTCTCGATGGTAATAGGTATTCGCAAGGTCAAGGCCCGAGAGAAGAAAGGGCTTCTTATGATTTATTCCAATGAATACTAAGCTCATAAAACCCTCCTCAAGGAAGTCACCAAGGTGAGAGAGAAAGACCTAGGTTTTCCCTCTTGGAGTGGCACCTAGGGCAAGAGATGTTATGGGTAAAAAAAGGGTAGATGCTCACCAAAATTGGAACATAGGTAGCTTAGACCCTGAGTTTGATGTTTGGACCCTCGAATTCCCGAAAATCACCTTCCTAAATTTCATTGCAAGCCCTATATTATCGCCCTACCTTTAGGGGAATAGAATTTGGGAGGAGAAAATATGGAGAAAGAGGAGCTTGATCACCAAAATCCTTGGATTAGTGCCTAGTCCATTAGGCATTGGAGTCTTGCAATGCTTAAGAATCAATATAAGATAAAACGTCTTCTAAGGAGTCTCGAAATCGATGCCCTAGGTACCAATTTCAAACATTTACCCTCTTCAAGATACAATGGAGTTTCATGAAAAATTCAAAGAGATTTATTCAGTAGGAACATTCATTACATGCCTTTCATTGGATAACATACGCAATACTCTACTAGAAAAGCTTTCCAAATTTAATCTTCAACAATTAGGGCACAAATTCACATATTCTAGAGCAGCAATTCCATACATTAAACAACTTTCAAAGAAAAATTCCATCAACATTAAGCACTTACAAAGAGACATGCAATATATCCATCCATCATTCAAGAAGAAGCTCCAAAGAAGAAAAGTGAATCATCTTCCACACATCGAAATGCATCAAAAGAGTCTCCAATAGCTCCAAAGAAAAAGTGCGAGTTCTTTTACAAGAGAACTAATCCAAGTGTGATGATGATCTCTCACAAATGAAAGTGAGTTCTATTTATATGAGACCTTAGAGGTCAAATTATTAGCCTAAGGCCCCCTAACATTATAAAAATGTGCAAAATACAAGCCTTGGTCACAAGCCGACCAAGTAGCTTTTTCAAATTATAAATTAGCCTTCCAAATGCTAGCCGAGTTGATGACATCATGTTGATGTAGGGTCATTGGAGGGCCATGTTGAGTCCTCTAGGTGCCAAGATGAGAGAGAGGGCTCCATAAATCACCAATTAGGGGATGGCCCCTAATTCTCCATGCAAGTCATCATGTGGGACCCCAAAAATGGTTTTGGGGCACAAACACTGGTCTCATGGGTCTCCTGATGATAGATAAGCCTATATAATGCTCCAAATGAGGGATCTGATGATGGTTCCTGCCCTCCCATGTCTCAAGGGTGAGACAAACCTCCTCTGGGTCTCGGATCAGCTGCCACTATATATGGTACACCTGTTGGGCACACTGGTCCAAGTGCATCATCTCGTGAATAATGTGGGGCAATAAACAAACTGTTGAAGGTGTTGAGGCTGCCCATGGTGTGAAATGATGCTCTGCACATGATGGAGTCCCATGGCTCTCAACGCATCCCCTGTGGTGTTAGTATGATTCCCTGGTGGACAAGGAAAATTTCAAGGATGGAAATTTATTTTAAAGTTTAGAAACTTTGGCGAATATAACTAGTCCATAATATGCAATCTGTAAAATGCTTGGCAATATTTTGGTAAAAATATTCAAATTTCTAATAATTATATGTAGTCTCTATATAAAATTTTCGTGATTTTTAAGGTAAAACAATTTTATACTATAAAATTTGGGCGAATAATTTTTAGAAAAAATGGAAATTAGCGAATCTTTTTTTTAGAAAAAGCATGGAAAATTAGTCCACTTGAGAATATTAGCCCCTAAAATTTTCCCTGCTAGTGGACGTGGGCCCCAATTAAGTTGCCCAGCCCATGATGAAACCACCTGCCAATTACATATAATGTCCAATGCACCTCCTCACCTTTAGGTACAATAATTCATTAGTGCATCTAAGTGAAACAAGTTTGTTTATCAAGGGCACAATGAGACTTCATATGGGGTTTCCCTTCCAAATTTGGGGCTTTGAGCTTGAAGTAGTGTTACTTCGCTAGGTAGGAGTGGTTAATAAACGACCCTATTAGGTGTTCCCAGCCGTTAAGGGGAAAGATAGGTCCAAGGTACATCCTTCAACTAATAGGGGGTCATGTGAATAATGACGAGAAGGATGGGGACACAGGGGTCTCAAGGCCAAATGTCATGGGTACAAGTGTGGCAATGATAAGGAATGTCCACATATTTGGGATATAGATGTAGGAGGGAGAAATTGTAATATCCCATATCAGGAATACACCCCAAACACAAACAAACTCCAACTAGAGATGGACTGGGAGGGCATTTACCAGATATGTCGCCTCTAAAAAGAGGACGAGATCTGGAGGCTACTTGGCTCTTTCCAGACTCTGTCTAAGAGTATAATAGAAACACACAAGTGGAATAATAGCCGAGAATGCTCACAGAGATACAAGTAACAATGATACTATATATATCAAATAAACCATAAACAGATACACAAGAAATGCAGAGAGAATTATAAGCCATTTTATTATACTGAGTAATAAAATGAGTACAGGAGGTGATCAGGAAGATGGCACCTCTACTTGCACAAGGCAAGTGAAGAAATACACCCAGAATAGAAAAGGAATGGCCCTTCTCTGATCTGCTTCCAAGCTGCTGGGAAAACTCCTGCGCTACTGCTGTTGCTAGAAATCAAATGAGGATTTGGGACCAATGTTGCACAAAGCGCGATCGGGATTTAATCGGCGCCGGGAAAAAAGCGGAAAAAATCGTTAAAAGCGGGAAAAAAGCGGAAAAAAGCGGGAAAAAAGCGTTTGGCACAAAAATATTCATTTTTTTTCAATTTTTTTAATATCTAAACCATCTACAACATAAAATAAATACATTGACACATAAATATGATAAAAAAACTAATATATAAGATGTTTAATATCATTTCTAGCGCTAAAATCACACATAACATTGAATCATGTCCTGAATAGTAAGTCCTGAGTCCCAACTCACCCTCAAAATATCAACAAAAAATATGATAATGTATCTCATCATGTCATAATGTCATATACAATAAAATGAAAGTCTAATCCTATTGATTTCCTCCAGCTCCTCTCCCTCACCTCTTCTCCTCCTCCTCCGCGCGCAAACAGCAAAATGACATAAAAAAAATCGATTTTCGCCTATTAAAAGCCCGCTGCCCCGTGCCTCTGCGATTTTTTCTGTAAAAATCGCGATCTTTTCCGAAAAAATCGCTATAAAAAAAGTCCGCGATTTTTTGGTATAAAAATCGCGATTTGATCGGGCAGAGGAAAAAATCGCGATTTTCCGATAAAATCGCGATTTTATCGCGATTTTAACAACACTGTTTGGGACTGCTCCCCTCCTCGGAAAAAGCTAAAATTATGGAATCGGACTCTACTCAAGAAACCCAGAAAAACCCAGAAAGCTTTCCTGGAATGGCCGACCCCCGAAAATCACCCCCTTGGGGTTTTGCGCGGTTCCTCACTGCTCTGCGCTGCCACTGAATAGAACCCTCCAAAACTCAGCGCAGAACTCTGCCAAACTCCTCCAATATGCAAGAGTTGATCTCTTGTTCAATCCCTTGGCTCAAATCCTCCACAAACCCTCAATCCAAACTACTCCCAAAAAGAACTGCGTCCCTCTCCCAGTGCTGCGCAGTCCTCCAAAACACTGATAAAACCACTGTTGAAATGCTGAAGATACTGCTGCTGAAATGCCAACGAAAATACCTTGCCCGAGCAGACACTCAAAGTCCCACGGGGCTAAGGGTGAGATCTCCGAACAGAGACACTCAATGCACTAAACAGTGCGGCAGACTAGCTAAACAGCCAGCGTGCTCTAAGCCAATACGACTATCACAAATGCACATAACCGAATGATCAAAATGAGGGGGCTCCTCTCTCTTTTATAGCTTCTGCCTCTCTCAATCCCAATGCTCACCTTCTCCTGCGTGATTCCCTTTTGCCACGTGTTCCTCCCCTCCTGCGCAATCCCTCCATGTGTCTGCGTGGGCTCCATTTCTGCGTCCACCTTTTGGCACCCCTTGGCTCTCCCTTTAAGTCACAACGTTGTGCTACTAGGAAGTGACTTTTATTCTAAAAGTGAGTTATGTCCCCCTTTCTCACTTTTTTTATTTACAAAATAACTATAGAAGGCAAAATTTGGCAAAATCGAATATTCCAATTAGTTGGGGCTAATTAGGAATATTACAGTCTCCCCTGGCAAAATGTTGCTTGTCCTCAAGCAATTGAAGTGATGGATGCTGTAAGATCTTCTCATTCTCCCAAGTGGCATCCTCATCCGGCAAATTCTTCCACCTCACCAAGAATTCCCGGACCGTCCTGCTCTGCAGCTGCCTCTCCCTGGTATCAATGATAGCCTCCAGCTGCAATACCAAATGCCCCTCATCATCCATAGGTGGTAGCTCATCTGTCACTGTTACTTGCTGCCCCAATGCCTTTTTCAGGCATGATACATCAAAAATGTTATGAATCTTGCCGCCTTGGGGAAGCTCCAACTCATATGCAACCTGTCCAATCCTGCGTATCACCCTGTATGGCCCATAAAAGCGGGGCTTGAGCTTTTCAGCCCCCTTCTGCTTCAGTGATGACTGTCAGTATGGCTGTAATCGTAGGTAGACCATGTCCCCCACCTCGAACTGTCTCTCTACCCCACCCCTGTCGGCATACAGCTTCTGCTGGTTCTGTGTTGTAGCCATGCTATCCTTGAGAGCTCGGAGGATATCCTAACTCTCTTGGATCCAAATCTTGGCTCTAGGAACCCTGCTATCACCAAACATCACGTCAACAAAAGATAAAGGATGATACCCATATAAGGCATAGAATGGTGACATACGAATGGATATGTGATGTGAAGTATTGTAGCAATACTCCCCCAGATGCAGCCACTTCAGCCATGCTCACTGCTGCCCAATGACATAGTTATGCAAGTAGCCCTCCAGCCACTTGTTAACTATCTGTCTGCCCATCCGTCTGTGGGTGATAACTGGTACTCGGAGTCAACTCTGTCCCCACCAACCAGAAAAGCTCCTGCCAAAACCCGCCCATGAAACGGCTGTCCCTGTCACTGACGATGGTCTTAGGAAGACCATGTAGCCTGAAGATCTCCTTGAAGAACAGCTCGGCCACCTGTGCTGCTGTGTAGTGTGCGGATATGGCAAAGAAATGCGCGTACTTTGTCAGTCGGTCAATGACGACAAAGATACAATCCTTGCCCTGTACCGTGGGCAATCCTGTGATGAAGTCCATCGAAATGCTCTCCCATTTCCCCTCCAGAATGGGTAGCGGCTGCAATAAACCCGCGGGATGGCTCATCTCTCCCTTGTTCTGCTGGCAAACATCGCACTCCCTGATATGCCGGAGTACGTCCTCCTTGAGGCCCTTCCAGGAGAACCTCTCTCTAATGGCCCTGTAGGTTTTGGTAAACCCCTGATGGCCTGCCAATGGTGAATCATGTGATGCCTAGAGTATCTTCTTCTTGAGCTGAGACCCCTCAGTCAAGAAGATCCGATCCCTGTAATAGATGATCTCATCGATCACCCTGAACCTGTCATCTGCCACCTGCCCGTCCAGAATCTCACATGCAAACCTGTCCTTGGAGTACTCTACTAAGAGTCGAGCCCTCCAGTCTGTATCCAAGCTCATAAGAGACAACGTGGCTGGTCTATGTGAAAGGGCATCTGCTACCACGTTGTTCTTACCCTTGACATACTCAATGTCAAAGTCATATGCTTGGATCTTACTGATCCACTTCTGCTGCCTCTCCTGCAATTGCTTCTGCTCCAAAAAGAACTTGAGGCTGTTGTGATCAGTCCTCACCCTAAACTTGTTCCCCACCAAATACTGTCGGTACTTAGCCAATGCATGCATGATGGCCAACATCTCCTTGTCGTATATAGAATACAACCTCTCGTGCGGAAGGAGCTTCTGGCTCTCAAAGGCTATAGGGTGACCTCCTTGCATCAATACTGTGTCGATCCCCTCTCTCGATGCATCACACTCCAAAACAAATGGTTGCGTAAAATCTGGCAATGCAAGCACTGGGTCGCTGCTTATAACCTCCTTGAGCCTGTCAAAGGCTCGCTGCGCTGTATCTGACCAACTGAATGCCCCCTTCCTTGTCAAATCTGTCAGGGGTGCAGCAAGCTGTGAGAAACCTTTGACGAACTTCCGGTAGTAAGTACAAATGCCAATGAATCCTCGAAGTTCTGTCACGTTTCTCAGCTCCGGCCAATCTTTGATGGCCCTAATCTTCTCCTCGTGGACCCTCACTCCGTCCACTCCAATGATGTGTCCCAAGTATAACATCTCCGTCAACCCGAACTCACATTTGGAGAGCTTGGCATAGAACTGCTGCTCCTCCAAGATGCGTAATATTGTCTCAATATGCTGGAGATGCTCCTCCCACGTCCTATTGTAAATGAGTATATCATCAAAGAACACCAACACAAACTTCCTCAAGTGACTACAGAAGATGTGATTCATGCAAGACTAGAATGTAGCTGGGGCATTGGTTAGCCCGAAGGGCATCACCAAAAACTCAAAGTGCCCATAGTGACATCTGAAGGCGGTCTTGGGAATGTCCTGCTCCCTCACGCGAATCTGATGGTACCCTGATCTCAAATCAATCTTTGAGAAGAACCGTGCTCGTCTCAACTTATCCATCAACTCATCGATCCTGGGTATGGGGTACCTATTCTTCAGCGTCCTCTTGTTCAAGGCCCTGTAGTCAATGCACATCCTCAATGTACCGTACTTCTTCTTCACCAACACCACAGAAGAAGCAAAAGGACTCGTGCTCGGTCAGATGTGCCCAAGAGCCAACAACTCTTGAATGGTCCGCTCTATCTCGTCTCGATAGGCCTTGGGATGCCTATAGGGGGTAGTAATCACTGCCTATATGCCCTGCTCAAGCTCAATAGTGTGCTCAAACCCCCAGTCCGGTGGTTGATTTGGCGGAATCTCCCCAAATAATATGGCATACCGATCAAGGATGGACTGTATCTCTGGGTGCATTGTCTGCCCTGTAGTCCCTGCCTCCGATGCACGCAGCTCTACTGCCCACTCTATATCTCCCTTCTGGAAGACTGCCTCCATCTGATGAGTTGAAATAGTCTGAGGCAGATACGTATGATGTCCCCGTATCTTCTCATGCCTCCCTGTCTTCTCATCATCCCACTCCATCTCTAGGGTCTTCTAATTCGTCGTGACCTTCCCTAGAGTGATGAGCCATTGAACACCCAGTATCATGTTGGTGTCAGGAATATCGACCACGATAAAGTGGTCAATCAATGTGTAGGTGTCCATCGTCACTGAAAGCTCTGGAACATATCGAGCACACGTCATGGTCTGATCTCCTGGGCCCAAGACTGAAAACCCATCGAAGCTCTCTGTCTGTATGCCTCTCTGCTCAACCATCTATGCATCGATGAAGTTGTGGGTTGCCCCACTGTCAACCAAAACTGATACTCGTTGGCCACGTACTGTTCCTCGTACGCATAGCGTCAGATACTTGGGAACTCCTTGCAATACTGCAAGGGCCCCTCCGGTGGGTGCAAATGATGCACCTCCTGTTGCTGGTGGTGGAGGTGGTAAAGGTCTTTGTATGGCATGGCTATCTCCGGCCTCCCCATCATCCTCGTCATCCTCTTCTCCACTGCTCTCAAAGAAGACCTCAATAAAATGTGCTTTGCCAGCAGCACATCTATGTCCCGGTGCCCACGGCTCCTGACATGTGAAGCACAACCGCTTCTTCTTCAGCTCCCTCCTGGCATCATCATCAAGCTGTACTCGTCCTAGATTCCCCTTTGGAGGTGGAATCCTCACATCCTTCCCCTTAGACTGGAAAGTCTGTCTCTGGGGGTAAGGTGTCCGGGTCCTGGGTAAGACATCCTGTAAGTCTCGGGTCCTGTTGATAGCGTCCTGGAGTGTGGCTGGTCTAGTGGATCGGACTAGACCTCGAAGTGGCTATGCTAACCCTTCCACATACATATAGACCCTCCGCGCCGTGGATAGGTCTGGCACCATCACGGAGACCCTCAAGAAATCTGCAATGTAGGTCTTTGGGTTCCCTATCTGTTTGAGCCTCGTCAGCTCAACAAAATGTTTCTCTGGATCCCTCCGGTCAAATCGCTCCATCAATCTCCTGGTGAACTCAACATATGTCGTTACTGTAGAGTGTCCTAGTGTAACCATCCCATGAAACCACCAATCCTGGGCTTCACCATCCAAATGCAATGTTGCCACCTTGATGGCCTCTATCTCCGGCATCTGGCTAAGCTGGAAATAAATGTCCAGCTTCTCCACCCAAGACTTTGCCGAACTGTTTGATGAACCATCAAACGTAGGCAAGTGGAATCTACTCGCTGCACGATGGGTGTCACCATCATGGTGATGCCAGTACCCTCTGTGATGGTCGCGGGGTCTGCTATCCCACTGGAGTGAACAAAATCTCTGAATGAGAGGGCGTCCCTGAACTCCTGCCCATAGGCTTGGTACTCTGTAAAATAATCGCCCATATGTCCGGGCTTTGCCTCCTGCTGGGCTATAGCCCCCGTGTCTGCTCCTAAGAAAGTGGGCATGGTAGAGTGTGTAGGGGCATGTGAGGCCACTTGTTGCGCAGTATCACGCTGCTCTGGCAAATGGTGGGATGCACCCGATCCCTCACCAACCTGGAAAACCCGTGGGCTCTCACGCTGTCTGGCCTCTACTGCCGTGAATCTCTGCCCCATCACCTCAATCTGCCTCGACAGATCCTGCACTGATTTGAGGAGCATATCCACAAATCTCTTCCCATCATCATCTGCCATTGGAGCCTCCTGCTTTGTGTCCACCACCAGCTCCCTTTGTTCTGCGTCCACCACAGGCTCCTCCTGTTCTGCGTCCACCACCGGAACACAATCTCCCTCTCCGTAGGTATTCTCCAACATACACCCAGCGTCTTTGTATCTCCGACCTATGTAACAGATATAGGGTTTCTCCCCTAGTTTCATAGATTGCTAGCTCCACAGGCTGAGCCAGATCTATGCTCTGATACCACTGTAATATCCCATATCAGGAATATACCCCAAACACAAGCAAACTCCAACCAGAGATGGACTGGGAGGGCATTTACCAGATATGTCGCCTCTAAAAAGAGGACGAGATCCAGAGGCTACCTGGTCCTTTCCAGACTCTGTCTAAGAGTATAATAGAAACACACAAGTGGTAAAATAGCCGAAAATGCTCACAGAGATACAAGTAACAATGATACTATATATATCAAATAAACCATAAACAGATACACAAGAAATGTAGAGAGAATGATAAGCCATTTTATTATACTGAGTAATAAAATGAGTACAAGAGGTGATCAAGAAGATGGCACCTCTACTTGCACAAGGAAAGTGAAGAAATACACTCAGAATAGCAAAGGAATGGCCTCTCTCTGATCTGTGTCCAAGCTGCTGGGAAAACTGCTGCACTACTGCTGCTGCTAGAAATCAAACGAGGATTTGGGACTGCTCCCCTCCTCAGAAAAAGTTGAAACTCTGGAATCAGACTCTACTCAAGAAACCCAGAAAAACCCAGAAAGCTTTCCTGGAATGGCCAACTCCCAAAAATCACCCCCTTGGGGTTCTGCGCAGTTCCTCACTGCGTTGCGCTGCCACTGAGTAGAACCCTCCAAAACTCAGCCCAGAACTCTGCCAAACTCCTCCAATATGCAAGAGTTTATCTCTTGCTCAATCCCTCGGCTCAAATCCTCCACAAACCCTCAATCTAGACTGCTCCCAAAAAGAACTGCGTCCCTCTCCCAGTGCTGCGCAGTCCTCCAGAACACTGATAAAACCACTGCTGAAATGCCAACGAAAATACCTTGCCCGAGCAGGCACTCGAAGTCCCCTGGGGCTAAGGGTGAGATCTCCGAACGAAGACACTCAATGCACTAAATAGTGCTGCAGACTAGCTAAACAGCCAGCGTGCTCTAAAGCCAAAACGACTATCACAAATGCACATAACCGAATGATCAAAATGAGGGGGCTCCTCTCTCTTTTATAGCTTCTGCCTCTCTCAATCCCAATGCTCACCTTCTCCTACGTGATTCCCCTTTTGCCACGTGTTCCTCCCCTCCTGCACAGTCCCTCCATGTGTCTGCGTGGGCTCCATTTCTGCGTCCCCCTTTTGGCACCCCTTGGCTCTCCCTTCAAGTCACAACATTGTGCTACTAGGAAGTGACTTTTATTCTAAAAGTGAGTTATGTCCCCCTTTTTCACTTGTTTTATTTACAAAATAACTATAGAAGGCAAAATTTGGCAAAATTGAATATTCCAATTAGTTGGGGCTAATTAGGAATATTACAGAAATTGTGGATCCATGAGTTACCCTGGCCCTTATTTTTCCACTCTCATCATTTGCCTTTTGCCTTTTCTTGGATTTTCTTTGTATCACTGCTCAGGGCTCCAAGAAATAAGAGCATGTTGTGTATGATGTAAGCAGTGATTACCCCCTTAAGGTGGAGCAGTTCATCGCCCACCAGGGTTTGGGATGTGCATGGGTTCCTTAATGATGTGGGAGTACTCATGGGCACTAGGAACTAGGGTGATGGCCATAATGATAGGGGTAGAGCTCAAGCTTGGATTTTTCCCACATGCTATTATAATGTCTCGACCATCTTTTGCATTTTATAATATTCTTTTCTTTTGTTTCTTGCTTGTGGCTATGATATGATTTTAACTCTTTTTTAGCTACATCAACCTTCAAGGTTGTTGAAGAATGTAACTAGTGTTGGTCTTCATAATTGTGCTTGAGTCATAATAAAATGTATTTATCAAAAAAAATATTATTATTAAATAAATTGACTTATTAAAGCATGGGTTTCATGCTTGGGTCAATTGTTTTTAGGTCAAAACCTGCATTGAAGGTTTATAGGGTTTATGTCAAGTGTCCCTGTCCATGTCATATTGTAAATAACCATTTTTGGGATTTATTTGTCAAAGAAGAAATTTATTTTGTTGTAAATAGGTCAATTAGGCCTCCTCCACCAAGTCGAGCTCAAACTAGACAAGTCGGTCTACACTGGGCAGCAAAATCACTATATAAAGGCAGCAACTCGACCTCATTTGTACTCACTCGCAACAAATTCAATCTGCAACTTCTGGGGCCAGAAAAAGTTTGAATTTCAAGGAAGAAGAAGAAGGAGGATAGCGAAGGAGGTCTCTCACAAACATAAGAAGTCAAAATTCTCTCTCTTTTTCCCATACGTGTGAAGTTGTGAAGCTGTTGGAGGGGCTGATAGTTTGTAGTTGCTGGGGAGGCTGAAATTCTGAAGCTGGGCCGAAATTTCTAGGTTGATGATGGGTTGTAGCTATTAGATAAGAAGAGACTATTGAAGGTTGCAATAGCTCATTGGAAGGATGACTTGGTGGAGGAGGAAGGTCTGTTGGTCTAGGGTCGTGGACTATCTCATTTGAATTACTGAAAGAAGAGTTATTGACTAAGTTTTCCCCTATATAGGGGTTTTTCCCTGGTTGTGCGTCGTCGCCTACAAGTGGTGTTTTTGATCTTTGTGTTTTGGTTTTGGTAATTGCTTGATGAACTAAGATAAAAAGAAGAACATCAAAAAGATAATAATAACTCATTGAAATCACAAGTAATTATCAACAAAAAAAAATCTTTTTTCCTTTCTGATTTTCTAACATGGTATCAAAGCTAAGGTGAAGAAGAAAGAAAAAGGCGGCCTGAAGATCTACTATAAGGAGAATAAGGAGTTTAAGAAGTTGAATAAGGGTCATTAAGAAAAAGGGTTATATATAAAAGAATATCAAATGAATTCATTAGAAATGAGCAAACAGCTCAATGATAATACAAAGATATTTACAATAATAGAAACATCAGGTTTCTATGTAGAATATGGAGACAAACAGTTTCATCTAAGAAACTGCTAAAAGAATAAAAATAGCAACAGCTAAAAGACTGAGCATTAAATACTAAATAGGAATATTCTAATACCCTCCCTTAATGCTCAATCTATTTACAACACCAATAGACCCTCGGAATTTTACAAATTTATCAGGACCAAGAGGCTTGGTGAAAATGTCGGCGGGCTGCTCTGTTGTGGGAACATATTGCAACTGAACTGAGCCGTCTTCAACCAGCTGGCGAATGTAGTGGCAATGAGTTTCCACATGCTTTGTTCGTTCATGAAACACTGGATTCTTGGCAAGTTTGAGCACTCCCTGATTATCACAAAACAAAGAAGTAGGCCCTGTCTGGAAAACATGCATATCTGCAAGCATACGACGAAGCCAAACGGCCTCACAGGATGCCTTAACTGCTCCCCGATACTCTGCTTCTGTTGAGGAGAGAGCCACTGCCTGTTGCTTCTTACTAGTCCAAGTAACAGCACCAGATCCTAGACTAAACACATACCCAGCTGTAGATTTACGGTCATCAACCGAACCGGCCCAGTCAGAGTCAGTGTAGCCACTGAGAATAGGATTGGAGCTGCGAGTATATAAGAGGCCATAATCAGAAGTACCACGCACATATCGTAGCACCCGCTTTGCTGCTATCCAATGATCAGCTTTAGGAGCTGACATAAAGCGAGAAATGTAGCTTACTGCAAAACTGATGTCAGGTCTGGTAGCAGTAAGATAGATGAGACTGCCCACTAATTGCCTGAATAAAGTTTCATCCACAAGGGGAGAGGATGACTGTGCTGAAAGTTTGAGCCCTGGTTCCATAGGAGTCGTGGCCGGTTTGCAATCCTGCATTCTGAACCTTTCCACAAGATTTTTGGCATACTTGGACTGAGAGAGAACGATCTGATTTTCAGTCTACCAAACTTCAACCCCTAGACAGTAATGAAGAAGTCCCAAGTCTGTCATCTCAAAAGTTCTGCATAGATCTTGTTTGATCCCATGGATCAAATGTGCAGAGCTGCCAGTAATGATAAGGTCATCCACATAGACAACCACAAACAAGATATCATCACTAGTATGCTTGATATACAGGTTTGCATCAGATGGGCTCTGCTGAAAACCCTGATCTATCAGGTACTGATCAATTTTCATGTACCAAGCCCGAGGAGCTTGTTTCAATCCATAGATTGCTTTAGCTAACCGACACACTTTCTGTTCTTGACCAGCAACCTTGAATCCTGGAGGCTGCGTCATGTAGACTTCTTCTTGAAGATCACCATTTAGGAAAGCACTCTTTACATCCATCTGATGAACTTTCCAATTGAACTGAGCTGCTAGGGCAAGAACAAGCCTTATGGTACTCATCTTGGCTGTAGGAGCAAAAGTCTCCTCATAATCGATGCCTTCCTTCTGTGAGAACCCTCGAGCCACAAGACGAGCTTTATACTTGTCTATGGTTCCATCAGCTTTGTATTTCACTTTATACACCCATTTGCAGCCTATGGGCTTTTTTTCGGCAGGAAGATCAGAAAGTGTCCAGGTGTGATTCTTCTAAAGACTCTGGAATTCGGCTTCCATAGCCTGTTCCCACTCAGATGTACCCTTAGCCTCTGAATAGGTTTGAGGCTCAAAAATACTGTGTAGGTTAGCCATAAGAGCAAAATTGACTGTAGACTGTTGTCTGTTCTTATGTCTAGAAGTTCTACCTTCAAGGAGCTCATCATCCCGGAGATCACCAATGGTTTTAGCCCACCATTTAGGCCGAAGAGAAGAAGAACCAATATCAGGAGTAGAGGAACCAATATCAGGAGGAGATGGAGAAGACTCAAGAGCAATAGGGGCAGCAAGGGGAGGGTTAGCTTCTGGAGGAAGCTCAGATAGAGTATTATCAAATACTGATGCTACATCATCCCTCCCATCAGGTGGACCGACCGGAAGAAGAACACTGTGAGATTGATCCTCAGAACGCTTCTCAGAAGAAGAAGACTGAAAGAATCCTCTGTCTTCATCAAATACTACATCTCGACTGAAGCTAAGACGACCAGTGGCTATATGTATCAGCCTATAGGCCTTGTGATGATCACTGTAACCTGTCATCATGAGTTTCTAGCTTTTGGAATCCAACTTAGAGCGCTTAGCAGATGGAATCCAAACATATGCAACTGAGCCAAATACTTTGAGGTGACTGATCTTAGGCTTACGACCAGACCAAACTTCTTCAGGAGTCTTCCCTTTAACAGCCTGAGTAGGTGATCGGTTAAGAAGGTAAACAGCAGTAAATACTGCTTCAGCCCAGAATTTGTTTGGAACACTCCTGTGTTGTAACACGGAACGAGCCATTTCAACAACCGTGCGGTTGCGACGCTCGACAACACTGTTCTGCTGGGGAGTATAAGGGGTGGTTAATTGACGTTTGATGCCATGAATATCACAGAAGTTGGCAAAAGCTGAGGAACAAAATTCCCCCCCATTGTCGGTCCTAAGGGTCATGATATTACAACCAGATTCTTTTTCAACTAAGGTTTTAAACTTCTGAAAGGTACTAAGAGCATCAGATTTATTTTTTAAAAAATACACCCACATCTTTCTACTGAAGTCATCTACAATAAGTAAAAAATATTTGCAAGCAGTGATAGAAGCTGTATTCATAGGACCACAAATATCAGCATGAAGTAACTGAAGTACCTTAGATGCGCGCCAAGATTCTCCATTTGTGAAGGAAGACCAATGTTGCTTTCCTGCTTGACAGGCGCTGCATACCCCCAACCAATGTTACTTGGGAGCGGCAGCGGGAGCGGGGAGCGGGAGCGGAAGCGGGAGCGGGAGCGACCATTTTCAGAAGCTCCCGGTTTGGGAGCGAATCGGGGAGCGATTTTTTAAAAATATATATATTTTTTATATTTTTTAATTTTTGATACATATATGTCAACAAAAACATGTAGAATGATGAAATAGACATAAAAAACATAACAAAACATAAATTGATCATTGAACCATATATCACATCAATCATCTAGAAATTATAATCGTCATCAACCATGTCCACAAGTTAGTAAAATACATATTACAACTGCAACATATTGAGTCTTATAAATCATGATTCATCAAATTCAATATTAAAGTTTCAACTTCAAGCTTTCAGAATTGAAAATTCAATAACATTTATCATCATTGATCACCAAAGTAACAAGTTGTACTTGTAAGCCAAGTTTAACCATTACAAGAAGTAATATCGAAGATATTTCTAAGTCCTAACTTCTAACTGTTAACATGATATGAAATGTTAAAAATTTATAAAATGAAACATGAATAATGAGATGAAATGAAACAACTTTAGTCTTTCACAAAGCATCATATTCATAATTCACAATCATTACCAATGAGTTATAATTGCCAAGGCCCAACTTCAAACTTCAAATTTTCATTGTCACAGTGATATAATGTTTACAAAAAATATCATAATGTCATAATGATATGAAAGAGTCAAGAGTCAAGAGTCAAGGACTCAAAACTCAACAGTTATGAAAACTAAAGTCTAATAGAAACTAAAAAAGACAAGTAAACTGTAAATCTACAAGTGGCCCTTGCCACGAGAGTCCCCAGGAGTATAAGTAGGTCGTGGTGGTCTTCTAGGAGTCTCCTGCACAGACCGACGACCAGAACTAGAGCCTCCACGCGAGGGTGTCGATGGAGGTGGCGACAGCAATGGAACAAGACTCGGGCCCCGAGAACTACTACTGGATGGTGGAGGTGGAGGTGGCATGGCTGCTGCAGCTGCTTCATTTTCATCCCGTACAAGCTCCTCTTCTAGTTCTTCCATATGTACAATGCCATCCTCCAAATTGTTGTCCTCAGGGTGATTGTCCCAAATTTTATATGTGGGATCTTCATTAGCCCGATCACAGTAATGGCTCAACAACCTCAAATTGTAGTGCACATAAACCAAGCTTTCTGCTCGGTTTTCGTTGAGCCTGTTTCTTTTCACATTATGTATATAACTGTAGGTGCTCCAACACCTCTCTGCAGAAGAAGAATTTACAACCTGTGAAAGAACTTTTTTTGCCAATTTTGGCAAAAGTCCGTGGCCGCCATATGTTTCCCACCATGTGAGAGAATCAAATTTATCTTTGTCGTCCATTGCATGGAAGTTACCATACAAACCACTGCCACTGAAGTATCTGCCTATTTCAAGGCGCACAGCTGCACATTCCTCCCTGTCAGGCACCAACTTTTCTAATGCTTCCAAATATCCTCTAGTTACCTCTTGATCTAAATGGGGTTTGGTCCTAACACCACCCCCTGCTGCAGGTTTGCCCAACCAAGATTCTGAGTAGTATTTTGGCGTAAGGATATACGCCAAGCAATGTAGTGGAAGGTTAAGCCTATTCCACCGTTCACACACACAATCATGAATCAGTTTGTACAAGTTGGGATCTTTATTATGAACAATGTCTTTTATTTCCCCCAACATGGTATCCATTTGCTCATACACCTCGCCAATCACTGGTTTGTCTGTATCTGCAAACCGAATCATGTTATAAATTGGCTTGGTGAAATCCAATACCTGTCTCACAGTTGTCCAAAACTTCCCATCAAGAGCGGCCTCCTCCACCGTTTCAAAACCTGCCATGTCAGCTACATTTGTAGCCCTTTCCTTTAACACCTGCCAATGTGGACTTGATACCATGCTAGCTAATGCCTCTCTTACCTTCAAAAGGCACCTGAATGTGAGGTAATAGCTACCAAATCTAGTCCTCGCAATCTTCAGCAACTCCAATCTCGAGTGACTGCGGAAAAGGCCATGGGTATTGCTATGATTTGTAATAAATTTTATCATTTTTTTTCCTTTCTTGTACAAATCACCAATCCATTGGTATTGTTCATTTTTGTTTTTGACAATATCATGCAACAGAAGGTTCAATGTGTGAACCAAACATCCAGACCAAAATATGTTCGGGTATTTATCCTCAATAATTGCTCCCGCTGCCTTACAATTAGGAGCATTATCAGTGATGACTTGGATGACATTGTATGGGCCAATACGCTCAATTGTTTCAAGCAATGCTTCTGCAATGTTGATAGCGATCTTGAACTTGTCTGAGTAATCATGTGCAGCTAGAAAGATGGGACCACTTCGGGACACAGCAAGAACACTTATCAATGGCTTGCCTTTTACATTTGTCCATCCATCAGATACAATGGACACCCCATTGTCAGTCCAAGAACTTGTCATTTTATTCAAAGAATGTGATATTTTTGCTTTTTCATGATCAAGGCCAACAGTTCTTGCCTTGTCATACCCAGGGCTCTTGTATCCTTTAGGGGCATCATTTATGGCGGAAACCATTTTGTGCCAATAAGGTGAGCGTAGAACATTGAATGGTATCCCACATGCATAGAGGAACCTGTAAACTTTTAAATCCACATCATTCCTACACCCCTCATCAAGGAAATCTGATATGGTTCTACGCCTTAAAGATGATGACCCTGTGCCTCCATGTCCATATCCACTGCCTTGGGAGGATGCTGAAGGAGTTCTTTGTGATGGTGAGATTGGTTCAAAGAAACCCCTTGATCTTTTTGTTCTGTATTGGGCGTCCTCCTTTTCCTTTATGTATTTGGCTCTATCTGCTGTTGACACCTTGTCACAAGTTTTAATTCCTATTTGTTTCTCTCCATCCCATGGCCTTTTCCCGCAGAGGTGTCTTCTAGCACGGGTGTATGAGCCTGTGTAGTCAGTGTTGCAATGGGGGCAATGAAATTTAGTGGTTCCACCCCCTCTCCCTGTTTCAGCCTTGTGAACATATTTCCACAATGGAGTTTGGTCTTGTTTAGTTTTTTGACCCTCATGTTCACCCTCCTCCACCTCCTCCTCACTGGGGTTTTCACCCATTTGACTTCCTCCGGCTTCTTCATCCACCTCTTCAGTTTGAGGCCCCCTCTGTTTCCTACTCTCCACCACCATAATAACCATAAAAGGGACCAGGAAGAGGAAAATGCCAATAAATATCCCCAGGTCCATGGTGTTTGATGTTTGTAGGGTTTGAGTCTTGAATCTGCAAATTAATTTAGTTTATTGGGATTAATTCATTTAATTTATTAATTTAATTTAAATTAATGAGCTTTAAACTCAAACAGGTAAATTAAACTAACCAAATTAACTACCTAACCAGCTAAACTAACTAAATGATTAAGTTACATACCTCTGCAGGCTTGCTCCTCGCTCCTTGGCACTTGCTCCTCGCTCCTCAGCTCTGGCTCCTTGCTCCTCAGCTCTTGCTCCTTGCTCCTTTGCTCTTGCTCAGCTCTCAATCTCTTGCTCAATGAAGTTGAAATGATTTTTTTTTGGCCCATTGGGCTTATAAACAAAAAAAAAATTCTAAAATTTTTATAATTTTCGGGTCCGGCGGATTTTTTTTCCGCCGGACCGCTCCCGGTCCGTTTAAAATCGCTCCCGGAGCGTTTTTTAATGCCCGGGAGCGATCGCTCCCGGGCATTAAAAAACGCTCCGGGAGCACGGGAGCGATCGCTCCCTGAATCGCTCCCTCACAGACCAGGGAGCACAAATTTTTTTACGGGAGCGCGCTCCCGAAAATCGCTCCCATCCGGGAGCGATTTTGGGAGCGCGCTCCCGACCCGCTCCTGAGCCGCTCCCGCCCGGAGCGCGCTTCGGGAGCGGGTTCGAGGGGGGGGGGGGGGGGGGGGGCGCTCCCCCGCAACACTGCCCCCAACTGCTGAGTCTGAATATCAGGTAATCCTGACACAAGTCCCTCCCGAGAGAGCTGAGAGAGATACTGCATATTTAGATGCCCATATCGCTGATGCCATAGAGTGCTGATGGGAGAGACACGTGCTGCTAGAGCCACTTCTGGAGAGTCACCGGTGTCAAGTAGCCTGTATAGACCATGGTCCTCTAGCCCAACAGCAACTGTTAGACTGGTCTCCCTGTCAATGATGGAGCACTTGTGTGCACTGAACACAACATCAAGATGAGGAGAATTCCTCATAATCTAGCTGACAGATAGCAGATTAATCTCCATACCAGGAACATAGTATACATTCAGAAATATGAGTGTGCGTCCACCAGACTGAATTTGAACTGTACCCCTGCCAGCTACAGTGTACTTTTCACCTCCACCAAATACCACGGAATCACTGAAAGGTGAGAAGTCAATAAACCAGTCACGCCTGTGAGAGAAGTGGCGTGATGCACCAGAATCAATGTACCATGCAGAGGAAGGAACATGTTCTGAATACCTTTTAGCCATAAAGGCGTAAAAGGCAGAATCTGTCTGCTCGGAATGTTCTGCAACATTGGCTGTCTGATGTGGCCCTCCCTGTTTCTTCTGTTCAGAAGCAATCCTCTGTCGGCAATCTTTCTTCATGTGACCGAACCTGTGACAGTAATTACACTGCACACTTTTCTTCCTAGCAGGATCCAAAGGTTGAGAAGAGCCTTTCTGCTGAAAGGACTGAGAGGACTGGTATTTTGCAGCAAATGCATTTTCCGAGGACACTGATGAAGCACCACTACCAAACCGCTGTTTCCATCGATCCTGCTGCAGAAGTTTGGTACATAAATCTGGAAACTTCAGATCAACATTTGTGGTCGTAATGTTGAGTGTTTCTATGAAGTGTTCATAAGATTTCGGTAGACTTTTTAGAGTAATGACTACCATATCTTCTTCCTCCATGGTCCGACCAATGGCTTCGAGCTGATCTCGAATGTCTTTAATTTTGTTGAGATGTTCCTGTAAAGACATATGTTCATCCATCATGATGGAGAACAACTGATTTTTGAGAAAAAATGCTCTGCTTTTGTCAGATGTCTCGTGCAGTTCTTTCAATTGTTGCCAGATTTCGGCAGCGGTCTTGCCAGAAGGAATCTGAGGTAACTGATCATCAGCAACAGAGAGCTTGAGAAGCATAACAGCTTCTCGATTTCGATCATCAAATTTATCTTGATCGGTACCAGCTGTACCGGGACGAGACTCTTTGCCCAAAATGAGCTGATCAAGACGCCTGTATTCAAAAATGGTCAGCATTCTTTGTTTCCAAATGTTATAGTTGCTGCCATTAAAGCGTTGATTTCCTTCTAACATCAGATTGGTGAGCGTGGCCATTTTCCCAAAGACAATACAGAAGTCTGACACACAAAAACAATGTAGCTGCCTGCTTAAAATCCCTCTTTCAGGATGACTGTACCAAACCTTAACAAATTCTGCTTTGGAAAAAAAAATAGGCTTTCACAATAACTCAGATCTGTACCAGATCAAAACACCAGACCAAAAATATGACAAGAGGTCACATGTATCTTCATAAAACTACGTAGACTGAAGCTGTCCACGATTATATATACGCTGTTCTGGTCCCGTCACTATAATCTGAATGCGTAGACTGAATGCGTGATATATATATGCTGTTATATATGCGTGATATATGTATCGATTATATATACGCTGTTATATATGCGTGATATAATCTGGACTGAACTGGAGAAAGCCGTCACTATAATCTGGAAAATGCGTGATATATATGCGTGATATAATCTGGACTGAACTGGAAAAATGCCGTCACTGTAATCTGAAAATGCGTGATACCTTTTGAAGAGAAAATGCCGTCTCTGGAAAAATGCTTGATTTTTCAATGCCGTCACTAGAAAATGCCTTCACGTGGTGAAAACGGAACTTAAGTTTCTGGAGGATCTCGATCTGTCGAATACGTGAGCCAAAAATTCGTGAGCAAAAAAAACGGTTTTCCGCTTCTCGATCTGGTTCCGCTTCCGGTTCTGATACTCAGGCTCTCGATACTCAGGCTCGCGATTTCCACTGACGCTTTTCCTTTTCACAGATATAGTGACCCCGAGCCTTTTGTGTGATCTTGAGATTCGAGTCACGATAGTGGCATCAATGGCCCCGAGGGCAGAGAAGAGGCCCGCGGCTGGGAAAAAACTCGGTGGTGGGGAATTCGCCTTCAACAGAAAAGAAGCCTTTGAAGCCGGAGAATAAACTACTAAGGGAAGGCGACAGAAAGCGCAGAAGCTGGCTACTGGCTATTACAGCGAGGGTGGAAACCGAATACGGGTTTTACAGATTGTGCTCATCCCCGTCAATTTCGACAATAAAAAATACCGAGTCCTTGAACTTGCGCGTATTCTTCCTCTTCAGTGGCTAGGCTTCAAGGGCCACGAGAACCATGAGACAACACAGCTTCAAACAAATAAACTGTTCCTTTCAAAGCAATTTTACGATTCCGAGCACCGCCACAAAGTTAATTCCTCATAAAGTGATAATGCAGGAGAAGAATCCCTTTCTGTATCGAGATTGACGACTGTAAGCTTTTATCACAGTGAGCAAAGCCGAGGCTAAGACTCAGTGAAGGCTACCTGGCTTACAGAGGGCTCGACCTTAGAAAGGAATGAAGGAACTCAAGAGATTAGGATACAAAGAGGATAGTTAATCAAGAAATCTACAGATCCTGAGAGCAGTTTCGAAATGAACTACTGAATTTTTCAAACTATGAAAAATTATTTCGAAAAAAATCCCTGTGCTCTGATACCATAAAAGAATATTGAATGAATTCATTAGAAATGAGCAAACAGCTCAATGATAATACAAAGATATTTACAATAATAGAAACATCAGGTTTCTATGTAGAATATGGAGACAAATAGTTTCATCTAAGAAACTGCTAAAAGAATAAAAATAGCAACAGCTAAAAGACTGAGCATTAAATACTAAATAGGAATATTCTAATAATCTAAGGAGATAAGTCTACTATGTACATGAACTATGACAAACTCAATGAAAGGAGAAAACAAATTAGAAGGAGCCTCCAACTACAGGGCCTGGAAAAGGAATAGACCTCATTCTTGAAAAGAACAAAGTTTTGTATCTCGCTCAAGGAAAAATCAAGAAGCCTACTGATGAATCAAGTGATGCAGAAAAAGAAAAGTTTGGAGAAATTGAAATCTTGGCTATGAACCAAATAGTGGATGGATTTAAGGATAACCTAATTCCATACATATCCAACATAAATTCTGCTCAAGAAATGTATGAGGCTCTCTCGACGTTATTCACAATCAAGAACATTGGTCAAATAGCAACCCTCAAGAATGAACTAAGAACTGTTAAGATGACAAATGATGATACTGTTTTATCATATTTTATAAGGATATCCAGAATCAGAGATGAACTCCAAGCAATAGATGAAGTTGTCCCAGAAAAGGAGCTCGTAATTACTACCCTTCTAGGACTACCAAAATCTTGGAGTGCCTTTGCATCAAGACTTAACAGTTGGAAGGATACTCCAACATTTGAACAAATGTGGAATGCATGTAGTCAAGAAGAAGCCAAAATATCATTAGTAAACAATGAGGGTGAAGAAGAAAACATCTCTAATGCCTATTCCGCTCATCACAAGAAGAAGGGAACCTTCAAGAAGTTCAAATGACCAAAGAAGAAAGTTGACCTATGCAAGATTGAATGTTACAATAGTCACAAGATGGGTCACCTACAAAAGTCATTGTCCAGAGAGTCCAAGGAATAAGAAGAGAGATAGAGATCAATCAAATATTGTCGATGAAGCTCCATATAAGAAGAACAATATGGAAGAATCCGAAGTCAAATACTTATTTGCTAGGGACTCTTAGGGACTCTAACCCTTACATATCCTTCTATTCTAAGTTTTGAATTGTTTCCTTTATGTTTTGATTTCTAGAGTTTGTAGATCTAACATGTCTTGTTAGAACATTTTTGAATTGTTTTGATAAAGTTGTAGGTTTCCCTCCGAAAGATTGAATTAAGAGGGAGCCTCCACCATTTTACCAAAAGATAAGTATTTTTTCTTTGTTTTCATCTTTTCGTGTTTGGTTTCCTCCTAACATCAAGATTTGTTTGTATTGTATGCTAATAACCTTTTTCTTTATATTTTTCTTGGTTAGGAAAGCGTGCTGAGTACTTGAGGGTTATGAAGGAAACTTCAAAGGATAGACTTAAAGCATGGGAGAAGTTTTGTTGCAAGGGAAGCCCATCAAGAACTGATGTCCTACAAGGTTTGTTAAGAAACAACTCAAAGGTATGTCTTAGACTATAAGCTTTGTTATAAAGTTCTCTTCATGTAAAAGTTACGATCATTCTTCTTTTGAAATTTGCTTTACATTACTAACATTGTTTTGTCTAGGATTTTGAATCATAAAAGATTCTTGTTAAGGTGATTAATCATTAGATTGAATCTACCCTCATTATATTATCATTCTTGTGGAACCTGTTGACCACTACGTGTCAACGACCCATAGCAGTACACCCCCTTTTCGAAAAAGGGATAGCGCCTGATCGATGTGTCTGTGTCGTTCAACTACCATCATCAACCTGATTATCATGTTACAATGTAAACCCATTCTGCATGTATATGATGTAAATAATTTCAGTAGATCCGTGTCATGTATGTAATTGCTTAGGTAAACCTACTTTTTTGGTGGCGATCTACATTCTGGGAGGTTTTTTGTCTCACTAGTCCATTCTAGAATGGTCAACAGAGTTTTCCTTCAGTCTTACCCCAGAGCCGGAATGTATTTTGTCACTGGGATCTTAGGCGAGTCCTAGTGTTATAGATCGAGTCTATGTAAAAGTGATTTGGGAATAATCTTATTTATTTGGTTAGGTTATTTTATTACAAATTGCTTGGTCTGCTGGATTATATTTGTGTCGCAGAAATGGGTACTCTGTGAGGGTCTATCACAAATGGGTTTTCTCCCTTATGATGTAAAAGATATGAAAATTATGATGTAAAATGCCTTGAGGGTTGGAAAAATAATTTATCCCCTCATAGGTTAATTAATTAAATTTCCTGGGCAAAAATTAATTAAAATCCCAAGCTAGAAATTTAATTAATTCTAGGTCCTAGGTAGATTTTAATTTTTCAAAGGCAAAATTCGTGGGTTCTTTAAAATTCAAAATTTAAAAGGTCTCGAGACTAAGGTAAATTAATTATTCTGCTAAATTTTAAGCCTTTGGTCCCTGGGGGTTAAGTCAAAGTCAAAATTTTGAGGAAATTAACTCAAAATTTTTATTTTTGAGTTAATTAAAATGCATTTAATTGAAAAATTTAAATTTCCTCAAGAATTTAATATTTCGACAGATGAGATTAAAAGAAATTTTAATCCTCATCAACGGTCGAGATTGTTTTGACGAGGATCACTTGAACTCGCTGTTGGAAGATTTATCTTTAAATAGGAGGTTATTTGTTAGTTGATCCATTCGATCTCTGAGTCGTGTGTTAAGCTAAAAGCTCTCGTGGAATCTTTCTTTGATAATAAAGAAAGACTTTGGGGTTAATTTTTCGCCAGTGTTATTTTTCATGGAAACACTGTAAGAAGTGTCATTTTCATGCATAAATTTTTTTTTAACCATTGATGATAACTTCTGAAGAGTGAATTGAGTACAGGTATCTTGCTCAGTCGTTGGGGTTTAAGTGATAATCTAAATTTTGAATGTAATAGTAGGTATCTCTATTTATCTGAATTTTATTATCATTTTTTCACTCTATTTTAATGGTTGGATTGAGTTTTTCAAGAAAGTCTTGATTTTCAGATTATCGGGCATTCAGGGAAATTTTCAGTTGGACCAGCCAACTCCCGATTCGTTTTTCCTAAAGAGCCTAGCTTGATTTGATCTCAGGCTTATCATAAGATTTTTATTGGTGATGCATGAAGGGTTTTGGGCTAAGCACCTCCTTTGAAATTTAAAAATTTAATTTTTTCTGTGCTAAATTGATAAATTTGGTTGTTAAGAGCCTTAGATTATCAGATCTGGGAGCGGAGTTGGACTTACACTCGTCAGATCTGATAGATCTGCCATTCCTTTGCATAGATCTATAAAGGTTTTTGGGTTTTTTGACTTGGGTTTCTAAGGTTTTTTTTTTTTTTGTATATCTAGGTTCTCGGTGTTTTTATTTTTAGGTACAGGTTGCAGATCTGAAGGTGAAGTTTGATTTGAAGCCAGATCTAGGCCAAGAACTTGACCTTCCCCAGGGGCTTTATCAGAATATTGGCAACCTGCTCATCAGTCCCAATATGATGGAGCCTTATTGCTCCTCGTTGTACCATATCTCGAATAAAGTAGTACCTAATATCTATATGCTTGGAGTGATCATAAAACACGGGATTCTCTGATAATCGGATCCCACTCTAGTTGTTGCAGAGGATCACAGTGGTATCCAACACATGTCCAAACAGCTCACTAAAGAGCTTCCTCAACCAGACAGCTTCACAGGAGGCCATACTAGCAGCGACGTATTTGGCCTCGACAGTGCTCAAGGCAACCAATTTCTGCTTCCTGCTCATCCAGGGTATCGAAGCATAACCCAAAGAAAAATAACATCCAGAAGTGCTCGTGCGATCCACCACACTGCCAGCCCAATCAACATCAGAATAACCATGCAGCCTCACATCTCTGACAGTGTATCTTAGTCCATGAGTGCTTGTGCCCCGAAGATATCTCAGAAGATTCTTGGCACCAATCCAATGTATATGATGAAGCTCAACCATATATTGGCTCAATGTGTTAACTGCAAAAACCTATGTCCGGATGGGAGTTGACCATTAGTGCTCCTATGAGTTGACGATACTCAGAAGCATTTCCCAATTCAGGTCCAGCAGCACTACAACATAACTTCTTAAAGTTAAGTTCCATCGAAGTAATCACAGGCTTGCAGTCCACCATCCCTAATCTTTCCAATATTTTCACAACATATTTTCCTTGAGAGAGGAAAATTTCACCTGGCTTTTGCCAGACCTCCAACCCTAGGAAATAGTGCATCGATCCTAGGTCCTTCATCTCAAATTCAGAAGCCAACTCCCTCTTACATTTGTGAATGAGAGGGTCTGCACCTATCAGAAAGAGGTCGTCCACATAAAGTACCAGAATGAGAGATTTATCATTTTCAACCTTAAAGTAAAGGTTCGGATTGGCTTCACTTCTAGCGAATCCCAACTTCATCAGATAGCTATTGATCCTCTTATAGCAAGCCCAAGGTGCTTGCTTCAATGCATAAAGAGTTTTCTTAAACCTGCATACATGAGATTCTCCATCATGAACCTCAAATCCCTCGGGTTATTCCACATAGACTTCCTCTTTGATTGAACCATGCAAGAAAGTGGTCTTGACATCCATCCAATGTAGGTTCCATCCTTGCGAGGTAGCAAAGGCTATGATTGAGCGGATGGCGGTGTATTGGGCAACAAGTGCAAATATCTCATCGTAACCTACACCTTCCTTTTGAGAGAAGCCTCGAGCAACAAAGCGAGTCTTGAACTTTTAAGCACTTCCATCAGCTACATGCTTGATTTTGTAAAGCCACTTAGAGGCGACAAGCAATTTGTCTTGGGGTCTAGGGACCACATCCTAGACATCATTCTTCATAATTGACCTGTATTCTTCATTCATAGCATTCTTGTATACTTGATGCTTCACGGCTTCTTCGAATGATGAAGGCTCATTTTGATGATAGTGCTCATGGCAGTGAAATATCCTTGATACATGTTCGGTTTCTTTATTTCACAGAAAGCCCCCCTTGGTGCAATGTGTCTCTTAGCATCTTCGAGAGTCTCCCTAAGCCACGAGAGTTTGTGTTTGGAGGAGGAGGGCTCATGAGGAGGAGAATCAATAGGATCCATAGGTTCATCAACATCAGGCATCGTTTTGTCTTCTTTTGCAACCTGATTTCCGGTGTCAGCTTCTTTGTCCTTCCTTAGAATAGGAAGGTTGTTGATCTTCTCGAGGACCATATTTTCGTCGAAGGCCATGTTGCGGGGGAGTGCCCCCCCCCCTCAAACCCGCTCCCGAATCGCGCTCCGGGCGGGAGCGGCTCGGGAGCGCGCTCCCAAAATTGCTCCCGGACGGGAGCGATTTTCGGGAGCGCGCTCCCTTAAAAAAATTTGCGCTCCCTGGTCTGTTAGGGAGCGACATAGGGAGCGATCGCTCCGGCGCTCCCGGAGCGATTTTTAATGCCCGGGAGCGATCGGGGAGCGATCGCTCCCTGATCGCTCCCGAACATTAAAAATCGCTCCGGGAGCGATTCGAACCGGGCCGGGAGCGGTTCGGCGGAAAAAAAATCCGCCGGACCCAAAAATAAAAATAAAAAAATTAGAATTTTTTTTTGGTTTTATAAGCCCAATGGGCCAAAAAAAATTCATTCTAACTTCATTGAGCTTGAGTTTGGAGCTGGAGCAAGAGCAAAGGAGCGAGGAGCAAGTGCTGAGGAGCGAGGAGCAAGTGCCAAGGAGCGAGGAGCAAGCCTGCAGAGGTAAGTAACTTAGTAATTTAGTTAGTTTAGCTGGTTAGGTAGTTAATTTAGTTAATTTCATTTAGTTGTTTGAGTTTAAAGATCATGTATTTAAATTAAATTAATAAATTAAATTAATTAATCCCAATAAATTAAATTAATTTGCAGATTTAAGAATCAAAACCCTACAAACATCAAACACCATGGACCTGGCTATATTTATTGGCATTTTCCTCTTCCTGGTCCCTTTTATGGTTATTATGGTGCTTGAGAGTAGGAAACGAAGGGGACCCCAAACTGAAGAGGGAGATGAAGAAGCCGGAGAAAGTCAAATGGGTGAAAACCCCAGTGAGGAGGAGCTGGAGGAGGGTGAACATGACCCTCAAAAAACTAAACAAGACCAAACTCCATTGTGGAAATATGTTCACAGGGCTAAAACAGGGAGAGAGGGTGGAACCACTAAATTTCATTGCCCCCATTGCAACACTGATTACACAGGTTCATACACCTGTGCTAGAAGACACCTCTGCGGGAAAAGGCCATGGGATGGAGAGAAACAAATAGAAATCAAAACTTGTACAGCAGTGTCAACAGCAGATAGAGCCAAATACATAAGGGCAGAGGAGGAAGCCCAATACAGAACAAAAAAATCAAGGGGTTTCTTTGAACCAAGCTCACAATCACAAAGAACTCCTTCAGCATCCTCCCAAGGCAGTGGATATGGACATGGAGGCACAGGGTCATCATCTTTAAGGCGTAGAACCATATCAGATTTCCTTGATGAGGGGTGTAGGAATGATGTGGATTCAAAATTTTACAGGTTTCTCTATGCATGTGGGATACCATTCAATGTTCTACGCTCACCTTATTGGCACGAAATGGTTTCTGCCATAAATGATGCCCCTAAAGGATACAAGAGCCCTGGGTATGACAAGGCAAGAACTGTTGGCCTTGATCATGAAAAAGCAAAAAATATCACATTCTTTGAATAAAATGACAAATTCTTGGACTGACCATGGGGTGTCCATTGTATCTGATGGATGGACAAATGTAAAAGGCAAGCCATTGATAAGTGTTCTTGCTGTGTCTGTTAGTGGTCCCATCTTTCTAGCTGCACATGATTACTCAGACAAGTTCAAGACCGCCATCAACATTGCAGAAGCATTACTTGAAACAATTGAGCGTATTGGCCCATACAATGTCATCCAAGTCATCACTGATAATGCTCCTAATTGTAAGGCAGCGGGAGCAATTATTGAGGATAAATACCCGAACATATTTTGGTCTGGATGTTTGGTTCACACATTGAACCTTCTGTTGCATGATATTGTCAAAAACAAAAATGAACAATACCAATGGATTGGTAATTTGTACAAGAAAGGCAAACAAATGATAAAATTTATTACAAATCTAGCAATACCCATGGCCTTTTCCGCAGTCACTCGAGATTGGAGTTGCTGAAGATTGCGAGGACTAGATTTGGTAGCTATTACCTCACCTTCAGGCGCCTTTTGAAGGTAAGAGAGGCATTAGCTAGCATGGTATCAAGTCCACATTGGCAGGTGTTAAAGGAAAGGGCTACAAATATAGCTGACATGGCAGGTTTTGAAATGGTGGAGGAGGCCGCTCTTGATGGGCAGTTTTGGACAAGTGTGAGGCAGGTATTGGATTTCACCAAGCCAATTTATCACATGATTCGGTTTGCAGATACAGACAAACCAGTGATTGGCGAGGTGTATGAGCAAATGGATACCATGTTGGGGGAAATAAAAGACATTGTTCATAATAGAGATCCCAACTTGTACAAACTGATTCATGATTGTGTGTGTGAACGGTGGAATAGGCTTAACCTTCCACTACATTGCTTGGCGTATATCCTTACGCCAAAATACTACTCTACATCTTGGTTGGGCCAACCTGCAGCAGGGGGTGGGGTTAGGACCAAACCCCATTTAGATCAAGAGGTAACTAAAGGATATTTGGAAGCATTAGAAAAGTTGGTACCTGACAGGGAGGAATGTGCAGCTGTGCGCCTTGAAATAGGCAGATACTTCAGTGGCACTGGTTTGTATGGTAACTTCCATGCAATGGACGACAAAGATAAATTTGAATCTCTCACATGGTGGGAAACATATGGCGGCCACGGACTTTTGCCAAAATTGGCAAAAAAAGTTCTTTCACAGGTTGTAAATTCTTCTTCTACAGAGAGGTGTTGGAGCACCTACAGCTATATACATAATGTGAAAAGAAACAGACTCAATGAAAACCGAGCAGAAAGCTTGGTTTATGTGCACTACAACTTGAGGTTGTTGAGTCATTACTGTGATCGGGCTTATGAGGATCCCACATATAAAATTTGGGACAATCACCCAGAGGATGACAATTTGGAGGATGGCATTGTACATATTGAAGAACTAGAAGGGGAACTTGTAAGGGATGAAAATGAAGCAGCAGCCATGCCACCTCCACCTCCACCTCCACCATCCAGTAGCAGTGCTCGAGGTCCGAGTCTTGTTCCTTTGCTGTCGCCACCTCCATCTACACCCTCGCGTGGAGGTTCTAGTTCTGGTCGTCGGTCTGTGCGGGAGACTCCTAGAAGACCACCACGACCTGCTTATACTCCTGGAGACTCTCGTGGCAAGGGCCACATGTAGATTTACAGTTTACTTGTCTTTTTTAGTTTCTATTAGACTTTAGTTTTCATAACTGTTGAGTTTTGAGTCCTTGACTCTTGACTCTTGACTCTTTCATATCATAATGATATTTTTTGTAAACATTATATCACTGTGACAATGAAAATTTGAAGTTTGAAGTTGGGCCTTGGCAATTATAACTCATTGGTAATGATTTTGAATTATGAATATGATGCTTTGTGAAAGACTAAAGTTGTTTCATTTCATCTCATTATTCATGTTTCATTTTATATATTTTTAACATTTCATATCATGTTAACAGTTAGAAGTTAGGACTTAGAAATATCTTCGATATTACTTCTTGTAATGGTTAAACTTAGCTTACAAGTACAACTTTGGTGATCAATGATGATAAATGTTATTGAATTTTCAATTCTGAAAGCTTGAAGTTGAAACTTTAATATTGAATTTGATGAATCATGATTTATAAGACTCAATATGTTGCAGTTGTAATATGTATTTTACTAACTTGTGGACATGGTTGATGACGATTATAATTTTTAGATGATTGATGTGATATGGTTCAATGATCAATCTATGTTTTTTTTTATGTTTTTTATGTCTAATTCATCATTCTACATGTTTTTGTTGACATATATGTATCAAAAATTAAAAAATATAAATATATATATATATATATATATATTTTTAAAAAATTGCTCCCGGATTCGCTCCCAAACCAGGAGCTTCTGAAAATGGTCGCTCCCACTCCCGTTTTCGCTCCCGCTCCCGCTCCCAAGTAACATGGGTCGAAGGTGACATTATGACTTATCTCAACTTCCTTTTGACAAGTCACATAAATTCTATATCCCTTAGAATTTTCACTATAGCGCACAAAGATTCCTTTCTTCCCAGATGCACCCAATTTGCTTCTTTTCTCTTTCGGCACATGAAAATATACGGGACTTCCAAAAATTCTAAAATGAGAGACATAGGGTTTTTTACCAGTGAACATCTCTTTGGGAGTCTTGGAGTCCAATGCTTGATGAGGGCATCGATTTTGAACATACACGATGGTATTTGCAGTTTCAACCCATACGAACTTCAATAGGCCTTGATCATGAAGCATGGCACGAACCCATAGAGAGATTCTTCCTTTCATCCACACCATTCTGCTTAGGAGTGTATGGCATTGCAGTCTCCCTCTTAATGCCAGGTTCTCTGCAATAATCCTGGAATTCATTGGATTCGTACTCGGTCCCATTATCAGTCCTCAATATCTTGATTTTCTTCTTGGATTGGTTGTTGATCAAGGCTTTGAAATGTCGGAACCAAGTGAACACTTAATCCTTCTTCTTCAAGAAGTAATCCGGGTCTTGCAATAATAATCATCCGTAAAGGTGAGATAATATAAGTATCCTCCCAAAGAGTTTACAGGCATCACACCAGATATGTCGGAGTGGATCAATTGCAATATATTTGTGGTCTTGCTATTACTTGAGGGAAATGGTCCTCTTATAAGTTTTCCTTTGGCACATCCCAGACATACACCTTCATGCTCTACATTGAACTTGGCAATACCTGTCACCATCTGTCTCACATTGGGTAGGGCCTCATAATGAAGATGGGCAAACCTCCGGTGCCATAGTTCAGATTGTAGAGATGTGTCGCAAGACATGGCTCCCAATGGACTTCCTCCAACTTGATACAAAGTGTCAACCCTGAACCCAAGAGTAAAAGCATATTTAAAATTTCTTTTCCAAACACGTACCTTTCCATTGATGAATGCCACCTTGAATCCTTTGTCCTTCATTTGCTAAAATGGACACCACGTTCTTCTTGAGATCAGGTACATATAGTACTTCTTGCAAATGAATAGTGTTACCTTGATTCAATTGAAGGGTAACATTCCTCACTCCCTTCACGGGATAGGTGGCATCATCTCCAAGGATGATCTCCAAGTTTGTCTCCTTTTCTATCAGATTAGAGAGGGCTTCCTTGTATCCGGTGAAGTGCCTTGAGGCACCACTATCAATTAAGCAATTTCCCAAAGTGTCTGGAGGAAAGGCAATGGAAAGGGCCGATATAAGATAGTACTCTTTTTGCTTATTGTTAACAACACTGGATTCTTCATACCTGGAGTTCCTTGATTTCTTGGAGGTTCAGCCATTTCCTTGATGTCCCGCATTCCTTTTTCCTTTGCCATTGGACCTGCCATTCCTTTGATCATTGTTGTTGAAGTTGCCCCTAGAATGATTGTGATCATCATCATGTGATGTGTCCCTTCTATTTGGACACCCCCTTGCATAGTGACCAAACTTATTGCAAACAAAGCACCTATCCTTCCTTCCTCCCTTAAATCCAGGCTTTCCATGGAAATGACCTTTAGACCCTGCACTATTTCTCCTTTTGGCATGAGTGGAGAATGCAGTGGGGTTGCTTCTCTTAGAAGGCATTTCTTACTCCATCATTCTTGTTTCTTCTTGAATGCATCTTGACATCAATTCTTCAAACCTTTGAATTCGATCATTGTTGAGGACGGTGGTTCTAAATATATACCACTCAGGTGGGAGTCCTCCAAGGTGGTGAGAGTAAGTTCCCTGTCAAGAATGACTTCTCCAATCAAGAGTAGATCATTATTGATCTTGTAATCCTCAAGAAATAGGATTGAATATCCTCGTCCTTGCCCTTCTTAATATCCTTCAACTTATTCTTGAGAAATAGAATTTGATTAGCATTACTAACCTTGAACATGTCGACCAACCTGTCGTAGATCTCCTTGGAGGTCTTCAATTCGAAGATGTAGGCCACCAGATGCTTGTCAATGGAATCCTTGATAATCTTCTTTGCTTTGAATTCAACCCTATTGTACTTGGTCTTCGCAGCAGCTGGTGCATTTGAAGGAGGTTCAGGGATTTTACCCTGCACATAATCCATCACTTCTTTTTCTTCCAAGGTCAAATCAAGAGACATCTTCCATCCATGATAGTCAGATTTATCATGGAGCTTGTCTTCAACCGAGAAGTAGGATGAGGAACCCATTGAACCTTTTGTCCTTCTCCAACTGTCTTTGGTGATTTCTCTTTCACTCTTCCTTGGGCTTTGTCTTCACCTCAGCTCTGATACCATGTTAATTTTAGGCAACAACGGTATTTTCTACGCTTTAGAGCAATTTTACTTCAATTTCTTATTAGTTCAATATCAATATTTAGATTAGCAATCACATCAACATGATAGTAAAATGCAGATAGAACATAAACATAAATAGTAAAAGACAAGCCAAGACAAGAGTACACAAGATGTGGCACTAGCCAGAGACAAACCCCAATGTGGGGAAACCCTTGATCAATTTTTCTTATAGTCTTTAATAGTTCAGCAGAGAGGGAGATAGTACAATTTACAAATCTGATAATTTATGACAGCAACAAGAGAGCCCTAACCAGAAAAGTAAAACACTGGTCAATAGGGCAGATTTGACCCTCAACAAACCGGTCAACTTTAATCAACTTTGGCCTCCAAACATCAAGATAAAACAACTCTCAAAATAGTCAAATTCAACCTTGTCAAAGTCTCGTCAAACAGCCCACCTGCGATCAGCCCTAGCTGCAGTCAACGCTGGTCAAATTGTCCAACAATTCAGTCTCTTGAAATTTCGGCCTCCTGAAATTTCGGACGTGTGGAGAGAGAGAGGCCCAAGAATCCGTACCCAATCAATGAGGAGAGGGAGAGAAGTGTGAAGATGAGTGTGTCCAAATGAGGCTAAGTCACCTTCTATTTATATGCAACATTGAGAATGAATAGATGTGACTACTGGGCTTTTGAGCCTACATCAGTTTGCTGGCCAACCTTGAAAATTTGACCATAATCAAAATAAATTCATAACTTCATTTGTACATGTCAGAATCGGATGATCTTTAGATCAATCCTATACCTCTCAGAGAGAGGAATCCAAGAAAAATATCATCTATCATAAATAAGATGACCCATGTGGAGTTTGGCCCTAGTTGCCAATTTTAAAAATACTACTACACTTCACTACGTTTACCAGAGTTCATGTAATGTCCCCATTTTTATTTTTCTTGGATAGTACAGCCAAGGTGGATTTCCAGGGCAGGGGATGGCCAAGTTATGGGAGCAGGTTTATGTCATCAGGGGTTTTGAGGGAATTTTGAGGAGTTTTTATGGGATTTGATGGCATTCGCTTGACATATTTCATCATCCGCATAGTTTGCCTTTCGTTTCCTCGCATTCCGACGACTTTCAAAAATTAGCATTGTTATGGGGCCTAACTTAATTAATTATGCTCGAGGTGGCATTCCGGGGAGATTAATTGATGGAACACCTCAATGTAATAGCTCGTTGGAACTAGAATGACAAGATATACAGGATGAGATGCTGATAAGTGACTTCCAGTGGTCAAAGAGAGTATGGTGGCCAATTTACCATTTCCCCCCATTAAAAAGACATTTTACTTAAGGGAAATATGCTCAATCATTAAAATAATGATAAAATAAGAGCTTCTAGAGGGGTCCATTAGATCTATAAAAATAGGAGGAGGAGGCCATTAAAGTACATCTTGGATTATTGCTATTTTCTATTGATGAGGTTTGGAGAACCTAGTTCCCAACTTCTAAGCCCAGGATGGAAACCCTCGGGTGTGCTAGTGGGTGTTGGATGAAAACCCAACGCTCTTGAGGAGATTTCACTCAGAAATATCACAGTGCTTCATTGGAGTTTTGAGGAGAGTAGTTTTGCAGTAGCAGGTTTGCAGCAGTCTTCTTGTTGGGCCATCTACATCATTGCCAAGGTCATTCATCATCTAGGTTAGAGATCTTTTTTTGGGTTTGCTCAGCTTGCTTGGCAAGCTCAAGTTCCACTATTCCTCGTGTTGATATACTCTTTCTAGTGGATTAATAAAATGACTCAGTGATTTTTATTGTCATCTATCTGTGTATCAATTCGCTGGCTGCGTGTTTATTTTCTATTATGTTGTTGTTCGGGTTCATTTCTGGTATCTACTATTAAATTTCCCATTAGGAATATTACAGTGGTATTAAAGTTGGTGTTCCTGCCAACTTGACAGTTTTAATTGCAGACTGTCGAAGGTCTGTTTTGAAGATGCCAAAAGCATCGTTTTGTTGTAGAAAAAATTGTCCAAGGCATTATCTATTCTACAAAAATTATGTTCAATGTGCTCGACAAATCTCCTTGATATGGTTGACGGCTTAATAATCATTCCACAAATTTGAAAGTCAAAATTATGAGAGGTCATGGAAGATTTCTCAAAGTGGAGGCGAAACTTCATATTTAATTTTGACGTCAATTTAATATATTTTTTATTCGGGTTTCGAGCCCAATCAAATAGGTGAAGGCCGAACTATGGAGGAAAGTGGGGCCAAATTTTATAAAGTTATTCTAAGTGGCCATCAAATATTTTTTTAAAGGGCCAACACCAAATTTCAATTAAGTGCCAAATATTATTTGTGGGGTCGTGATCATTTATTTTACAAAGTGATGGAATTATTTATCAAATTTTTAGACTGTCGTAAAGTAAAATTATTCAGAAGTGAGGTTTGGACACTTGGAGGAATGAATTGTAGGCTGTGATAAATTAACAGATCACATTTTAGAAATCCATCTAATAATTTCAAGGAGACGAGGGCATCATCTTTCTGGTGTAATCTTCTCTATTGCCAAGGAAAATTCCTCATATGTGGGCGTACTTCCTCTCGTTGGAAAGACTCCGCTTCATTCAGGATGAGATTGTATAGGCTAGGCATACTGTTCCGTGTATGATAGGCCATGACCATTAAAAACTCCAAGGCTGAGAGTATTATCTCCACAAGGGGCATCTGTTGATCAGTGGTTCGAGCTAAAATTGTTTCCAGTGGCTTGAATTGTTTTGGGAGGATCGATTTTTTTAGTAGGGCCATGGTCGCTTCAAAGGGATTGATCAACGATTATCAAGGTTATGTATTACAAAGAGAAATTTGCATTCTCTGTGCGGATTTCCACTATATAACAGTGATATTTCCTAATACCATTCGCCGTGAGGAACCGATCTTATTCTCTACAGCGATTCTGGACCGTGATATTATATTGGCCACAATGGTATCGCTCATTGCAGCGATATTGGTTGTCGGGGATTGATTCTAAGTTATAGAGGATGGCTATATTCTTCCTTGTGGTGATTGTACACTTTTCTCAAATGCTGGAAAATCAGCATAATGTTTTGTCAAGGCTAATTGCAACAATATTTTGATTAGCGTTGGTACCAGTGGAGTGTGCACTGTAACTGGCTATAGTTGATGGGTGAGCGCTTAGATCGTGGTCAAAACGAATAGCTGCCATACGTGAAATGCCAGAGACTAAGTTTTTGGGCTAGAACGCACTGAATATCAATCCATTTCTCCAGTTGGCTGATCATAAGAGTCGTTGGTGCCATCTCCATGTGGTCAAGACATGTCGAAGGGAAAGGATCTTGCAGGGTTTGTCAAATAAAGAAGGCCGATATAAAAACTGTTTTCCCACAGGAAGGACTAATAAACTGAAGGGCACCCTGTTGGAGCTAAAACACGGGTTCCTCTAATCCATTATATTTCAAATATATCTGCATAGAGAAAGGAAAAGATGACTGTTCTTGTTGTTTTTATTGTGGTGAAATCCATGTATTAACTTTGTGTGAATTTTCTGAATCATCAAATGTATTAATGAAATCAAAGGAAGTTATTTTGAAATGCCTACTGTCCACTGTGTACATTTGTTGAAATTAAATGTTTGAGAAAACACCTACAACAGTGCACCTCTGAACTATTTGATGAAAGTTGCCTCTGAAAATTTTAATAGCAAAGTCAAGGAAATTTATTGAGAAATTTGAAGGTTTTCCAAGTAGTATTTTATAGTTTGGTGCCTAAGTTACTTGATTCTATGAGATTGTGGAGAGCATAATAACACCTTGTTGTCGCACAGATTGTCACGACAACGCTCAGACCGAGGGCTGTCACCCTGATCCCCGATCTCTCCGTTTAAGCCATCTCCCGAGGCTAAAGGGGGTAGACCCTATGGGACAAAGGGAGACCAACTGTGGACCAGTTGGGTTGGGAGACATAACAAACCGATTTAGCACTTGATTGATTTAGAAATTAATGTACTAGTGCCTTATGGAGTTAATGATGATTATTTATTAAATGCTGCAGAAAGTATAGACCATGTAAAACAATCATTTATCATCAAATAACCCAAACAATGTAAGATATTCAACAAATGCACAACACCTTAACAATGATCCAGCTATTAAACTTCAAGAAAAATTAAATGCTTTAAATGATCATAAAATTTAAATGCTGATCAACTACCACTTTCATATAGCCAACTTGTAAATAAACATTTAAGTGCATTTAGCTATAGAGAAATGGAACATAAATGCCACAAGAAACTCCAAAAAATGAATTTTCAATTTTTTTAGTTAAGCTTTTCAAAAAAAATTTAATTTTTATATTTTTAAATATTTTTATAAAATTTGAAGTCTAAAAAAAATCAAAATAGAACAAAATTAAAATCTAATCTAAAACCATAAAGGAACTTTTTATATATTTTATATTTTAAAATTAAAAATCAGAATAAAGCCTAAATCTATTCTAAACTAAAATTCTAAAAAGGAAACTTTTAACTTTTTTTAAAACGATTTATGATTTTGGATTTGAGAGATCTGTGGTTTTTATCTTTTGAATTGATCGGAGAATCCACAGTATAAACATTTTTGAACCAACGTTTCGAATCCCAAGTGGGATCCATCATCAGGGTTGAAGAATGATGATGGTTCGAAACGTTGGTTCAAAAATGTTTATACTATGGATTCTCCGATCAATTCAAAAGATTTATGATTTATTTATTTATTTTTAAAATCTAACTTTAAACAAAATTAAATCAAAATCTAAAATTAAAGCAAAAAAAATCTAAAACTAGAAAATAATCTAAACTAAAATCTATCTAAAAAAAACTTAAATCAAATCTCGGAAGAATTTAATTTTTTATTTATCAAAATAAACAAAAGCACCTAAACCAAAAATGAAAATGAAACTAAAACAAAAAAACTAAAATTAACTCTTCTTCTTTTTTTTTTTTTTTAAATTTAAAATTTAAAATGAAACAAAACTAAAATTTAAATAAAATCTAAAGAAAAACAAAGCAAAATCGATTCTTTTTTTTGTTGCTTTTTATTATCATATTTTAATTTTTTAAGTTTTAAAATCCTATAAGGAAAACAAAAATCAAAATCTAAACTAAAAGAAATAAAAAATAAACTAAAGCCTAACTAAAAAAAAATCAAATATTAAAATTAATCTAAATCTAGATCAGATAAAGGTCTAACTATATAAATCCAAGCATGTAACCATAAAGTAAACTAAACAAAATCAAAAAAACTTTACCCAAAAATTTAAAACGCACCTCCTAAAATAAACCACGCATAGAGAAATCACTCTTGTTGCCAATATGCAGGTCGAAAGGCGTCCAAGAGAGGAGCAGAGACGATGCTATGGAAGATTGCTGCGCAGAGGCAAGGGCAAGGGATATGACTGCATTGAGTTTACTGCGTGAAGGCAACGGGTTTGGTTGCAGGTTGAGGGACGCAGATGAGTATGGCAGCATGGAGCGTAATGAAACGTGTGGCAGCAAGTGAATGGCAGCGTTACAGCAAAGGAGAAGGAGAAGGAGCTGCGTGGGTGTGGACGGCAACGTGAGGAGGGTTCGAATAGCGACTTGCAGGTTGAAGGGCGTGGGTAGTGTGAGGAAATAGAGACTGCGAGCTGGACAGAGCAGTGTTGAAAGGACGGCGTGAAAGGAAATGCCTTTATATATATATATATATATATATATATATTTTGAGTTTTGTTTGCAGGTACGCAGGAATGGGAGAGCAGCAAATCGAAGGAGGGAGAGCTGATGGTTGAAACGCAACACTATATATATATGCTGGCAACTTTGATGAAAGGATGGTTGAGGGGAAAACAAGCAGCTGGGCAGCATGAGGAAGAAGATAAGTGCAGATTTGGATAGCAATGAAGAGCAGACTAGAAAGAGGAAGGATAGGGGCTGCGTGGTTGATCCAAAGGGAAAAGGGCCAGCGATAGGTGAGGGTGCTAGAGAGAAACGTAGGCTTGGTGAATGCGTGAAATGGACAACAGATTTGCTGTGTGGGAGTGCTAGATGAGCCACAGAAGTTGAGCAACATTTGGAAAGAGAAAGACACAGAGGGAGAAGAGGCCGCTAGTGGGAAAAAGTTGCGTGGAGGTGAGGCAGCAATCCCATAGCCTGCTTAAAAAAAAAAAAAAAAAAAAAAATGTTTTTCTGTAAAATGAAACCCCAGGCAGCAGCAAAGAAATGGCTTGGAAAACCTTGAACCTCTTCAAAAAACTTAATTTAGAGATCAATTGCTTTAGACTTGTCAATTTAACCCTTATAAAAATTTGCCAGATTTTTGAACCCTTAAAAAACAGAAACATGCACCTGCAAAAAAGTGGTTCTAAAGCAAATATTCTTGCTAGCATTGATCCTGAGGCCAAATCTTACCCTCTAGGGCCTAGATCTGGCTTCAAACAAAAATTTCTCCTCAGACCTGTAACCTGCAACCTGAAAACAAACAACCAAAACTTGAAAATGCAAAAAAAATAAATGAAACCCTAAAAACCCTAAGAACCAGCTAAATAATTAGAGTATTTACAGATTTTCGACTCTTAAGCAGCCAGATTTATCAATAATCCACAGTAATATTTTCAGAATTAAACTTTAATGTGAGATACTTCAGAAAACCCTGCATGCATTCATAAAAAATTTCAGATGATAAGCCCGGGATTAAAATTGGCTGGGCTCTTTCAGAAAACACAATCCGAGAGTTGGCTGGTTCAGCCAAGAACTTCCCCTAACGCCCGGTAAACTCAAAACTAAGATTTCCTGCACAGCTTAAAATCAACCATTAACATAGAGGGAAAAAACAATAGTGGAATCTACATCAAATGGAGATATCTGCCATTATATTTCAGAATCTAAACTATCATTCAAACCCCAGAGATCAGACAAGATACCTGTGCCTAAATCAATCTTCATCAAGCTATTATCAATGAGTGAAAATAAAATTATGCAGAAAAATAAAAAATCTTACAGCGTTTCCAGAAGAGTAACACCAGCAAGATTTTTAAACCCCAAAGTCTTTCTTTATTGCACAAAAAATGACTACAAGAGAGCTTTCTTTAACACCAGACTCTCAAATCCAATTTGATCTCAAATGACCCCTAACACCTTATTTAAAAGAAAATTTCTCAATGGCTAGTTCGACTGATCCATGTCAAAATGATCTTGACCATCGATGAGGATCAAAATCCCTTTTAATCTCATCCGTCGAAATTTTAAATGCATTTTAATATATTAAAAAATTAAAACTTTGCATTTATTTTCTCAAAAATTTTGACTTATTATTATTTTATTCTATTTTTTTAATTTTATTTATTTATATTTATTTTTTAATTTTATTTTTAATTTTTAATTTTTTAATTTTTTTAATTTTTTTAATTTTTAATTTTTTATTATTTATATCTTTTACTATTTTTTTTTTTTTTTTCAATTTTTAATTTTTATTTTTAAATGGATCCTCGAACTTAGCCATTGGAAAAATTATCTAGGACCTAGGACTTAGGACTTATGAGGGGATTAAAACATTTTCTAACCCTCAAGACACTTTACATCATGATTTTTTTACAATTTTACATCTCAAGGGGTAAAACCCATTTGACATAGACCCTCATGGGCCACCCAGTTCTGCGACCAAATATAATCTAGCAGATCAACACACTAGGAATCCCTTAAGATTCTAATGACAAAATTCATTCTGGCTTTGGGGTTAAGCTGAAGGAAAACTCTGCCGATCATGGATTGGTGAGACAAAAGACCTTCCGGAACGTAGATTATCACTAGAAAATTAGGTCCACCTAGGCAATTTACATACATGACTCATCTCTGCTAAGATTATTTACAATTTATACATGCAGACTTGGTTTACAACATAACATGATCAGGTCGACGATGACTGTCGAATGGCACGAACACGTTGATCAAGCGCTATCCCTTTTGTGAAAAAGGGGGTGTACTGCTATGGGTTGTTGACACGTATTGGTCAACACACCTGAAGCTACATTGGGTTTGATTCCATGTTAGACAGTGATTTTTGGGCCAAGCTTGTAATTACTAGACGTTGTTTATTGAAGGATGAGTTTGTCGATTTTTGGGTAGCATCGAATGTGCTCTAGATTCGAAATTTTGTTAAGGGCCTAGAACACATGAGATCTCCAAGACCCAGAAATAGTTCGGAGAAATGCCACCCGGATTGTATTTTATTAAAATAATTAATATTTTTAAGGGTTCCTAAGTCTAAACTTAGGAAAATTAAAATATAAATGGGTATTAATGAAAATATGGGTGAGAAGCTTCTAAGAGACAAGGATCAAGTCTAATTTAATCTTAGCCGTTGATTAGAGATTAGATCACAGCCGTTGATTTATCAACAGGAAAAGTATAAAGGAAGACTTGGGGTCAGTTGGAGAACACACACAAGGAGAGCAACACTTCAGCTAATATCGAAATTTTGGGGTGTGGTTTGCTGAGAATTCCGGAGTGAGATTCTAGTGCAGAGGGGCAATTCGGCAAAGGGACTTTTGTCCAAGGCCACGAATACATAGCTGAGAGGCAGAGTAGCACCGGGGAGAGACAACATAGCTCCAGAACGGGTGACACAGAGGCTGGAGGGCTAACGCAGTCACTTAGAGGCAACATTGCGGTTTCTGTGAGGCAGATCGGGCATCTGTTTAGCAAATCGATTTCTGAGCCTGGAAGGCTCACTGGGATGGTGATGTAGCTCCTAGAAGAGGTGACGCAGTTCCAGCTCAGGGCTGGGAGCAACCACCGATGCACAACACTGGGGACGGTGCAGTCACCTGTGGGGTTTGTTCATCTAGTTGCTCGATTTTCCAAAATATCTGTCTTCAGATAGAGGTACTTTTGCCGGGTTTATTCTCTATTGGGTGAGCTGGATTTGGCACCCTAGTTGTATTCAAAAATCTACTTAATAATAAAACCCTCATATCTGTTGCACCGGTTTTCCTGCATTGGGTTTTTCCGAGGACGTTTAGTCCAAAAATAAGTGTGTCCTTTGTGTGATTATCTCATTTATTTTTCAGTATTTGATCTATATATTCATGTAGGCTGCAGTGTATCTGCATTAATATTTTCTGAATGTTTATGAAAATAACTTGTTAAAATGAAGAATACAAGTAGGTAATCCAAATCAATTTACTGCAGTAGGATTTCCGGTTTGCTAGATTTAGAAATTTTCACATGTTATCAAAGCGATTGCAGATCAAGAAGGACTAAAGCCATCGACGAAAGGACAGAGGAAAATCTGTGTGTGAAGACAGTTGTCCCCAGAGACAATGCAGTTTCTAGCCGAGAGAGCAAAAGATGGGTGACGCAGTCACCAAGGGAGGCTCACGCAGAGCTTGCGACAGCTTGATTGGGTGATGTTGTTGCTGTAGAAGGTATCACAGTGGTTACTAGGCCAGCGCAGATACTGTTGAGTCTCGTTTTTTCGGTTGCCATGGCTAGAGGTGCAGCGCAGATTTCATCTGGAGTTGTTGGTGGGGTGCTGATTCTGTTGGAGCAAAAAGGTACCTTGTGGGGCAGAAGCAAAGTAGAGGGAATTAATTCCTCAAAAGATTTATTGCCAAGAAATCTAGATCCAGTGCTGAGCAACAACAAAGAGAGATCAGAGAGGGTTGGTTCGGCAGTGGTTTGCAGAAGGATTTCTGTGAAGGAAATCGAAATTTAGAGGGAGCTTGTTCCTTAGAGGATTTCTAGTTCCAAACAAATCCAAATTTGAGTTTTCTTAGGGCAGCAACGAAAGAGGGAGAAGAGAACCAATTCAACATTCATTTGAGCAGAGATGGTCGTTAATGGACTGAGGGATCAGGACAGGTTGGATGGAGCATCCAACTTCGTCATCTGGAAGGCTAGGATCCTAGCAGTTTTGGATAAAAATCGCATCAAGGATTATGCCTTGAAGACGGTTGTTGTTCCGGTTGATGTTGATCCTCTCAAGAAGTACGAGGAGGCTCAGGCAAAAGCAAAGTGCATGATCTTGGACGGGGTCAAGGATCATGTGATCCCACATATTGTTGAGAAGGACACAATAAGGGAAATGTGGGAGGCCTTGACCACATTGTACGAGGGAACTTTCGTTCAACAGAAGATGTTGCTTGAGAGTCAGCTGAGACAGTTTCAGATGCAGAAGGGAGAAGAAATTGATCCCTTTGTTCTCAGGTTGCAAAGGATTTGTGACCAACTAGCTTCCGTAGGGGCTACAACAAATGGTGAATTTATGGTCAGGACTGCCCTGAATGCAGTCATTTAAGGCTGGGAAACCTTTGTCTAAAGCATCTTGGGCAGGGCTTCTCTTCCTAGTTGGGAGGAGATGTGGGTAGCTCTTCGACAGAAAGAAATCAGACGGTTGACCAATGCGGGAAGCAACAACAAAGGGATCAAAATCAAGGAGGAAGAGGAGGATGCAACTCTCACATCAGCAGGACATCAAGGGCAGCAGAAATGAAAGAAAAAGGACATATCCAAAGTCAGATGCTTCAGATGTGGAGAAATGGTATTTCACCACACAGCGCCCGCGTAAGAAGGGCAAGGAAGAGAAGTCTGACTGAAAGGCTACTCCAGCACAAGCTGACAAGGAGGATGATGATGATTGTTCCATGAGTGCTCATGCACCTCCAGAGAAGAGGTGGGGCGATATTGAGCTATAGTTGAGAGAGCTACAGAAAAAAAGGGCAAGACCCTTGAGGTGCCCAAACTCTTAGATCACATAATGACAGTAGCACTTAATGACAGTAGCAGAATGACAGGAGTCAGTTGGTGTGAGGGATGATGGAGCAACAATGGGAGAGCTAGAGTGCCAAAATTTGAAGCAGCGCAGTAGAGTGTTGCAGCAGTGCGGAAGGCACAAAGCAAATACAACAACAACGCAATAGCATCAGAGGGTCAGCACAGATTAGCAGCAGAGGTAGCTTCAGCGTCAAGGGGCATCTAGACTGACCAACATGTCAGCTTTTGGGTGGCTTTTCAGTTGCTTACTTCTCAGCAACCGAGTTGTAGTGTAGCAGTTAACAGTGGCAATGCTATGGGTAGCATGATGCAGCATATTGAGAGGGAGTTGTAGTACAGATGCAACAGTGACAGTGGCAGTGTCATGGGTAGCAGTACAGATTGCAGCAACGCAGTGGATGAGGGGCAGCAGGCCGAGCATCAGCAGCGCAAAGGACCGATGTCATGGATCACTGTGATACTTCTTCTAAGAATTATTACTAGAGCACATTCCTCACTAAGAGGGAGTGTTGATTTTTGGGTAGCATCGGATGTGCTCTAGCTCCAAAATTTTGTGGAGGGGCTAGAACACATGAGACCTCCAAGGCCCAAAAATCGTTTGGAGAAATGCCACCCAAATTATATTTTATTAAAATAATTAATATTTTTAATGGGGTTCCTAAGTCTAAACTTAGGAAAATTAAAATATTAATGGGTATTAATAAAAATATGGGTGAGAAGCTTCTAAGACACGAGGATCAAGTCTAATTTAATCTTAGTCGTTGATTAGAAATTAGATCACGGTCATTGACTTTCTTAGGGGCGTGGTTTACTGAGAATTTCAGAGTGAGCTTCTAGTGCAAAGAGGGGCAGTTCAGCAGAGGGACTTCCGTCCAAGGCCGAGAATACATAGCAGAGAGGTAGAGCAACACCAGGGAGAGACAACGCAGCTCTAGAAAGGGTGACGCAGAGGCTGGAGGGCTGACGTAGTCACTTAGAGGCAACGCTAGGGTTTCTGTGAGGCAGATTGGGCATTCATTCAACAAATTGATTTTTGAGTCGGGAAGGCTCACTGGGAGGGAGACAGCTCCTAGAGGAGGTGACACAGTTCTAGCGTAGAGCTGGGAGCAACCATCGTTGCACAACACTAGGGACAACGTGGTCAACTGTGGGGTTTGTTCATTCAGTTGCTGGATTTGCCAAAATATTTGTCTCCGGATAGAGGTACTTTTGTCATGTTTATTCTCTATTGGGTGAGACGGATTTGGCACCCTAGTTGTATTCAAAAATCTGCTTAATAATAAAACCCTCATATCTGTTGAACCAGTTTTCCTGCATTGAGTTTTTTCGGGGACGTTTAGTCCAAAAACAAGTGTGTCCTTTGTGTGATTGTCTCATTTATTTTCGATACTTGATTTGTATATTGGTGTAGGTTGCAGTGTATCTACATTAATATTTTCTGAATGTTTCTCAAAATAACTGGTTAAAATGAAGAATAGAAGTAGGTAATGCAAATCAGTTTACTGTAGTAGGGTTTCAGGTTTGTTACATTCAGAAATTTTCACAAAGTTCTGGGTGTGAACGATAGGTGTTCCTGCTAATAAAGAGAAGATTTTAGGCTTGCTCGAGTGGGATGATTGTGTTGTAAACAAACCTGGTTCCCTTATCCCAATCGCTGTGATATTAAGTTAATGATTTTCATCACTATCCAAGCTTGTAATTCACAGTGATAAAATCTATGAAACTCAGTAAAAAGCAAATTTGGTTGTTATCCCTGTTGAAGTTTAGAACTGTGAAAATTATATTTGTGCGGTAATACCTACAATAGAGGGGAACCAAACTGTTTGATTAAATGCATCGCTAAGCCTCATTATCACAGGAGTTCTTGTCATTGTTGGGCTAAACCATGGAGGAACTCCTAAACAAATTTCAGAGGTTTAACAATGCAGAAGTTGGTTCCATGGAACACCATGCACCCAAACAGAACAACAAACCCTTCTCTAAGAAAGTGCATAATATGCTCCAACAGAATCATCTAAGGGATTTACAAAAGGAAAAAGAAGTGGGGAATTGGCTTTTCGTACTTGGGTCAGATTTAAAGGTTGGAAGATCAAGAGATAACCTCACATTGGAAGAGTTGGAATCTTATCTGTCCAAGGTGATGTGAAAATTTCTAAATAGAAATCCTACTGCAGTGAATAATATTATTTCTTCCACTTATTACTTCAGAAATAAATTATCTACTGTATTCTTACGGCAAATATCGAAATATATTCTACTGCAGTCTTCACAATTAAAACATTGCAGAAAGTAAATGTAAGTAAAATGCTAGCACAAATACAATCACAATGACAATTATTTTTGGACAATTGTCCCCCGGAAAATCCAATGTGGGAAAATCAGTGCAGCAGATGAGGGTTTTATTATTCTTCAGCAAAAATCTTCAAGTACAAATTACACCCAGCAGTATAGAACTAGGCTTTCTGAGAAAAATTTACAGACGTTCCTGAACAAGTATCTAACACGAGAGAAAAGTTCCTCCACCCTCTATGTCTTTTTGGCTTGCCCAAGGTCACTTTCTCTGGCCCCTGGGCTAGCCTGCGCAGTGCCTGCATCATGCAAGCCAGTGCTACACCTCCCAATGTCAATCTACCCAACGATGTTCTTTTACTGCTTTGCATCTTCATCCCTGTCACTCTGACCGATGTTGGACTCTCTCTGTCACTCCTCCACCTGCAACTCTCCCTCTGAATCGATTTTCCTTTGCCAAACTTCGACCAGTGAGAAAATCGATTTTACTTGGGCAACTGAGTATCTGCCTGGTGTATTTTCCAAATGAACCTCAAGCCCCTTCTTATATCTTCTTGTTCGATAACCAACGACCTAGATTAAATCTTAATCAAAGGCTCAGATCGTTTTGGCTTGATCCATGTCTTTTTCTAAAAGTTTCTCCCATGATTAGATTAATACCAATTGATATTTTAATTTTCCTAAGTTTAGACTTAGGAACCCTATTAAAAATATTAATTATTTTAATAAAATAACTTTTGGGTGGAATTTCCCAAAATGCTTTCTGGATTCTTTGGAATGCATGTGCCCAAGCTTCCTTGCAAAATTTGAGGCTTATAGCACATCCGATACTACCCCGAATCAACACTCCCTCTTAGCGAGGAATGTGTTCTAGCAATATATTGTTGCTGCATATTGCTATGACTCTGAAGCATCGCCCTCTGCACTGCTGATGTCTGACATGCTGTCCACCAACTACTGTGTCTCTGTTGTAACTGTAATGTTACCTTTGACACGTCCACTGCCAATGCTACATCTGTACTACAACTCCCTCTGAATTTTTGCGTTTGTGCTGCTGCCGGCACTGCCACTGCCAACTGTCCCTGCACTGCAAACTATTGCTGTTACTGAAACGGATTTTCAACCATACTCAACTGCTCTCTGAACTAAGTGAACTTAGCTCTTCCAAGAGCCTTTGTGAGTATATCGGCCACCTGCTCTCTTGTGGGAACACACTCTAGCTGTACTGCCCCACACTGAACAGTCTTTGATAAAGTGACAACGGATATCTATATGTTTCGATCGATCATGAAATACTGGATTTTCAGAGAGTTTGATGCAACTTTGATTATCGATGTAAACCTTGGTTGCTTCCATCCTTTTTCTGAATAGGCTCACAAGCAATTTTTTGAGCCATATGGCTTCGCATGTAGCTGTGCTGGCTGCCATATATTCTGCTTTTGTTGAACTCAGTGCTACTGATTTCTGCGTCCTGTTGCACCAAGATATCATCCCTGATCCAACACTGAAGCAGTACCCTGTGGTACCTTTTTGGTCTGCTAAATTACTTGCTCAATCTGCATCGGTGAACCCATTCAAACTGATGTCCTCCCCTCTAGAGTACTTCAACCCATATTTGACTGTTCCACGTACATACCTAAAAATGTCTCTTGTCGCTGCCCAATGCACCCTTTTTGGTTACACCATGAACAGACTAAGAGTGTTGATAGCAAAACAAATGTTTGGCCTAGTGTTGACCAGATACATAAGCGACCCAATGAGCTGCCTATACAAGGTGGGATCTAAACAATGTAAACTTTGAAACGGAACTGATACGATTACCCGTTTCAATGAGGTAGCAAAAAAGTCAACCGATTTTGAAAAGTGGTGACATAGAATACATATATATTTTTTTCGAAGCATATTTTTGACACTTTAAATTTTCTTATGTATCAAATATAAATATTTGTTTTTAAATGTTAGTGATTTTCATGCTAATTTTGAAACGTGTTGATGCAGCATCAACCCCTTTTTTTAGAGGGCTTAATTTTTACACTTTATATTTTCTAATATATTAACTATGGATATATTTTTTTAAATGTTACATTTCTTGACACTCTAAATTTTTTAATATCCAATTGTTTTTTAAATGTTGATTACTTAAAAAAACGAATATAAAAATATATATAAAAAAAGACAAAAAAAAACATAAAAAATGTAAAAAAGAATATCTTGTAGACGATATATATATATATATATATATATAAATACAACAGTTTTAAAAAACTATTAAAAAAACAAAAAAGCTTAAAAACAAACCTGATTTCAAAAAAAAAAAAAAAAACAAGAAAAACCAAAAAAATTAAACAATTTTAAATAATTTAAAAACAAACTAACAAAAGTTAAAAAACTACTAAAATTAAATTTAAAAAATTTAAAAAACATAAATAAATATAAGAAACATAAAAAAACAAATTAAAAAAAAAACATAGTTAATTAAATTTTTTAGAACATTAATGTTAAAATCTAAAAAAAAAAATAATGAAAAAAACGTAATAAAAATAAATAAAAATAAAAGATTGCAGGGTAGGGCTGAAATCCGATTTCAACCCCGCCCACTTAAAAAAGAATATATATATATATACACAATTTTTTTTTATAAGTAGGCGGGGCTGAAATTTGATTCTCAAAATCAGATTTCAGCCTCGCCCACTTATATATATATATATATATAACAAAGAAAAAAAAATTGTTACTAATTTATTTATTTATTTTTATTTATTTTTTTAAGTGGGTGGCGTTGAAAATCAGATTTCAGCCCTGCCCAAGGCTCGGGGGGTCGCGGTCCTGGGCGGGCAGAGCTACATTCAACTCTTCCTACCCAAGGTCACGCACCCAGGGCCCTTGGGCGGGGCTGAAGTCTGATATCGGACTTCAGCCCCGCCCAAGGGCCTGGGGGGCGCGGCACTAGGCGGGTGGATCTACATGCGGGCTGCACCCCCTCGGGCCCCTGGGAGGCACTGAAATCCGATTCTCAGAATTGTATTTCAGCGCCACTCCCTTAAAAAAAATATTATTAACGAAAAAAGAAAAAAATTGTTAATATATAATTTTCTAAGTGGGCAGGGCTGAAATCCGATCTAAATAAATTATTAACAAACAATTTTTTTTATTAATACTAATTGTTTTCTAAGATTTTAATATTAATGTTCTGAAATTTTTAATTAATTATGTTTTTGTTTTTGTTTGTTTGTTTTTTTTTTTTTAATTTGATTTTTTTTATGTTTATTATATTTTTTGTATGTTTTTAAAAATTTAATTTTAATAGTTTTTTAATTTTTGTTAGTTTGATTTTATTTTTGTTTTTAAATTATTTAAATTTTTTTTGTTTTTATTTTTATTTTTGTTTAGGTTTGTTTCCAATTTTTTATTTTTATTTTTCTTAAATAGTCTTTAAAAATTGTTGTATTTTTATTTATTTATTTTTATATTTTTATAAAAAAAGAAATCAATTTTTTGTCATTTACAAGATAATTTTTTATTTATTTTTTTTTTTAAGAAAACATGTTTTTGTTATTATTTATTTCTTTGTATTTTTTTTTAATTCTTATTTTTATAGGTTAATTTTGTTTTTCTTTTTAACATTTTTATAATTAATTTTTTTTTTCACCTTTTTAAGTTTGTTTGTTTGTCTTTCTTTTTTGATGTTTGATTTTTTTTTTGTCTTTTTTATATATTTGGTTTTTTTTGACATTTTAAGGTTTTTTATTTAAAAATATATTTTTATTTACTTTTTGTTATTATTTTTCAACTTTTTTTGTTGTGTTTTTATTTATGCTTTTATTTTTAAATTTATGTTCTCATTCTTCTTTTGAAATTTTTTGTTTTTCGGAATCATGATAAAATCTTATACGCCATTTTTTCAAATTGTTGAAAATTCATCCTAAAAAAAAAGAAGGCAGACGTTATTTCAACATCAACACATCAACACTTTTTGTTTTCAAGGTGTTTTTTGCACAATTTTTGCACAAAAAAATTGGTTTTCATTGATTTTTTAAAACATGTTGAAAGTTTACCCTAGAAAAAAAGTGTTATTTCAGCATCAACACTTTTCATTTTCGAGTTGATTTTTCATGTTTTTGGGGGACTTTTTGGCTAGAGTTATCGTTTTGAGTTTATAGTTCATGTTTCAAAGTTTACATTGTTTCTACTTCTTTGTCCTCTGATGCATCTATTTTCTTTCAGTTGGTGATCATGGGAGTAGCCATGGGTCGGCAATCCTGCATTTTGAATCTCTTCAGAATTTCTGTAGCATACCTTCTTTGTCCAAGCAAGATCTCCCCATTCTTTCTGCCAAACTTCCAACCCCAGAAAATAATGCATCAATCCCAAGTCCTTCATGTCGAATTCGGCTTCAAGATTCTTCTTGCAGTTTTGGATGAGCCTAGATGATCTAGTTAAGAACAGGTCATCTACATATAGTACCAGAATAAATGGCTCATTCTCTACCAGTAAATAGTAGAGATTGGGATCAACATCACTCTTGACAAATCCCAACTGCTGCAAGTAACTATCAATCCGACCATACCATGCTCTAGGTGCCTACTTGAGCCCGTACAAGAATTTCTTTAACCTATAAACATGAGAGATTTCTTCTCATGAGTTTCGAAGCCTTCAGGGTGTTCTATATACACCTCCTCTTCTATCACTCTGTTCAAGAATTTTGTCTTGACATGCATCTGATGAATCTCCCATCCCATTTGAGATGCTAGAGACATAACAGATCTGATAGAGGTGTATCAAGCAACTGGGGCAAAGGTCTCCTCATAGTCTATTCTTTCTTTCTGAGCATACCCCTTTGCTACAAACCTTGCCTTGTACTTCTCTATGCTGTCGTCTGCAACATACTTGATCTTGTAGATCCATTGTGATCCTACAACTGATCTATTTTCCGGTATAGGTACTACTTCCCAAACATCATTCGTCATGATGGAGTTGTACTCTTCCAACATGGCATCCACCCATACTTGGTGTTGAACAGTTTCTTGAAAGCTAGAGGGTTCTTCAACCTGAGCTACCAATGCTTGGTATCTATGTAATTGTCTACGTTGCTTCTTCTCGGCTCTAGGAGCTCCAACAAACTCCTCTACGTCCCTTAGTGTTTGTCGCACTTCTTTGCTCATTCTACCACTGGTGGTGGGAGGCTCAACCAACTCTTCCCCCTGATCCTGTCATTCCATCTATTGAGAAGCATCTTCATTTCCTTCCTCTGAGGAGATACTGGTGTTGGTCATTGTACTCGACCAAGGTGTATGCTCTCCTGCTTGTCCTTCTTGCTGCCCCTGCTTCTCTTGGACTAACGTAACATCTCTTGACTGATCTTCTGCAAGCATTTTACTAGATTTCCTGAAAGCTCTATCTTCCATGAACTTTGCATCCCATCTTACTGCAATCTTCCAGTTGCCAGGAATGTAGATTCTATATGCCTTTGAGGTCTCATTGTATCCTACGAGATACCCCTTCTCTGCAGTCTGATCCAGTTTGCTGCGCTTCTCGTTTGGAATATGGCAATAAGCCACGCTTCCAAATATCCTGAGATGACCGACTTCTGACTTCTTCACTGTGAACACTCCTTTGCTGTTCTCTTCCCCAATGCTCTAAGAGGAGTTCTATTATGGATATATATTGTTGTGTTGCAAACTTTTGCCCATTGATACTTAGGTAGATCCTGATCATACAACATGGCTTTGGCTACCCCAACAATAGTTTTGTTCTTCTGTTTTGCCACTGCATTCTGCTCCGGATTATATGGAGTTGTCCACTCTCTTTTGATGCTCTCCTTTACAGAAATATGTGAAATCTTCGTTTGTATATTCTCCACCATTATCTGAACGCAATACCTTTATCTTTTTCCCTGTCATATTTTCAATAGGAGCCTTCAACTCTCGCAAATGATCAAAGACCCCTTGGTCTTTAAGAAATAAACCCAGGTTTTTCTGGAATGATCATCGATAAAAGTAACGAAGTATTCGCAACCACTAAGAGCCCTTATGGACATAGGACCACAGATATCTGAGTGTATTAATCCTAATACACACTCTGCTATATTGTTACTTCTGGAAAAAGCTGCTTTAGCGTATTTTCCTAGCACACATCTTCCGCACAAGTCATCATGTTCACTACTAAGGACTGGTACCCCTGTAACAGTCTCTCTAAGCATCCTCAGTGCTCCATAGTGTAAGTGCCATAATTCATTTCGCTCCTTCTCACCATTATAGTTGATTCCTATCAGTGCTATTGGCGATTCGAGCTGCAACCTATACAACTTGTTGGTTCAAACCCCAATTTGCTTTTTCTTCTTCTAGCTTGGATGCTTAACGCATATTTTCTTCTTGATGAAGTATATATCATATCCCTTGTCCTGTAACTGGGGCACTGAAATTAAATTCATTCCTAATCTTGGCACATGCATAACATTGGTGGCTCGGATGTTGGTTCTTGCTTTTGTCTGAAAAGATATGGTGCCTCTCCCTATTGGAGTACATTTCATTTTGTTTCCCATAGTTATTTGGAAGTCCATTTGTTCCTCTTGATAGCTCGAGAAATGTTCTCGTACTCCAGTCATATGAACTGAAGCCCCGCTATCAATGTACCAAACATCTGCTGATGCTGAATTAGCTAGGCATGCGAATTTTTCATCTAATCTGGTAGATAAATCTGAGATACTTTGAGTATCCATATTGTGCTAATTTCTGATGCTAACCTATCCCAACAACTGCTGTAGGAAAAACCACGTCCCACATGAGATAATCCTCCTTGCTGAATCTTCTGTTGTGCTGTCCTTTCTACCACTGATAAATTTCGATTGGAAAAGACTTACCTCTCTGTCGGCTCACTCAGAGAGAGTTTTCCCACGAAATCCAATCTCCTTGGTTTGAACTACACAATCCTCTGGGAGATTCGAATTTCTACCCCTGCACGAATTTTGAATTCCCTTCTCTTCTTAGTGTTGGATCCTTCGGCTTCTCTCTTTTGCTTCCTTGTAGCTCTGATACCATGTGAAAATTTCTAAATAGAAATTCTATTGCAGTGATTAATGTTATTTCTTCCACTTATTACTTCAGAAATAAGTTATCTATTGCATTCTTACGGCAAATATCGAAATATATTCTACTGGAGTCTTCACAATTCAAACATTGCAAAAAGTATATGTAAGTAAAACACTGGCACAAATACAATCACAATGACACAGTTGTTTTTGGCCAATTGTCCCCAGAGAAACCCAATGTGGAAAAACTGGTGCAGCAGATGAGGGTTTTATTATTCCTCAACAAAAATCTTCAAGTACAAATTACACCCAGCAGTATAGAACTAAGATTTCTGAGAAAAAATTATACACGTTCCTGAAAAAGTATTTGACCCAAGAGAGAAGTTCCTCCACCTTCTACGTCTTTCTGGCTTGCCCAACGCCACTTTCTCTGGACCCTAGACTGGCCTGCGCAATGTCGAAGTCACCCAAGCCACTGTTGCCTCTCCCACCATCAATCTACCCAGCGTCGTTCTTTTACTGCTCTGCGTCTTCGTCCCTGTCACTCTGACTAATGTTGGACCCTCTCTGTCTCTCTTCCACCTGTAATTCTCCCTATGAATCGATTTTCTCTTGCCGAACTTTGACGAGTGAGAAAATAGATTTTACTCGGGCAATTGAGTATCTGCCTGGTGTATTTTCCAAATGGCTCTCAAGCCCCTTCTTATATCTTCCTATTGGATAACCAACAACCTAGATTAAATCTTAATCAAAGGCTCGGATCATTTTGGCTTGATCTTTGTCTTTTTCTAGAACTCTCACCCATGATTAGATTAATACCCATCAATATTTTAATTTTCCTAAGTTTAGACTTAAGAACCCCATTAAAAACATTAATTATTTTAATAAAATCACTTCTAGGTGGAATTTCTCAAAACGCTTTTTGGGTTCTTTGGAATGCACGTGCCAAAGCCTCCCTGCAAAATTTGAGGCTTAGAGCACATCCGATGCTACCCCAAATCAACAAGTGGATCAATCTCATTGGAGTTTAAATTAGGCTCTGGAGCCAGCTATGTTTGCATTGGTACAAGCTAGATTCTTGGAGCACCCGGGTGAGAGAGTCAAGCTTATAATTGCCTCCTGTTTTAGCGATATTCTGAGGATAGTAGCACCCTTTCCTCCCTACAATGATGTCATCATAAAGAAGGTCTTTCAATTGATTATAGAATGTTTTTCAGGGCTACATGACACCCAGAGCTCAAACTTTGATAGGTGTGTGATCCTAGACACTACGGCCAAAATCAGATCCTACCTACTCATGCTTGATCGAAAACAAGATGATCTGATCCTTAAGATGTGCCAATTCTTCTTCACCAACATCAGAGAGAATAACCCTGAGGAGGTAAAAGCCAACATGCAAGATATCTTATCTTCATTACTAGTTAAAGATGGTGTTATTCACAGAGAACTGTAGACAAAATTGTTAGCTATTTGGAGGAAGACATAGGTTGTTTCACCAGCGGCCTATGAGCTAGTCAAGGGGTGGTTAAGCAAAACATGAGATTCTTTAGAAGGCAACTAACCCAGGAGGAATTGCAGAGGATTTGTGGTGACCAACCATGAAGCAGGAATGAGTTACGAAGAAAAGGTCTTTGCTTCACCTGCAAGAAGCTTGGGGGACTTGATCAATCATGCTTGGGTGATACAACAGAGATCACTGAGGTAGATCAGGAGGGGGATCCCTCTAACTTTATAGAAGAAGATTCTTCTTTGGTTGAGTCCATGGGTTCTTACGATGATACCTCTGAGGAGCATGAGCAGTTGTATGGAGTCGTTGACAGTAACCTAGATACATATTCTTGTGAGCAGTCAGTAGACCCCATGGGAGACATTCAGGGAGATGGGTCACTCGTGATCATTCAGCATGAGCAGCACAATACACATGATGGGTCATCTTTGGAGAGTCAGCTAGTGGCTCATGTTGAGCCCATGATGGAGGATGAGCAGACATCCTTGGGGCCAACCATTGATGAGGAGCAGGCAGATGTACAAACATCCACCAAGGAGGTAGTACTTGCAAACATGGGTCATTAGTAGGCGTTGGGACTTGATAGTACAGTTTTACAGGTGATGAGTGCACTGATGGAGCATGGAGTTTCTAGCCAGATGAGGGAGGATCTTTTGGAGATAGTGGCACATCGTCTACCCATTGATGAGGTAGATGTAGTGGCAGCTAGCAAAGATGCACTATTTCCAAGCAGCAACCCTCTCCATGAGTACATAGACAAGGCATACAACACGGGTTGCCACCTTATAGGGAGAGAGGTAGGGATTCCTAGGCATATTTGGTTGATTGGTTGGGCGGAGCTACATGAGTTGAGCATGGTGCAACACAGTGGACTCATGCCATATACAAGTGCACATACATTCGATCCTTCCCATGGGATGGATTGGTGGGAGATCATGAGTTGGTATCCTGTTGGTGGCACGATATTCTCAATCAAGGGCATAATGCAACAGGGACCCTTAGACATGAGGAGTACTACATGTTCCAATTGGCAGTGGGAGGTAGGCCAACAACTTTTTAGCATTTCAGGCATGCATCTACATAGTGGGACTGACCTTGGCCTATGCCAAGGGTTGGACTGGAGAGAGGTAATGAGTTGGTACACAGTTAATGGGGCAACATTCACAGCCAGAGCTATAGCACAGCAGGAGCCATGGAGCATTGACGCTTGGCCATGGTGGCATTGGGATCCAAGTGGATTTACTAGTAGCAAGTTGAGTCAGAGATGGGCATGGGATCCAAGTATTGGGGATCTAGTCATGTTTGGATTGCTTGGAGGCATGATGTGGACCAGTGGTTCATATGGGATCCTGGTATCAGTTTGCAGATGCCTCTACAGTGGACAGGTGTGGATTGCTTGAAGGCAAGCAATCTTGGGGCGGGAGGATTTGTAATGTCCCCATTTTTATTTTTCTTAGATAGTACAACCAGGGTGGATTTCCAAGGCAAGGGATGGCCAGGTCATGGGAGCAGGTTTATGTCATCAGGGTTATCGAGGGAATTTTGAGGAGTTTTTATGAGATTTGATGGCATTTGCTTGGCATAATTCATCATTTGCATAGTTTGCCTTTTGTTCTGTCGCATTTCGACGACATTAAAAAATTAGCATTATTATGGAGCCTAAATTAATCATGCTCGAGGTGGCATTCCAGGGAGATTAATTGATGGAACACCTCAGTGTAATAGATTGTTGGAACCGAAATGAGAAGATCTATAGGATCGGATGTTGAGAAGTGACTTCCAGTGGTCAAAGAGAGTATGGTGGTCAATTTACCATTTTCCCACATTAAAAAGATATTTTAATTGTGGGAAATGTGCTCAATGATTAAAATAATAATAAAATCAATGTTGCAGTAATCACCAAAAAATCACGATAAAATCGTTTTATCGCGATTTTTTCAAAAGAAGATAAAATCGGGGTTTTTTGTTTTTAGCCGATTTTTATGAAAAAATCACGATTTATTGGGAAAAAAACGTGGGAATAAATATATATATATATGAAGAGGAAGAGGCGACCCAAGCTACCCCTGTCACCAGTAAAGGACGTGGTCTACCTCCTGTAGCTCCTAGTTCTTGAACTTCTAGAGCACAACAGAGTCTACTGCCAACTCCACCAACATTTACATCTAGAGGGGCAAAGGAAATCAATAGTATTAGACTTTAGTTATTTGAATCATTTCATTGTATATGGCATTATGACTCATGATATGAGATACATTATTATATTTTTTTTTGATATTTTGAGGCTGAGTTGGGAGTCATGAGTCAGGACTTACTATTCAGGACATGATTCATTGTTATGTGTGATGTGGCACTAGAAATGATATTAAACATCTTATATATTAGTTCTTTTATCATATTTATGTGTCAATGTATTTATTTTATGTTGTAGATGCTTTAGATATTAAAAAAATTGCAAAAAAATGAATATTTTTCTCTGTTACGATTTTTCCTAATTATTACCGATTTTTACGACTTTTTCCGATTTTTTCTCGGCGCCGAACTTATCCCGATAACGATTAGTGAAACATTGAATAAAATAAGAGCTTCTAGAGGGGTCCATCAGGGCTATAAAAAGAGGAGCAGGCCATTAGAGCACATCTTGGATTATTGCTATTTTCTATTGATGAGGTTTGGAGAACCTAGTTCCCAACTTCTAAGCCCCAGGATGGAAACCCTCGGGTGTGCTAGTGGGTGTTGGACGAAAACCCAACGCTCTTGAGGAGATTTCACTTAGAAATCTCATAGTGCTTCATTGGAGTTTTGAGGAGAGCAGTTTTGCAGTAGTCTTCTCGTCGAGCCATCTACATCATTTGCTAGAGTCATTCATCATCTGGGTTAGAGATATTTTTCTGGGTTTGCTCTGCTTGCTTGGCAAGCTCAGGTTCCACTATTCCTCATGTTGATGTACTCTTTCCAGTGGATTAATAAAATGACTTAGTGATTTTTATTGGCATCTATCTGTGTATCAATTTGTTGGCTATGTGTTTATTTGCTATTATGTTGTTCGAGTTCATTTCTGGTATCTACTGTTAAATTTTCCATTAGGGATATTATAGTTCAAAAGGTTGCAAAGAATCTTGTTTTCCATGGGTAAACAAAGCATGTGGACTCAAGATTTAATTATGGATTTATTCACCCAGCCTCTCAGTCTAGACAAGTTTTATGAATTTTTGAGATAAGCTTGGTGTAATCTCCAACATGACCATTACGAGAGAGTTATAAAGTAAATATTCAAATGTTCTTATGTACTAATTTAGGAGATTAAGTTATGAAGTTTCTTTTGCAATAAATGTAAGTTGTGCTAACTATTTATCTTTAATAATTATTGGGATTAAGAAGTGAATTGTATTTCCCTCCTTGAAGCTAGGTAAAAGACTCTTTGTGATATTAATCAATCTATTCAAATTGTTCTAATTTCTCCTCCACTTTGTTCTCTTGTGAATTCTACACTTGCGTATGCAAGATTTTAACATAGCATTGTTGTTTAAAAAAATATACAACCTGTAATAAAGCCTTTTTGAGATAATACTGTGATGCTCAATTTTTGGAATTTGTGTATTTAGAAGTTTCTAAAATATTCCATGTAATTGACATCTATGTTCCTTGAGCAGGGAATTTAAGAATGAAAAGCTAACTATCATAAGTTTTTCTTGTATAAAAGAATCATGACAAACATATGAAGAGAAGACTTCCTATATTTTCCTTCATTTTCTATATTAACAAAATAGACAAGGGCAGCACAAGACCTGTGGTGAGGTGAGCGACATGAACAACAAAAATATGAGATAGCAAATAAAGACACGCCTCCTTCCATTTTTCTCCAAAAGTAGCAATTTTACCTAGACGCTCAATATACTGCAAGAAAAAAATTCTTGAGTCTCAATAATTATTGAAATATAATTGCAAAATGTGACCGAAATAAATCTTTCTTCTCAACTAACAAACTATACAACGATATGGTTAAAACTAGAGTAAAAATCAGGATATAATTTATATGCATGAAGTGTTAAAATTTTGGGCTAGATTGTTCTCTGCTATAAATAATTGCAATTTTAAACTTTAACATTTTCAAACAACATTCACCCCATAACATCATATCATAATTAGCAATTATGTAGAGAGAGCAATAACGTTAACAACGCAACGCAATAGTAAGGAACACCAGAAGAAAAGCATACACAACAGAGACACTAGGATTTTGGTCGGAGACCCATAAATCAATTCTTCTTCTTCTATTAGATATTCATCAATGTTTCGCTGAGATACAAAGTATAAATATCATGAGACACAAGTCTTTCATCATGAATCACATTAGGCCACCTAGGGCCAATCCTGGATCATATAGGATAGCAGAAGACATCCCTTTCAATGAGGTATTTATGAGCCCTCCTAACTTTGTCACAAGAATTATTGTCAACACTGTTATAAGCATCATTGTCATATCTATCAGGGTCATAGGCATCACATCATTGTCATATACATTGTCATATTTGTCATAGAGCCACTGTCACAACTGTCACATCATTGCCATAAACAAGGATAAGTATCATAGTCATACACAGCCATACCACTGCCATACATCTGGATTGTCATACAACTAACATTAGAACACTGACATAGGATCATATCATACATATCATTGTCATAAGGGATTCTATCATACATTACTATCACTGTCATGAGGATTGTTATTACCATGTCACATCAAATATTGTTGTCATATACAATGTTGCACGAAGCGGGAGCGAAGCGGAAGCGTTTTTTGGAAGCGGAAGCGCGGAAGCGTCATTTTCCAAAAATCTAGGAAGCGAAGCGTCCGCGGAAGCGTCTGCTATATATATATATATATATATATATATATATATATATATATATTTATATTTTTTTGCATTTATACTCAAAACAAACATCCCAAATACCAAATTAATTGTAGAAGACATGAAAACATGCATATTTTTGCATAAATCAAGATAGATATGGCATCCATGATTCCATTGTAGTTACTAGTATGTACAACAATCATCTATATTCTAGCTATTACAAACATACATCAAATTTTTAAGCATATTATAAAACATAAAACATTTAAGCATATTATAAAACATAAAACATAGAGCATGATTTATCTAGCAAGTGAGCAACTGTCAACATTTGTCATGTCCAAAATTCAAATAATAATGTTTACAAAATATGTCACTTGGTCACCGCCAAGCCAAAAAGGTTCAAAATTCAAATTCACAAGTCTACAAGTCTAATGAGTAATCTATGACAAAAAGTAGTAGATTGTGAATATATCTACTAATCTCTCCTCCTTCCACCACGAATAGAACGTGGTGGCAATGAAGAAGATGGTGCCTGTGGAAGTCGTGACACTGAAACTGATGAAGAAGAACCCCCTGCTGTTGGTGTTGAACCATGGAACCTAGGAACCAAGGGACCAGATGGGGGTGGGGGTGGTGGCATATCAACACGGTCATCATCATCCTAGAATCGCTCAAAAAATTCATGCAAAAAAAAAAAACACTAGTTAACAAAAAAATTAAAAACATGAATTAGAGAAATGCTTTATAAGGGAAATTGGAAAATTCATACCACAATGGACATACCTGGATAAGAGCATCCTCTAATTGCTCTAGTCGCAACACTCCATCCTCCAAATTGGGCTCCTCTGGATTCTTGTCCCAAATCAACAAGTCTTTATTAGACTTTGCATCTTCACAGTAATGGGACAACAATCGCAAGTTGTAATGAACATAAACCAAGCTCTCTGCCCGGTCTAAACTCAACTTGTTCCTTTTAACACTGTGGATGAAAGAATAAGAGCTCCAACACCTCTCTGCAGAAGAAGTGTTTACCACCTGTGATAGCACCCGCAATGCCAAACTCTGTAGAAGTGGAGTACCCCCTCCATGCATGTTCCACCACTCAAGAGCAGAAAAAGTCTCTCGATCTTTAATTGCATGCATGCTCCCAAATGGACCAGTGTTGAGCGTATAGTTGCTCACCTGTCTCCGTACCAATGCAGCCTCCTCCTCATCAGGGATTAATTTACTCAATGCAGCCATATATTTTTGGTGAACCTCTTGATCTTGGTGTGGTTTTCTCCTGCTTCCCCCCCCAGGTGCTAGTGTTGAAAGCCATGATGGATGATAGTATTTAGGTGTCAAAATATATGCTAATGCATGCAATGGAATATTTAGCATTTCCCATCGGTTTTGCACCTCTACACGAATATAATTGTACAAGGTGGTATCTCTAGGCTCAACAATGTCTTTAATCTGCCCCAACATGCTATTCATTTGCTCATACACCTCCCCAATTACTGGTCGATCTGAATCTGCAAACTTGATCATGTAATAAATTGGTTTGGTGAATTGCAAAACATATTTAACCTGTGACCAAAAGTAACTGTCAAGAATAGTGTCCTTGACTGCATTAGCACCATCTGTGTCAGTGTTAATTTCATCCCATGTTTCAGCACACACCAGATTAGTTAAAGCTTGTCTCACCTTCACTAGCCGCCTAAAGGTGAGGTAATAACTAGCAAATCTTGTCTTTGCAATTTTAAGCAATTGCAACTTGGAGTAAGTGCCATAGAAGTAGTTTACCCTTGTATGCCCTGTGATGAATTTAATGAGCTACTTCCCTTTCCTGTAAACCTCAGCAATCCACCCACATTCTTTGTGTTTCACAATATCATGCATCAAAAGGTTCAATGTGTGAACCAGGCACCCAGACCAAAAGATGTGTGGATGAGTACGCTCAATAATTTTTCCTGCTGCCTTACAATTTGCTGCATTATCTGTGATCACTTGAACCACATTATTCGGACCAACATCTTTGATTGATTTCAATAGGAGATCTGCAATGTTTTGTGCAGATGCAGTGATGGAGGAGGAGTCATGACATGCAATAAATACTGCACCACTAGAAGAAACACCAAGAACATTTATCAAATGTTGGTTTCTAATATTTGTCCACCCATCTGATACAATGGATACCCCAGAATCTACCCACTCATTTGTAAAACGTGTCAAAGCTCTTTGAACCTTAGCTTTTTCTCTTTCTAATAACATTGTTCTAGCTTTCTCATAGTTGGGGGCCTTGTATCCTTTTGGGGCTTCATTGATGGCCTTTACCATTTCATGCCAATAGGGAGAGCGAAGCACATTGAATGGTACACCGCAAGCACAAAGAAAACGAACTATCTTTCCATCCACATCATCCCTCCCAGCAACATTAAGGAAATCCCCTATTGTTCTTCTACCTCCAGAGCTTGCAGAAGTACCATGAGGAGATGAGCAACTACCAAATTTAGAGGTTGCACTTGATTCAGAATGAGTTTTTTGTTTCTTGTTTTTTTGTTGTGCAGCCATCTCTATTTGGATGTATTTTCTTCTTTCTTCAGTTGAAATGTTTGGGCAAATTTGTACCCCCACAGAACCCTTTTTTTCATCACTGTCCAGCACCCCACAAAGATGCCTCCTCAGACGGGTATATGAACCACAATATGGTTTTCCTCCATGACAACCATGAGGGCACACAAATTTGTAAGATCCACCACCCTTTCCCCCATCAAGTTTGGTCACATAGTTCCACAAGGGTGTTGATGTAGCTTTCCCATCTTGTGTTTCAGTGTCCCCTTCAAGTTCATCCCCTTCCTCTTCAAACCCTTCCTCCTCATCATACATTGGGTCACTACTATTAGGACCATCACCAATGTCCTCTTCTGTTTCTTCCCTTCTATTCCTCACCCTTGCCATCATTAAAACCAAGAGTGGAATGATACATAGAAGCCAAAAGAACACCATCTTGGAATATGGATATAGGTGGTGGACAACGGCAACCTGTAAATAAAGGAGCAAGTAGAAACAATGGGAAAGAGTAGGAGAGGGAGGAGAAAAATACAAAAAAAAATTCAAAAAAACAAGGGAGTTTGGCGTTTGAACTTACCTCTTTAGCTCTTGTAGATGAAGTCCTCCAACCTCTTGCTCCAAGCTCCTCCTCCTTCTCCTAGCTCCTCCTTCTTCACTCCTCCAAGCTCTCCTCTCTTCTCCTCTCCTTTCCTCTCTTCTCTTCTCCTCTCCTCTCTTCTCTTCTCCTCTCCTCTCTTCTCTTCTCCAACTCTCATAAACTCAAAGTGAGAAAATGAGGAATGAATGGGGGCTTTATTCTTTTCATTCCTCACCTTAACCTCACCCTAACCCACCCCCTTAAGGTTGAGTGAACTTAACTTTAAAAAAAAATTAAAAAAAAATTCGTTTTTCTCCCTTGGGCGCGCCCCTTTCCGCCGAAGCGTACGGAAGCGTGCGTGAAGCGCACGCTTCCTGCTCCGAAGCGCCACGCTTCGGCGGCCCGAAGCGCCGTACGAAGCGCGCTTCGGAGCCGGCGCTTCGGAAATTCCAGGAAGCGCAAAAAAATTTGCGAATCGCGCTTCCGAATTTCCGAAGCGCACTTCGTACGGCGCTTCCGTACGGGGCGCGCTTCGGAGCTTCGAAGCGGGGGGGGCGCTTCGTGCAACACTGGTCATATACATCATTGTACACTATCATATATCACTCTGACATATAGAGACATAGTCATACATCTAAGATACCATGCCATACATGTTACTACCATATCAAGGTCTGTGAAATTTTTAACTTCTATTGCAACAACTGGAAATTACTCATCTATCCATAAATTAATTAACAATTTATTTGCCCACACAAATAACGAATAATTCTCTAATACAATTTTTACCAAATTAAATTTTGCAGAAAATAAATTGGAAACTGAGAAATATGCTAGCACACACACATAAAAATTGACAGTTATTTTTGGACAAATGTCCTTGGAAAAACCCAACTTGGGAAAATCGATACAGCGGTATGAGGGTTTATTTTATTATGCAACAGCTAAAATCTGAGTACAAATAATTTAGATGCTCTACTGGCAGACCAATCTGAGAGAAATACTGGCAAAATTATTGTGAGGATTTTTCCTCACCCCACAACTGATTTGTTCTCAGAACTGCCTCCCCAGCGACACGCAACCTCTTCTGCGTCAACTTCTGCGCAGAGCTTGCATTGTGAAAATTCCAAAAATGGAATCCAATTGCAACAACTTGAAATTATTTTTCTAATTGTTAATTAATTTTAACAATTTATTTGCTACAACAAATACCGAATAAATTACACTTCAACCTTCACAAATAAAATATTGTGGAAATAATAGCGCTAGAAACTGAGAAAATAGAGTCACACACACAATAAAAATGACACTGTTATTTTTGGACAATTGTCCCTAGAAAAACCCAACTTGGGAAAACTGGTGCAGCCGCTGAGGGTTTTATTATTATGCAGCAATGAGAAATTCTAAGTACAATAATTTGGATGCCCAATTGGCTATCCTATAGAGAAAAATACTTGCAAAATTCTAGTGAGTAATTTTCCTCACCCCATAGGCAAATTCTGGCTCTGACTGCAACTGCAAGAGAGCCATCCAAACTACCTCTACACTGGCCTGCGTCACCCTAGCGCAATATCTGCCACGTTGACCCTGAATCAGCTATGCCTATAGTCGTCTTGTCTGCCACTGGCTGAGAATCTGTTAGTCCAACCTTTTGGAACCCTTTCCTGGCCTCTGGAACTGAAACTCTTCTTCTCTCCAGCTAAATCGAACTACCCTCTAGAGGCTTTTGCGCAACCCCTATGTCAGCCTCACTGTGGTACTTTTGCCTCTCTGCAAATGCACTCGCTGGATCTAGGAAACTTCATCTAGCTTCACTATCACTGTCTCTCACTCTTTGCTCCGATTTCTGGCTCTCCAGCAACTGTTGTTTCTCTTTGGAAATCGATTTTCCACGAAAATCGAATTTCTCGTGTATTCTCCATCACCACATCGATCCCTTCTTATATTTTCCTGTTGGGGCTCCAATGACCAAGATTAAATTTTAATCGATGGCTCAGATCATTTATGGATCGAACAATGTGTGTTTCTAGAGAATTCTCGGCTTGACTTAATTAATTCTAATTAGTTAACTAGTTTTCGTAATTTTAGACTTAGGAATCATTAAAAATTTGGCTAATAATTTAATTAAGTCATCTCTAGGTGGAATTTCCATAAACAATTTCTAGGTTTTGGAAATCTCATGTATTTTAGCATCTCCACCAAATTTTGTGGCTAGAACACATTTGATGCTACAGAAACTAACACTCCCTCTTAGCGAGGATTGTGTTCTCTCTAATGTTGCACATTCTGCCACAACACCCTGTGTCTGTATCACCTCCTGTCTGCTACTGATCTCTAACTGTTGCTGCCTACCAATCACTGAGAAACTCTGAAGCTGCATCTGTGTTGCTGTTGACACTGCCATACTGTTGCCAACACTGCATTTGCACTGCAAGTCCCTCTCATCTATTGTTGCTGCTACTGCAACCGAGAAGCATCCAAAATATTGAATCAACTGTGTTCAGTATGATGCATCTGTCTCCCGAGCATCTGCACGTCACTGAAGAATCTGCACTGCTGCCAACTCTGCACTGAGCCACCTGCTCTGATGTCAACACTGCACAACGTTCCTCATCTGACTGCTACTAGTCTGCAACTGTCACTCAGGTACTATCCACATCAACTGTCATTGATCCATCTTACTACTGAATACTGTGGGCCCTCGTAGCAAGGTAATGATCCATCAGGTGGACTCCTTAAGGACACTACCCCAATCTTTATAGCTCTTTGGGGCTACAACTCCAATTCACCCCACCTCGCTCTTGGAGGTATCGCTGCCAACACCACGAATTCTTCCTCCAACCTGGAAGACAACTTGTCGATCGCAGCTGACATTCCCTGCTGGTCCTGCTTCTCTGACTTGTCCTTCTTCTACAGAGGAAACTACATGCTGTAGTGATCGAGCTCACGACATCTGAAGCACTTGACATTTGACAGGTCCTTCTTCTTCCTTCTTTGTTCCCCTTGCCCCTGACTGGGACCCTTTGATGCAAGAACCACATTCTCCTCCTCCTTCACCACCTTCGATCCACTGCTACAGCTGCCACTGGTGGAGCTTTTTAACAAAGCTCGCCTCAACTCCCCCTGCTGCAAGTCTAACCACATCCTATCCCATTCTGGTAGGTTGTCTTTGCCCAATCTACTTTGGACAAAAACTTGCCACTCCTCAGAGGCACTGCTCAGTGCCAATCTGACTAGCTTTGTTAGTTGAGGTGTTGCCCCAATAGATGCAAGCTGGTCTCAAACCTCCTGAATCCTAGTGAGGAAGGGATCTATGTCTTCCCCCTTCTACATCTCGATGCATCTCATCTTTTCTTCCACAAACATCTTCCGCTGCTCGGAAGTGCTCTGATATAGCGTGGAGAGAGCATCCCACATCTCTTTGGCAGTATCCTTGCCAGCTATGTGTGAGACTATATGGTCCCAAACTCCATCCAAGATCAACCACTTCGCCTTCGCCATTTCCTTCTTGTATTCTTTTAGTTGATCCGCATCCTGGGGAACTGCCACAACACTGTCTATGTAGAGCTTCAAGCCATATTCATCCAACAGGAAGGACATCCTGGCCTTCCAGATGACATAGTTGGAGGAACCCTCCTATCTATCCTTATCTTTATGCCCTGTTGTGGCCATCTCAAAAACTGTCAAAAGCCCCTTCTTTCCTTCTTCTTAGTTGTTGCTCTATTAATCACACTCCCTTCTGGAATGCGCAGATCTGCTAGCTGCTACTGCCAATCTGCCTAGAAAAATCGAACTTCAGAGACTCGAAGTTCCCTAAGAGAAATTTTCCCTCCGCTGTGTGTGCTTTTCTCTTCCACCTGACATTGGTTCTACAGCTGCAAAACGCACTGCGTCCAACCAGAAATCTGCCCAGTTAAAAATTTGAGCTGCAGCTGCTCCCTCTGATTGTTAGAATCACTATCCTGGGCAATTTGGCTTTTCTGCACCCCTGCAACTAAAAATCGAATTCCTTCCCAAGCAACTTAGCCTGCCTGTCAAGGAACTGTGTTACCTCAAGAATTTTGCCCTGCTGCTCCCACTAAGCAGCAAAATTCTTTCCTCTGCTTCTGAGCTTCCTCGCTAATCAATCACACTCTGATACCATGTGAAAATTATGAAACTGGAATCCTATTGTAGCAACTAGAAATTATTCTTCTAATTGTTAATTAATTTTAACAATTTATTTGCTACGACAAATACTGAATAAATCATGCTGCAACTTTCACAAATAAAACACTGCGGAAATAATAGCGTTGAAAACCGAGAAAATACTGGCACACACACAGTAAAAATGACACCATTATTTTTGGACAATTGTCCCCGGAAAAACCCAACTTGGGAAAACTGGTGCAGCAGCTCAGGGTTTTATTATTATGCAGTAGTGAGAAATTCTAAGTACAACAATCTGGATGCTCAACTGGCAATCCTACAGAGAAAATACTGGCAAAATTCTAGTGAGGAATTTTCTTCACCCCACAGGAAAATTTGGGCTCTGACTACAGCTCCAAGTGATTCATCCAAACTGCCTATGTGCTAGCCTGCGTCACCCTAGCGTAGTATCTACCACGCTCAGCCTGAATTAGTTGGTCCTGTAGCCATCATGTCTGCCACTAACTGAGAAACTATCTCTCCAGCCTTTTGGAACCCTTTCCTGGCCTCTAGAACTGAAACTAGTCTTCTCTCTAGCTAAATCAAACTGCCCTTTAAAGGCTTCTGCACAGCCTCTACGTCGACCTCACTGTGGTATTTCTGTCTCTCTGCAAATGAACTCGTTGGATCTGGAAAACTTCCTTCAGCCTCATTGTTCCTGCCCCTCACTCTCTGCTTCGATTTATGGCTCTCCGGCATTTGTTGTTGCTCTCTGGAATTGATCTGCCAAGGAAATCGAACTTTTGGTGTATTCTCCATCACCACATCGATCCCTTCTTATAGCTTCCTATTGGGACTCTAACGACCAAGATTAAATCTTAATCGATGGCTCAGATCATTTCTGGATCAATCCATGTGTGTTTCTAGAGAATTCTCAGCGTGACTTAATTAATTCTAATTAATTAACCAATTTTCCTAAGTTTAGACTTAGGAAAAATTAAAAAATTGGTTAATAATCTAATTAAGTCATCTCTAGTTGGAATTTCCATAAACGATTTCTGGGTTTTGGAGATCTCATGTATTCTAGCCTCTCCACCAAATTTGGTGGCTAGAACACATCCGATGCTATAGAAACTAACATGCGCATACCCTTTTGCAGTTGCCTCCTTAAAACTCTGAAACCCTTAGCTTTGTTTAGGTTTGGCTCTAGAACTGACTCACTGACTTATCCAACCAAAATTTTGGCCTCTAACTGTTGAATCACTAGCTCCTCCAGCTAGATCGAACTTCTTGTTGTTGTGCCTGTGCAATCATTGCACAAACCCTCGGGGAATTACGCACTCCCTCTCACTGTCTCTTCCAGAACTCAAATACATCCTCCGGAAATGCTGCTGACCTCCTCTGCCACCTACTAGTCACCCTCTGGCTAAATGTTCTCTGTTGAATCTCTGCTTCTGAGAAAATCGAACTGCCTGGGCAATTGAGTATCTGCACTGCTCTGTTCTCCATCTACCCATTGACTTGCTCTTATAATCTCTAGTTGGGACTCCAATAACCAAGATTAAAACATAATTGATGGTTGAGATCATATCTAGATCGATTCGTGTGAGTTTTTAGATGATTATCACCTTTCTCCATTAATATTGATTAATTAACCACTTTTCGTAAGTTTAGACTTCGGAAATATTAAAAAATGGGCTAATAGTCTAATTAAGACACTTCTAGGAGGAATTTCCAAAAACGATTTCTCGGTTATGGAGAACTCGTGTGTTTTAACCTCTCCACAAAGTTTCGAGACTAGAACCCCTCTAATGCTACAAAAACTAACACTCCCTCTTAGTGAGGAAGGTGTTTTGTGTAGTGTTGTACACTCTGCCACTGTAATATTCCTAATTAGCCATGGCTAATTGGAATATTCGATTTTGCTCAATTTTGCCTTCTATAGCTATTTATAAATAAAAAGGTGAGGAGAGGGGGACATACTCACTTCATGAATAAAGACACTCCTTAGTAGCACAACATTGTAACTTAAAAGGTGAGCCAAGGGGGACCAAAGAACCACGTAGACACTTGGAGTGACTGCGCGATGGTGAGAAACATGTGGCAAGACGAAAGCTACGTTGGAGAAGGTGAGCCTTGGGATTGAGAGAGGCCAATGCTATAAAGGAGAGAGGAGCCTCCTCATTTTGGCATTCGATTACATGCACTTGAGCTAGTCACTTCGGCTTAGAGCACGCTGGCTATTTAGCTAGTCTGCAACACTGTTTAGTGCATTGAGTGTCTCCGTTTGGAGATCTCACCCTTAGCCCCAGGGAACTTCGAGTGCCTGCTCGGGCAAGGTATTTCCATCAGTATTTTTTCAATAGTTTCATCAGCAATTTGGTAGGAGGATTGAGCATCCTGGATGACTGCGCAGTCTTGAGAGGGATGACGCAGTTCTTTCTGGCAGGAGTTCTGGATTGAGGTTTTGCAGGGGGATTTGTGTTGGGAGGTTGAGCAGGGGATCAGCCCTTGCATATTGGAGGATTTTGGTTGAGTTTCAAGCAGAGTTGTGGTGCGTTCATTTCAGCAGCAGCACAGAGCCTTGAGGGATTGCGTGGGTCCTCAAGGGGGCGATTTTCGGGGGTCAGCCATTTCAGAAAAGCTTTCTGGGTTTTCTGAGTAGAATCTGATTCCAAAGTTTCAGCATTTTCTAAGGGGGGGAATAGCCCCAAATCCTCATTTGATTTCTAGCAGCACGCCAGTTCTCCAGCAGCTTGGACGTAGTTCAGAGAGAGGCCATTCCTTTACTATTCTGAGTGTATTTCTTCACTTGCCTTGTGCAAGTCAAGGTGCCATCTTTTTTATCACCTCTTGTACTCATTCTATTACTCAATATAATAAAATGGCTTAGCATTTCTCTCTGCATTTCTTGAGTATCTGCTTATGGTTATATTGTTATATGTTGCACCATTGTTATTTTTATCTCTTGAGCTTCTCGACTACTATACCACTTGTGTGTTTTTTCCTACACTCTTAGACAAAGTCTGGAAAGGGCCAGGTAGCCTCCAAATCTCGTCCTCTTTCAGAGTCAACATATCTGGTAAATGCCCTCCCAGTCCATCTCTGGTTGGAGTTTGCTTGTGTTTGAGGAATATTACTGCTATGGGATATTACAGCCACAGATCCCTATCTTTGTACCACCCTCTATCACGTTGTTGGTATTTGGCTATTGTCCATCAACCACTCGCAACCTTGATGTTGCATCTGTGTTTTTGCTGCTGACACTGCTATACTATTGCCAACTCTGCATCTGCACTTCAACTCCCTCTCATTTGTTGTTGCTGCAATTACAACTGCAACTGCAACTACTGCCGCTGAGAAGCATCCAAAATGTTCTATCCTTGCTACTGAAATAGGTTCTCCACCATACCCATTTGTTCTCTGAAATAGACGAACTTAGCTCTCCCTAGAGCTTTCGTGAATATATTTGTAACCTGCTCATCTGTAGGAACATACTGTAGTTGGACTGCTACACGTTGCACACAATCTCTGATGAAATGACATTGAATATCTATATGTTTCGACCTATCATGAAACACTAGATTCTCAGAGAGCTTGATGCAACTCTAATTATCACAGTAGACATTGGTTGTTTCCATCCACTGCCTGAAAAAGTTTACCAGCAGCTTCCGAAGCCATATGGCTTCGCACGTAGCTATGCTTGTTGCCATGTACTCTGCTTCTACAGAGCTCAATGCCACTGACCTCTCCTTCCTGTTGCACCAAGAAACCATCCCTAATCCAATGTTGAAGCAGTACCTAGAGGCATATTTCCTGTCTACTAAACTGCTCCCACATAATCTGACGTCATCCCCTCACTTATATCTCTCAACCCATACTCCATTGCGCATCGTTGTTGTCCAACGTACCCTCTTTGGTTCCACAATAAACTGACTAAGGATATTGACTGTGAAACAGATATCTAACCTAGTGTTGATCAGATACAAGAGAGAACTCATGAGTTGTCTATACAAGGTGGGGTCAACATCCTTGTCATCTGATGCATCTATCTTCTTCCAGCTGGTGATAATGGGCATAAACATGGGTCTACAATCCGACATTCTGAATCTCTTTAGAATATTTGTAGCATATCTTCCTTGGTCAAAGAATATATCCTCGTCATTCTGCCACACCTCCAATCTTAGGAAATAGTGCATCAACCCCAAATCCTTCATATCAAACATTATCGCCAAGTTCCTCTTACAGTCCTCAATGAGCCCTGATGATCCTATCAGGAAGAGATCATCCACATGCAATACTAGGATGAGTGGCTCACTCTCTACCATCAAATAGTAAAGGTTGGGATTTGCATCACTCTTGACGAATCCCATCTGTTGCAAGTACTTGTCAATCCAACCATGCCATGCCTTGGGAGCCTATTTGAGTCTCTCGAAGCCCTCTGACTATTCTATGTATACTTCTTCCTCTATCACCCTGTTCAAGAATGTTATATTGACGTCCATCTGGTGAATTTTCCACCCCATCTGAGCTGCTAGAGATATAACTGACCAAATAGAAGTGTATCTGGCAACTAGGGCGAAGGTCTCCTCATAATCTATTCCTTCTTTCTGTGGATACCCCTTTGCCACAAACCTCGCCTTGTACTTCTCCATGCTTTCATCTACAACGTATTTGATCTTGTAGATCTAGCGAGAACCTACAACTGATCCACAAGTCTTGGTACTACCTCCCAAACATCATTGGTCATGTAGCGTTGTACTCCTTTACCATGGCATCTACCTTTTACCCACCATTTTGTGGGTGATATCCCTAGGAGAATTTTTTTCTCCATGATGGTCCTCAGCTGGCAGCTAGCAGCCACCAACTAGCTCAATGTGCCATTTCTCCGCCATGTGGTCCCATCTGTCATGATCATATGTTTGAAGGTGGGCCTCCCAAACTTACAAGTATGCCTTGTCATTTGGTGATTGAGTATTTTAGTTTACTTATCATGGAAACTCTTGGGCATGGATTAATGGAGGGATTTGGCGGAAAGAGTGCACTAGATCTGTGCTCTTATCTCCTAAGTCTCTTTTGGATGTTAACCTTGGACCATAGGCCTGTGGGATCTCTTTTACTGACCTTTGGGCTTTAGGGATAGCACTACATGGGAAACCCTGATTTTGGTTGTGTGGTCCCGCATCCCAATCCACATATATCACCCCGCTTCCGCTCATTATAATCCCATTCATCACTCCTCCCACCTGGGTCCACATTCCTCCAATGGGTCCGCAAAGGGTTAGCGACACCCTCCCCTTTGCCTAGAACTTGGGTCGAGCCTGGAATGATGCCCAAAGGTTGATGCAAAAGAAAGGAAAAGAAAAAGCATAATTGGCCACATTCAACAGGAAATTGTACCACAAAATGCAAAAGATGGCCTCGACAAAAACATTTAGCACATGGGCAAAAGCCAATACATGAGCTCTACCCCCTTCCATTGCCATCACTCGGTTCCTATAGGTCCTAGATGAGCCTCCTCTATCAATCAAGAACCCATGATCGTCCCAACCCCTGGTGGACGATGAACAACCTCACCTTAAAGGAGGTATCCACTATTATACTTTACACATCATTCCCTTGAGCCCTGAGCAGTTAACTGAAGAAAAATCATAAAAGGAAAAAGGCATATCAAGAAGGGTGATAAAATCAAGGTCGACGTAACTCATGTACCACGAGTGCTCCCTCCTACACATCATTTACCCAAGTATGTGCTTTCCTTTCACCATGGCATGTGACCCAGGTTTTCCCCTTCAACTCTATTCCATCACTTTATCATATGCCACCACTGTTTGAAGGACGTACCATGGACATACCCTCCCCTTTAGAAGCAGAAACCACCTAATAGGGCGTTTGGTTAACCTCCCCTTGAGCTTGGAGACATTTGCACATGCCAAAGCCGATTATGGAAGGGCATGCCATTATGAAGTGCCCACATGTTTTCCATTGATTGTAGAATCTTTTACTTGATTTCTTTAATGACTTGGTGTACTGGAGGGCAAGGGGGCGCATTGGATCTTATGCAAGATTACAAATGGTCTCCATTTTGGGTTTGGTCTCCCTATATGGAGTCATAACCCTCTAGAGGGCTACATTGGCTCATGTAAGGTGTGTGTAGAGAGCCATGGGCCTCCACAGCATTAGACAACATTCCATGGATCCCCAGAGTCATTCATAGATTGCTCATGGTTCACCTATTAGACAAGGAAGATGCACCTGGTTCACCACACCCAGTCGACTTTACAGTTACACCATACACTTAACAAATTGTCCATAATCTATATGATGATGTCGCATCACTTATATCATCATCTTAGCCCTTGCAAATGGTCTATAGGCATCTTTGGTCTGTTTGAAGACCCCTGAGGACAATTGTGCGTCCCCACATCCATTTCGAAGCACCACAGGTTTATTACTTCGAAAACAAGGGGTCAACCCCTTGTCCACTATTTTTGGAGTCCTATTTCATATTATGGCACCTATGGACTTCATTAGGCCTCCTCTAAGGCCCAACGGCATATGTTATTGATCATTCGACCCTCTTGAGAGGCTTATTCCTTTGATACTGAGCTAGTTTGGTGGGCTTGTCACCAAAAGTACTTGTTATTTTGCACATTATTTTATTCTAGGTGCTAAATTAGGCCAAAATAAGCTAAATCGAATTCATTCGACATTGTATAAATAGATGATGAGTTGATTTATTCTCTTATCATCACTTTGATTGGATCATTCTCTCTTGTGAGATTTTCGCTATTCTTTTTGGAGGACAAAATTGGATGGATGGATGAATTTTGATGTTTGGATCTCTTCATTTTGGTCTTGGAGCTTCTATATTGGCATATGATGATGATTGGATATACTTGTTCTCACATGTAAGTTGTCTTTTAATGTGGTTTTGTCCTTTTCTAATGTCATGCATGTTGTTGGGGTATTTTGCTACACTAGGTTGAAATTTGTTGCTTTCCTTGTGTGAAATGGTGGAAATTTGTCTTTTATTAGCGTTGCATCATGTCATGGGCCATGTTTGAATAAGTGAATGTTCCTAGAGATATTTTGTTAAAATTTTATCTCGATAAGTCATCACATATTGCATATCGAAGTATTAAGACCTTGAATCAATTATCCCATAAACTAATTGCCATGTGAAATTGTTCTAGAGGCCTCCTTGACCAAGTGAAATCACTCCAAGCATTGAAATCATCTTTCCTCCATTTCTCCCAAAGGATTAGGCACTGGTCCTCCATAAGTGATTATCAAAAAGCATAATCTTTATCATCTCTCCCTCTTTTTCTAGGCCTAGCCTACATAGGTCACCTAGGGCATCAATTATCTCACAATCTAGCCATCCAAACACTTTGATTTTTGGTCCACAACTGCGCTGGAGTTTTCTCTCGAAGCCCTCCAAATTTGAAGCAAATCCAGCGGTGGGATCTCGAGATATTGCAAGCCCTATCTCGAGGATCATTTCTTGCCCTAGGTTTCCCTTGGTTAGTGACCTCATCTAGGTCATTACATTCTATTCCAAGAAAATTTTCCCATTGATCCTAATCTCTTCCACAATTAGGTCAAGCCCCTCCTTGAGTGACCAATTCCTCTTATTTGACCTAATTTTGGGTCCACTTGGTCCCGTGTGGTCCCACAACATTTTGAAGATAATTTCACATCTTGGAGCCAAATTTTCACAAAGGTTTCTTAGACTAGGTCCCTTCTTCATGTTGATTTTTTGTAGCATCGAATGTGCTCTAGCCATGAAAATTGGTGGAGAGGCTAAGGCACATGAGATCTCCAAAATCCATAAATCGTTTGGGGAAATTCCACCCAGATGGAGAGATATTAATGTAATTAATATTTTTAATGAGACCCTAAGTCTAAACCTAGGGAAATTAAAATATTAATGTGTATTAATATAATATGGATGAGAAAGTTATAAATAACGAGGATCAAGCCAGATCTAATCTTAGTCGTTGATTAGGGACTTAATCTCAGTCGTTGAATCGTCAACAGGAAAAGTATAAGAAGACGCCTGAGGGTCTGTTGGAGACACACAAAGTTTATCAAGAATTCGATTTTCTGGGGCAAGTTTGCTGAGAAATCGAGTTAGTGATATGTTGCAGCGAGGGGCAGTTCGGTAGAAGGCTAAGAGTACATAGTAGAGAGGCAGGGAGAGTGTCAGAGAGATAGCGCAGAGCCTTGAGAGGTAGACGCAAACGAAGCTAGGACTGACGCAGAAGTTGACGAGGCCAGCGCAGAGGACGCAGAGGGATAAGAAGCTAACACAAAGGGCCAAGAGGTTAACGCAGGCAGTGCAGACGGTTGCAAAGATGACGTTGGGTTGAAGAGGCAGCGCTGAGGAATTTTCATGAGGCAGACTGAGAACTGGTTAGTTGACGCAGAGCCATAGAGGGTGACGCAATCTCTGGAGGGTGACGTAGTTCTTGAGGGTAGCTTGGAGCAGCTTTCGTTGTCCAGCTAAGGGGACAGTCGAAGTCACTGTAAGGCTATTCATCCAGTTGTTGATTAGCTAGAATATCTTTATCTGAAGAAAGGTACTTTTGCTAAGGAAAATGTAATATCCCTTATCAGGAATATACCTCAAACACAAGCAAACTCCAACTAGAGATAGCCTGGGAGGGCATTTACCAGATATGTCGCCTTTAAAACGAGGACAAGATCTGGAGGCTACCTGGCCCTTTCCAGACTCTGTCTAAGAGTATAATAGAAACACACAAGTGGTATAATAGCCGAGAAAGCTCAAAGAGGTACAAATAACAATGATACGATATATATCAAATAAACCATAAGCAGATACACAAGAAATGCAGAGAGAATGCTAAGACAATTTATTATACTGAGTAATAAAATGAGTACAGGAGGTGGTCAGGAAGATGGCACCTCTACTTGCACTAGGCAAGTGAAGAAATACACTCAAAATAGCGAAGGAATGGCCCCTCTCTGATCTGCGTCCAAGCTATCGGGAAACTGCTATGCTACTGCTGCTGCTAGAAATCAAATGAGGATTTGGGGCTGCTCCCCTCCTCAGAAAAGGTTGAAACTCTGGAATCGGACTCTACTCAAGAAACCCAGAAAAACCCAGAAAGCTCTCCTGGAATGGCCAACCCCCGAAAATCACCCCCTTGGGGTTCTGCGCAATTTCTCAGTGCTTTGCGCTGCCATTGAATGCAACCCTCCAGAAATATGCCTGAAACCCTTGCCAAAAACTTTCCAGCTGCAAGGGCTGATCCCCTGCTCTACCTCCCAGCACAAAACCAGAACTGTGTCCCTCTCTCAATGCTGCACAATCCTTCAAAATTGCGTCCCTCTCTCAGTGCTGTGCAGTCTTCCAAAATGCTGATAAATTGCTGCTGAAATGCTGATGTATCTACTGCTGAAATGCCAATGGAAATACCTTTCCCGAGCAGGCACTCGAAGTCCCCTAGGGCTAAGGGTGAGATCTCCAAACGGAGACACTCAATGCACTAAACAGTGCCGCAGATTAGCTAAACAGTCGGCGTGCTCTAAGTCGAAATGACTATCACAAATGCTCATAACTGAATGATCAAAATGAGCGGGCTCCACTCTCATTTATAGCCTTTACCTCTCTCAATCCCAAGGCTGACCTCCTCCTACATGATTCCTTTCTTGCCACGTGTGTCTTCCCTCCTGTGCAGTCCCTCCATGTGTCTGCATGGGCACCATTTCTGCGTCCCCCCTTGGCCCCCTTGGCTCCCCTTTAAGTCACAACGTTGTGCTACTAGGAAGTGACTTTTTATTCTAAAAGTGAGTTATGTCCCCCTTCCTCACTTTTTTATTTACAAATAACTATAGAAGGCAAAATCTGGACAAAATCGAATATTCCAATTAGCCATGGCTAATTAGGAATATTATAGTCTCCCCCGGCAAAATGTTGCTTGTCCTCAAGCAACTGAAGTGATGGATGTTGTAAGATCTTCTCACTCTCCCAAGTGGCATCCTCATCCGGCAAATTCTTCCACCTCACCAAGAATTCCCAGACCGTCCTGCTCCGCAGCTGCCTCTCCTTGGTATCAATGATAGCCTCCGGCTGCAATACCAAATGCCCCTCATCATCCATGGGTGGTAGCTCATCTGTCACCATCACCTGCTGCCCCAATGCCTTTTTCAGGCATGATACATGAAAAATGTTATGAATCTTGCTGCCTTGGGGCAGCTCCAACTCATATGCAACCTGTCCAATCCTGCGTATCACCCTGTATGGTCCATAAAAGTGGGGCTTGAGCTTCTTAGCCCCCTTCTGCTTTAGGGATGATTGTCGGTATGGCTATAATCGTAGGTAGACCATGTCCCGTACCTCGAACTGTCTCTCCACTCAACCCCTGTCGGCATACAGCTTCTGTTGATTCTGCATTGTAGCCATGTTGTCCTTGAGAGCTCAGAGGATATCCTGACTCTCTTGGATCCAAATCTTGGCTCTAGGAGCCCTGCTATCACCAAACATCACGTCAAAAAAAAATAAAGGATGATACCCATATAAGGCATAGAATGGTGACATCCCAATGGGCATGTGATGTGAAGTATTATAGCAGTACTCCCCCAGATGCAGCCACTTCAGCGATGCTTGTTGCTGCCTGCTGACATAGTTACGCAAGTAGCCCTCCAACCACTTGTTAACTATCTCTGTCTGCCCATTCGTCTGTGGGTGATAACTGGTACTCGGTGTCAATTTTGTCCCCACCAACCAGAAAAGCTCCTGCCAAAACCCGCCCATGAAACGGCTGTCCCTATCACTGACGATGGTCTTAGGAAGACCATGTAGCCTGAAGATCTCCCTGAAGAACAGCTCGTCCACCTGTGCTGCTGTATAGTGTGCGGATATGGAAAAAAAATGTGCGTATTTTGTTAGTCGATCAACGACGACAAAGATACAATCCTTGTTCTGTACCATGGGCAATCTTGTGATGAAGTCCATCGAAATACTCTCCCATTTCCCCTCCGAAATGGGAAGAGGCTGCAATAATCCCGCGGGATGGCTCATCTCCCCCTTGTTCCTCTAGCAAACATCGCACTCCCTGATATGTTGGAGTACATCCTCCTTGAGGCCCTTCCATGAGAACCTCTCTCTAATGGCCCTGTAGGTTTTGGTAAACCCCTGATGGCCTGCCATGGAGTATCTTCTTCTTGAGCTGAGACCCCTCAGTCAAGAAGATCTGATCCTTGTAATAGATGATCTCATTGATCACCCTGTACCTGTCATCTGCCACCTGCCTGTCCAGAATCTCACATGCAGACCTGTCCTTGGAGTACTCTACTAAGAGTCGACCCCTCCAGTCTGTATCCAAGCTCATAAGAGACAACGTGGCTGGTCTACGAGAAAGGCCATCTGCTACCACGTTGTTCTTACACTTGACATACTCAATGTTAAAGTCATATGCTTGAATCTTACTAATCCATTTTTGCTGCGTCTCCTGTAGCTGCTTCTGCTCCAAAAAGAACTTGAGGCTGTTGTGATCAGTCCCACCTTGAACCTGTTACCCACCAAATACTGTCGGTACTTAGCCAATGCATGCATGATGGCCAGCATCTCCTTCAATATATTGCCTTCTTGAGTTTGCTGATGATATTGTAATAGAAGATTTCTTCTTGAAGAAGATGTCTTCCTTCAAATAGTGATCCTTGTCTTAGAGAGAGGGAGATCACCTTGACTTCTTGATGATGTTAACAACTCCTTTCTTGCTTCCTTTGGATGAGTAGACTTCAAGATGTTTTGATCTTCTATTTGAGTAGAGATAAGGGTCTTTTGAGATCTTTCTTCCTTGAGATGATGATTTGAGTGAGGTTCCCAAGAATGCTTCTAGTGTAGGCTTCTTCTTTGATCGATCTAGGGTTTTGACACTTCCTTCAAGATGATGATGAAATCCTTGTCTTCGAAATGCCTTGGAGATGAGAGGATCTTCTTGATGCTTTGAAGCCCTTGATATTCTTCTAGAACTTCGGTCCTTGAATGCTTGAGTGTCCTTTATTGAGTTGCCCTTCCTTGACTTGTTACCTTAGCTCTGATACCATGTTGAGAAATCTAGGGGCAACAGTAGTAGGTGATTTCTCTTACTTGATGATAACTTCTTGTGAAGACTTTTTACTTTTCTTGATTATATTGTTCTTTAGCTTGATTATTAGTGTGTTCTCTTCATCAAACAGCTACCAAAACATAATAAACAATGAGATAAAGGACACAGGATATAGGCTATCATCCAGGGCCAAAACCTCTCCAAAACTTGAGAGGAAAACCCACCGAATTCTTCTTATAGAATCTTCAATTGATGAATTCCAAGACCAAGACCCTTGACCAAAACACCCCTCCAAGACCAAGTCAATGCCTTTCCTTGATGTGCCTTTCTTCCACAAAATCAACCTCAGTCAAACTAGCCTTCTAGTAGCAGCAACTTCTCTTTCGCCCTCCTTTTCGGACCTACAACTTCTTGACTGTAATTCGACCTAACTGCAGAAACCCTAGATTGTACGTGTGACCAAGATCATGGAGAAATCGTCCTCCTTTCTTCTTCACTTGGTGAGAGACTTCCTTTTAAACAACTTGGCCTTTAAGATGACTGCTTTTCCACCCTAGATTGGACTATTATGGTGACTGTAATATTCGGTTTTCCTGCAGTAGAGAGAGCCCTAATCCTTCTCGCACGTGTGAGATGTTTAATCCCAAAACAAATCCAAATATCTCGGTCTTCTTGCTTCACTTTTTCGCTTATCCAAGAGGCTTCTAACTCGCACTTCTTTTCCTTCTTTGCTTGCTTGAATGAATGATGACCTAGAGTGAGGCCGAGTCCTTTATATAGGCTTCTCTTCCATGCATTAAGGTCGACTTGACATCATCTTTAGGTTGACATGTCCTTATGATAGGCCGACTTGTATGTAGCACATTGACAAGGTCTTGGAGGGTTTGTTTGACTCATTCTTTGACTTAAATAATTTTTCTTACAATGTGTAACATGCCCACAAGGGTCTTTCATACATGACAATGACTTTTAATGACTTGATGACTCAATGACCAAACCTAAGAGCTCACAATGGGAGCTTGACCTAAAAATAAATTTTCCTTGAGCATGAAACCCATGTCTCAAGATCAATAATAATAAATTTATTTTTCTCATTACATTAAATACATAAACTCATGATTACATATGTATTTATGAAGACCAAACCTAGTTACATATTTCAACAAAAGTGTGTCTTAGTAGAAAGTTGAGGTGTAGAGGTTTAATTTTGAGTACTCATACCCCCTACAACTTCTCTAGACAACACTTATTACATTTTACATCAAAATTTTATTAAAAATCTCGTCTTGCAGGAAATTTTTAACAATTAAAAAATGACACCTAGACTTAACCAAATTCTGCAAAACTTTAGAGATGATCTAGTATGGTAATATACATTGACTCTAGACACTAGGACTCACCTAAGACTCTACCATCAAGCCACACTCTAGCTTTGGGGTATATCTGGGAGAAAAAATCAACTAATTATTCAATGTTTAAAAACACAAATAATTAGCTAAGGAAAAAAAACTCCCTAGAGTGAACTCACTTGCTAGTAAAGTCCTAAGCTACCTAGGCCTGTTACATGACTCTATTTCATCATACTAGCATCATTTTTAAAATGTTCTTGTAGGGTTGTGGAATTTGGAACACAGAATGATGAGAAGAAGAAGAAGAAGAAGAAAGGGGCTTAAAAGATGAAGTATGGAACTCTAACTTATTTGATGGTGTTGGAATGCTCCAAATGTACTTTCATAATGGAGTCTTTGACAAGTCTTCAAATGCAACTCTAGTGGTCAACAGGACCATTCCCTTCTAGTAGCACTAGATTAAAGAGATTCTTCAACTCATTCCTTCTAACCTTTGTGGGCCCATGTTAGTGACATCTCTTGCAGGATATCTATACTATGTGATCTTTGTTGATGACTTCCCCCGTAAGACTTGGATCTTCCATTTGAAGACCAAGGATCAGGCTTTTGACATGTTCAGGGACTTCAAAGATCTAGTGGAAAATCAAACTGGAAAGAAAATCAAGATCCTAAACATAGATCCATCAACCTCTGGGGCATCATTTCAGGCCTAACCCAAGGTGTGGACAAGGGGAGGGGATGGCTAACATCTTGTGGACCTAATGGACAAATGTGAACCCAGATGGGAAAACGTGAAAAAGAGATTGTAATGAGCAAACAGGAATGATACATATGGTGTCGGGAAGCAAGACCACGCAACCAAAATTAGGGTTTCCCATGTAGTGTCACTGCAAAAGCTAATAGCTCATAGAGGAGATCCCACATGACTAGGACCCAAGATTAAGCCCCAAGATGAGGTAAGGGAAAAAGAGTACAAGTCAAAGCTCATTCTTTTTATAGAATCCCCCCACTAATCCATGCCCAAATGTTCTCAAGAAAAGCAAGCATAAACACCCAATCACATAATGAAAAATCATACCTTCAGGTTGGATGGCCCACCTTCGAAAATACGATCATAACAGATGAGCAAGGGCACACAATGGCTAGCTCAGGTGGCAGAGAATAGTAGCGCATCGAGCTATCAAGTGGTTGCAAGGGGCTACTAGTTGTCAGCTGAAGAAAACTCTAGGACAAAATCTCTCCTATAGGGGTCACCCATAGGTGGTGTGTAACATGGCCAAAGCAAAAGGCAAAGAAATGTGGCATATCATCATGTTTGAGGAATGTATAGGGTTGTCGACTTGTCAGTTGTCCATGATAGGAGAAAAAATTTCTCCTATGGGATTACCCACTTTTGGTGTGTAACAGTGCACCTCTAGAACAAAAAGGGGAAAAAGCCCGATAATCATGGCAAATTCGATAGTTTATGGTTGGATTTTGTTATCGATTATATTAGCAATGTCTTTATCCCTAAGTAATCCTGGAAAATTTTATCGTTGATGGTTGGAGTTCGTTATCCTCTCTCTCGAACACCAATCACTCCTATTGACTCTATGCTCAAGCCCTTAGACCATACAAGAACCTGACCATCTACAAATGTGACTCTCTAACCTCTATCCTCCAACACTAAAATAGAAAGCAAGTTCTTCTTCAATCCTGGTGTTTTCGCGCGGATTGGCACGACAACGCTCAGACCGGGGGCTGTCACTCTGATCCCCGATCCCTCCTTTTAAGCCTGTCTCCCGCGGCTAAGGGGGGTAGTCCCTGTGAGATGATGAGACCAACTGTCGACCAGTTGGTTGGGAGACACGAGATACGCTATAAAAAGGACGCGATGGATTTGATTAATTGAGCAGACCAGTGCCTTAAGAGATTGATGTAGAAACGATTACTTGTTAAATGATATAGGAACATGGACCATGGACAGCAACCATCTATCATCAGCTAAATCACATGACCAAAACGATATCCAGCGATAAAAAAAAAAACTTCGAAAAGATGAATGTGCTAAAATGAAACCAAAAAAAAAAAAAAAAACCTTAAACCCTAATAAAAAACTGCATAAAGCAAAAATTAAAACCCTAGATCAGCTAATTAATTTACAGATTTGGCCCCTTAACAGCCAGATTTCAGCAGTAAGCACAGGAATACTTTAAAGAAAAGAAATTTCAGATTGTCACTGTGAAAAAACTTCAGAAATTTTCTCATGCAGATCAGAAAAATAAAACCGAATGATAGACCCAGGATCAAATCCACTGGGCTCAGCAGAAAATGCTTGTGGGAGTTGGCTGGTTCAGCCGAGAACTTCCCCTAACGCCCACCAAAACTTCTTCAGCAAGGGTTTTTCTGCACAGCTCAGAAACAACCATCAGTAAAGAGGGCAAGAATGCTGCTAGATCTCAGGAAGTAATAGAGATACCTGCCATTACTTCAGAAACCCTAACAGCACCCAAACCCTAGCAAGTGAGCAAGATACCTGTACCCACAATACTCTACAAAAGCTATTATTAACAGCTGAAAATAACATATGCAGAAAATTAAAACAATCTCACAGCATTTCAAGAGAGTAACACCAGCAAGATATGGACCCCAAAGTCTTCTTTATTAACCAGAAACAAATTTACAAGAGAGCTTCTTCAGTCTTTGACTCACAGATCGAATGAATTGAAATGACCACCTAAGACCCTATATAAAGGAAATGATCCCAACGGCTAGTTCGAATGATCCATGTAGAAATGATCTCGACCGTTGATGAGGATCAAGACATCTCTTGATCTCATCCGTCGATTTATTCACTTAAAATATTATTATTTTTTAAATTTTTAAATTTTAAATTTTTTATTATTTTTTATTAAATTTTTAAATTTTTTATTATTTATTATTTTATTTTATTTTTTATTTTTTAAAAATTTTAAATTTCTTAATTTTTATTTATTTTATTATTTTATTTCATTTTTTAAATGGATCATCGAACTAAGCCTTTGGAAACATCACCTAGGACCTAGGACTTAGGACTCACGAGGGGATTTAAAACATTTTCAACCCTCAAGACACATTTCATGATGACTTTTTACAATTTACATCTCAAGGGGACAAGCCCACTTAACACAGACCCTCATAAATCACCCAGTTCTGCGACACAACTATAATCTAGCAGATTAACACACTAGGATTCTCCTAAAGTTCTAATGACAAAATGCATCCCGGCTTTGGGGTCAGGTTTGAAGGAAAACTCTGCCGATCCATGGATCGGTGAGACGAAAAACCTTCCGGGACATAGATTATCATAGAAAGTTAGGTCCACCTAGGCAATTTTACATACATGACTCTGATCTGCTTAGATTATTTACAATTCATACATGCAGACTGGGTTTACAATTAAAAAAGATTAAGCCGCTGATGATGGCAGGATGGCACGGACATGCTGATCAGGTGCTGCCCCTTACGTCCAAGAAAAGGGTGGTGTACTGCATGGGTAGTTGACCGGTAGTGGTCAACATCTGGCTCTACTTGGGGACACTTTGCTGCTTGCAGGAATGTGAGAATCCAGAATCTGCATCCATACAACACAAAAAATAAGTAGCGTCCATCCAAAAATCAACATATACGTTAAGCACAATAAAGATAAAAGCTCTTCATTTATTAACTATCTAAAGCAGAAACGAAAATGCGGAAAAAACAAGGAGTAGGGTTAGAAATACGATACAAAGGATGCCCTACGACATCAGATGTGTTCAATATAGTGCATACTGAGCATTTGCCTGCTTTCAGGCAAATCTGTCGGCTGCTTGTCGGATGTACCATGTCCAATTTTGCATATGGTAGGACTCTTTCCTATCCGAAAATCAAGCTGCTCACGGCCGTCTGATGCGTCAAATCTTCTTCTCTTTTTCTTTCTCTTACGCTTTTTCTTTCTGGCTGGTTGAATTACTGATGACCTGGTACTTTCTGTTTCAAAGCTATCAGATGAAGTATGTAAGATATGCGTGCTATGTCTTTCTTCATCTTGCATCTGATCTTTATCATTCTTAAGTCTGTCTGGATCACCCTCAATCAACCATCTTTCAATCGAATCAACAACCTCCCAATAATAAGATGAATCTTGTTGCAGCAAATGAGAAGACTCCTCATCTGTTGATGTTTGCTGGTTTCTCTTATCCTCTGCCAGTTGCTGAAACCTTTGAACTTGTATTTTAATGGCATCCATCTGACTAGAGTGTTCAACCTTTGTAGCACTGATTTGTCTGGCATGGTGTTCTTGCATGTCTTTTATTACTCTAATATTCTTTTCCTTTATGTCCATCAAGCAATGCTGCATAAAATTTATTTCTTCTTTATGATTTGCTTGCATGTCAGCCACTTGATTATTATGATTGAACGTCATGATAGTCATTTCCTCATCCATAGTTAATAACTTGTTTTGCATAGAGTCAATTTCCTTATCATGATCAGCTTTCATGGTCACCCTATTTTCCTCTAAGACTGACATCTTGCTTTGCATGATTCTAATTTCTGTTTCATGAGTAGTCTTCATCGCATCAATTTCTTTAGCATGGTGACTTTGCGTGACCTCAATCTCCCTATTACGTTTTTCCAGGTGGGTGCATAAACTTTTCACATCATTGACATAATTAGTTTGATTGATTTCCATATTTCTTACCAACATCATTAGATCTCGTATAATTTGCTTTTGCTCTTCTTTTTCATTGTCATTTGTCCCTGATTTTTCACTATCATGAACTTGATCTGCAATATTTCCAGTGGATGACACGTTCTGACATGATGAATCGTCTTGGGATCTTTCAGCTGGACCGCTTATCAAATTACTTTCATTCTGTTGCACAATTTTAGAGGTAGAAGGCAAGCTGACCGGATAACAATATCTATCTTCAAAAGCATTGATAATATCAACCAAAGAATTGAAAGAATCCTTAGGAAAATTGTTAAACCAATTCAAAGCATCATCTTCTAAAGAAAGGACAAATAGACGCATTTTGATATCGCCATGATTAAACTGAGGGGGTCTGCAATATATGGTCATGATGCGAATAAACAAGTCAATATGCCTTTTAGCAGCGATTGGATCACCATCTGAAAAAATAGGTAATTCAGGAAGGGCCTCCTCCGGAAAATCATGGAGACGGTGAGTAAAACGACATGGTTTACATGAATAATCCATGATGAATAATAAGGGATGAGATGGATGATAGAACTAGATCTACGCTCAAGAAAATCAAAAGATGAAAGGAGTGGAGTCGCCACTTGAACAATAAATCTGATTCTAAGATCCAAGAAGTAATCAACAAACAGATATGCGGCAGGCTTCTTGTCTGGGAAAAATAAGAAAATGGAGTCACCACCCAAACAAGAAACAAACCCAAGAGATGCTGCTGATATGGGATGAAAAGATGCCAAAAATATTGAATCTGTCAACTCAAATGAAAAGATGAGAAGATGAATGTCGATGAAAATCCAGGAACAGAAAAACTCTGTCCCCGGCAACGGCGCCAAAAAATGTTGGCGTTGCCGGGCCAGATGAAGAGATAAGAAATGAGAAAAATGATTAGTCGTTTGAAACACCGAGAAAAAGTAGTCCCCGGCAACGGCGCCAAAAAAATGTTGGCATTGCCGGCTCAAATGAATGATCAAAAGATGAACGATGAAGGATGAAAAGTCGTTGAAACACCAAGGACAGAAAAACTCTATCCCCGGCAACGGCGCCAAAAAATGTTGTCGCGCGAATTGACACGACAACGCTCAGACCGGGAGCTGTCACTCTGATCCCCGATCCCTCCGTTTAAGCCTGTCTCCCGCGGCTAAGGGGGGTAGTCCCTTTGAGGTGATGAGACCAACTGTCGACCAGTTGGTTGGGAGACACGAGACACGATGAGAAAAGCACTAGAAGGATTTGATTAATTTAGCAGACCAGTGCCTTAAGAGATTGTGGTTAAAACGATTACTTGTTAAATGATATAGGAACATGGACCATGGACAGCAACCATCTATCATCAGCTAAATCACATGACCAAAACGATATCCAGCGATAAAAAAAAAAACTTCGAAAAGATGAATGTGCTAAAATGAAACCAAAAAAAAAAAAAAAAACCTTAAACCCTAATAAAAAACTGCATAAAGCAAAAATTAAAACCCTAGATCAACTAATTAATTTACAGATTTGGCCCCTTAACAGCCAGATTTCAACAGTAAGCACAGGAATACTTTAAAGAAAAGAAATTTCAGATTGTCACTGTGAAAAAACTTCAGAAATTCTCTCATGCAGATCAGAAAAATAAAACCGAATGATAGACCCAGGATCAAATCCACTGGGCTCAGCAGAAAATGCTTGTGGGAGTTGGCTGGTTCAGCCGAGAACTTCCCCTAACGCCCACCAAAACTTCTTCAGCAAGGGTTTTTCTGCACAGCTCAGAAACAACCATCAGTAAAAAGGGCAAGAATGCTGCTAGATCTCAGGAAGTAATGGAGATACCTGCCATTACTTCAGAAACCCTAACAGCACCCAAACCCTAGCAAGTGAGCAAGATACCTGTACCCACAATACTCTACAACTATGAAGCTTGCATCAAAATTCTGAGAGAGTCCCCTGTGGGCCGATCCTGGGCAACTGCAAAAAACCCAAAAAAAATCTGTGTAAAGTAAACATACAAAACCCTAGATCAGAAACCCTAAGACAATTGATTAATGTACAAATTTGGCCCCTTAACAGCCAGATTTAGCAGTAAGCACAGAAAATATTTAAAGGACAGAAATTTCAGATTGTCACTGTGAAAAAACTTCAGAAATTCTCTCATGCAGATCAGAAAAATAAAACCGAATGATAGACCCAGGATCAAATCCACTGGGCTCAGCAGAAAATGCTTGTGGGAGTTGGCTGGTTCAGCCGAGAACTTCCCCTAACGCCCACCAAAACTTCTTCAGCAAGGGTTTTTCTGCACAGCTCAGAAACAACCATCAGTAAAGAGGGCAAGAATGCTGCTAGATCTCAGGAAGTAATGGAGATACCTGCCATTACTTCAGAAACCCTAACAGCACCCAAACCGTAGCAAGTGAGCAAGATACCTGTACCCACAATACTCTACAAAAGCTATTATTAACAGCTAAAAATAACATATGCAGAAAATTAAAACAATCTCACAGCATTTCAAGAGAGTAACACCAGCAAAATATGGACCCCAAAGTCTTCTTTATTAACCAGAAACAAATTTACAAGAGAGCTTCTTCAGTCTTTGACTCACAGATCGAATGAATTGAAATGACCACCTAAGACCCTATATAAAGGAAATGATCCCAACGGCTAGTTCGAATGATCCATGTAGAAATGATCTCGACTGTTGATGAGGATCAAGACATCTCTTGATCTCATCCATCGATTAATTCACTTAAAATATTATTATTTTTTAAATTTTTAAATTTTAAATTTTTTATTATTTTTTATTAAATTTTTAAATTTTTTATTATTTATTATTTTATTTTATCTTTTATTTTTTATTTTTTAAAATTTTTAAATTTCTTAATTTTTATTTATTTTATTATTTTATTTCATTTTTTAAATGGATCATCGAACTAAGCCTTTGGAAACATCACCTAGGACCTAGGACTTAGAACTTCACGAGGGGATTTAAAACATTTTCAACCCTCAAGACACATTTCATGATGACTTTTTACAATTTACATCTCAAGGGGACAAGCCCACTTAACACAGACCCTCATAAATCACCCAGTTCTGCGACACAACTATAATCTAGCAGATTAACACACTAGGATTCTCCTAAAGTTCTAATGACAAAATGCATCCCGGCTTTGGGGTCAGGTTTGAAAGAAAACTCTGCCGATCCATGGATCGGTGAGACGAAAAACCTTCCGGGACATAGATTATCATAGAAAGTTAGGTCCACCTAGGCAATTTTACATACATGACTCTGATCTGCTTAGATTATTTACAATTCATACATGCAGACTGGGTTTACAATTAAAAAAGATTAAGCCGCTGATGATGGCAGGATGGCACGGACATGCTGATCAGGTGTTGCCCCTTACGTCCAAGAAAAGGGTGGTGTACTGCATGGGTAGTTGACCGGTAGTGGTCAACACCTGGTAAAAACAATATATCTCTCATGTGTACAAAGTGTTAGTTTTTGTACCATCGAAGGTGTTCTAGTCTCGAAACTTTGTCGAGAGGCTAAACACAGGAGTTCTCCATAACAGAGAAATTGTTTCTGTTGAAGTTTCTAAGTTTACTTAGTTTAGAAACCCTTCATGCACTTTTTCTAATTTATACCTAACTACTTGTTATTTTTACTTTAACAAGTTATTTACAAAGTAAATACTGAAAATAAGCACCAGTGCATGCTCAACATATTATAGAACAACAACTAAAAGAAACAAGAACAAACACACCACATGACACCATTATTTTTGGACCAATGTCCCCGGAAAAACCCAATGCGAGAAAACCGGTACAACTATCTGAGGGTTTTCTTATTAAGCAATATCAGAGTACAATCTGGGTGCCGAAACTGGCCTACCCAACAAAGAATTTCCTTAGCAGCTATACCTCACAGTTTGAAAGAAATCTCCTAGCTGAAACCCCGAAAAATCCTTCCGAAAGCTCCTCAGCACAAGACTGCTCTACAACCCCAGCATCTGCCCAATCTAGGCTGTGTCAGCCCCTCTCTGTCTCACGCTGGCCCTACATCAGCCTTTCTTGGCCTTCGTCAGCTTTCTAGGCCTCTACGTCGAACACGCTGGCCTCTCTGGTGCTCTGCGCAACACTTGGCTGCCTCTGTGTGAGCCCTTGCTGGCTCTGCGTCACTCTCCTTGGGTGTTGCGCTACTCCCCCGGCACAATCTCTACCTTCTTTTTTTCTCTGTACTCAATGCCCCTCAACTGCTCTCCCGATCACTAATTCTATCTCTCTTAGCAAACCCCGCTCTAAAGAATAGAATGACTAATCACTCTAGTGTACTCTCCAAGTGACCCTCAAGCCTCCCCTTATAATTTTCTTGTTAACATCTCAACGGCCGAGATTAAGTCCTAATCAATGGCTAAGATTAGATCTAGCTCGATCCATGTCTTTTGGACCACTCTAACACAGATTCATATTAATACACATTAATATTTTATTTTCCCTAAGTTTAAACTTAGGGACTCCATTAAAAATATTAATTATTTTAATATCTCCTGATCTGTTTAGAATCTACCCAAAACCTTTCTGGGAATTGGAGATCTTATGTGCCCCAACCTCTCCACCAAATTTCGTGGCTAGAGCATCCGATGCTACCCCAAATCAACACTCCCTCTTAGCGAGGACTATGCTCTAGCAATACTCCTCACTGAGTATTACTCTGATCATCCGGCATCAGTACTTGTGCTGCTGCTAGGCCTTCCTACCCAACATCCTCTACACTGCTACCTCCTGCACTGTTGCCCATGGTTCTGCCACTGCCACCACTGCATCTGTGCTGTTGTTGGTCCATTCTTCCAGCATTGCATCTGCACTGCACCTCCTCTCATCATGCTGCATTGTGCTACCCATTGTTGCACTGCAACTCAATTACTGAGAAGTAAGTAACTGATCTCCCAACTAACCTCCCTGTTGGGCTAGAGACACCCACTGATGCTGAAGCTCCCTCTACTGCTGACAAGTGCTCCCTCTCTGACCTCTGCGTTGCTGCAACAACTCCTTGCATCTTGCACCATTGCACACCTCTCTATGCTGTCTTGCACTGGTGCAACACTCCTGTGCCTCTCGCACTGTTGCAGCCTGCTAGCTTTGCGTTGCCTCGGGCTCCTGCATTGTAGCTCTCTCTGCCGCTCCATCCACATCCGTCTCTACCCACTTAGCCAGTCCTGCTACTCCTCGTCGGAGCTCCTGTAGCAAGGTCTAATCCAAGACGCTGGGTACCTCAAGGATCCTGCCCCTCATCGCCTGTAGTCCACCTAACTACAGCTCGATGTCTCCCCAATTCCGCTCAAGTAGCGTGTGTGCACTTGTTGCATTGTCATCGTCTGTCAAAACTTCCTTCTTTGCCCGTGCTGGCACTGCCTTAGTCTCGGAAGACTCTCCCTTACTCATCTTCCTTGGGCACTGGGTCGTATAAAGACTCATCTCCCCACAGTGGAAGCACTTGATCTTGGAGAGATCTTTCTTCTTCCGCTTCTCCTGCCTTCCCTCAGATGCTAGGGCCACATCCTCCTCCTCCTGCTTGACCTTGATCCATTTGCTGCTGCTACCTGTCTTTGACTGCCGTCTGATCTCTTCCAGGCGAAGAGTTGCCCACATCTCGTCCTAAGGTGGGAGAGTCCCTCTCCCCAAGATACTCTGGACAAACACTTCCCAATCTTCTGAGACAGCATTCAGGGTTGTCCTCACCATAAGCTCCTGATTCGGAGTCGCTCCTATAGCAATCAATTGGTCTCGGATCTCATTTAGTCCTCTGAGGAAGGTGTCAATCGATTGACCCTTCTTCATCTGATACGACCTCATCTAGTTCTCGAGCAACATTCATCTCTGCACAGGAGTATGTTGGTATAGGTTCCTGAGAGCCTCCCACATCTCAACTGTTGTTTCCTTCTCGGCTATATGCAGTACCACATGATCCTTGACCCCGTCAAGGATAATGCACTTGGCCCTCGCCATCACCTCTTCGTACTTGTCATTATCATTGGGGTCGAATGGGATAGCTATAAGCTTCAAGGCAAAGTTCTTGACACAATTCCTGTCAAGCACTGATAAGATTTTGGCCTTCCAGACTACGAAGTTCGATGCTCCGTCCAGTCTATTGTGGTCTCTTACCTCGTGTAGTGCCATGATGCTCCTCTACTTCCCTCTTAGAAGTTCTTTGTTCGACTCCTCTGAGTCTCTACTTCCCGTCTAGAAGTTCTCTTCTGCACTCTCTCTGAGTCCTGATTTCCCTCCTGGAAATCCCTCTGCCACTTGTCGAGATGCCCCCTACTCTGATCGTCTTGTGCAACTGCACTGCTGATCCAGGTTCCTCGACTAGAAACCCTCGGTAACAACTCCTCTGGCCCTACTCTGTCAAGTACTGTTCTAACCACAGTACCTCACCAGCTCCACTCTGCAATATTTCTGCAGCCTTCTAGACTCCAGCAACAGCCTGTCTGTGAACTACGTCAGCCCCTCTCTACCTCACGCTAGCTCTGCGTCACCCCAGATGGGTTTGCATCAACCCTGGGATGCCCTGCGTCAGCGCTCTAGCCCTTTGCGTCAGCAACGCTGGCCTCTCCGAGGCTCTGCGCAGCGCTTGACTTCTTTTACGTGGCTCTAGATGGCTCTACGTCACACTTCTTGGCTTCTGCGCTACTAGAAACAGCTTCTGTCACCTAGGGACAGTTGTTTTCTGCTGCTATTGCTCCACTCGACTGTTGTCTTTTAGTCCTCCTATGATCTGCAGTCACGCTCTGATACCATGTTGAAGTTTCTAAGTTTACTTAGTTTACAAACCCTTCATGCACTTTTTATGATTTATTCATACCTACTTGTTATTTTTCTTTAACTAGTTATTTATAAAATACTGAAAATAAACACCAGCGCATGCTCAACATATTACAGATCAGCAACTAAAAGAAACAAAAACAAACACACCACATGACACCATTATTTTTGGACCAATGTCCCCGAAAAAACCCAATGTGGGAAAATCAATGCAGTTATCTAAGGGTTTTCTTATTAAGCAATATCAGAGTACAATCTGGGTGCCGAAACTGGCCTACCCAACAGAGAATTTCCTTAGCAGCTATACCTCACAGTTTGAGAGAAATCTCCTAGCTGAAACCCCGAAAAATCCTTCTGGCAGCTCCTCAGCACAAAACTGCTCTGTAACCCCAGCGTCTGCCCAATCTGGACTGCGTCAACCCCTCTCTGTCTCATTTTGGCCCTGCGTCAGCCTTTCTTGGCATGCATCAACCCCAGGAGGCTCTACGTCAGCTTTCTGGGCCTCTGGGTCAGACACGCTGGTCTCTCTAGTGCTCTGCGAAGCACTTGGCTACCTCTATGTGGCCCTGCATGAGCCCTTGCTGGCTCTGTGTCACTCTCCTTGGTTGTTGCACTGCTCTCCCGACGCACTCTCTGCCTTCTCTGTACTCAATGCCCCTTAGCTACTCTCCCGATCATTGATTCTATCTCTCGTAGCAAATCCCGCTCTAGAGAATAGAATGACTGATCACTCTGTGTACTCTCCAAGTGACCCTCAAGCCTCCTCTTATACTTTTCCTGTTGACATCTCAACAGCCGAGATTGTCCCTAATCAATGGCTAAGATTAGATCTGGCTTGATCCATGTCTTTTGGACCACTCTAACACAGATTCATATTAATACAAATTAATATTTTATTTTCCCTAAGTTTAAATTTAGGGACTCCATTAAAAATATTAATTATTTTAATATTTCCTGATCTGTTTAGAATCTGCCCAAACCCTTTCTGGGTATTGGAGATCTTATGTGCGCCAACCTCTCCACCAAAATTCGTGGCTAGAGCACATCCGATGCTAGCCCAAATCAACAATTTCTAGAAATTCCACCTAGAAGTGTCTCAATTAGATTATTAGCCTATTTTTAAATATTTCCTAAGTCTAAACTTAGGAAAAGGGGTTAATTAATCAGTATTAATTGAGAAAGGTGTGAATCATCTAGAAACTCACACGGATTGATCCAGATATGATTTCAGCCATTGATTAAGGTTTAATCTTGGTTGTTGGAGTCCTAACTGGAGATTATAAGAGGAGGTCGATGGGTAGATGGAGAACACACACTTGAGATCGATTTCCTTGGGCAATTTGATTTCTCTAGAGAGCAGCAACAGTAGCCGATAGAGTTCGATCCAGAGAAGGAAAATAGAGATAGAGAGGGGAAGGGACAGTGATTCAGAGGAAGTTTTCTAGATCTGAAGAGGCAGCAACAAGTGGCAGAAGTATTCCATGCAAAAGTTGCACAAAAGTTGCGAAAGGGCTACGTAGAAGCTTCAACAAAGCAATTTGAATTAGATGGAGAGGAAGTTGATTCAGCTTCCAGAGGCTGGGAAAGTCTTCGAAAGGCCCGGAGAGCCGCTTCCAGCAGCAAAGACAGACAGGGCTACTTGATCAAAGATTGAACAGAGCCACACGTGCGAGAAGCAGCACAAGGACTACACAGAGGGCCTATGCAAGGATTTGGACTGCCAGATTTTCTAAAGGAGCTAGTGTCGGAATTGCTTGGCGATTGAGAAAATTTTCTCTCTAATTATTTTTGTCAGATACTTGCTAATTGGATAGCCAGTTAGGCATCCACAGACTATACTCAGATTATTTCACTGTTGTTTACTAACAAAAACCCTCATGTGTTGCCCCGATTATCCCAAGTTGGGTTTTTCCAGGGACATTTGTCCAAAAATAATTGTCAAATTTATTGTGTGTGCCGATATTTTCTCAGTTTCTAGTTTATCTTCTGCAACATTTTTTATTTGTGAAGATTGCAGTGTGATTAATTCTTTGTTGTAGCAATAAACTATTAATTTAATTTATAGTTAGAAGAATTAATTCCAGTTGCTGCAATAGGATTTCAGTGGTGAAATTTTCACATGTTATTAGAGTGAAGTTGATCTGATCAATAGCTCAAAAGACGAAAAGGGAGAAATTCTTTGTTCAAAGGGAGCAACAACACAATTTCTCCAAGGTCTGCGCGATGCCTAGCTAAGCAGTGAGAGTGGCAGTGCAAAAGTGTGAATTGCTCAGAGAAAATTTCTAGTAGGCATAGGTAGAGCCGGAAAGCAATTCCGGAGAGCAGCGCAACAAAATTCTGGAGCAGATTCAAGCAGAAGAGGAAGAGGAAGCACACACGCAAAGAAAATTTATCTCAGAGGGTTTCTAGTTCAGAGATCCAATTTTTGAGTTGCAGTTAGCAGTAGTTGGAAGCATAGTTTCTCACTCTAGAAGGGAGTGTGAGTAGCAAATTCAGTAGCCAAGCAGAGGGAAGAGGGAGATTTTTGTCTAGATTTAGAGATGGCCAAAGCTAGGCTTAGAGATAAGGATAGGTTGGAGGGAGCCTCCAACTTTGTCATCTGGAAGGCCATGATGACCTTTCTACTAGATGAATTTGGTTTCAAGGCATATGTAGAGAATATGGTGGCAGTACCTCAAGATGCAGATCAACTGAAGGAGTACAAGAAAAAGATGGCGAAGCCGAAGCGGATGATCCTGGATGGAGTCCAGGACCATATAGTCTCGCATACATCTGGCAAGAACACTGCTGATGCAGGAGCATTCAACTCAAAAAAAAAAAAATCATTGTATTTTAGTAGACATAGGGGGTCTTGTGTTTTAAAGAAGTCGGTTTCCTAAGTGTTAAATTAATGTAATTATTTAAGCTTTTGAGTGATTTTAATGAGAATAGGAATTAATTAAGTATTGTGAGGCATATTTGTAAATGTTTTCTATTGTTGGAGAACATGAGAGATTTAGGATAGTTGAAGGATTTGGGAATCAGTTGTAAATCTTAGATTAGGAGTTGGTTTCATGATTTGTGGACTAAAAAGGATCCTTAGGGGAAAAAAAAGAGATTTCGGGATATTGTTAAGAAGGTTATGGATCTAAACCAGAAATTGGTTATAGAATCCTTTTGTATAAATGTAAGCCTAAAAGGCATAGAAAAGGGTTAGATGGTTAGCTAGTTAGCTGGTTAGTTAGTCAATCACTAGTTAAGAATTAGAGGTTTGATTGTAAGCCTATGGGCAAGTAGGAAAACAAAGGCCACTGATTAGAAAATCAGGCTAGAGAGACAAAGAGTCTCATTATGTAATCATTTGTTTATATATATATATATATATATATATATATATATACAGAGATTCAATTCCTAAATTATGTAAGTGTGGATTGAGTAATCGAATGATAAATTGTGTGTGAATTAGTGTAGTTCTGCGTAATACATGTATGCAAGTGGAGTTCGAGCAGAACACATAGAAGAGGTGGACAATAAAGGATCGGGTTTGATCATTGAATCCACTTGAAGGATCACAGTCTAGATTCAGGAGTGACAGTGATTAAAGTATGCAGAGTTAAGCTCAGGAGAGAGTTGTGTGGCAGAACAACTAAAGACCAGAACCCTGGAAGAAACCTGAAACCACAGAAGAACACTGAAGAAATGGCATAAAAACGAAGTAAAGGGAAGGACGAAGAAATGAGGTGACGATGCACAAGAGTCGTTGGATCTATAAGATCAACGAATGAGGTTGAAGGCGATGGGCGACCAAGATTAAGTCGCGCAGCATATAGTGAATGAGAAATGAATGGCGGAGATTAAACCCAAGTGCTAGCGGAATAGAAGAGTGGTTTCCTTAGGCGGAAGTGGGTTTCGTGCGGCATCAAAACCGTAAGTGGTTTCCAGAAAACGGACCCGATGAGGTTTATGAACCATATCTTAATTAGTTGAAGTCCGCAGGTGATCAGGACCGTCCGTTGAATCCGAGATCAGACGAATATCACGTGCTAAGCAAGTACGGAGGAATCTTTGAAAAACGGACCCGATGAGCTTTTATTCAACGAGATTAAATCTTGTTGAGATCCGGTGATCAGGATCGTCTGTTGGTGGACTGATCGGACGGATATCGCGTGGAGAAGGTGTGCGCAGGTTAATACGCTGAGCGGACCTGATAGGGTTATGGACTGGAGTTAAGTTTGTTTGAGTTCTGGAGGATGAATGGAGATCGCACAACAGTCGTTGATCTGATGGAGTGAAATCAACGGTGGAGGCTAAATGCGATAAAGGTGAGTGTCGAAAAATGTGCAAAGGTTGTGGATTAGCGGAAAGGTAAAGTTAAGTGAGTGATGTGTGTTTCTATTATACTAGAGTTATAATAGAAATAAAGGAATTAAATGTACTTTTGGTTAAGTCAGGTTTAACCAAAGTCCTAGACAATGGTTTGGGTTGATAAGAGCGAGTAATAAAAAATTAACCAAAGTTGTTATGAAGGTTGAAGGGTTGAGTTATAAGGTTCCGCTCAAAAGGATTAATTAAGGGTCAGACTGTGGTTAGTTATTAAATCGTTCCACATGAAGATTAATGAAGAAGCCTTAAACCTTTATTTGTGAAGGTTTTCACCATGGATCAGGTGATTAATTCCTGGGACCATTGACATGCAATTTTATTTGCATAATGTGGGTATTGTCGGCTTAGGCTGGCATCATTTGGTATCAGAGCAAAGTTGAAGCTCTTTTTAAGTTAAAGCAGAATGGTGGTTGAAACAATTGATATCATAACAGAATAAGGAAATTTTGTATTATGTTTTAAAGATGTATATGAAGGAAAAGGAACATCAGGTTATTTGAATCTGATAAGTAGAAGGTATGACATAAGATGAGAGTAAGTGATACTCTTAAGAAGGGATTGCAGAAGCATAAAGAAAGCACTGTGGTGTTTATTTCTTAAGAAAAACGGAGATTCATTCAAATGTGAAGAGTGGACGGAGACTACTTATGAAGCCATACGGGACGGAGACTACTTATGAAGCCATACAGGTATTGTTTTATTTAACTCTGCTTTGAGTTTTGCAGGTTAAAAACAGAGTAAAGATTGATAGAAGCAGACAGACAAGGAAAACTGTAAGTGTGCTAAAGAATAGAGCAGTGTTGCGGGGGAGCGCCCCCCCCCTCGAACCCGCTCCCGAAGCGCGCTCCCAAAATCGCTCCCGGACGGGAGCGATTTTCGGGAGCGCGCTCCCGTAAAAAAATTTGCGCTCCCCGGTCTGTGAGGGAGCGATTCAGGGAGCGATCGCTCCCGCGCTCCCGGAGCGTTTTTTAATGCCCGGGAGCGATCGGGGAGCGATCGCTCCCTGATCGCTCCCGGGCATTAAAAAACGCTCCGGGAGCGGTTCGGCGGAAAAAAAATCCGCCGGACCCGAAAATTATAAAAATTTTAGAAATTTTTTTTTTGTTTATAAGCCCAATGGGCCAAAAAAAAATCATTTCAACTTCATTGAGCAAGAGATTGAGAGCTGAGCAAGAGCAAAGGAGCGAGGAGCAAGAGCTGAGGAGCAAGGAGCCAGAGCTGAGGAGCGAGGAGCAAGTGCCAAGGAGCGAGGAGCAAGCCTGCAGAGGTAAGTAACTTAATCATTTAGTTAGTTTAGCTGGTTAGGTAGTTAATTTGGTTAGTTTAATTTACCTGTTTGAGTTTAAAGCTCATTAATTTAAATTAAATTAATAAATTAAATGAATTAATCCCAATAAACTAAATTAATTTGCAGATTCAAGACTCAAACCCTACAAACATCAAACACCATGGACCTGGGGATATTTATTGGCATTTTCCTCTTCCTGGTCCCTTTTATGGTTATTATGGTGGTGGAGAGTACGAAACGGAGGGGGCCTCAAACTGAAGAGGTGGATGAAGAAGCCGGAGGAAGTCAAATGGGTGAAAACCCCAGTGAGGAGGAGGTGGAGGAGGGTGAACATGAGGGTCAAAAAACTAAACAAGACCAAACTCCATTGTGGAAATATGTTCACAGGGCTGAAACAGGGAGAGGGGGTGGAACCACTAAATTTCATTGCCCCCATTGCAACACTGACTACACAGGCTCATACACCCGTGCTAGAAGACACCTCTGCGGGAAAAGGCCATGGGATGGAGAGAAACAAATAGGAATCAAAACTTGTGACAAGGTGTCAACAGCAGATAGAGCCAAATACATAAAGGAAGAGGAGGACGCCCAATACAGAACAAAAAGATCAAGGGGTTTCTTTGAACCAATCTCACCATCACAAAGAACTCCTTCAGCATCCTCCCAAGGCAGTGGATATGGACATGGAGGCACAGGGTCATCATCTTTAAGGCGTAGAACCATATCAGATTTCCTTGATGAGGGGTGTAGGAATGATGTGGATTCAAAAGTTTACAGGTTCCTCTATGCATGTGGGATACCATTCAATGTTCTACGCTCACCTTATTGGCACGAAATGGTTTCTGCCATAAATGATGCCCCTAAAGGATACAAGAGCCCTGGGTATGAAAAGGCAAGAACTGTTGGCCTTGATCATGAAAAAGCAAAAATATCACATTCTTTGAATAAAATGACAAGTTCTTGGACTGACAATGGGGTGTCCATTGTATCTGATGGATGGACAAATGTAAAAGGCAAGCCATTGATAAGTGTTCTTGCTGTGTCCCGAAGTGGTCCCATCTTTCTAGCTGCACATGATTACTCAGACAAGTTCAAGACCGCTATCAACATTGCAGAAGCATTGCTTGAAACAATTGAGCGTATTGGCCCATACAATGTCATCCAAGTCATCACTGATAATGCTCCTAATTGTAAGGCAGCGGGAGCAATTATTGAGGATAAATACCCGAACATATTTTGGTCTGGATGTTTGGTTCACACATTGAACCTTCTGTTGCATAATATTGTCAAAAACAAAAATGAACAATACCAATGGATTGGTGATTTGTACAAGAAAGGAAAAAAAATGATAAAATTTATTACAAATCATAGCAATACCCATGGCCTTTTCCGCAGTCACTCGAGATTGGAGTTGCTGAAGATTGCGAGGACTAGATTTGGTAGCTATTACCTCACCTTCAGGCGCCTTTTGAAGGTAAGAGAGGCATTAGCTAGCATGGTATCAAGTCCACATTGGCAGGTGTTAAAGGAAAGGGCTACAAATGTAGCTGACATGGCAGGTTTTGAAACGGTGGAGGAGGCCGCTCTTGATGGGCAGTTTTGGACAACTGTGAGACAGGTATTGGATTTCACCAAGCCAATTTATAACATGATTTGGTTTGCAGATACAGACAAACCAGTGATTGGCGAGGTGTATGAGCAAATGGATACCATGTTGGGGGAAATAAAAGACATTGTTCATAATAAAGATCCCAACTTGTACAAACTGATTCATGATTGTGTGTGTGAACGGTGGAATAGGCTTAACCTTCCACTACATTGCTTGGCGTATATCCTTACGCCAAAATACTACTCAGAATCTTGGTTGGGCAAACCTGCAGCAGGGGGTGGTGTTAGGACCAAACCCCATTTAGATCAAGAGGTAACTAGAGGATATCTGGAAGCATTAGAAAAGTTGGTGCCTGACAGGGAGGAATGTGCAGCTGTGCGCCTTGAAATAGGCAGATACTTCAGTGGCAGTGGTTTGTATGGTAACTTCCATGCAATGGACGACAAAGATAAATTTGATTCTCTCACATGGTGGGAAACATATGGCGGCCACGGACTTTTGCCAAAATTGGCAAAAAAAGTTCTTTCACAGGTTGTAAATTCTTCTTCTGCAGAGAGGTGTTGGAGCACCTACAGTTAGATACATAATGTGAAAAGAAACAGGCTCAACGAAAACCGAGCAGAAAGCTTGGTTTATGTGCACTACAATTTGAGGTTGTTGAGCCATTACTGTGATCGGGCTAATGAAGATCCCACATATAAAATTTGGGACAATCACCCTGAGGACGACAATTTGGAGGATGGCATTGTACATATGGAAGAACTAGAAGAGGAGCTTGTACGGGATGAAAATGAAGCAGCTGCAGCAGCCATGCCACCTCCACCTCCACCATCCAGTAGCAGTTCTCGGGGCCCGAGTCTTGTTCCATTGCTGTCGCCACCTCCATCGACACCCTCGCGTGGAGGCTCTAGTTCTGGTCGTCGGTCTGTGCGGGAGACTCCTAGAAGACCACCACGACCTACTTATACTCCTAGGGACTCTCGTGGCAAGGGCCACTTGTAGATTTACAGTTTACTTGTCTTTTTTAGTTTCTATTAGACTTTAGTTTTCATAACTGTTGAGTTTTGAGTCCTTGACTCTTGACTCTTGACTCTTTCATATCATTATGACATTATGATATTTTTTGTAAACATTATATCACTGTGACAATGAAAATTTGAAGTTTGAAGTTGGGCCTTGGCAATTATAACTCATTGGTAATGATTGTGAATTATGAATATGATGCTTTGTGAAAGACTAAAGTTGTTTCATTTCATCTCATTATTCATGTTTCATTTTATAAATTTTTAACATTTCATATCATGTTAACAGTTAGAAGTTAGGACTTAGAAATATCTTCGATATTACTTCTTGTAATGGTTAAACTTGGCTTACAAGTACAACTTGTTACTTTGGTGATCAATGATGATAAATGTTATTGAATTTTCAATTCTGAAAGCTTGAAGTTGAAACTTTAATATTGAATTTGATGAATCATGATTTATAAGACTCAATATGTTGCAGTTGTAATATGTATTTTACTAACTTGTGGACATGGTTGATGACGATTATAATTTCTAGATGATTGATGTGATATATGGTTCAATGATCAATTTATGTTTTTTTATGTTTTTTATGTCTATTTCATCATTCTACATGTTTTTGTTGACATATATGTATCAAAAATTAAAAAATATAAAAAATATATATTTTTTTAAAAAATCGCTCCCTGATTCGCTCCCAAACCGGGAGCTTCTGAAAATGGTCGCTCCCGCTCCCGCTCCCCGCTCCCGCTCCCGCTCCCGCTCCCAAGTAACATTGGAATAGAGTGAATGAAAGTCTGGAAAACAAGTGGCAATGAACCTGAAGAATCCAACTGAAAGTTGGACAGAGAGGATAAGAGTGTTCTCAGAAGGAAGCTGAGCAGCAAGCTTTTAGAAGCTTGAGAATGATCTTTGGTTTAGATATCATGGATATGCAGATAACAACGATTATTGAAGCATTATAGCAAGAAGATCACAGCATGAGGAGCAGTGATGAAGGAAGTTAGTAAAGGTTTCTGAGACAAAGTGGAAGAACCTAGTATTTCAATTGTGTTTGAAATGCAAGAGGATAGTTGTGTTCTCAAAAGTGTAGATGAGTTGAAGTCTAGAGCATGGAGTGCTCATATGGTTCCAAAGGAGGGAACAGAGAGATGCCAAGGCTGAACTCAGAGGAGAGAAGCTCAGTGAGGTAACATGCAGCAGGGAGGACTTGCTATTGCAGAGACTTGTACAACTCATAGTGAGTGAAGAACTCATAGAGATGGAGAAAAAGATGACTACTGATAGTTATAGCAGAGGTTCTGAAAAAGACCACGGCAGGAGGACAATGAAGAAAGAGAATGCCAAGGTAAATGGCAAGAGGATGAGTCAAGAGGAAATTGACAAAGAGATTGCTGAGTTAAAAGAACAACTCAATGTATTAAGGATGATACTTGAGGAAAACCAAAGACTAGGTTGGGTCTTGAAGAAAAAGCCAGTGAAGTGGTCTAAGTTACAGAGAAGGCTACAATAGAGGCAAGTGAAGTGGCTAATGGAAGAACTTAGAGAAGCTGAGTTGGAAATGGAAGTGTCCATTTGTGAACCAGAACAGGGTGAAGTTCTAGGTGAAGATGAGGACTTGAAGACTGAAACTTCAAGTGAGACCAAAAGGTCACATGGTTTAAAGTCTGATAATTTGTGTATGTTTGCAGGTGAAACATGTGAGGAAGGACAATTTGTTGATATTGTCATAAAGGAGGAAGAAGACAGGCAGAATCTAAATTATGTTCTAAAAGAAGATGAGATAGACAGGTCTCATGTAAATGCCTGTACACAGTTGGGGAAAAGTTTTACTTTTCAGCATGTTGCAAGGACTGAAAGCAGAGGAAGTTTGACTCATGATGATGACCAAAAGCAAGAAGAAGTGGAGAAGGATATCAAGCAATCAAGTGAAGGACTTGATGAGATTGAAGAGAAGACCACTGAAATATTTCTGAGTCATGTAAAGGACTTGGAATAGTAGTTTGACCTTAGTAAAACATTGATGTTTGAAGTTGTTACAAGACAAGAACAATTTCTTGAGAAAGAAGGAAAAGAGATTCAGTCTGAAGAGCTGATATGTGAAGCAACAGTTGAGACTGTTGAACTCTGTAATTTTCAAATTGATAATTTGTGTATAAATGCAGGAATCATAAGTAATGATGAAGTACTTATGAAGTGTAACAGAGAACTTGAATCGTTGGAGTATTTGCTGGAAAATTCAGAGTATCACAGTGTGATTGCAGAGGAAAGAGTTCACTACAGTGGACAAGAGCAGAAAGACATCATTGAAGCAGATGGTGAGGAGGAGAGACTAGCTGACAGTCTCATGAATTCTTTTGAGAATTTAAATCAGCATACTGATGTGCTGATAGAGGAGGAGAAATCAGAGCAACATACTGATGTGTTGCCAAAGGAAGAAGAGGCACTGAGGCCTTATGATTTTTATTTTAACAATTGTTTTATGAGTGTAGGTTTAGTTGCAGATGCTGGAGAAAATTTGGCACAGATGAGCAGCCAAATAAAAATGAAAGAGGAAGATTTTGTGGAAGTATTTAATCCATGGAACAGAGATGTTCAATTGCTGGAAAGAATGTTGGAAAGTCAGGATTCAATGCAGAAAGAGACAAACATGAAAGAGGGTAAGGATGAAAGGGAGACAGTAAGAATAAGCAAAAAAAGAGTAAGTGATAGAATCCGGCAACTTTAAAGAGAAGATAATGAACAGCAGTGTGAAGAGTTAGTAGACGGCAGCGACAAACTGAAACAAAGGGAAAGAAGAAGCAGTAACTGGCAGAGTCTATACCAGCCCAAGGATGTACTAGAAACAGAGATTGAAGAATTATGACAGTTAGCGATGAAAGAGTCCATATGGAGGAGATTGACAGTAGCAAGAAGTGTGATCAATCAAAATTTTAACCTAATTGACAAGAAGAGGAAGATGAAAAAAAGACGGCAAACATACAGGAGCAGCAAAGGTGCAAAGCTTTCAGACAACTAAAAAATAAAGTTTGGGATCCTGGAAATCTTCTATCAACATATGAAGACACATGATTAGGAGATCATGAATGTTTTCTACCTTGGGAGTCTGATGCAAGATCATTCAGCTCAAAAAAAAAAATCATTGTATTTTAGTAGACATAGGGGGTCTTGTGTTTTAAGGAAATTGGTTTCCTAAGTGTTAGATTAATGTAATTATTTAGGCTTTTGATGATTTTAATGAGAATAGGAACTAATTAAGTATTGTGAGACATATTTGTAAATGTTCTCGAACGTTGGAGAACATGAGAGATTTAGGATAGTTGAAGGATTTTGGAATCAGTTGTAAATCTTAGATTAGGAGTTGGTTTCATGATTTGTGGATTAAAGAGGATCCTTAGGGATAAAGAAGAGATTTTAGGATTTTGTTGAGAAGGTTATGGATCTAAACCAGAAATTGGTTATAGAATCCTTTTGTATAAATGTAAACCTAAAAGGCATAGAAAAGGGTTAGATGGTTAGCTAGTTAGCTAGTTAGTTAGTTAGTCACTAATTAGGAATTAGAGGTTTGATTGTAAGCCTATGGGCAGATAGCAAAACAGAGGCGACTGATTAGAAAATCAGGCCAGAGAGACAGAGAGTCTCATTATGTAAACATTTGTTTATATATATATATATATATATATATATATATATACAAAGATTCAATTCCTAAATTGTGTAAGTGTGGATTGAGTAATCGAATGATAAATTGTGTGTGAGTTAGTGTAGTTCTGCATAATACATGTATGCAGGTGGAGTTCGAGTAGAACACAGAGAAGAGGTGGAGGATGAAGGATCGGGTTTGATCGTTGAATCCACTCGAAGGATCATAGTCGAGATTCAGGAGTGACAGTGATTAAAGTATGCAGAGTTAAGCTCAGGAGAGATTTGTGTGGCAGAACAACTAAAGACCAGAACCCTGGAAGAACCTCGAAACCACTGAAGAACACTGAAGAAATGGCATAAAAACGAAGTAAAGGGAAGGACGAAGAAATGAGGTGACGATGCACAAGAGTCGTTGAATCTATAAGATCAACGAATGAGGTTGAAGGCGATGGGCAACCAAGATTAATTCGCGTAGCATATAGTGAATGAGATGTTAAAATTTGGGTACCAGAGGACAAGTGGTTCCCTAAGGCTTTGATCTTTGGCCTAGGGAAAAGTGTCCAAATTTATTTTTTACTTTTCTCCTAAAGTGACTTTATAAGTGGTAAAGTCAATTTAATTTAAAAGTGACTTTATAAGTGGTAAAGTTACATTCTAATTTAAAAGTGACTTTATAAGTAGTAAAGTTACATTCTAATTTAAAGGTGACTTTATTAAAGTGAATGAAGAATTAGAAAGTGAAAAAGTGACTATGGAAATAAAAGGCTAAGTGGGTCTTTATTTAAGTGGGTGAATTAAAAAATAGAAAGTGAGAATTAAAAGCACATTTATTCTCATTCCTAGATCTAAATGAATCTCAGCCATTAGATCTTAGGGTAACCCAAAAGGTCAATTAGAGAATAAAAGGAGAAGAGAAAGAAAAGATCATTCATTCTTTCATGAGCATTTGAGAGAAAGAGAAGAGAGAGCAAGAAGAAAATTTCTAAGCAGTGAGGAAGTGAAGGAGAGAAGCAAGAAAAAAATTCGGCAAATCTGGGCAGCAGCATTTCATGGCACGCATCCCAAGGAAAAACCGTACAGCAAGAGAAAGGCATAGAAATCGAGGAAGAGGGACAACAAGTTCTAGGCACATTTTTCGAGGCTGGCCGTACAGCGTTTAATGCTGTAAAAATTTCTATTTTCGCTGTTTGGTTATTGGCACGATTTTCGATGCAGAGTTCAAGCACGAAAATCGAAATAAGTTGTAATTTGTGATTGTTGGAATTTTTACTGTATATTTCAAATTCTCTGTAAAAGCATTTTCAGAAATAAAGAAGAGCTCTCAAACTAGTTTTCCCCAAGAGTTGTAGGGGGTTTTTCCACGGTCACATTGACCAAAAATCAGTGTTATTTTCTGTGTGTGGCTGTCATAATTTTGTTGTGTTTTATTTCTGCAATTTCAACAGTTGTAAAATCTCCAAATTTCTGTTTTCAGAAAAATATTATCATTTCCAGATTTAAGAATTTTTATCATGCTTGGATTTAAAACTAAATGCATGGAGTGACAAGGAAAACTGATAACCGAAGTGGGGGTTGAAATTTCTTCATGGTATCGGAGTTTGGTTGGCTAAAAAGTGCAGTTTGGGACAGCAAAGTGAAAATTACAGCAAGCTAATTTTTACACATAAAACAGAAACCTTTACCACAGATTTGAAAATTTCAATTTGATAGGACAGTGAAACATGTCTTTGGGTTTGAGAGTTGAAGACAATTTGGATGGGCATAACAACTACAGTGCATGGAAGGAGAGAATCCAGAGCATCTTTGAAGAAGCAGAAGTCTAGGGCATTATGGTAAATACCACACAGAACCCAGTAGCAATACCTACTGACCCTGTACAGTTGGCAGAGTTTAACAAAAAGAATGCTAAGGAAAAATGATTGATTCTGGAAGGAATCAAAGACCATGTCATTCCTCATGTGAGAGGAAAGACTTATGCACATGAGATGTGGACAACCTTGACCATTCTTTACCAGAGCTCAAATGAAAACAGAAAAATGGTCCTAAAGGAGAAACTGAAGGCCATTAAAATGGCTAAGACTGACAATGCTACAGCATACCTCACAAAGATCACTTCAGTGAGAGATGAGTTGGCAGTCGTAGGTGAGATCATTGCACCCACTGAGTTGGTGAGAATTGCTTTGAATGGTCTTCCCAAGACTTGGGAGAATTTTGTCGATGGCATTGTTGCATGGGAAAACTTTCCCAATTGGGAGAGGTTGTGGGATGATTGCATTCAAAATGAGATAAGAAAAAACCATCTTGGGGCAGCCAAACAAGTGGAGGAGGATGACAATGTGGCATTGTTAGCAAGAGGCAAGAAGGGCAGAGCAAAGAAGCAAGCTTCCAACAATGGAGGCAAAAGCAAAGGTAAAGGCAAGCAGCAGAACAAGGAGAAGGACTATATCAAAGTCAAATGTTGGAATTGTCAAAAGTTGGGACACTATGCTGCTGTGTGTCCGGAGAAGAAGAACAAGAAAGGGAAAGACAAACCCATGGCAGCTTCTACAAAGATAGAGAGATTTGATAGGGAGTTTGGGTTCATAGCTTGTGAGGCCACTAGTGCAGGATCACCTACCATACAAGTTCAGAGGGAGTGTGCCTTCCCCACTTCCCGCCACATGATAGGAGTCAGAGAGTACTTCTCAGAGCTTTCAGAGGTTGATACTGATATGAAGGTAGTACTTGGTGATGACAGCATTGTTAGAGCAGTCGGTGTGGGGACATTGACATTTGATAGGGGAACCAAACCTCCCTTGAAAGTGTCAGATGTTCTATATGTGCCTGGAATGAAGAAGAACCTGATATCCGTCTCAGCACTTGAGGATAGAGGGTATGATGTGTTGTTCAGGAGAGGGCAGGTGCTTATATATCCTAGGGGTATTCCAACTTCTTCAGCTAGAGAGATTGGTGTGCGCCATGCCAAGGTGTACAAGTTCTCATTCAAGCCCCTGATGGCATTGAGTAGCAACACCCGGGACAGGACTGACAGCAAATCTAGCAGTTTAGATTTGTGTGAGATTTGGCACCGCAGGATGGGGCACATGTATCATGGGGCCTTGAGTACATTGCGGAAGATCACCACAGGTGTGCCAGATTTTAGTTCTGATCACCTTGATGTATGCAGAGGCTGTGCTATGGGGAAGTTTGCCAGATCCCCTTTTCCCAGCAGTGACAACAGAGCGACCGGGATCCTTGACTTGATTCATACGAATGTGAGTGGTCGGATGTCTCATGTATCCTTGAGTGGCTATGAGTACTATGTTTCATTCATTGTTGACCTCTCCAAGAAGACCTGGATTTATTTTTTGAAGACCAAGAGTGAGGTCTTCACGCGGTTTCAAGAGTTCAAAGCTCTTGTGGAGACCCAGATAGGTAGGAAGATCAAGGTCCTCAGGTCGGACAATGGAGGGGAGTATACCCTTGGTGAGTTTGTTGATTTTTGTGTTGAGGCATGCATTAGGAGGGAGTTCACAGTTCCTTACTACCCCTAGCAAAATGGGGTTGCAAAGAGGAAGAACAGATCCGTCGCAGGCACTGCCAAAGCCATGCTTCATGATCAGGGGTTACCTTTATTTTTGTGGGCAAAGGCCTGCAACACTATTGTGTACTTGCAAAATAGGAGTCCACATCGTGCCTTGAGGAATGTGACTCCAGAGGAGGCTTTTTCTGGGAAGAAGCCTAATGTTGGGCACTTTCGTATCTTTGGGTGCCTTACATATTCCTATGTCCCCAAGGAGAACAGGACCAAGCTAAAGCCCACTGCAGACAAGGGCATCTTTGTGGGTTATAGCGAGACCTCGAAAGTTTATCGGATTTATATTCCTGCGCAGAGGAAAGTGGTTGTCAGGCAGGATGCGAAGTTCGAGGAGGAGAGAGCTTTCAGGAGGTCACGGGAGTTAGAGTATCAAGAGTCACCAGATCCTCAGGAGCAGTTGAGTCAGTCACAGGGAGCCAGTGGTCAGGGATCAGGAGGTATGTCGATTAGAGTGTCAGAGCCATTAGTGAGCAGTGGCTCTCAGAGTCAAGTGGGTGGTTCTTCGGGCAGCATGCAGGGCAGTCCGTAGAGCAATTCACAGGGTAGCCTACTAATGGAAAGTTCGCATGGTACTTCAGCATCTACAGGCATAGGTTCAGGCATGAGGTCAGTTGACAGGCCTTCAGGAGTTCAAGCTTCTGATGATGATGAGGATTCTTTCACTCTGGTGGGAGAAGTATGCTCAGGGAAGAGGAAGCCCAAGTGGCTTCAAGATACCTTGCGTGAGGCCACATCAGTTGCTGGGCGAAAGAGACAGGTTAAAGAGAGTAAACCACCCAAGCGGTTTTGTAGTTACATGGCATTGGTAACAAGCATTGTTGACTCCGAGCCTTCTAGTTATGAGGAGACAGCCAACGAGCAGGTTTGGAGAGAGGCCGTGATGGAGGAGTATTCTTCTATTATGAAGAACAATGTTTAGGAGGTAGTGCCAAGGCCTGAAGGTAAATCAGTTGTTATTTCCAGTTGGCTCTACAAAATAAAGCATGCTACAGATGGCAACATCGAGAAGTTCAAGGCTCGATTTGTGGCGAGAGGGTTCTCACAGGTAGAGGGAGTTGACTATGAGGAGACCTTTGCTCCCGTAGCTCAGTATACATCTATTCACTCCATTATATCGATTACAGCAGAAATGGCTTGGAAGATCCACCAAATGAATGTGAAGACTGCATTTTTCAATGGCTTCATTCAGGAGGAGGTTTATATTGAGCAGCCGTAGGGCTTTGAGGTGCATGGGAAGGAGTCCCATGTATGCAGATTGAAAAAGGCACTCTATGGCCTGAAGTAAGCTCCTAGAGCTTGGTACTCGAGGATTGATACATACTTGCAGCAGTTGGGTTTCACAAAGAGTGAGGCTGATCCGAACCTATACTTCATTGTAGTGGGTGAGGAGCCTCTCATTCTGGTGTTGTATGTTGATGACTTGATCATCACTGGTGCAGAGAGACTCATTGAGGGCTGCAAGAGAGATCTTGCTTCAGAGTTTGAGATGAAGGATATCGGCTTGATGCATTATTTTCTGGGATTGGAGGTGTGGCAGGAGGAGGGGCATTTCTTCCTGGGACAAGGGAAGTACATTGTGGATATTCTTAGCAGATTTCACATGGAGGACTGCGAACCCATGTCTACACCTATGATCACTAACTGGAAGAAGCTTCACACTTCTGATTCCGAGTTGGTGGATCCTACTCTATACAGATAGTTGATTTGTTGTTTGATGTATTTGTTCAACACTCGACCAGAAATATGTTTTGTAGTTAACACTGAGTCAGTTCATGTGTGAGCACAGGAGAGTGCACTGGGTAGCTGCAAAACACATTCTTCGTTACTTGCAGGGGACAATGGATTTTGGTCTGTATTATAGACAGGGTGATGGAGTGAGACTGGCAAGCTACACAGATTCAGCTTGGGCAGGTTGTGCTTCAGATAGGAAGAGTACTTCCGGGTGTTGTTTTGGGTTGGGTTCGGCAATTGTGTCGTGGATCAACCGGAAACAACAATCAGTTGCATTGAGTTCAGCTGAGGCAGAGTATATGGCTGCTAGTTTGGCTAGTTGTGAGGCCATATGGCTTCGCAAGATGTTGTTTGGTCTATTTGGTCAGGCATTGAGACCTTCAGTAATTTACTGTGATAATCAGAGTTGCATAAAACTCACGAAGAATCCAATTTTTCATGACAGGTCAAAGCATATTGAGATCAAGTATCACTTCATTAGAGACTGTCCAAAAGGGAGCTGTCAAGCTTGAGTACATTTCCACAAATGAGCAGGTAGCGAACATTTTCACCAAAGCCTTACCATGCGGCAAGCATGTATACTTCAGAGACAAGATGGGAGTGGTGAGGAACACTTTCCTCGGTAAGAGGGAGTGTTAAAATTTGGGTACCAAAGGACAAGTGGTTCCCTAAGGCTTTGATCTTTGGCTTAGGGAAAAGTGTCCAAATTTATTTTTTACTTTTCTCCTAAAGTGACTTTATAAGTGGTAAAGTCAATTTAATTTAAAAGTGACTTTATAAGTGGTAAAGTTACATTCTAATTTAAAAGTGACTTTATAAGTGGTAAAGTTACATTCTAATTTAAAGGTGACTTTATTAAAGTGAATGAAGAATTAGAAAGTGAAAAAGTGACTATGGAAATAAAAGGCTAAGTGGGTCTTTATTTAAGTGGGTGAGTTGAAAAATAAAAAGTGAGAATTAAATGCACATCTATTCTCATCCCTAGATCTAAATGAATCTCATCCATTAGATCTTAGGGTAACCCAAAAGGTCATTTAGAGAATAAAAAGAGAAGAGGAGAGGAAAAGATCATTCATTCTTTCATGAGCATTTGAGAGAAAGAGAAAAGAGAGCAAGGAGAAAATTTCTGAGTAGTGAGAAAGTGAAGGAGAGCAGCAAGAAGACATTTTAGCGAATCTGGGCAGCACCATTTATTGGGACACATCCCAAGGAAAAACCGTACAGCAGGAAAAAGGCAAAGAAATCGAGGAAGAGGGACAACAAGTTCTAGGCACATTTTTTGAGGTTGGTCGTACAGCGTTTAACGCTGTTTATTGCTGTAAAAAATTCTATTTTCGCTGTTTGTTGATTGGCACGATTTTCGAGGCGAAGTTCAAGCACGGAAATCGAGATAAGTTGTAATTTGTGGTTGCTGGAATTTTTACTGTGTATTTCAGTTTCTCTGTAAAAGCATTTTCAGAAATAAAGAAGAGCTCTCAAACTAGTTTTCCCCAAGAGTTGTAGGGGGTTTTTCCAGGGTCACATTGACCAAAAATCACTGTGTTATTTTCTATGTGTGGCTATCATAATTTTGTTGTGTTTTATTTCTGCAATTTCAGCAGTTGTAAAATCTCTAAATTTGTGTTTTCAGAAAAATATTATCATTTCCAGACTTAAGAATTTTTATCATGCTTGGATTTAAAACTAAATGCATGGAGTGATAAGGAAAATTGATAACCGAAGTGGGGGTTGAAATTTCTTCATGAGAAATGAACGGCTGAGATTAAACCCAAGTGCTAGTGGAATAGAAGAGTGATTTCCCTAGGGGGAAGTGGGTTTCGCGCGGCTTCAAAACCGTAAGTGGTTTCCAGAAAACGAACCCGATGAGGTTTATGAACCATATCTTAATTAGTTGAAGTCCGCAGGTGATCAGGACTTTCCGTTGAATCTAAGATCGGACGAATATCGCGTGCTAAGCAAGTACGATGGAATCTTTGAAAAACGGACCCGATGAGCTTTTATTTAACAATATTAAATCTCGTTGAGATCCAGTGATCAGGATTGTCCGTTGGTAGATTGATCAAACGGATATCGCATGGAGAAGGTGTGCGCAGGTTAATACGCTGAGTGGACCCGATAGGGTTATGGACTGGAGTTAAGTTTGTTTGAGTTCCAAAGGATGAATGGAGATCATGCAATAGTCGTTGATCTGATGGAGTGAAATCAACGGTGGAGGTTGAACGCGATAAAGGTGAGCGTCGAAAAATGTGCAAAGGTCGTGGATTGGCGGAAAGGTAAAGTTAAGTGAGTTATGTGTATTTCTATTATACTAGAGTTATAATAGAAATAAAGGAATTAAATGTACTTTGGGTTAAGTCAGGTTTAACCAAAGTCCTAGACCATGGTTTGGGTTGATAGGAGCGGGTAATAAAAAATTAACCAAAGTTGTTATGAAGGTTGAAGGGTTGAGTTATAAGGTTCTGCTCAAAAGGATTAATTAAGGGTCAGACTGTGGTTAGTTATTAAATCGTTTCGCACAAAGATTAATGAAGAAATCTTAAACCTTTCTTTGTGAACGTTTTCACCATGGATCAGGTGATTAATTCCTGGGACCATTGACATGCAATTTATTTTGCATAATGTGGGTATAGTCAGCTTAGGCTGGCATCAACTGCTAAGGAGATGTGGGATGCTCTCGACCAGCTATATCAAAATATTTTCGAGCAGCAGAAGATGTTCCTGTAGGAGAAGTTGAGAAACATAAGGATGCAAAAGGAAGAAGGCATAGATCCCTTCCTCACTAGGATTCAAGAAGTCTGTGATCATCTTGCCGCTGTTGGGGAGGCGCTTCAACCAACAGAGCCTATGTGTTTGGCACTGAACAGTGTCTCAGAAGAGTGGAAAGTCTTTGACCAAAGTATCTTGGGCCGAGACAACTTGCCTAGGTGGGACAAGATGTGGTGAGAGCTACAACAGGAGGAGATGAGGCGAGCTCTAGTAAAGAGCACCATCAGCAGAAGCAACAACAAGGGCACGAAGGGTGAGAAGTGTTAGTTTTTGGTAGCATCGGAAGTTCTCTAGCCTTGAAAATTGGTGGAGAGGCTAAGGCACATGAGTTTTAAAGAACCCAGAAACTATTTGGTGAAATTCCACCCGGATTGTATTTTATTAAAATAATTAATATTTTTAATGGAGTTCCAAAGTCTAAATTAAGGAAAATCAAAATATTAATGGGTGTTGATCAAAATATGGGTGAGAATGATCTAGAAGGTGCATCAAGTCATGTTTTGATCTTAGTCATTGATTAGAGACTTAATCTCGGCCATTGAAGACTCAACAGGAAAAGTATAAAATAGAGGATTGCGGTTCATTTGAAAACAAACACAAAGAGATTGAGGAAATCGATTTTCTGAGGTGAGAAGTTCTCAGGAGAAAAATCGAATGGGGAAATCTTGCAGCTGAGGGGCAGAGAGAATCTAGGAGAAAGAATTTCCAGAAAATACAGAACAGAGAGGCGGAGAGAGCTTGCAAAGAGGCATCACAGTAGCCGGGAGAGCTGACGCAGAAAAGCTACCTGTCACGTAGAAACCAGAATTGTCGGAACGGCCGAAATTGTCGGGAACTGTCGGAACTGCCACGAACTACCAAAACAGCGGGGAGAGCTGATGCAAAGGCAGCGCAGTAGCTGAGAACACTGACATAGAAAAGTTGTCTGTCACGCAGAATCCAAAACTACCGGGAACTGCACGAACAACCGGGAGAGCTAACATAGAGGGAAGAGAAGGTGACACATAGCCAGTGCAGAAATAGCCAAGGTTAGCCAGTCTTGTGCCGGATCAGCGGGAATTTTACCGGATGAAGTGAGGTAAAACTAACTCAAATTTCCCACCGTATTTTCTCTGCAAGGATTGCTAGATGAGCATTCTAGATTTGTATTCAGATATTTCTCCTGTATAATAATAAACCCTCAGAGTTCTTGCACAAGTTTTCCCGCATTGCATTTTTCCGGGGATTATTGTGTCCTATGTATCTTGTTCTTTGCTCTGTTTTATGTTTCATGAGATCAAATATTTAATTAGTGTAGGTAGTAGAAGTAATTTTCTTTAGTATTCAAAAGAATAACTTGATGAATGTAATTTAAAATCAAGTAGGTGACGTAGATTCAGATTTGTTGCAGTAGGCGTTCCTTCAAGTGTAGGAATTTTCACATGGTATCAAAGGATTGATTTTGAAACAGGAAGAGCTGATCCAGTGTTGAGCAGTGAGGCCAAACGCTGCACTTGGCAGCAATTCTAATCCCCTTGAAGGAAGTGCGCAATCCTTGCCGGGAAGCAAATCCGAAGAAATCTCTCTCTGAGTGAGATGACAGAGAGGTACGATTTCCAGTTCGTGAGTTTACAGAGGCGAAGGGAGTGACTCAGTGTAATATCCCTAATTAGAGATATCCCTCAAACACAGGCAAAACTCCAATCCAGACAAATAATAGTAGTGCAACATACAATAATGTATACATGGAATATGAGCAGATACTCGAGAAATGCAGAGAGAAATACTAAGCCATTTTATTACACTGAGTAATGGAAAGAGTAAAAGAGGTGATCAGAAAGTTAGCACCTCGACTTGCATAGGGAAAGTGAAGAAATACACTCGGAAAGGTAAAGAAATGGCCTCTCTCTGAACTGCGTCCAAACTGCCGGAGAACTGTTGTGCTACTGCTACTGTTGGAATCAAATGAGGAATTGGGGTTGTTCCCCTCCTAAGAAAATGTTGAAACTCTAGAATCAGCCTCTACTCAATAAACCCAGAAATCCCAGAAATCTTTTTGAAAATGGCTAACCCCGAAAATCACCCCCTTGGGGATCTACGCAATCCCTCAAGGCTCTGCGCTGCTCCTGAAGAGAATCCTCCCCGAAACTCTGCCAAAATCCTCCAATATGCAAAGGGCTGATCCCTTGCTCAATCTCCAAGCTCAAATCCTCCACAAAAACCTAATCCGGTGCTCCAACCAAAAGAGACTGCGTCCTCCCCTCTCAAGACTGCGCAGTCCAGTGTTGCAGGAATCGCCCCCCCCCCCCCCCGGATCCAAAGGCAGAATCGCGGATCGGAGCGAATCGATCCGGAATCCCCAGTGGAAGCGCGGATCCGTTTTTGAGGTGGCGCGATTCCGGGTTAAAAAAACGATTCCTGCCATTTGAGGTTGCGGCCCCCCGGAATCGCGCATCCCTGGACGCAACCTTGACGCAACCTGGACGCAACCTTGACGCAACCTGGACGCAACCCACCAATATGACATCATTCTCATATAGGATTCCTAATACCATATAACTTGAGCATTGTAGCCTGAATATACGGTCTTACTGCTCTGAATACAATGTCAACTCAATGAATATACATTGAAAAAGGGCGGGTTGCGTGGCGCAACCGGAAGCGCAATCATCTACTGAACTGATGGATGCACTTCTATATATTCATATACTGTACCATCATACATAGGGATGCCATACATATTTGTGAGATTGATACACACACACACACATAAATATATACAACTGTTGAAGTTGAGGTCATGCATATACTGCTGTAATTAGAACATAGCAATACCATACTCAAGCTATTTGAGCAGTGATATCCATACATAATGCTAAGTGCATATAAGAATGAAGAAGTCTCTGCTTATAGGTTTATACCCATCATTGCCAATATTGGGAAGCCATACCAATATTGATCTATATGAGAAACGATAACATATATATGACTGAAGCAAGTGACATGTCCATATTGAATTGATGTCATGAACAAATGTCATAATGCAAAGAATCATACTGAAGCATATGCCAATGATCATATGACACTATTGGTAAATCATACCAGGAGCAAGAGCATAGCCATATAACGAACGTCCAATTATTCCAGAGGTGCAGTATCAAATTATCAATACACTGTGAGAGTAGATCTGAGAGACTTCCTTGTAAAGTCTGCAATTCTTGCTAATGTAGTTTGTTGCCCTTACCTTGCTTCAAATCACTGTGATCTTATGTCCAACTATGCTTCCACCTATGCTGATCTACTAGGTATTCAATGTACTGCTGGTGGGGCTTAAGGTTCCTCCTCAAGCCTCCTACAATTCACGGTTTTGCTACAGCAAGGTCTAGGTCTTCATATACATGAAAATATACTTGGTTATAACTGCACTGATCCTCAGGATGACTGTGGCCTGGGTAGAGGACCTTAACTAGGCCTTCACCCCCTCAAAACAGACCCCCCAAGCTGCTGTAGAAACAACCCTTCTTTGTGGCCTAGAGAAGAATGAGAATCTCCTTCGATGACAAGGAACCACCCCCCTTTACCTGTGTTGTTGCTTGAGATGACTGCAGCTAGGGCAGTAGGTCCCTTCTAGGCCTCTTGGCGCTCTCAAATCCTCCTCCTCATACAGCTGTAGCAGCACCTTCCTGCAGCCTTGTAAACAGAGACAAACCCTCCACAAAATAGCACAGAAAAAGCATCAATACTTCTTGACTTGTGGCCTGATCTAGCAAGTGAGATGCTGCCCTAAATAGTCTTGAATTAGCTCTCCAAGCCTCCTTGCTGGCTGCTTCCATTAAATGCTGAAGGAGGACTTTGCAATCATGGTTTGCATTTTCAAATTTGATTTGTGGCCTTCATGAGCAATTGAGCCCAGCTCTGACATATTCCCAAACTTGAATTCTAACAGTCCCTTGCTTGATAGAAACTTGATAACTTTCCTTGTGATTGCATTCCTTCTCTTGCTTGAGCTTGTCCTATGAAATTTTATAGGCATCAAGCAGTATCAAATTGATACTGATGTATGTTTGTAATAGCTAGAATATAGATGATTGTTGTACATACTAGTAACTACAATGGAATCATGGATGCCATATCTATCTTGATTTATGCAAAAATATGCATGTTTTCATGTCTTCTACAATTAATTTGGTATTTGGGATGTTTTTTTTGAGTATAAATGCAAAAAAATATAAAAATATATATATATATAGCAGACGCTTCCGCGGACGCTTCGCTTCCTAGATTTTTGGAAAATGACGCTTCCGCGCTCCGCGCTTCCGCTTCGCTCCCGCTTCGTGCAACATTGGCGCAGTCATCAAATGCTCAGTTCCTCCTCAACTCCATAGATCGCTCCTCCTACAAAATACTGATGGAACTACCTTGCTTGAGCAGGCACTCGAAGTCCCCCGAGGCTAAGGGTGAGATCTCTGAACGGAGACACTCGTTGTACTAAACAGTGCTGCAGACAGGCTAAACGGCCAGTGTGCTCTAAGTCGAAGCGATTAGCTCAAATGCAACATAATCGAATGATCAAAATGAGGAGGCTCTTCTCTCCTTTATAGCGTTGGCCTCTCTCAAAACCCTAAGGCCCACCTCCTCCAACGTAGCCTCTCTCTTGCCACATGTTCCTTCTCCATCTGCGCAATCCCTCCAAGTGTCTACATGGACCCCTTCTCTACATGCTCCTTGGGCCCCCTTAGCTCCCCTTTTAAGTTACAACGTTGTGCAACTAGGGAGTGACTTTATTCAAAAAGTGAGTTATGTCCCCTTTCCTCATCTTTTTATTTATAAATAGCTATAGAAGGCAAAATTGAGCAAAATCGAATATTCCAATTAGCCATGGCTAATTAGGAATACTACAGTCTCCCCCGGCAAAATGTTGCTTGTCCTCAAGCCACTGAAGTAATGGATGCTGCAAAACTTTCTCACTCTCCCAGGTGGCATCCTCATCTGGTAAATTCTTCCACCTCACCAAGAATTCCCGGACCATCCTACTCTGTAGCTGCCTCTCCCTGGTATCAATAATAGCCTCTGGCTACAACACTAAATGCCCCTCATCATCCGTGGGTGGTAGCTCATCTGTCACTGTCACCTGCTGCCCCAATGCCTTCTTCAGGCATGATACATGAAAAACATTATGAATCTTGTTGTCTTGGGGCAGCTCCAATTCATATGCAACCTATCCAATCCTGCGTATCACCCTGTATGGCCCATAAAAGCGGGGCTTGAGCTTATCAGCTCCCTTCTGCTTCAGTGACGACTGTCGGTATGGCTGTAATCGTAGGTAGACCAAGTCCCCTACCTCAAACTATCTCTCCACCCGACCCCTGTCAGCATACAGCTTCTGTTGGTTCTGCGCTGTAGCCATATCATCCTTGAGAGCTCGGAGGATATCTTAACTCTCTTCGATCCAAATCTTGGCTCTCAGAGCCTTGCTAGCACCAAACATCACGTCAGCAAAAAGATAAAGGATGATATCCATATAAAGCATAGAATGGTGACATACCAATGGACATGTGATGTGTAGTGTTGTAGCAGTACTCCCCCAGATGCAGCCACTTCAGCCATGCTCGCTGCTGCCCACTGACATAGTTATGCAAGTAGCCCTCCAGCCACTTGTTAACTATCTCCATCTGCCCGTCCGTCTGTGGCTGATAACTAGTACTCGGTGTCAACTCCGTCCCCACCAACAAGAAAAGCTCCTGCCAAAACCCGCCCATGAAACGGTTGTCCCTGTCACTGATGATGGTCTTAGGCAGACCATGTAGCCTGAAGACTTCTCCAAAGAACAGCTCGGCCACGTGCGCTGCTGTGTAGTGTGCGGATGTGGCGAAAAAATGTGCATACTTTGTCCGTCAATCAACGACGACAAAGATACAATCCTTGCCTTGCACCATGGGCAACCCTGTGATGAAGTCCATCGAAATACTCTCGCATTCCCCCTCCGAAATGGGAAGAGGCTGCAATAATCCTGCAGGATGGGTCATCTCCCCCTTGTTCTTCTGGCAAATATCGCACTCTCGGATATGCTAGAGTACGTCCTCCTTGAGGCCCTTCCATGAGAACCTCTCTAATGGCCCTGTAGGTTTTGGTAAACCCTTGATGGCCTACCAATGGTGAATCATGTGATGCCTGAAGTATCTTCTTCTTGAGCTGAGATCCCTCAGTCAAGAAGATTCGGTCCCTATAGTAGATGATCTCATCGATTACCCTGTACTTGTCATCTGCCACCTGCCCATCCAGAACCTCACATGTAAATCTGTCCTTGGAGTACTCTACTAAGAGTTGAGCCCTCCAGTCTGTGTCCAAGCTCATAAGAGACAACGTGGAAGGTCTACGTGAAAGGGCATCTGCTACCACGTTGTTCTTACCCTTGACATACTCAATGTCAAAGTCATATGCTTGGATCTTACTGATCCACTTCTGCTGCCTCTCCTGTAGCTGTTTCTGCTCCAAAAAGAACCTGAGGCTGTTGTGATCAGTCCTCACCTTGAACCTGTTACCCACTAAACACTGTTGGAATTTGGCCAATGCACGCATAATGGCCAGCGTCTCCTTGTCGTATATAGAATACAACCTCTCATATAGAAGGAGCTTCCGGCTCTCAAAGGCTATAGGGTGACCTCCCTGCATCAACATTGCGCCGATCCCCTCTCCCGACGCATCACACTCCAAAACAAAAGACTGCAAAAAATCCGGCAATTCAAGCACTGAGCAACTGCTCATAACCTCCTTGAGCCTATCAAAGGCTCGCTACACTGTATCCGACCAACTGAATGCCCCCTTCCTCGTCAGATCTGTCAGGGGTGCAGCAAGCTGTGAGAAACTCTTAACGAACTTCTAGTAGTAAGTACAAATGCCAATGAATCCCTGGAGTTCTGTCACGTTCCTCGGCTCCGGCCAATCTCTGATGGCCCTAATCTTCTCCTCGTGGACTCTCACTCCGTCCACCCCTATGATTTGTCCCAAGTACAACATCTCTGTCAACCCAAACTTACATTTGGAGAGCTTGGCATAGAACTGTTGCTCCTCTAAGATACACAACACTGTCTCAATGTTCTGGAGATGCTCCTCCCAAGTCTTGCTGTAAATGAGAATATCATCAAAAAACACCAACACAAACTTCCTTAAGTGACCGCGGAAGATGTGATTCATGCAGGACTGGAATGTAGCTGGGGTGTTGGTTAGCTCGAAGGGCATCACCAAAAACTCAAAGTGCCCATAGTGACACCTGAAGGCAGTCTTGGGAATGTCCTGCTCCCTCACGCGAATCTGATGGTACCCAAATCTCAAATCAATCTTTGATAAGAACCGTGCTCCTCTCAACTCATCCATCAACTCATCGATCCTGGGTATGGGGTACCTGTTCTTAGGGTCTTCTTGTTCAGGGCCATGTAGTCAATGCACATGCTCAATGTGTCGTCATTCTTCTTCACCAACACCACAGAAGAAGCAAAAAGGACTCTTGCTCGGCCGAATGTGCCCAAGAGCCAGCAACTCCTGAATGGCCTGCTCAATCTCATCCCAATAGGCCTTGGGATGTCTATAGGGCGTAGTAATCACTGCCTGTATGCTGCAATATTCCTAATTAGCCATGGCTAATTGGAATATTAGATTTTGTTCAAATTTTGCCTTCTATAGTTATTTGTAAATAATAATAAAAAAAGTGACGCAGGGGGACATAGCTCACTTTTAGAATAAAAAGTCACTTCCTAGTAGCACAATGTTGTGACTTAAAAGGGAGCCAAGGGGGCCAAAGGGGGACACAGAAATGGCGCAAAAATGGAGCCCACATAGACACGTGGAGGAACTGCGCAGAAGGGAAGAAACAAGTGGCAAGAGGGGAATCACGCAGGAGGAGGTGAGCCTTGGGATTGAGAGAGGCAAAGGCTATAAAAGAGAGAGTAGCCCCCTCATTTTGATCATTTCGGTTATGAGCATTTGTGATAGTCATTTCGACTTAGAGCACGCTGGCTATTTAAGTAGTCTGCGGCACTGTTTAGTGCATTGAGTGTCTCCGTTCGGAGATCTCACCCTTAGCCCTGGGGGACTTCGAGTGCCTGCTCGGGCAAGGTATTTCTAGTGGCATTCCAGCAGTAGTTTCATCAGCATTTTAGTTGCAGTTTCAGCAACGTTTTGGAGGACTGCGCAGCATTGAGAGGAGGACGCAGTTCTTTCTGGCAGGAGTCTGGGTTGAGGGTTTGCAGGTGGATTTGTGCTGAGAGGTGGAGCAGGGGATCAACTCTTGCACATTGGAGAGTTTTGGCGGGGGTTTCAGGCATTTTTCTGGAGGGTTTCATTCAGTGGCAACGCAGAGCATTGAGGGACTGCACAAAACCCCAAGGGGGTGATTTTCGGGGGTCGGCCATTTTAGAAAAGCTTTCTGGGCTTTTCTGGGTTTCTTGAGTTGAGTCCTATTCCAGAGTTCCAACCTTTTCTAAGGAGGGGAGCAGCCCCAAATCCTCGTTTGATTTCTAGCAGCAGCAGCAGCACAACAGTTCTCCAGCAGCTTGGACGCAGTTCAGAGAGGGGCCATTCATTTGCTATTCTAAGTGTATTTCTTCACTTCCTTGGTGCAAGTCGAGGTGCCATCTTCCTGATCACCTCCTGTACTCATTCTATTACTCAGTATAATAAAATGGCTCAGCATTCTCTCTGCATTTCTTGAGTATCTGCTTATGGTTATATTGTTATGTGTTGCATCATTGTTATTTGTATCTCTTTGAGCATTCTCGACTGTTATACCATTTGTGTGTTTTTCGTATACTCTTAGACAGAGTCTGGAAAGGGCCTGGTAGCCTCCAAATCTCGTCCTCTTTTCAGAGGCGACATATCTAGTAAATGCCCTCCCAATCCATCTCTAGTTGGAGTTTGCTTGTGTTTATGGAATATTCCTGGTAAGGGATATTACAGTGGTATCAGAGCATAGATCTGGCTCAGCGTGTGGAGCTAGCAATCTATGGCACCAGGGGAAAAACCCTATATCTGTTACAGAGGTCGGAGATACAGAGACACTGGGCATAGGTTGGAGAACACCTACGGAGAGCGAGACTGTGTCCCGGTGGTGGACGCAGAATAGGAGGAGCCTGTGGTAGACACAGAACAGAGGGAGCCTGTGGTGGATGCAGAACGGGAGGCTCCAATGGCAGATGATGATGGGAAGAGATTTGTGGATATGCTCCTCAAATCAATGCAGGATCCGTCGAGGAAGATTGAGGTGATGGCGTAGAGATTCACGTCAGTAGAGGCCAGACAGCGTGAGAGCCCACAAGTTTTCCAGTTTGGTGAGGGATCGGGCGCATCCCACCATTTGCCAAAGCAGCGTGATACTGCGCAGCAGGTGACTTCACATGCCCCTACACGCTCTACCATGCCCACTTTCTTGGGAGCAGACACGGGAGCCGTAGCCCAGCAAGAGGCAGAGCACAGACATATGGGCGATTATTTTGCAAAGTACCAGGCCTATGGGCAAGAGTTCAAGGAAGCCCTCTCATTCAGAGATTTTGTTCAGCTCCAGCGAGATAGTAGACCCCGCGACCATCACAGAGGGTACTGGCATTACCATGATGGTGACACCCACCGTGTAGCAAGTAGATTCCACTTGCCTACGTCTGATGGTTCATCAAACCGTTCGGCAAAGTCTTGGGTGGAGAAGCTGGAAATTTATTTTCAGCTTAACCAGTTGTCGCAGACAGAGGCCATCAAGGTGGCAACATTGCACTTGGATGGTGAGGCCCAGGATTGGTGGTTTCATGGGATGGTTACACTCGGGCACTCCACAGTGACGACATATGTTGAGTTTACCAAGAGATTGATGGAGCGATTTGATCGGAGGGATCCAGAGCAGCATTTTGTTGAGTTGATGAGGCTCAAACAGACAGGGAGCCCAGAGACCTACATTGCATATTTCTTGAGGGTCTCCGTGATAGTGCCAGACCTATCCACGACACGGAGGGTCTATATGTATGTTGAGGGGTTAGCAGAGCCACTTCGGGGTCTAGTCCGATCCACTAGACCAACCACCAGCCACTTTCTAGGACACTATCAGCAGGACCCAGGACTTACAGGATGTCTTACCCACGACCCGGACACCTTACCCCCAGAGACAGACTTTCCAGTCTAAGGGGAAGGATGTGAGGATTCCACCTCCAAAGGGGAATCCAGGACGAGTGCAGATTGATGACGATGTCAGGAGGGAGCTGAAGAAGAAGCGGTTGTGCTTCACATGTCAGGAGTCGTAGGCAACGGGACATAGATGTGCTGCTGGAAAAGCACATTTTATTGAGGTCTTCTCCGAGAGCGGTGGAGAAGAGGATGACGAGGATGACGTGGAAACAGGAGATAGCCATGCCATACAGGGACCTTTGCCACCTCCACTGCCAGCAGCAGGTGGTGCATCTTTTGCACCCACCGGATGGGCCCTTGCAACATTGCGAGGAGTCCCCAAGTATCTGACGCTACGCGTACGAGGGACAGTACGTAGCCAGCGAGTATCAGTTTTGGTTGATAGTGGGGTGACCCACAACTTCATCGACGCACAGATGGTTGAGCGGAGAGGTATACAGACAGAGAGCTTCGATGGGTTTTCAGTCTTGGTCCCAAGAGATCAAACCATGACGTGTGCTCGTTATGTTCCAGAGCTTTCAGTGACAATGGGCACCTACACATTAACTGACCACTTTTTCGTGGTCGATATTCCGAACACCAACATGATATTGGGTGTTCAAGGGCTTATCACTCTAGGGAAGGTCACGACAGATTGGAAGACCCTAGAGATGGAGTGGGATGATGAGAAGACAAGGAGGCATGAGAAGATACGGGACAGCACACATATCCGCCTCAAACTGTTTCGGCTCATCGGATGGAGGTAGTCTTCCGGAAGGGAGACATAGAGTGGGCAGTGGAGCTGCGTGCATCAGAGGCAGGGACTACAGGGCAGACAGTACATCTAGAGATACAGCCTATCATTGATCGGTATGCCATAGTGTTTGGGGAGATTCCACCAGGACAGCCACTGGATCGGGGGTTTGAGCACACCATCAAGCTTGAGCAGCGCATACAGGCCGTGATTACCACCCCCTATAGGCACCCCAAGGCCTATCGGGATGAGATTGAGCAAGTTATCCAGGAGTTGCTGGCTCTTGGGCACATCCGACCGAGCACGAGTCCTTTTGCTTCTTCTGTGGTGTTGGTGAAAAAGAAGAACAGTATATTGAATATGTGCATTGACTACAAGGCCCTGAACAAGAAGACCCTGAAGAACAGGTAACCCATACCTAGGATCGATGAGTTGATGGACGAGTTGAAAGGGGCAAGTTTCCTCTCAAAGATTGATTTGAGATCTGGGTACCATCAGATTTGCGTGAGGGAGTAGGACATTCCCAAGACCGCCTTCAGGCGTTACTATGGGCACTTTGAGTTCTTGGTGATGCCTTTTGGGCTAACCAACGCCCCAACTACATTTCAGTCCTGCATGAATCACATCTTCCGTAGTCACTTGAGGAAGTTTGTGTTGGTATTCTTCGATGATATTCTCATTTACAGCAGGGCTTGGGAGGAGCACCTTCAGCACATTGAGACAGTATTGTGTATCTTACAGGAACAGCAGTTCTATGCCAAACTCTCCAAGTGTGAGTTTGGGTTAACGGAGATGTTGTTTCTGGGACACATCATAGGGGTGGACGGAGTGAGGGTCCACGAGGAGAAGATTAGGGTCATCAGAGAATGGTCGGAGCCGAGAAACATGATGGAACTTCGAGGATTCATTGGCATTTGTACTTACTACCGGAAGTTCATCAAAGGTTTCTCACAGCTTGTTGCACCCTTGACAGATTTGACGAGGAAGGGGGCATTCAGTTGGTCGGATACAGTGCAGCGACCCTTTGACAGGCTCAAGGAGGTTATGAGCAGCTGCCCAGTGCTTGCATTGCCAGATTTTATGCAGCCATTTGTTTCGGAGTGTGATGTGTCAGGAGAGGGGATCGGTGCAATATTGATGCAGGGAGGTCACCCTATAGCTTTTGAGAGCTGGAAGCTACTTCCGCACGAGGTTGTATTCTATATACGACAAGGAGATGGTAACCATCATGCATGCGTTGGCTAAGTACCGGCAGTATTTGGTGGGTAACAGGTTCAGGGTGAGGACTGATCACAACAGCCTCAAGTTCTTTTTGGAGCAGAAGCAGCTACAGGAGAGGCAGCAGAAGTGGATCAATAAGATCCAAGCATATGACTTTGACATTGAGCATGTCAAGGGTAAGAACAATGTGGTAGCAGATGCCCTTTCACGTAGATCAGCCACATTGTCTCTTATGAGCTTGGATACAGACTGGAGGGATCAACTCTTAGTATATTACTCCAAGGACAGGTTTGCATGTGAGGTCCTAGATGGGCAGGTGGCAATTGACAGGTACAAGGTGGTCGATGAGATCATCTATTACAGGGACTGGATCTTCTTGACTGAGGGGTCTCAGCTCAAGAAGAAGATAATCCAAGCATCACATGATTCACCTTTGGCAAGACATCAGGGATTTACCAAAACCTACAGGGCCATTAGAGAGAGGTTCTCATGGAAGGGCCTCAAGGAGGACGTACTCCAGCACATCCGGGAGTGCGATGTTTGCCAGAGGAACAAGGGAGAGATGAGCCATCTCGCGGGTTTATTGCAGCCTCTTCCCATTCCGGAGGGGAAATGGGAGAGTATTTTGATGGACTTCACCACAGGGTTGCCCATGGTACAGGGCAAGGGTTGTATCTTTGTCGTCGTTGATTGACTGACGAAGTACGCACATTTTTTTGCCATATCTGCACACTATATAGCAGCACAGGTGGCCAAGTTGTTCTTCAGGGAGATCTTCAGGTTACATGGTCTTCCTAAGACCATCATCAGTGATAGGGACAACAGTTTCATGGGCGGGTTTTGGCAGGAGCTTTTCCGGTTGGTGGGGACGGAGTTGACACCGAGTACCAGTTATCACCCACAAACGGATGGGCAGACAGAGATAGTTAACAAGTGGCTAGAGGGATACTTGCGTAACTATGTCAGTCGGCAGCAGCGAGCATGGCTGAAGTGGCTGCATCTGGGGGAGTACTGCTACAATACTTCACATCACATGTCCATTGGTATGTCACCATTCTATGTCTTATATGGGTATCATCCTTTATCTTTTGTTGACGTGATGTTTGGTGATAGCAGGGATCCTAGAGCCAATATTTGGATCCAAGAGAATCAGGATATCCTCCAAGCTCTCAAGGATAACATGGCTACAGCGCAAAACCAGCAGAAGCTGTATGCCAACAGGGGTCAGGTGGAGAGACAGTTCGAGGTAGGGGACATGGTCTACCTACGATTACAGCCATACCAACAGTCGTCACTGAAGCATAAGGGAGCTGAGAAGCTCAAGCCCCGCTTTTATGGGCCATACAGGGTGCTACGCAGGATTGGACAAGTTGCAAATGAGTTGGAGCTGCCCCAAGGCAGCAAGATGCATAACATTTTTCATGTATCATGCCTCAAAAAGGCATTGGGGCAGCAGGTGACAGTGACAAATGAGCTACCAACCATGGATGATGAGGGGCATTTGGTATTGCAGCCGGAGGCTATCATTGATACCAGGGAGAGGCAGCTGTGGAGCAGGACAATCCGGGAATTCTTGGTGAGGTGGAAGAATTTGCCGGATGAGGATGCCACTTGGGAGAGTGAGAAGATCTTACAGCATCCATCACTTCAGTTGCTTGAGGACAAGCAACATTTTGTCGGGGGAGACTGTAATATTCCTAATTAGCCATGGCTAATTGGAATATTCGATTTTGTTCAAATTTTGCCTTCTATAGTTATTTGTAAATAAATAAATAAAAAGTGAGGCAGGGGGACATAACTCACTTTTAGAATAAAAAGTCACTTCCTAGTAGCACAACGTTGTGACTTAAAAGGGAGCCAAGGGGGCCAAAGGGGGACACAGAAATGGAGCCCACGCAAACACATGGAGGAACTGCGCGGGAGGGAAGAAACACGTGGCAAGAGGGGAATCACGCAGGAGGAGGTGAGCCTTGGAATTGAGAGAGGCAAAGGCTATAAAAGAGAGAAGAGCTCCCTCATTTTGATCATTCTGGTTATGAGCATTTGCGATAGTCATTTCGACTTAAAGCACACTGGCTATTTAACTAGTCTGCAGCGCTGTTTAGTGCATTGAGTGTCTCCGTTCGGAGATCTCACCCTTAGCCCTGGGGAACTTCGAGTGCCTGCTCGGGCAAGGTATTTCTAGTGGCATTCCAGCAGTAGTTTCATCAGCATTTTGGTAGCAGTTTCAGCAGCGTTTTGGAGGACTGCACAGCATTGAGAGGAGGACGCAGTTCTTTCTGACAGGGGTCTGGGTTGAGGGTTTGCAGGTGGATTTGTGCTGAGAGGTGGAGCAGGGGATCAGCTCTTGCACATTGGAGAGTTTTGGCAGGGGTTTCAGGAAGTTTTCTGGAGGGTTTCATTCAGTGGCAACGCAGAGCATTGAAGGACTGCGCAAAACCCCAAGGGTGTGATTTTCGGGGGTCAGCCATTTCAGAAAAGTTTTCTGGGCTTTTCTGGGTTTCTTGAGTTGAGTCTGATTCCAGAGTTACAACCTTTTCTGAGGAGGGAGCAGCCCCAAATCCTCATTTGATTTCTAGCAGCAGCAGCACGCTACACGACAATTCTCCAGCAGCTTGGACGCAGTTCAAAGAGGGGCCATTCCTTTGCTATTCTGAGTTTATTTCTTCACTTGCCTGGTGCAAGTCGAGGTGCCATCTTCTTGATCACCTCCTATACTCATTCTATTACTCAGTATAATAAAATGGCTCAGCATTCTCTCTACATTTCTTGAGTATCTGCTTATGGTTATATTGTTATGTGTTGCATCATTGTTATTTGTATCTCTTTGAGCATTCTCGACTGTTATACCACTTGTGTGTTTTTCATATACTCTTAGACAAAGTCTGGAAAGGGCCAGGTACCCTCCAGATCTCGTCCTCTTTTCAGAGGCGACATATCTCGTAAATGCCCTCCCTGTCCATCTCTGTTTGGAGTTTGTTTGTGTTTATGGAATATTCCTGGTAAGGGATATTACATATGCCCTGCCCAAGCTCAAGGGTCTGCTCAAACCCCCGGTCCGGTGGCTGTCCCAACGGAATCTCCCCAAACACTGTGGCATACTAGTCAAGGATGGACTGTATCTCTGGGTGCACCGTCTGCCCTGTGGTCCCTGCCTCTGATGCACACAACTCCACTGCCCATTCTACGTCTCCCTTCCAGAAGACTGCCTCCATCTGATGAGCCGAAACAGTCTGAGGCGGATATGTGTGTTGTCCTTGTATCTTCTCATGCCTCCCTATCTTCTCATCATCCCACTCCATCTCTAGGGCCTTCCAATCTGTCGTGACCTTCCCTAGAGTGATAAGCCACTGAACACCCAGTATCATGTTGGTGTCCAAAATATTGACCACGAAAAAGTGGCCAGTCAGTGCGTAGGTGCCCATCGTCACTAATAACTTTGGAACATAACGAGCACACACCATGGTCTGATCTCCTGGGACCAAAACTGAAAAGCCATCGAAGCTCTTTGTCTGTATACCTCTCCGCTCAACCATCTGTGCATCGATGAAGTTGTGGGTTGCCCCACTGTCAACCAAAACTGATTCTCACTGGCCACGTACTATCCCCCATACACGCAGCGTCAAATACTTGGGAACTCCTCGCAATGCTACAAGAGCCCCTCTGGTAGGTGCAAAGGCTGCATCACCTGATGTTGGTGGTGGAGGTGGCAAAGGATCCTGCGCAGCATGACTATCTCGTACCTCCACATCATCCTCCTCATCCTCTTCCCTATTGCTCTCGGAGAAGACCTCAAAAAAAATGTGCTTTGCCAGCATCACATCTATGTCCCGGTGCCCACAGCTCCTGACAGGTAAAGCACAACTGCTTCTTCTTCAGCTCCCTCCTGGCATCATCATCAATCTGTGCTCGTCCTGGATTCCCCTTTGGAGGCGGAATCCTCACATCCTTCCCCTTAGGCTGGAAAGCCTGTCTCTGGGGGTAAGGTGTCCGGGTCCTGGGTAAGGCACCCTGTAAGTCTCGGGTCCTGCTAATAGCATCTTGGAGTGTGGCTGGTCTACTGGATCTAACTAGACCCCAAAGTGGCTCTGCTAACCCCTCAACAAACATGTAGATCCTCTGTGCCACTGATAGATCTGGCACCATCACTGAAACCCTCAAGAAGTCTGCAATGTAGGTCTCTGGGTTCCCAGTCTATTTGAGCCTCGTCAGCTCAACAAAGTGTTGTTTCAGATCCCTCCGGTCAAACCTCTCTCTCAGTCTCCTAGTGAACTACTCGGCATATGTCGTCATTGTGGAGTGTCCATATGTCGTCACTGTGGAGTGTCCAAGTGTAGCCAACCCATGGAACCACCAGTCCTAGGGCTCACCATCCAAATATAATGTTGCCACCTTGATGGCCTCTATCTCCGACATCTGGTTAAGCTGAAAATAGATGTCGAGCTTCTCCACCCAAGACTTTGCCGAACTGTTTGATGAGCCATCAAACATAGGCAAGTGGAATCTACTAGTTGTGCGATGGGTGTTATCCATCATGATAATGTCGGTATCCTCTGTGATGGTCGTGGGGTCTATTATCCCGCTAGAGCTAAACAAAGTCTCTAAATGAGAGAGCATCCCTGAACTCCTGCCCATAGGCCTGGTACTCCGCAAAATAATCGCCCATATGACCGGGCTCTGCCTCCTGCTGTGCTCCGGCCCCTGTGTCTGCTCCTAGGAAAGTGGGCATGGTAGAGCGTATAGGGGCATGTGAGGCCATCTGCTGAGTAGTATCACGCTGAGTGGCACCCTGCTATGGAAAATGGTGAGATGTACCCAATCCCTCACCAACCTGGAAAACCCGGGGGTTCTCACGCTGTCTAGCCTCCACCGTTGTGAATCTCTGCCCCATCACCTCGATCTGCCTCGACAAATCCTGCACTGATTTGAGGAGCATGTTTGCAAATCTCTTCCCATCCTCATCTGCCATCGAATCCTCCTGCTCTACGTCCACCATAGGCTCCTCCTGTTCTGTGTTCACCACAGGCTCCTCCTGTTTTACGTCTACCACCCGAACATAGTGTCCCTCTCCGTAGGTGTTCTCCAACCTACGCTCAATATCTCTGTATTTCCTACCTCTGTAACAGATGTAGGGCTTCTCCCTCGGTGTCATAGACTGCTAGCTCCACAGGCTGAGCCAGATTTATGCTCTGATACCACTGTAATATCACTTATCAGAGATATCCCTCAAACACAAGCAAACTCCAATCCAGAGAAATAATAGTAGTGCAACATACAATAATGTATACATGGAATATAAGCAGATACTCGAGAAATGCAGAGAGAAATACTAAGCCATTTTATTGTACTGAGTAATAGAAAGAGTACAAGAGGTGATAAAAAAGATAGCAACTCGACTTGCACAAGGCAAGTGAAGAAATACACTCAGAATGGTAAGGAAGTGGCCTCTCTCTAAACTGCGTCCAAACTGCCGGAGAACTGTTGTACTACTACTACTGTTGGAATCAAATGAGGATCTGGGGTTGTTCCCCTCCTCAGAAAATGCTGAAAATCTGGAATTAGCCTCTGCTCAATAAACCCAGAAAAGCCCAGAAAGCATTTCGAAAATGGCTGACCCCAAAAATCACCCCCTTGGGGATCTACGCAATCCCTCAAGGCTCTGCGCTGCTCCTGAAGACAATCATCCCCGAAAATCTGCCAAAATCCTCCAATATGCAAGGGCTGATCCCTTGCTCAATCTCCAAGCTCAAATCCTCCACAATAACCCAATCCGGAGCTCCTACCAAAAGACACTGCGTCCTCCCCTCTCAAGACTGCGCAGTCATCAAATGCTCAGTTCCTCCTCAACTCTAGAGATCACTCCTCCTAGAAAATACTGATGGAACTACCTTGTCCAAGCAGGCACTCGAAGTCCCCCGGGGCTAAGGGTGAGATCTCCAAACGGAGACACTCGTTGCACTAAACAGTGCTGCAGACAGGGTAAACAACCAACGTGCTCTAAGTCGAAGCGACTAGCTCAAATGCAACATAATCGAATGATCAAAATGAGAAGGCTCCTCTCTCCTTTATAGCGTTGGCCTCTCTCAAAACCCTAAGGCCCACCTCCTCCAACGTAGCCTCTCTCTTGCCACGTGTTCCTTCTCCATTTGCGCAGTCCCTCCAAGTGTCTACATGGGCCCCTTCTCTACGTGGTCCTTGGGCCCCCTTGGCTCCCCTTTTAAGTTACAACGTTGCGCTACTAGGGAGTGACTTTATTCATAAAGTGAGTTATGTCCCCCTTTCTTCACCTTTTTATTTATAAATAACTATAGAAGGCAAAATTGAGCAAAATCAAATATTCCAATTAACCATGGCTAATTAGGAATATTACACTCAGAGCCTCAGCACAGTGCTTGAAGGGCGCAGTTTCTATTAGCACAGAAATTCGCTAGAAAAGAACGAAGACACGTAGAAGGGGAATTTTCTCCTCAGAGAACTTTCCGCCAAAAAGTTTGAATTTCTCACTTGCTGAGCAGTGCTAAGCAATCACTAGAGGAGTCAGTTCGACACTTGGGTGAGATGGCATCTCATGGGCTCAAAGATCAAGATAGGTTGGATAGAGCCTCCAACAATGTCATATGGAAGACCAGAATCTTAGTTGTTCTGGAAAAATATGATCTCGAGGCCTACGTCAAGAGTATTGTGGCTGTTCTTGCTGACAACGATCAAAGGAAGAAGTACAAGGTCGAGCAGGGGAAGGCAAAGAGGCTCATTCTCAATAGAGTTCAAGATCATGTGGTCTCACACTTGCAGGCCAAGGATACAGACCGAGAGATGTGGGAAGCCTTGTCTTCTCTTTATGAAGGCTCTTCCGAATAGTATAAGATGTATTTAGAGCAAAAGTTGCAGCAAACCTTGATGCAGAAAGGAGGAGTGAACCTCTATATTCAACGTCTTCAAGACACTATGGACCAGCTTACTGCAGTGGGGTCCACTCCTCAGTCAACCACGATGGTGAGGATAACCCTGAATGGAGTCTCGGATGAATGGCAAGTCTTCGTCCAAAGTATATTGGGTAGGGAAAGACTACTTTCATGGGAGGAGATGTGGGCGGCTCTTCAACAGGAGGAGTTAAGGAGGGACTTAGTGAAGGTCAACCTGAATGGCAGCAGTGGGAGTGGCACAAAGATGAAGGAGGAGGAGGAGAACGCAACTCTAGCATTGAAGGGATAACAGAAGCTGAAGCGAAAGAAGGACATTTCGAAGGTGAAATGTTTTAGTTGCGGCGAGTTGGGCCACTATGCGTCCTAGTATCCTTTGAAGAAAAAGACGAGGATGAGATACATGATCCAAAGGCTGCTTCAACAAAGATTGACGAAGATGAGTTTGCCATGAGTGCCCACGCATCTCCAAGAGGGAGATGAGGCGATATTGAGCTGTAGTCAGGAGGACTACATATGGGCAGGATCCTTGAGGAGTCCACCTCTTGGATCAATTCCTTGATACGGGAGCCCAAGATTCAGCAGTAGTGAGATGGACTAGTGTCAGATGATGCAGTGGAGTGTTTGGAAGACAGATGCAGTGGCTTGGGACCAGAGACTGATCAACGTAAAGCAAGGTTGGAAGCAGTGCAGTTGGCACAGTGCAGGAGTCAGCAGCAGTGCAAAAGATTCAAAGGGTCAGAATCAGCAGCAGTCAAATTCCAACATTCATTGTATTATGTTGAACACATTTAAGTTCAACTAATTTTGGCAGTGGCAGTGGCAGTGCTAATAGCATAACAGATGCAGTGTTTGAGAGGGAGTTGTAGTACAGATGCAGCAGTGGCAGTGGTAGTGTCATGGGTAGCAGTACAGTTGCAGCAAGAGCACAATGTTGGTGACAGCAGCAGTGCAGAAAGGAGGTGCTTCAGAAACAGAGCAGCATGTAGGTGGACATTGTTGCTAGAGCACTTTCCTCGCTAAGAGGGAGTCTTAGTTTTTGGTAGCATCAGAAGTGCTCTAGCCTTGAAAACTGGTGAAGAGGCTAAGGCACATGAGTTCTAAAGAACACAGAAACCGTCTGGTGAAATTCCACCCCGATTGTATTTTATTAAAATAATTAATATTTTTAATGGAGTTCCTAAGTCTAAACTTAGTGAAATTAAAATATTAATAGGTATTAATCAAAATATGGGTGAGAATGATCTAGAAGGCGGATCAAGTCATTTCATAATCTTAGCCATTGATTAGAGACTTAATCTAGGTCATTGAAGACTCAACAGGAAAAGTATAAAATGGAGGCTTGGGGTTCATTTGGAAACACACATAGAGAGATAGAGGAAATCGATTTTCTGAGGTGAGAAGTTCTCAAGAGCAAAATCGATTGGGGAGACCTTGCAGCTGAGGGGCAAAGATAATCTGAGAGAAGGACTTTCCGGAAGATACAGAATGGAGAGGAGGAGAGAGCTTGCAAAGAGACAGCGCGGTAGCTGGTAGAGCTGACGCAGAAAAGCTGCCTGTCACGCAGAATCCACAATTGTCGGAATAGTCGAAAGTGTCGGGAACTGTCGGAACAGCAGGGAGAGCTGATGCAGAGGTAATGCAATAGTTGGGAAAGCTGACACAAAAACGTTGTCTATCACGTAGAATCCAGAACTATTGGAACTGCTGAAACTGTCATAACTGTCAGGAACTGCCTAAACAACTGGGAGAGCTGACGCAGAGGACAAAGAAGGTGACGCAGAGCCAGCGCAGAAATAGCCTGGGTTAGCCAGTCTTGTGATGGATCGGTCAGAATTCTGCCAGGCGAAGTGAGGTAAAACTCACTCAAATTTTTCATCAGTGTTTTCTCTGTAAAGGATTGCTAGATGAGCATCCTAGATTTGTATTTAAATATTTCTCCTACATAATAATAAACCCTCAGAGCTGTTGCACCGGTTTTCCTGCATTGGGTTTTTCCAGGGACTATTGTGTCCAAAAATAAGTGTGTCCTATGTATCTTGTTCTTTGCTCTATTTTATGTTTCATGAGATCAAATATTTAATTAGTGTATGTTGCAGAAGTAATTTGCTTCAGTATTCAGAAGAATAACTTGATGAATGTAATTTAAAATCAAGTAGGTGAAGTAGATTCAGATTTGCTGCAGTAGGGGTTCCTCCAAGTCTAGGAATTTTCACAGGAAGAAAGAAGATAATGTGGCCCTTGCATCAAAGGGTACCAGTTACGAATAGGGGGAGAAGAAGAAAAAGGACCTATCTAATGTCGAGTGCTTCAAATGTGACAAGTTTGGCCACTACAGTACTCAGTGTCCTCTCATGAAGAAGGATAAGTAGAAGAAGCAAGACCAAGTAGCAACGTCCGCAAAGATAGACAATTGTCCTCCAGGATGGAGGAAGACTTTGCTATATTTGCAGCTATACCTCCAGGAGTGAGCTGGGGCGATATGGAGTCATAGTCCTAGGGCAGGGCAGAAGATGGGCAAGATCTATTGAGGTGTCCTCCTCATGGATCATTACCTTGCAACAAGGGCCCACAGTATTCAATAGCAGGATGGATCAGTGTCATTTGATGTAGTCAAGTTCCCGAGTGATAATTGCAGACTAGTTGCAGTTAAGTGTTGAGGAGTGCAGAGCAGTGTTGATAGCAGAGTAGGAGGCTCAGTGGCAGAGTCGACAACAGCGCAGATTCCTTAGTGGACAGTGCAGGTGCTAGTAGCAGTCAGATGCTCAAGAGACAGATGTAGCACAAACACAGTTGATTCAGTATTCTTAATGCTTCTCAATTGCAGTAGTTGCAGTTGTAACAGTAACAGATGAGAGGGAATTGCAGTGAAGAAGATGAGTTGGCAGCAGTATAGAAGTGTCAACAACAGCATAGATGCGCATCAGAGTTGGGATGTGATTGGTGGGTAGTGGTAGTCAGTCACAATGGCCAAACATCAGCAGTGTATAGAGGGTGATACAGAGTTAGGGTGTTGTAGCAGTAATGCAACAGTAGAAGACCATCCTCACTAAGAGGGAGTGTTATTTTTTGTAGCATCGGAGGTATTCTAGTCTCGAAACTTTGTGGAGAGGCTAAAACACAGGAGTTCTCCATAACCCAGAAATCATTTCTAGAAATTCCACCTAGAAGTGTCTTAATTAGATTATTAGTCTATTTTTTACTATTTCCTAAGTTTAAACTTAGGAAAAGGGGTTAGTTAATCAATATTAATTGAGAAAGTTGTGAATCATCTAAAAACTCACACGAATCAATCCAGATATGATCTCTTTCATTGATTCAGGTTTAATCTTGGTCATTGGAGTCCCAACTGGAGATTATAAGAAGAGGTCAATGGGTAGATGGAGAACACACACTTGAGATCAATTTCCTTAGGAAGATCAATTTCTCCAAAGAATAGTAGCAGTTGCCAATAGAGTTTGAGCCGGAGAAGGGAAGCAGAAATAGAGAGGGCAGCAACAGTGCTCCGGAGAGGTAGACGCAGAAGTTGCGCAAGGGTTGCGCAGAAGCTTTAGTAGAGCAATTTGAATTAGCTAGAGAGGAAGTCGATTCAGCTTCCAAACTCCCGGACAGTCACTTCCAGCAACAGAGGCAGGCAAGACAGCTTGATCAAAGGTTGAACAGAGCCACACATGCGAGAGGCAGTGCAAGGACTGGGCAAAGGGCCCATGCAAGGGTTTGGACGGCTAGATTTTCTGGAGGATCTGTTAGTGTCAGTCTTTCCAGCCTTCCTCCAGTGATCAAATATGCTCTTACAAAGTGGTCTTAGAGTGTCAAGGTCAAATTTTGTCATTTCAGTGAGTCTTCAAGCAAAATTTGGTCACTAGGCATTAGGTCTAGGGTTTGCTTTCACTCCTTCTAAAGTTGTCCAAATGTCGGTCCATGTCATCATTCAGCTGAGTCTATCATCATTCAGAGGGTTGTCATTAGCATGTCAGGTTCCATTGGGTCATTTTACACCTTGTTCATGCTTCAGTTGCGCCTAGGCAAGGTTCATTTCCCTCTCCTAGGGTTTTGGAGGTAAATTCTCTTGGAGGGTCAAATCATCGGAAAAATTTGTATCCTGATGTCCATACACATTCCCCTATCCTTAAAGTACCTTATCAAACACTTCCCATCACTGAGATCCCCCAAATTCCTCATTTTCGCACAAACCCTAGTTTCTTGCCACAACTTGGCAATTTTCTAGGTTGGGCCTGTGTTTTGCCCTTTTGGACCCCTTCCCCTCACTCGATCTCTGAGATTCCACTTTCCCCTACTTCCTAACATCCCTCCCTACTCCCCAAAATTTCCTCAAGAATTTAGAAGCCTCCTATCCCCTTCATTTCGCTTCATTTCGACAAAATCTCTTGTTCCACACATCAGGGTAGGTTTTACTCAAATGATGTTTCAGAGCAATCAAAGATGAATTTGGGAAAACTGAGAAAGGTTTTTGTCCACAACATGCCAAGGAAGACAAACCTCCTTCACTTTTTACACAGGTGTCATGGTTTTAGAGAAATGTCAAAAATACCGTTGCATCAGGAGAATTGAATGCACCTCTGAAATGACCTTGGGAAAATCAAGTTTTCTCCTAGCTTGGTTGGCCAAATGACTTTCTTGATGAGTCAAATGATAACTAGACACAAAGAGCTTTCCAATGAGCTATCATGAGCTCAATTTGGAGGTGAGGAAGGCATTCAAAAATTGACTGCAACAGCACTCTGCCTTGAGGTAGCCTCATTTGGCACATTTTGACCAGTCTTGGGATATTTGACTTTTGACAAGGAAAATGAACTCCAAATTGAAAAATTCCAGTTGCGTTGGAAAGTAGACTCAAATACCTTTCCAACGAGCTATCCTGCACCCAATTTGGACACCGGGAAGGCCTCCAAAAAACATCTGAAAGTCGCATTACACGTAGGGCTCAGGCGCGCTACACATCAGGGTTTTGGCTCAACGCGTAGCGCGCCGCGCGCTACCCTTAAATTGGAGAGGTCCATTTCACAAAAACTCAGCATTTTTGGATTTGTCATGACAAATTACACTTGCTCAGCCACTGCCAAGACATTTCATGGAGATTTGAGCCCCCAAAAAGTCAAAAAACAAGCAAAAAATGACCTTCTGCCACTTTTTTGACACACAGGAAGCAGTCTTGGGAGATTGCAATTTTGGAGGGGCAAATGGCCACCAAATTGAGAAATTCCACTTGGGCTAGAGAGTAGACATCCAGACCTTTCCAACAAGCCCACTTGTGCCTCATTTGGATGCCGGGAAGTGCCCCAAAAGTGGGCTGAAAGGCGCGCTATGCGTTGAGAAATGGCGCGCTACGCATTGGGAAAATTTGCCAGTTTTGCACCTTCAGCTCAGGAATTCGCCCAGCTTTGACCAGTTTTGACTTGTGATGGGATTTTTCACCCTCTTTGATGTAATTAATGTATTTTCATGTTGACATGACACTTATTTACCTATTCTAGAAGATTCATTCATAAAATAGCAAACATTTAATGAATGGATTGGTTTCCTAGCTTATAGAGGCAAGTTGTTTTGACTGCCTAGATTGTAGTGCTTTGTTTAGAATTGGTTGAAACAGCTCCTAGGATGATGAGCTCGACCCCTAGAGGCAAAGAAATGTGTTAGCTTGCCTATATTATGTATCTTCTTAGTCATTTTCATGGTTGGAGAGGTTGGAATCTTGAGGGATAAGGTTAGACTGTATTACTCTTTGTATCTATGCAATTTTGGCACAGGAAAGACCAGGGTTTTGCAGCACTATTTGGGATTCCTGTGGTGATTTGTGTTGATGGTGTGTTTCTCTCATGTACTTGTAAGTTTGTTATGTGTATCATTTTCCTACTCTTCTCTTCTGCAAATTAAGTAAATGAAGTGTTAAGGTAGAATTCATGGTTTCTATGCTCTGCCTTTAAGTTTGCTTAATATCTATGTTTTCATCTGTTTAAGGAGAACTCTCGATGGTTTCTTGCTCTCCTTAGCTCCTCACCGGTCATATCTATCCATTCACTTATTTCAAAGGCATCAAGACAATCTCCTACCTTGCCCCAAAAAGACCTCTGCAAAAACTGTGTCTCATCCCCGCACCCAAAATTGTCGTGCTCAGCTTTCCAACAAAACCCTAAAAATTTAAAATCAAACTTTCCCTATCAGTTTACTAGCCTAAAATCAGTGTTTTTTATTGGTCATCTCAGCCCTTTGAAGACCTTTTGCCGAGATAGACCCGGAGAGAGCCCTCTCCTGTCCCCGTAAGGCTAGCTACGAGGCTAAGTGGTTTGATGTTGCCTTGGATTCTGCCTTCCTCAGCCTGAGGCAAATTCGAGCGCTAACATATTGGCGACCATACTGGAGAAGAACAAATGGTTTGCTGGTTGTTGTCATTTGATTTATAAGCTACAGACGGAGCCTGAAGTCATGCCAGGTAGCCTTCGAAACGCTTTTGCTTTGCATTAGCGAAAGTAGATAAACGTTGCTTCAGTCAATCTCCGGTCTAGCTTGTAAACGTGACATCTAACTTGTTAATTACCCCAGTACATGTATCAAGTTCAGATCTAATTGTTGATGGTGGACAACGATCAGACAGTGACAAGGCTGAAATCATTCACTAGCGACTCCTTCACTGAAAACTCCAAAGATCAATGCTTCATGGTAACTTCACTGTAGGGAGATCAGTGGCTGTGAGATTTTCAAGATGGACCAAATCACACGAAGATATGCTCCCATGAGCCGAGATCACATCCCTGGTTTTCCAAATAAAATTCTGAAGGTAGATTGGTCAAGGAATTTGCCTACATTTAAAGATGATGGTAGAAAGGACGCTGCTTTACATCTGGTTAGATTTCACATGCATATTCGCAAGTTGAAAGTTGATTTTCCTGAAGATTGCTTGATGAAGATATTCCTGGCCACTCTGGAAGGTGAAGCCCAATCCTGGTATGAAAATTTGCCGCTGGCCTGTATTTACTGTTTAAAGGTTTTTCATGCCTTATTTATTGAAAGATATCAAGCATCTTATCCATCATTAAATTTAGTTCATGACTGTTGCAAACATGCTTCAACTTTTATTGAAAGCCTTGAGAAATATTATGAAGATGATAATTTTATGGATGATGAGATCATGGAGGCTCTGTATGAAAATCCATTTCAGCATACTTGTCAAAATGATCAAGACATTTTGCAGCAGAATCAAGATCAGCAGGTTGAAGATAATATGGCTGAAAATCACGAAAGGGAGAATGACATTTCAGATCTGCCCACAGAAGACAACAGCATGCAAGTAAGTCCAGTGTTGATTGTAGATTGTGATAATGTCCAGTCAGCTACTCCAGGTTCTGTTGAAATCATTTGGAATGCAGAAGACACAGTAATTCATACTGTTAGTCCATCATTAGAACACAACCTTCATGAAGAAGCAATCCAGTCAGTTCATGAACAGCAAGGTGAGATCTTTGTGCAAGTAAGTGATGAATCTCCTTTCAATAACTCAGTAATAAATGATAGTCTGAGTGCCCTGTCATATGAAGATAATTACTGTTTAAGCAGAAGAAAACAAAAGGCATTGTCTCCTTTGTCTGAAGAGGAGATAGATCAGCTCTTGAAAGGTCTTGTTACAGCCCAAGCTACAGCAGATTTGCAGTGCACACATAGTCAGGAAAGTGTTGGAGAAACTTCTTCCTCTTTTGAAAAAGATGACTGTCTTATAATCAATTTTGTCGACCAGCAAAAAGATAATTTTTTCTTTCACAAAGATGATAAGGCTGTCATGTTTGATAATCTCGAAGATTGTTTTTTGTTTAAGAATGACCAACAGCACATTCACACCATAGAAGATCAAAACATTCAGGATTTCCATTCAGATTCCTCTTCATATGTTTCATGTGCTGAAATGTTTTTCCAAGAAGAGATCTGCTCATCCATTTGTTCAGAGTTTTTTGAAGCCTATGAGCATACTTTTACTGAAGCACATGATGAAGGCAGATCAGAATTTGAAACAAATGACACCTTGTTCTTTCAGCAGGAGGTGGCAATGGCAAATCTTCATGTTTTTTACGATCCTCTAGCAAGTTTGTTGCAGCCAGCAGTGAAAGTGTTTATTACAGTGTTTTGTTGCAGCCATGGTCAACTATGTTTTTGGATGCCCAGTGATGGGTTTGTACTATTGAAGAAGATCTAATCAGGAGAATCAATCAAGAAGACATCTGCTTGATTGGTTGCATTGGCATTTTGATATAGTTTGATGTATATTGTCTTGTAAGAAACACAGGTGGTTGTCATCATGATTTCAAATCTTGATGGACTGCTGCCCTTCAAAAAGCTTTGTAAAGTCTTGTTTTAAGTCAGTCATGAGTCATTTGTGTTTGGTCTGTTGAGTGAGTTTTTTCAAGTTATTTCAGTTTGCCATCGAGTCGGTTTGAGTCAAGCTTCAGTTAAGTTTCAGTCAGTTTTCAGTCAAGTTTTCATTCAATAAATGTGTCAAAGTCTGTGTTGGTTGTCGAAATAATGACTCCATCGCCCAATGGATGAAAGCACTGGTCTGCTCTCCCAAAGATCTGTCGTTCTTGGCACCTCCAAGGAGCTACCATCCCCATTGGAGCCAATGTTAGTGTCAGTCTTTCCAGCCTTCCTCCAGTGATCAAATATGCTCTTACAAAGTGGTCTCAGAGTGTCAAGGTCAAATTTTGTCATTTCAGTGAGTCTTCAAGCAAAATTTGGTCACTAGGCATTAGGTCTAGGGTTTGTTTTCACTCCTTCTAAAGTTGTCCAAATGTCGATCCAGGTCATCATTCAGCTGAGTCTATCATCATTCAGAGGGTTTTCATTCGCATGTCAGATTCCATTGGGTCATTTTACACCTTGTTCATGCTTCAATTGCGCCTAGGCAAGGTTCATTTCCCTCTCCTAGGGTTTTGGAGGTAAATTCTCTTGGAGGGTCAAATCATCGGAAAAATTTGTATCCTGATGTCCATACACATTCTCCTATCCTTAAAGTACCTTATCAAACACTTCTCATCACTGAGATCCCACAAATTCCTCATTTTCGCACAAACCCTAGTTTCTTGCCACAACTTGGCAATTTTCTAGGTTGGGCCTATGTTTTGCCCTTTTGGACCCCTTCCCCTCACTCGATCTCTGAGATTCCACTTTCCCCTACTTCCTAACATCCCTCCCTACTCCCCAAAATTTCCTCAAGAATTTAGAAGCCTCCTATCCCCTTCATTTCGCTTCATTTCGACAAAATCTCTTGTTCCACACATCGGGGTAGGTTTTACTCAAATGATGTTTCTGAGCAATCAAAGATGAATTTGGGAAAACTGAGAGAGGTTTTTGTCCACAACATGCCAAGGAAGAAAAACCTCCTTCACTTTTTACACAGGTGTCATGGTTTTAGAGAAATGTCAAAAATACCGTTGCCTCAGGAGAATCGAATGCACCTCTGAAGTGACCTTGGGAAAATCAAGTTTTCTCCTAGCTTGGTTGGCCAAATGACTTTCTTGATGAGTCAAATGATAACTATACACAAAGAGCTTTCCAATGAGCTATCATGAGCTCAATTTGGAGGTGAGGAAGGCATTCAAAAGTTGACTGCAACAGCACTCTGCCTTGAGGCAGCCTCATTTGGCACATTTTGACCAGTCTTGGGATATTTGATTTTTGACAAGGAAAATGAACTCCAAATTGAAAAATTCCAGTTGTGTTGGAAAGTAGACTCAAAGACCTTTCCAACGAGCTATCCTGCGCCCAATTTGGACACCGGGAAGGTCTCCAAAAAGCATCTGAAAGTCGCATTACGCGTATGGCTCAGGCGCGCTACGCGTTAGGGTTTTGGCTTTAAGGGTAGCGTGCCGCGCGCTACCCTTAAATTGGGGAGGTCCATTTCACAAAAACTCAGCATTTTTGGATTTGTCATGACAAATTACACTTGCTGAGCCACTGCCAAGACATTTCATGGAGATTTGAGCCCCCAAAAGGTCAAAAAACAAGCAAAAAATGACATTCTGCCACTTTTTGGACACACAGGAAGCAGTGTTGGGAGATTGCAATTTTGGAGGGGCAAATGGCCACCAAATTGAGAAATTCCATTTGGGCTGGAGAGTAGACATCCAGACCTTTCCAACAAGCCCACTTGTGCCTCATTTGGATGTCGGGAAGTGCCCCAAAAGTGGGCTGAAAGGCGCGCTACGCGTTGGGAAAATTTGCCAGTTTTGCACCTTCAGCTCAGGAATTCGCCCAGCTTTGACCAGTTTTGACTTGTGATGGGATTTTTCACCCTCTTTGATGTAATTAATGTATTTTCATGTTGACATGACACTTATTTACCTATTCTAGAAGATTCATTCATAAAATAGCAAACATTTAATGAATGGATTGGTTTCCTAGCTTATAGAGGCAAGTTGTTTTGACTGCCTAGATTGTAGTGCTTTGTTTAGAATTGGTTGAAACAGCTCCTAGGATGATGAGCTCGACCCCTAGAGGCAAAGAAATGTGTTAGCTTGCCTATATTATGTATCTTCTTAGTCATTTTCATGGTTGGAGAGGTTGGAATCTTGAGGGATAAGGTTAGACTGTATTACTCTTTGTATCTATGCAATTTTGGCATAGGAAAGACCAGGGTTTTGCAGCACTATTTGGGATTCCTGTGGTGATTTGTGTTGATGGTGTGTTTCTCTCATGTACTTGTAAGTTTGTTATGTGTATCATTTTCCTACTCTTCTCTTCTGCAAATTAAGTAAATGAAGTGTTAAGGTAGAATTCATGGTTTCTATGCTCTGCCTTTAAGTTTGCTTAATATCTATGTTTTCATCTGTTTAAGGAGAACTCTCGATGGTTTCTTGCTCTCCTTAGCTCCTCACCGGTCATATCTATCCATTCACTTATTTCAAAGGCATCAAGACAATCTCCTACCTTGCCCCAAAAAGACCTCTGCAAAAACTGTGTCTCATCCCCGCACCCAAAATTGTCGTGCTCAGCTTTCCAACAAAACCCTAAAAATTTAAAATCAAATTTTCCCTATCAGTTTACTAGCCTAAAATCAGTGTTCTTTATTGGTCATCTCAGCCCTTTGAAGACCTTTTGCCGAGATAGACCCGGAGAGAGCCCTCTCCTATCCCCGTAGGGCTAGCAACGAGGCTAAGTGGTTTGATGTTGCCTTGGATTCTGCCTTCCTCAGCCTGAGGCAAATTCGAGCGCTAACAGGATCCAGTGTCGAGATTGCTTGTGGAGTGAGAATTTTTTCTCTAATTACTTTTGCCAAATACTTGCTAATTGGATAGTCCGTTGGCCATGCATAGACTGTACTCAAATTATTTCACTGTTTCTTAAGAATAAAAACCCTCCACTGGTGCACCGATTTTCCCAAGTTTGGTTTTTCTAGGGACATTTGTCCAAAAATAACAGTGTTAAATTTATTGTGTCCCAGTGTTTTCTTAGTTTCCAGTTTATCTTAAGCAACGTTTTTTTATTTGTGAAGATTGCAGTGCGATTAATTCGTTTTTGTCATAGCAATAAATTGTTAATTTAATTTACAATTAGAAGAATTAATTCCAATTGTTGCAATAGAATTTTAGTGGTGAAATTCTGACACGGAAACTTCGGACTCCAACTGAAATGTTGTTGTCTCAACTCCTTTCAATGCATACTTGGCATTATCTCCAAGTTCCACCTACAATGTTGAATCCTTCTCTGTCAAATTTGTGAGAGAATCTCGTGAACCTATCATGTGCCTAGAAGCACCACTATCAACCAACCAAGTATCACTATTATTTGTCATAGTACCTGTAAGAATGGAGACAAGGAAATATTCATTTTGAAATCCATTTCCAATCGCATCAAGTTTAGATTCATTTGTCTTCTTTTGTGGTAGATGCTCATCATCGTCATCAACATCAATTGTTGATGTATGTTATTTTCCCTTCTTTTCCTTATGAGGACAGTGGGAGGTGTTGACTACTACGTGTCAACGACCCATAGCAGTACACCCCCTTTTCGCAAAAGAGATAGCGCCTGATCGATGTGTTCCTGCCATCCAGCTATCATCGTCAGCCTAAGGATCATGTTATAATGTAAACCCATTCTGCGTGTATATAATGTAAATAATCTCAGCAGATCCATGTCATGTATGTAATCACCTAGGTAAACCTACTTTTCTGGTGACGATCTACATTCCAGAAGGTTTTTTTGTCTCACCAATCCATTCTCGAATGGTCAGCAGAGTTTTCCTTCAGCCTTACCCCAACGCCGGAATAGATTTTGTCATTGGGATCTTAGGGGAGTCCTAGTGTTCTAGATCGAGTCTATGTAAAAGTGATTTGGGAATAATCCTAACTATTTGGTTAGGTTATTTTATTACAAATTGCTTGATCTGCTAAATTATATTTGTGTCGCAAAATTGGGTATTCTGTGAGGGTCTTTTGTAAATGGGGTTTCCCCTTGAGATGTAAACAATGTAAAAAAAAAAAAAAAAAAATCATGATGTAAAGTGTCTTGAGGGTTAGAAAAAATAATTTATCCCCTCATAGGTTAATTAATTAAATTTTTTGGCCAAAATTAATGAAAATCCTAAGCCAGAAATTTGATTAATTCTAGGTCCTAAGTGAATTTAAATTTTCCAAAGGCAAAATTTGTGGGTCGTTTAAAAAATTAAATTTTAAGAAGTCCAGGGACTAAGGTTAATTGATTATTTTGCTAAATTGTATGCCTTTGGTCCCTGGGGTTAGGTCAAAGTCAAAATTTTGAGGAAATTAATTCAAAAAATTAATTTTTGAATTAATTAAAATGCATTTAATTGAAAAATTCGAAATTTCCTCAATATTTAAAATTTCAACAAATGAAATTAAAAGAAATTTTGATCCTCATCAACGATCAAGATTGCTTTGACAAGGATCACTCGAACTAGCTATTGGAGGATTTATCTTTAAATAACAGGTCATTTGTCAGTCAATATCATTCGATCTCGGGATCGTGTACTTAGCTCTCAAGCTCTCCTGTATACTTTTTTGAATTAATGCAAAAGTCTTTGGGGTTTCAACGTGCTGTAGTGTTCCTCTTCATGAATTTATGGTAACATTGTTTTAATTTCTGTTTAATATTATGTGAAAACTATCATTCAATAGCTTTCTTAGAATAATCTGAATACAGGGATTTTATTCAGTTTGTTGGATTTAGGGTAACATTTTTAATTTTAATTGAAGTAGCAGGTATCTCTATTTCTTCATAATTTAATTGTTGTTCTATTTCTCTACTTGATTTTATGGTTGATCTAGTGTTTGCAGAAGATCTCTCAGGTTCTCATTGAGCATTTGGGAATAGTTCTTGGTTGGACCAACCAACCCTCAACACTTATTTTCTGAAGAGCCTACTTCATATAAGCCTCAGGATTTATCTAACGATAATCTTTTTTCTGCAGGGTGTTTTTGGGCTAGTACCTCTCTAAAATTTCAAAAACTTTTAAATATTTTATGGAAATTTTGATAGATCTGGCTATTAAGAGCCTTAGATTATCAAATCTGGGAGTGGAGTTAGATTCATACTCCTCAAATCTGATAGATCTGTAAATTATTTGTATAGATTTTTAAATTATTTGTGTAGATCTGTTATTTACTTGTATAGATCTGAAATTTTGTAACATAATTTTGAATTTTAACACTTTGATTTTTTGGATTTTCGCTATTTTTGTACATATTGGGTATTGGGTTTTTCTCTTTTCATTTGTGCAGGAACAGATCTCAGAAATCAGCCAAGAAAATCTTTAGATCTGCGCTAGATCTAGACCCTGTAGGGCAAGATCTGGGCTCAAAGATTGTTTGCAGGAATAGATCTGAGAAATCAGCGAAGTAAATCTTTAGATCTAAGCTAGAACTAGAACTTGGAGGGCAAGATCTGGGCTCAAAGATTGTTTGCAAGAATAGATCTGAGAAATCAGCGAATTAAATCTTTAGATTTGAGATTTTTCAAGCAGATCTGGGGGTTTTGAGACAGATCTAGGCCCTGGAGGGCAATATCTTATCTCAAATTTTTTTCAGCCATTAAAGATTTTGCAATAAATCTAAAGATCTGAAGCAAAATAATTTTTTTCAGAACAAGGGTTTCAAATTTTGGGGATCCTAAGCCCAGATGTGTCTTCTCCTAGCCCAATGCTAGTTCTATTGGGCCTAGATTCTCCTTGCTCCATTTCTGATTTGAATATTTGATTTTCTGAAACTTAATCATTGGTGGGTTTTTGCAGAAAATTTGGTAAAAATTTGGGTTTCAGGTATATAAAAATTTTGAGCAACTTGGGCAAGTGATCTTCAAGGCCTAGGGCCCAAGTGTTTGATCTCTAAACCATCTTTTTCGTCATTGTTTGCTACAGCAGTCATATACCTTTCTAATAGTGGTGAAAAACATATCTAAGTGGTTTGAAATTAACTAAAAAATTGTTAAATACATTAATAAGTCATTTATGTTTGAGATGTATCAAGAATTTGGCCTAGATCTACATTTTGGGTCACCGTTATCTCTGAATAATTATGTTTCTGAAGTCTGAAATATAACAGTGGAAAAATTTCATATGGGTTAGCCTAAGCCCTAAAATCAGTTCCTAAGTTGTCTAATACATTAAGGAATTAATTTCTTGAGTTGGGCATTCATCACTAAGCTTATTTCATGTTTTAATTGATGGTTGTAATAAGTATATCAGATTTGATATAATTCCAGAAATCACATCACAGGAAGCTGAATATTTTTTATAATTCACGTGGGCAAATTTGGAAAAATTTCAGTAAATTTTTCCAATAAAGATATCATTGATAGCTTACTCTTTTCATTGTCATATTGCTCCTGTCATAAAGTTTTTCTTCCTGCTGTCCTAAAAATTAATTTTTGAAAATTAAGTACTCTGTCATGGAATTGTGATAAAATGCATATCCGTTGTTTCATAAACTGAGTATTTTTTTGAGCATCTATTGACATTGATATCTAATTGCAAAGTTGTTTTTGTTCTCTTTGAGCTAAATTGTATCAAGAAGATTTGAAATACGCTGGTGTTTTAACTATAGTATCTTCAAGAGTTTATTTCTAAGTCTTCATCTAAAAAAAGGCAAGCATTTCATTTGGGTAATTGAGGGCTTTTGCGGCATAAGTGTTTTCCCATTCTCGAGTCTAGCTTCATCTCATCTTTTGGTGCCTTTGCATAGATAAAATTTACTTCCAAGCATAAGCTTGGTCGATAGACAGATAGATCTCCATCCATCTTTTCTTGAGAACCCTGTTTTAATAGTACTTAAAACGGTGACCTTGCAATCGTCGGAGCCACAATTCTCTGCAGCGCTGGAGGCACTGGGTATGTTAGAATTTCAGGAGGGATATCGTTAATCACACATTAGTGTGCTTCTCCTGATCTTCTCTCTGCCAATTACTACGAAATCAGGCTCAACACGGAAAGGATTGAAGGGTTAACATTTAAATATGCATTTAACTAAAATTAACCAAGATTCTTGCACCTCACATTAGTTTTAGGATTTGCATTTCATATAAAATAGTCATTCATCTAAGCAGCAGTTGCTAATCGATTACTTAGTCTTAATTTCCCTAGCAAGATCGTTGACTCTATAAGACACTGGTATCAATCGTTTAAAATCTAATCAAATCCTATAAGTCTTCCTAAATATTAATCAAGTACTTGATCGCTTCACTGCGTCTCCCGAACTGGTTGGTTCCCAACTAGTTCTTCCTCATTCCACTTTTCCATAGGGTCTACCCCCCTTAGCCTGTTGTAGGGAGACAGCTTAAACGGAGAGATTCAGGATCAGGGTGACAACCCCCGATCTGAGCTGTTGTCACGGTGCCTAGACATTATGTGCGACAACAGGGGACATAGTGACAAATGTATGATATTTGAAGCATCTGATCTTTGAAAGATCCTTCTTCTTCTGATCTTTAACTACAGTTGATCTTCCACTCGTATTTTTCTTATCAACGTTTCTTCTTCCTTTCCCTTTCCTTCCATGAATTGCAAGGGTTTGAGTTTCTTCATCATGAGGTCTCTGCAAGTTGTTCTTGGACAACAATCTAGCCTCCTCTTCATGACAGCCAATCCAATCTGATCAAACTTGTGCAGCTCAGCTCGTGCACAAATACCCTATATAAATGGATCCCATGAAGAAGGAAATCCATTAAGAGTCATTGTAACAAGCTCTACATCATCAATGGTATCTCCAATGGCTCTAAGTTGATCTCTTAACTGGGAAAATCTCATGAGATAAGTGGCAATTGAATCTAATATGGACATCATGATACTACAAAGTGGATGCCTTTGTTGAAATTTGGGGTAGTTGTGGGACAAATTTCCCCATAGGAACCCAACCACCCCAAGGGAAGCCCATCTAGCCCTAAACAAAATTTAAATTGGATAAAACAAATTATTATTAATTCGTTTGGGTCCTCTCTCCATTATTTAATATGGCAAAAATTTAGGTGGGCGAATAATTATTAAGGTTTGCGATAAATATATTTAATATTATTTTGAGCAAATTCAAATTTGTGTTTTCACTCCAAAGGTTACAAGTCGGCCTCAAGTTGGCCTACCCCAAGGGACGTGTCCCTCAACTATAAAAGGGTGTCTATCCTCGACCATTTGGCTCTTCTTCTACTGTCTAGTATGACTATTGTCTGCGGCCTAATATGGTTCTCATCTATGGCCAAATTGGAGCTACATTTGTGGCCTAATTGGAGTAACTTCTGCGGCTTAGTTAGGGCTACTTTTGTGGTCATGTAGCTATACAAATGGGTTGTCTTAACTCGCTCAAGTACTGTACCTTTTAGAGGACCGAAATCCCTAACGGAGGACTATCTTGGAGTGTTGTGAGTGATGGCAAAGAGTAGCAGTAAGGCTGCATACCTTAAGGGTTCAGCGTAGCAAATCCAAGGGTTGCAAGAAGTTTAACACAGGTCTGTTATGTTTGAGGAAACCCTAGTCGCAATTCAGTCATGAAACTTGTGCTCAGATTCAATTGATCTCCAGGTTGCCAGGGAGACGTCTTGAAAAGGTAAGTAGTTTGTCTTTATGAAGTTGTAGATTGGCTGAGTGATGGGGTTTTCTCTTGTTGGGAGACTTTGGGAAGAGTATTGTGCCCTAAGTCTTGTGCCTGTAATAGTAATAAATAGAAGTCTTTATGATTATAACCATGCTGAATAGAAATAATATTGGGGCCTATCACAAAGATGAATGGCAGTAATCCTTGCAATGTACAACAGTGATTCTTGACAATTGTTCTAAAGATATAACTTGGCAATGGTATGACTTGACAATTCTTATATAGTAGTGATATAACACGGCAGTCTCTTTATGACAATAATGCATGGCATATTCTTGTGACAAGATGTATATCAATATGGCAATGATATGTATCATAGTATTGTATATGACAAGAATATGATGTATAAATATAGATGTGATGAATGACAGTGATCATTTGTCATGTATATAATAGTGACCTTGATGCACATGCATATATGACAGTGACCTCGATACAAATCTATATGGATATGTGACAATGATCTTCATGACAGTGATCTTCATGACAATGCTCTTATGTCAAAGTGATCTTCATGACAATGTTCTACATATGTGACAGAGATCTACATGGCAGTGACCTCTGATGTGTGGCAGTGACCTTGACATGCTAGTATGACAGAGACACTTTGATGTACGACTTGACTCTATGATGATGAGATGATAGTGAAGTATGTAGTGCTCTATGACAGTGACAATGATATCATGTTCCTATGACAATGTGATTTTCAGACATGCCTACTGTTGGATTGTCCTAGTAGGGCTAATGTGTTGGATAATGAAAGACTTGTCTCATGATAATTGTATATTATATCTCAGCTAAGCATTTGACGAATATCTAATAGAAGAATTTGGTTGGGTTTTCCCCCTTGTGGGATTTTGCCCTAGTATTTGACCTAAATCTTGGTGCCTCTATTGTGTATGCTTTTCTTATATTGTTCCTTACTGTTCCGCTACATTATTGATGTTTATTGTTCTCTCTACATAATTGATAATGATGATATGGTTTTATGGGGTGAATTCAACGTCAAAATGTTGAAAAAGTTATTAAATGCAATTATCTACAACAGAGAACAATCTAGCCCTAAAAATTAACATGGTATCAGAATTGGGCTGGAGAAAAGTCATTAAGATCACCTTCATGAACACACCTATGATGAAGTTCATGATCGAAGCAAACTAAAAGGGATGAAGATGGTGGAGACCTAAAAGAATGTTAGAGTTTGAAGGCAACCCTAGGAAGCCTTTGCTTTTGCAAATAGAAGCTAGGGTTTGAGAAAAACCTTAGGACTGGCCTTGATATGGAAAAGACCTGATATGATTTAGAATTGTTCATGATATGATATGATATGATCTGTAAGAAGCCATTCAATTATTCAAGTACTAGTGACAGATTCTGAGAAACCCTAGATCGACTTGTCTCCTACCCAATAGAAGATGATATGATACAGAGCTAGTGATCATCCTATACACTGATAAGTTGGGCTTGGTTGCTAATGAAAGAGATCAAGGATAGAAGTGGTGTTTAAAAGGAAGCATTTCTTCTTTTGCAAATCACTTTGACATATGGTTGATGGTCCATGGCGCAGGATCAAGGGGGAATTGATAGCTTCCTACAATCCTCGTTAAAGATAAGTACTTTTAAAAGCTCATGTTATTTCTTTGTGACACTGCTCTTGTTTAGATTTATTGTTTTAGACTATTGTTTATTCTTCCTACATGAGTATTTGAATGCTTCTAACTTCTTGGATGAGGATGTGATCAAGGAAAGCAAATCCTTCTTGAGGATCATCAGGATGCAAAGTAGTGCAAGAAGAGTAATGTAGATAGAGGGAGCTAGTGCAGGAAAATGAAGGAGCCACTCTCATATCTAGAGAAGAAAGACAATCTTGTCTTATCATCAGGTATACTTTCATTATGTTTATTTATTTTGCTATTAATACTCTTTCTCTTGTTCTGGGGTCAACATGTACATCAGATGGATGTAAGGACCAAGTCTTCAATATTGAGATTGAGGAGGATATAGAACCGTTCCTTCATTAAAGTGTTAATGGAGAAGAGCCCAGACCTCGAGGGAAGGAATGCAGTCTCCCAGGTTGATGTCTATGATTGAAGATGTTTCATATTTAGAGGGAGTAGACTGTCAAGTTGAATGCAATAGTCTGATGAGATGATGAGAACAATATGTCCTTCATGCAAGGATCATTCTAGATGACAAGATGCAGTAGTGGCAAATGCTTCCGCGTATTAAGCTCAACAGCGATAAGGAAGATACTCTCAGAGGGAGAGGACAGTGATAAGATCCTAGCACCTATTGTCAAATGCACTATTATCAGATGTGTGTGAAAATTGGCTTCCCCCATGATGTAGTGTACTTAGAGCCACCTCAGGGCTTTGAGGCACATAAGAAGAGACTCATGATTTCAGATTGAAGTAAGTCCCATATGGACTCAAGCAAGTCCCCTAGACTTGGCATGCTTGGATTCATGGACACCTGATGGAGTCCTCGACCTTTATTCAAGGTTGAAGGTATGTCCTTAATGTTTGGTTTTATATATGCTAACAGTTTATTTCTAACAGGATTAGATCATCTCATCAGTACCAAAGGGAGTTGACCTCTGAGCCTCAAAAATCCACTTATTAAGAAGTGTATCATTGAGATGATGAGGACTTCCTTGTTAAGAGAAGTATATTAACAGAGATTTGGCATGATGATTTACACTGAAGCAGTTGAGAGAGACTCCTCTTCAGATTCAGATTTGATGGATCCCATGATGAGTTGGCAGTAAGATGAATTTTTGTTTTGCAGCATGAGCTAGATAGAACCTAGACATGTATATTGGATTGTTGCCAAATACGTGAAACTATTAATCACGGACTGAGACACGCTACTGGAAACTTGATGGTTACACTGAGGTTGTCTGAGACTGAAAATGTTGTTGACAAGAAAAGCACATCTGGGTGTTGTTTAGCCTGGGGTTTGCCATGATTTCTTCGATGAGCCGGAAACAAAAGTCTATTAACTTGAGTACAGCTTGTTGACCACTCCATGTTGTTAAATTTAGGTATGCTCTAGCATAGAACATACCTAAATTTAACATGGTTTCAGAGCTGAGGTGAAGACAATTCCCAAGCAAGAGTGAAAGAGCAATCACTGAAAACAGTTGGGAAAGGACAAAAGGCTCAATGGATTTCTCATCCCTCTTCAAATTCACCAAGGGTGAAATCGAAGCAGAGAATATTATCAAAATAGCGCAGCGGAAGCTTCTCATGGCCTACCTAAATATCACTTCATTGAGAAGTCCGGATCTAAGGGTGGAAGGAAAGGCAAATGCCTTGGTTGCAATAAGTTTGGCCATTGTGCAAAGGAGTGTCCGAATGGCTGCGACACATCACTTGATGATGATAACAATCATTCCAAGGACATCTTCAATGGTCAGAGAAATGACAGGTAATCCAAGTCATCAAGGAAACGACCAACTCTTTAGAGAAAGCAAGGAACTCCCGGTATGAAGAACCAAATGTTGTTTCTGATAAGATAAAGAAGCGTTATCTTGTATTGGCCCTCTCCTTCAGATTCTTTGGGAATCTGGTTTATTGATTGTAGTGCTCCAAAGCACTTCAATGGATAGAAGGGTGCTCTCTCTAATTTGGTAGTAATGGAAACAATCGTGAGATTATACTTGGAGTTGATGCCACCTATCCCAGAAAGGGTGTAGAAAATATTACCCCTCAATTGAATGAGGGTAACTCGATTTATTTACAGAATCTCTTTTATGTGCCTGATGACAAGAAGGACCTGGTGTCCATTTCGGCAATGGAAGTCAAAGGTTTCAGGGTGGCATTCATCAATGGAAAGGTACGCGTTTGAAAATAGAATTTTCAAAAGATGTTTTTACTCATGGGTTCAGGGTTGGCAATTTGTATCAAGTTGCAGGATGGTCCATTAGGGACCATGTCAGTGGACACATCTCATCTATAGCACCGGAGATCTACTTATTATAGGACCCTACATGATGTGATTCAGATGTTGACTAGAATGCCTGAATTCAAGAAGAGCATGAAGGTACATGTTTGAGATGTACCGAAGGAAAATCTTACAAGGGGACCATTCCCCTCATGTAGTAGGTCCACAGGTTTGGAACAACCCAAGGGGTTTGAGATTCATGATTGGGAATCTCATGTATACAAGTGGAAGAAAACCCTCTATGGCTTGAAGTAAAACACCCCGAGCCTAATATGAGAGGATTGATAGCTGTCTGATGAAGCTGAGATTCACTAAAAGTGAAGCCAATCCAAACCATTATTTGAAGGTTGTGGATGATATACCTCTCATACCAGCACCTTCTGAGAAACGACCTATTTCTGACAGATGCAGACCCTCTCACTTGCAGAAGTAAGAGGGAGTTGGATTCCAGTCATGGAATGGTAAACTACAAGCCCATGACTACCTCGAGGATCTTAACTTTTAGAAGTTATATGGTGATGATGTCGGACCAGATTTGGGAAATGCCTCTGAGTTTCATAAACTCATCTACATTGGTGTTCTTGGTGAACTTCTGTCCGTATATATGCTTTGCAGTTAGCATTGTGGGCTCATATTTGGTTGAGCCTCACTAGATTGGTTGCCAAGAATCTTCCGAGATATCTTCAGGGCACAATCTCTCATGGATTGAGATACATTGCTGGAAATATGAAGCTACATGATTATTCGAATGTTGACTGGGCAGGCAGTGTGGAGGATCGCTAGAGCACTTCTCAGTGTTGGTTCTCTCTAGATTCTGCTTTGATATCATGGATGAGCAAGAAGCAGAAGTCGGTTGCTATAAGCACCGCCAAGACCGAATACATAGCTATGAGTATGATCTCGTGTGAAGCTGCCTGGTTGTGGAAACTCTTCAGTGAGCTGTGTTGTCACGCGGATTGGCACGACGACGCTCAGACCGGGGGCTGTCACTCTGATCCCCGATCCCTCCGTTTAAACCTGTCTCCCACGGCTAAGGGGGGTAGTCCCTGTGATATGATGAGACCAACTGTCGACCAGTTGGTTGGGAGACACGAGATACGATATAAAAAACACTCGATGGATTTGATAAATTGCAGACCAGTGCCTTGTGGAGTTAATGTTTAAATGATTACTTTCTAAATGATATAGAAACATGGACCATGAACAGCAATCATTTATCATCAAATAATGAGAACAATGCTTTGAATATCCAGTAAAACACAAAGTTTTGAAAAAGATGAATGCTTTAAAACACCACGAATCATGAACCATTGACCAGATATCAATTTCGTATCTCAAACTTGAAAATTTAGCATCTCAGCATAAAACATATAACGAGAAAGCTCCTGAGACTGGCAAAAATAATTTCCCACAATATTTATGATTTTCAGGCAAAAAATTTAAACAAAAAATCCTAAATTAATCTAAAACTAAACTAAGCCTAAAAAAATTTATAAATCCTTTTTATATATTTTTTTTTATTTTTTATGAAAATTCTAATCCTAAACTAAACTAAAAGAAATAAATTAAAACTATTTACAAACTACAAATTAAAATGAGAATCTAAAACATTTTTTTTTTATTTTTTTTTTTTTTAGAATTAAAAAATATGAAAATAAAACTAAAGAACTAAATCTAAAACCAAACATATAAAACCATAACCTAAAAATAAAAAAATAAAAAAAAGGCTAAACCTAAGGCATATATACATTTAAATGAAACTAAAACTAAGAAATAAAACGTAACTAAAATAAAATCGATTTTTATTACCTACGCTATGCACATATAACTCAAAATTGAAACCTGATAAGGACGCAAGCAGACAGACGTGCTCTCTCTCAGCGAAAAAAGGGAACTCAGCTTACGGCTATTTACCTGGCTTGATTTACCTGGAGCTGTTGGCAGCCTGAAAATCGCTTTACATTCGATGCTAAATCCGCAGTTTTGTGTAGTGAAGGGTAACGAAACCTCAAGGATTTACCTGGCATTCGCTGAATCAAAAAAAATGTTTCACGTGAAGCTTCACTTGCTAAATCCGCAGGCCAGACGGCAATGATTTGAAGAAAGACGCGAGGGCAGCTTTGAGGCCAGTGCTGCTATTCAAGTTGAAATGCCTCAGTGGCAGCCACACGCAGGCTTCTGGGGATGCGATGAAAGCATACAGGTCCACGCTGCAAAAAATATACTCATAAAAACGCATCAACATAAATTTATTCAACGTGGCTTCAGCTTGGTGGCGGATGAGAACTTCTCATAGAAACCATGTATGAGTTAACGATTTCCAACCATTGTGCACAGGTTTTGCAGCATAAGAAATAAAAAAGAATGTCAACAACGTCTAGTGGGTAAGAGGAAAAGCTGCACCAAGTCGTTGTCAAGAATGAGGAGAGCCGTCAACAGCTCAAGGACTGATGCTGAGGATGAGCAGCAAATCATCAATATTGCAGAGCTAAAGAGTCCCAGTAACAGTGGGTGTATAGGCGGTTGAAAAAAGGCTGGGGAAGATGACAACAGTGGAGCGTAATAATGATTGAAATCTGGAGTCAGCCAGCGCACGTGAACCTGCCAAAAATGATTTCGAAATTTTTCATGTGATAAAATAAAACCTAAAAAACCCTAATTAAACCTGATAAAAGCAAAACTGAAAATGAAACCCTAGAACAGCTAATAAATGTACAGATTTGGCCCCTGAAATGCCAGATTTAGCAATAACAGCAGTAATTGTTTTCAATATATCAGAAATTTTGAACTTCACTGTGAACAGAAAGAAAATCTCTCAATGTAAAACAGAAAAGAAACTCTTAATGATTAACCCAGGGCACAATCAGCTGGGCTCTGCACAGAAGAGCCTGTGGGAGTCGGCTGGTTCAGCCTAGAACTTCCCCAAACGCCCACCTGTACCTTTTACCTAAAGATCTCCTGCACACCTCAAGCAAACATCAGTAAAGAGGGCAAGAAATGCTGCTAGATTTCAAGGAATAATGGAGATACCTGCCATTATTCCAGAAACCCTACAACATTCAAACCCTAGCACGTGAGCAAGATACCTGTACTCACAATACTCTGAAAACCAGCTATTATTAACTGCTGAAAACTGAAATATGCAGAAAAAAAAAAAAAAACAATCATCTCACAGCAATTCCGGAGAGTAACACCAGCCAGTTTTGAACCCCAAAGTCTTTTTATTAATCAGAAAATCAGATTACAAGAGAGCTTTTTCAGTACAGACTCACAGATCAAATGATTTGAAATGACCCCCTAAGACCCTATATAAAGGAAATGATCCTAACGGCTAGTTCGAGTGATCCATGTAGAAATGATCTCGACCGTTGATGAGGATCAAGACATCTCTTGATCTCATCCGTCGATTTATTAACTTAAAATATTATTATTTTATTAGTTAGGGTTTTTGCTTCATTTTTTAATTTTTTATTATTTTTTATTATTTTATTATTTTTATTCATTTTTTAATTTTTTAATTCATTTTAAAATGGATCACTGAACTAAGCCTTTCGGAAACATCACCTAGGACCTAGGACTTAGACTCATGAGGGGATTTAAAACATTTCTCGACCCTCAGGACACATTACATCATGACTTTTACAAAATTACATCTTAAGGGACAAAGCCACTTAATACAGACCCTCAAAAATCACCCAGCTCTGCGACACCACGACAATCTAGCAGATCAACACACTAGGATTCTCCTAAAGTTCTAATGACAAAATCAATCCCGGCTTTGGGGTCAGGTTTGAAGGAAAACTCTGCCGATCCGTGGATCGGTGAGACGAAAAACCTTCCGGGACGTAGATTATCATCAGAAAGTTAGGTCCACCTAGGCAAAATACATACATGACTCATGTCTGCTAAGATTATTTACAATTAATACATGCAGACTGGGTTTACAATCAAAAAGATCAAGCTGCTGATGATGGCAGGATGGCACGGACATGCTGATCAGGTGCTGCTTCTTTCTGTCGAGAAAAACGGGGTGCACTGCATGGGTAGTTGACCAGTAGAGGTCAACATCTGGCTCTACTTGGGGACACGTTGCTGCTTGCAGGAATGTGAGAATCCAGAATCTGCATCCATACAACACCAAAAATAAGTAGCGTCCATCCAAAAATCAGCATATACGTTAAGCACAATAAAGATAAAAGCTCTTCATTTATTAACTATCTAAAGCAGAAACGAAAATGCGGAAAAAAACAAGGAGTAGAGTTAGAAATACGATACAAAGGATGCCCTACGGCATCAGATGTGTTCAATATAGTGCATACTGAGCATTTGCCTGCTTTCAGGCAAATCTGTCGGTTGCTTGTCGGATGTGCCATGTCCAATTTTGCATATGGTAGGACTCTTTCCTATCCGAAAATCAAGCTGCTTACGACCGTCTGATGCATCAAATCTTCGTCTAATCTTCTTCCTCTTGCGCTTTTTCTTTCTGGCAGGATGAATTACTGATGAGCTGGAACTTTTTGTCTCGAAACTATCAGATGAAGTGTGTAAGATATGCATGCTAAGTCTTTTTGTGTCTTGCATCTGATTTTTATCGTTTTTAAGCTTATCTGGATCACCTTCAATTATCCACCTAATGACCTCCTCATAGTAAGATGGAACTTGTTGCGGCAAATGAGAAGGCTCCTGGTTTCTCTTATCATCTGACCATTGTTGGGTCTTTTGAACTTGTATTCTAATGGCATCCATCTGACTAGAGCATTCATCCCTTATAGCACTGATTTGCATGGCATGGTGTTCTTGCATGTGTTTTATTACTTTATCATTCTTTTCCTCTATGTCTATCAAGCAATGTTGCATGAAATTTATTTCTTCTTTATGATTCACTTGCATGTCAGCCAACTGATTGTTATGATTGAATGTCATAGAGTCAATTTCCCTATCATGATCAGCTTTCATGGTCACCATATTCTCCTCTAGGACTGACATCTTGCTTTGCATGCTTCTAATTTCTGTTTCATATTTAATTTTCATGGCCTCAATTTCCTTAGCATGCTGATTTTGCATAACCTCCAACTCCCTATTACGTTTTTCCAGGTGGGTGCCTAAAGTTTTAACATCATTGATAAGACTAGTTTGATTGCTTTCCATGTTTCTTACCAGCATCATTAGATCTTGTATAATTTGCTTTTGTTCTTCCCTTTCACTATTATTTGTCCCTGATTTTTCACTATCATGAACTGCAATATTTCCGGTTGATGACATATTCTGATCTTGAACTCTTTTTTCAACAGCTTGACCTTTAACATGATTACTTTCTTCTTTTTGCACAATTTTAGAGGTAGAAGGCAAGCTGTTTGGACTATTATATCTATCTTTAAAAGCATCGAGAATGTCTTGTAAAGAAGTGAAAAAATCATTAGGAAAATTATTAAACCAATTCAAGGCATCACCCTCTAAAGAATGGACAAATAGACGCATCTTGAAATCTTCATGATTATATTGAGGAAATCTACAATATAAGATCTTTACACAAGTAAACATGTTTAAATGATGTTTAACAGCGGCCGGATCATCACCCGAGAATTTAAATAATTTAGAAATGGCCTCTTTCGGAAGATCATGGAGATTATTAGTAAAATGACATGGTTTACATGAATAATCCATGATTAACAACAGGGGATGAAATGGATGATAGAAAGAGATTTCTGCTCAAGAAAATTAAGAGATGAGAGAAGTGGAGTCGCCACTTGAACAACGAATCTGATTCTAGGATCCAAAAAGTAAACACAAGCAGATATGAGAAAAGCTTCTTGTCTGGAAAAAATGAGAAAAATGGAGTCGCCACCCAAACAAGAAACAAAACTGAAGAGATGCTGCTGATATGTGATGAAAAGATGCCAAAATATTTGAATCTGTCAGCTCAAATGAGAGATGAGAAGATGAGAAGCTGAATGTCGATGAAACCCCAAGAACAGAAAAACTCTGTCCCCGGCAACGGCGCCAAAAATGTTGTCGCGCAGATTGGCACGACGACGCTCAGACCGGGGGCTGTCACTCTGATCCCCGATCCCTCCGTTTAAACCTGTCTCCCACGGCTAAGGGGGGTAGTCCTTGTGATATGATGAGACCAACTGTCGACCAGTTGGTTGGGAGACACGAGATACGATATAAAAAACACTCGATGGATTTGATAAATTGCAGACCAGTGCCTTGTGGAGTTAATGTTTAAATGATTACTTTCTAAATGATATAGAAACATGGACCATGAACAGCAATCATTTATCATCAAATAATGAGAACAATGCTTTGAATATCGAGTAAAACACAAAGTTTTGAAAAAGATGAATGCTTTAAAACACCACGAATCATGAACCATTGACCAGATATCAATTTCGTATCTCAAACTTGAAAATTTAGCATCTCAGCATAAAACATATAATGAGAAAGCTCCTGAGACTGGCAAAAATAATTTCCCACAAAATATTTATGATTTTCAGGCAAAAAATTTAAACAAAAAATCCTAAATTAATCTAAAACTAAACTAAGCCTAAAAAAATTTATAAATCCTTTTTATATATTTTTTTTTATTTTTTATGAAAATTCTAATCCTAAACTAAACTAAAAGAAATAAATTAAAACTATTTACAAACTACAAATTAAAATGAGAATCTAAAACATTTTTTTTTTATTTTTTTTTTTTTTAGAATTAAAAAATATGAAAATAAAACTAAAGAACTAAATCTAAAACCAAACATATAAAACCATAACCTAAAAATAAAAAAATAAAAAAAAGGCTAAACCTAAGGCATATATACATTTAAATGAAACTAAAACTAAGAAATAAAACGTAACTAAAATAAAATCGATTTTTATTACCTACGCTATGCACATATAACTCAAAATTGAAACCTGATAAGGACGCAAGCAGACAGACGTGCTCTCTCTCAGCGAAAAAAGGGAACTCAGCTTACGGCTATTTACCTGGCGTGATTTACCTGGAGCTGTTGGCAGCCTGAAAATCGATTTACATTCGATGCTAAATCCGCAGTTTTGTGTAGTGAAGGGTAACGAAACGTCAAGGATTTACCTGAAATTCGCTGAATCAAAAAAAATGTTTCACGTGAAGCTTCACTTGCTAAATCCGCAGGCCAGACGGCAATGATTTGAAGAAAGACGCGAGTGCAGCTTTGAGGCCAGTGCTGCTATTCAAGTTGAAATGCCTCAGTGGCAGCCACACGCAGGCTTCTGGGGATGCGATGAAAGCATACAGGTCCACGCTGCAAAAAATATACTCATAAAAACGCATCAACATAAATTTATTCAACGTGGCTTCAGCTTGGTGGCGGATGAGAACTTCTCATAGAAACCATGTATGAGTTAACGATTTCCAACCATTGTGCACAGGTTTTGCAGCATAAGAAATAAAAAAGAATGTCAACAACGTCTAGTGGGTAAGAGGAAAAGCTACACCAAGTCGTTGTCAAGAATGAGGAGAGCCGTCAACAGCTCAAGGACTGATGCTGAGGATGAGCAGCAAATCATCAATATTGCAGAGCTAAAGAGTCCCAGTAACAGTGGGTGTATAGGCGGTTGAAAAAAGGCTGGGGAAGATGACAACAGTGGAGCGTAATAATGATTGAAATCTGGAGTCAGCCAGCGCACGTGAACTTGCCAAAAATGATTTCGAAATTTTTCATGTGATAAAATAAAACCTAAAAAACCCTAATTAAACCTGATAAAAGCAAAACTGAAAATGAAACCCTAGAACAGCTAATAAATGTACAGATTTGGCCTCTGAAATGCCAGATTTAGCAATAACAGCAGTAATTGTTTTCAATATATCAGAAATTTTGAACTTCACTATGAACAGAAAGAAAATCTCTCAATGTAAAACAGAAAAGAAACTCTTAATGATTAACCCAGGGCACAATTAGCTGGGCTCTGCACAGAAGAGCCTGTGGGAGTCGGCTGGTTCAGCCTAGAACTTCCCCAAACGCCCACCTGTACCTTTTACCTAAAGATCTTCTGCACACCTCAAGCAAACATCAGTAAAGAGGGCAAGAACTGCTGCTAGATTTCAAGGAATAATGGAGATACCTGCCATTATTCCAGAAACCCTACAACATTCAAACCCTAGCACGTGAGCAAGATACCTGTACTCACAATACTCTGAAAACCAGCTATTATTAACTGCTGAAAACTGAAATATGCAGAAAAAAAAAAAAACAATCATCTCACAGCAATTCCGAAGAGTAACACCAGCCAGTTTTGAACCCCAAAGTCTTTTTATTAATCAGAAAATCAGATTACAAGAGAGCTTTTTCAGTACAGACTCACAGATCAAATGATTTGAAATGACCCCCTAAGACCCTATATAAAGGAAATGATCCTAACGGCTAGTTCGAGTGATCCATGTAGAAATGATCTCGACCGTTGATGAGGATCAAGACATCTCTTGATCTCATCCGTCGATTTATTAACTTAAAATATTATTATTTTATTAGTTAGGGTTTTTGCTTCATTTTTTAATTTTTTATTATTTTTTATTATTTTATTATTTTTATTCATTTTTTAATTTTTTAATTCATTTTAAAATGGATCACTGAACTAAGCCTTTCGGAAACATCACCTAGGACCTAGGACTTAGGACTCATGAGGGGATTTAAAACATTTCTCGACCCTCAGGACACATTACATCATGACTTTTACAAAATTACATCTTAAGGGACAAAGCCACTTAATACAGACCCTCAAAAATCACCCAGCTCTGCGACACCACGATAATCTAGCAGATCAACGCACTAGGATTCTCCTAAAGTTCTAATGACAAAATCAATCCCGGCTTTGGGGTCAGGTTTGAAGGAAAACTCTGCCGACCCGTGGATCGGTGAGACGAAAAACCTTCCGGGACGTAGATTATCATCAGAAATTTAGGTCCACCTAGGCAAAATACATACATGACTCATGTCTGCTAAGATTATTTACAATTAGTACATGCAGACTGGGTTTACAATCAAAAAGATCAAGCTGCTGATGATGGCAGGATGGCACGGACATGCTGATCAGGTGCTGCTTCTTTCTGTCGAGAAAAACGGGGTGCACTGCATGGGTAGTTGACCAGTAGAGGTCAACAAGCTGTTTTGTATACATGATGAATACCACTTTGATTCTTTGTGACAACCAGGGGGGATTCGATTACTGAGGAATCCCGTGTTCAATGATTGCTCTAGCAGATAGACATCAGATACTACCTCATCTAGGATATGGTAAGTCAATGAGCGAGGAGGCTCCATCGCATTGAGACTGATGTACAGGTCACAGACACTTTGTCAAAGCCCCGGGGAAAGTTCAAATCTGCGATTTTCCCGAATGACTTGGAGTCGTTGAGAGACCTTCGTACAAGGGTCCTGCATGTTGCATGCATTGAGCTCTGGGAGCTCTAGGGGGCTTGGGGTACTTACTGGAGCGACACATGACCACAGGGCGACTCACCCTCCCCTGGTGGTGTGCTATGTACAAGGTGACAGGTTCAACCTTTCCCTGTGATACCTCGTGGCGACTATGGAACAAGATGATTAATTCTCCTGTGGGCCGGGATGATTAGTTCTCCCGTGGCGACTGTGAGCCAAGATGATTAGTTCTCCTGTGGGCCAGGATGATTAGTTCCCCTGTGACGACCAATGGACAAGATGATTCGTTCTCCTATGGACAGGATGATTAGTTCTCCTACCGAGGCATCCTACCCATGCAGCCTAGGACTCATGGGAAGTACCTCTCATCTGATCAATGAGTAGGGAAATGGGGTTACGAACCATAGTAGAAATATCAATGGACGCATCGTTGTATCTACCATACTCCCTATGCTAGGATGACCTCCATTGATCTGGGATCAATAAAACTGACTTCGGGTCAATAAGAGCGATATGACACATTCTCTTCAGATGAAACTGACTTCGAGTCAGTAGAGAATGGTATGAGACATTCTCGATCGATTCTTCTTCTTCATGGTTCAACAGAGCTCAGCAGTGCAAGGCACTGATGGCAAAGATAGTACAATCAGACATCTGGATCAGCAGATGGAGTTCTCCCTAGTTGTGAGGGAGTGTTAAAATTGGCAACTAGGGCCAAACTCCAAGTGGGTCATCTTATTTATGGCAACTGATATTTTTCTTGGATCCCTCACATCGAGAGGTGTAGGATTGATCTAAATATCATCCAATTTTGATAAGTATTCATGGAGATATGAATTTATTTGTGTTATGGGACAACTCGTCAAGGTCGGCCAGCAACTAAACTGCCCCCACTTGTGCTCCACGTTTTGGTATAAATACAAGTGCCTTGCAAGTCATTTGAACACGCAACTCTCTTGAGATTTCTTCTTCTCCACTTGTTTTGGGTTTTAGTGGAAAGAAGAATCTCTAAGGGAAAAACGCAGGTCTAGAAGGAGACCCTATACGCAGCAAAAGAAGGATGCCATAGTCGCAGGTCTTGTGAAGGTTTGGCCGCAGTTCAAAGGGAGCTCTGTCCACTGTTTAAGGGAGCTTCAATAGCCCTAATCTTGGAGCCCTAGCCACAGTCTATTCATAGACTAACACAGTGCTATCATGCCCTAAATACAGGTTATATCAAGCCCTAGCTAAAGGCAGTCATGCCCTAATCCATACGTTGTTTTGGAAGGGTTTGAGACAGCCCTTAGATGCAGCAAAAAGGGATGCCCTGGCCATAGTAAAAAGACTCCTATACGCTGCCCATAACCGCTCCTATACGTTGCCCATACCTGCTCCTATACGCTACCCTAATCTATATGCAACAAGGCAGCCCTAACCATAGCAAGATAAGATAATTTTATTAATGTCCAACAAATGACCATAATAGGTCAAAGGGACTGTTGGTTACAATGATTACATCATGCCAAGCCGGTGGACCAAACGGTCCCCTTTAACATTTCTTTTTAAGGAGCAGAAAATACATCTATAATCTAAGTAAATGGAAATGTAGAAGCTAGAAGCTCTCGGCTTCGAAACAAAGCACTGCGATGAAGCAGAGACAGCATGAAGAATGAATGTGTTTGGGTGCTGGCAAGTGCTATTAGTTAGGCATTTGGATGCCACAGCGGTGTTAGGGAGATAGGTAAAAGTGTTGGGCCTAAAACTACCTCAAAGGGGCAGCATGGAGGGCAGCATCTCTGTGGAAGACAACGTCAGTCATTAAGTGCAATTCTTGGCTCGTTTTGATGGGCTGTTAGGGACTTTGGTTAGTACCCTAACCAGTCCCAGAAGTGTAGCAGTGCATAGTATGTACAACGACATAATGATGTGATCAGTGGCAGCATGATGAAGGCAACATTTATGTTCTATCTGCAGTAGACAAGCCAAGGCAAGAGGACATAAGATGTGGCGCTAGCCAGGGACAAACCCCAATGTGGGGAAACCCTTGATCAATTCTTCTTATATGCTCTTCAATAGTTCAGCAGAGAGAGAGAGAGAAAGAGTACATTTACAACAGAAGTCAACACTTTGACTTTCTAGATAAGAGAATAGATCATCTCTAACAAGATGATACATGAGATCAGTTGAAGACATGTTGCTTCAACTGATTCTCCAAGGTGACTCCTTCACCTATCATTGTGCTGCATCTCGTCATCATGTTGCACCTCATCGTGCAGCACCATGCTGCACATGCTTGTTGTCCCATTGTGCCACTGCTGCACTATGTCATGGTTGTCCCATTGTGCCACTGCTGCACAATGTCATGGTTGTCCTGTGTATCCACCATGAACCATTGCAACACTATGTACTTGTTGTCCTATGTATCCACCATGAAACATTGCAGCACTAAGTACTAGTTGTCCCATGTTGTACCATTGTACCATTGCTGTCCTGTTGTGCACTATATGCCATTGACCATTGTTGTCCCATTGTTGTACCATATTTCACCAAGTTTCCTTTGTTGTCCCATTGCTTATCATTGCAGCACCATGTAGCATTGTTATCCCACTGCTGCACCGTACTTCTTGTTGTCCATACTGCTACATGTCCATCATTACCATGTTGTTCCATTGCTGCACCATACTGCACAACGTTGCCTTCATCATGCTGCCTCCAATCACATCATTATGCCATTGTACTTACTGTGCAATACTACAATTCTAAGACTGGTTAGGGTACTAACCACAGTCCCTAACAGCCCATCAAAACTAGCCCAGAATTGCACTTAACGACTGATGTTGTCTTCCACAAAGATGTTGCCCTCCATGCTGCCCCTTTGAGGTAGTTTCAGGCCCAACACTTTTACCTATCTCCCTAACACAGCTGTGGCATCCAAATGCCTAACTAATAGCACTTGCCAGCACCCAAACACATTCATTCTTCACGCTGTCACTAGGGCTCTTCTCTTGTTGTGGTTAGGGCTGCCTTGCTGCATATAGATTAGGGCAATGTATAGGAGCAGGTATGGGCAGCGTATAGGAGTGGTTATGGGCAACGTATAGGAGTCTTTTTACTGCGGCCAGGGCATTCCTTTTTGTTGCATCTAAGGGTTGTCTCAAACCCTTCCAAAACAACGTATGGATTAGGGCATGACTGTGTTTAGCTAGGGCTTGATATGACCTGCGTTTAGGGCATGATAGGATTGCGTTAGTCTATGAATAGACTGCGGCTAGGGCTCCAAGATTAGGGCTATTGAAGCTCCCTTAAACAGTGCACAGAGCTCCCTTTAAACTGTGGCCAAACCTTCACAAGACTTACGGCTAGGGCATCCTTCTTTTGCTGAGGGTCTCCTTCTAGACCTGCGTTTTTCCCGTAGAGATTCTTCTTTCCACTAAAACCCAAAACAAGTGGAGAAGAAGAAACCTCAAGAGAGTTGTGTGTTCAAATGACTTGCAAGGCACTTGTATTTATACCAAAACGTGGAGCACAAGTGGGCGCAGTTTAGTTGCTGGCCGACCTGGACAAATTGTCCCATAACACAAATAAATTCATATCTCCATGAATACTTATCAGAATCGGATGATCTTTAGATCAATCCTACACCTCTCGATGAGAGGGATCCAAGAAAAATATCAGCTACCATAAATAAAATGACCCACATGGAGTTTGGCCCTAGTTTCCAATTTTAACACATGTCAACTACCCCATAGTTGTACACTTTTTCGCGCAAGGATTTCCATCATGTTTGAGCACTCAGATAATCCACATATTCATAATTATCAGCGATATGTACACTGGATTTTTGTAAACCCATTCTGCATTTTGTAATGTAAATGATCCTAGTAAGACAAATGTATGTAACAACCTAGGTAAATTTATTTTTCTAATGATGATTTCTATCCTAGGAGGTTTTTTGTCTCACTGATTCATGTGTGTTTCTAAACACGGATGATTGACAGAGTTTTTCCCTCCAGCCTCACCCCAAAGCTAGGGTGGATTTTGTCGTTGGCATTTTAAATAAATCCTAGTGTTATTTATCGAGTCTCTGCAAAATTGATTTGGGAATAGTTCTAACTATTTGGTTAGATTATTTTATTACAAGTCACTTAGTCTACTAGATCATATTTTGAGTCGCAGAAATGGATAACTTATAAAGGATCTATAAGAACGAGTGTTCCCCCTTCATGGGTTAGGAATGTCATATTTCATGTAAATAATATTTTAACTATAATGCTAAAGTATTAAAGGGTTGAAAAAATTAATAATCCCCTCATGAGTCAATTAATTAAATTTTCTAGCTAAAATAGATTAAAATGCCTAGGACAAAAATTTAATTAATTTAGGTCCTAGGAAAAATTAAATCCTCCAACATTTAAAATTCGTGGGTTTTAAAGTTTTTAATTTTTGGAGGTCCCCGGCCAAGGGAATATTGAAAATTTCAAGATATTTTGGACCCTTGGGCCTTAGTAGTTAAGTCAAAGTCAATTTTTTGAGGCAATTAACTCAAAATAATCATTTTTGAATTAATTAAAAAGAAATTAAAAGTGAAATTCGAATTTCCTCAAAAAGTAACTTTATTTCAATGGCAATGATTAAAAGACCATTTGATCTTCATCAACGGTTGAGATTGCTTTGACGGGGATCAAACCATCTAGTTGTCAAAGAATTTATCTATAAATTAGAGGTCTCCCTCCATTATTTGAATCCGATTTTTGAATCATGTACTTGCTCTGAGAAAGCTCTTGTAAATTTTTTCTAGTTAATAATCGCAAAGACTTTGGGGTTTTAGACCACGGTGTTCCTATTTCAAATTTATGTGGTACTATTGTTCTTAATACTCTGTTGTTTTTATTTGTATTTGCTGGATAATAGCCTTTGAGGATTGATCTGTGCACAGATATCTTGCACAAATTTCTGAGTTTTTTAAATATCATTTTGATTTGATAGAACTAGCAAGTATATCTATTTCTTGATGATTTTATGATTATTTTGAATCTCTATTAACCTAACAATCAGATTTAAGTTTGCAGAAGTTATTATTCAGGATTTGGGTGTTTGGGGAAGTCCTCAGCTGGACCAACTGACTCTCAGATTACAGAATCTAAAGAGCCCGTTGTTTTTAAATTTCTGAAGTCATCTTACAAAATATTTTATTTGCAGGATTATTCTTGGCCTTGTGCCTTGTTGTCGCATAGATTGTCACAACAACACTCAGACCGGGGGCTGTCACCCTGATCCCCGATCTCTCCGTTTAAGCATGTCTCCCGCGGCTAAGGGGGGTAGACCCTATGGGACAATGGATGACCAACTGTGGACCAGTTGGGTTGGGAGACACGAGGGGAAACAAGCACTTAATTGATTTTATTAAGTTAATAGACCAGTGCCTTAAGGAGCTAATGATTAAATGATTATTTATTGAATATTGCAGAAATATAAACCATGTAGAACAATCATTTATCATCAAATAACCCAAGGGATGTAAGATTTTCAACAAATGCACAACGCCTTTAAATGATCCAGCAATTAAACTTCAAGAAAAATTAAATGCTTTAAATGATCATAAAATTTAAATGCTGACCAGCTACCACTTTCATATAGCCAACTTGTAAATAAACATTTTAAGTGCGTTTAGCTATAGAAAAATGGACCACAAAAAATGAATTTTCAATTTTTTTTTTATTAAGCTTTTTCAAAATATTTTTTAATTTTTTTAATTTTTTAATTTTTTAATTTTTTTGTTTTGTTTGCAAGTGCTGGAGCAGCGTGGAAGGAATCCGCAGGAAGTAATGCTGAAGAGAAATGCAGAAATGGAGTTGTGAAGAGACAGGGTTTTGATTTGCAGTAGAGTGAGAGGAGCTTTAAATATTTTCTAGAAATCCTGACAAAAAATTTTAAATCGCTCTCCTTCAGATTTCTTGAAACCCTCATAAAAAAAAAATTAGATCTGAAAATGAATGATTTTAAAACCCTTGGAATGCAAGATTGTTGGTTGATATTTTTGGAAAGCAATTTTAAATGAAACCCCAGCAAACATATAGCATAAAAAAATTTTGAAACCTTTTGTCAAAATGAAATCCCAGGCAGTAAACAGATAACCTAGAAAAACCCTCAAATTTCTTCAAAGAAAACCTGCAAATTCTCCATTAAATTTTAAATTGCTCTGCATTCAGATTTTTTTTTTTTTAGATCCTGTTGCTACAGATTTGCCTGCTGAAAACCCCACAAAAATTTTCCAGACCTGTAACCTGCAATGGCAAAACAAAATACCCAAAAACAATATGTGCAAGGAAAAAATAAAACCCTTCAAACCAGCTACGAATTTACAATATTTACAGATCTAAGGCTCTTTAGCAGCCAGATTTGTCAATAATCTACAGTTATATTTTCAGAATTTCAATTTTAATGTGAGGTGCTTCAGAAGACCCTGCATGCATTCATAAAAAAATTCAGATGATAAGCCCGGGATTGAAACTGGCTGGGCTCTTTCAGAAAACACAATCCGGGAGTTGGCTGGTTCAGCCGAGAACTTCCCCTAACGCCCGGTAAACTCAAAACTAAGATTTCCTGCACAGCTTAAAATCAACCATTAACATAGAGGGAGAAAACAATAGTGAAACCCAGATCAAATGGAGATACCTGCCATTATATTTCAGAATCTAAACTATCATTCAAACCCTAGAGATCAGACAAGATACCTGTGCCTAGATCAATCTTCATCAAGCTAAAATCAATAGCTGAAAATAAAATTATGCAGAAAAATAAATCATCTTACAGCATTTTCAAAAGAGTAACACCAGCAAGATTTTTAACCCCAAATTCTTTCTTTATTGCACAAAAAATGACTACAAGAGAGCTTTCTTTAGCACCAGACTTTCAGATCTAAACCGATCTCAAATGACCCCTAACACCCTATTTAAAGGAAAATTTCCCAATGGCTAGTTCGAGTGATCCATGTCAAAATGATCTCGACCGTCGATGAGGATCAAGATATCTTTTAATCTCATCCGTCGAAATTTTAATAAATTAAAAATTAAAATTTTGCATTTGTTTTCTCAAAATTTCGACTTATTTTATTATTTTATTTTACTTCATTATTTTATTATTTTTATAATTTTTATTTATTTATTTATTTTTTAATTTTATTTTATTATATTTTATTATTATTATTATTATTTTTAATTAAAAATTTTGTTATTATTATTTTTTGTTGACACCTAATCCGAAACGGATGGGTGAACTGGACAGTCATCTAGAAGATGAACTGATCCATCATTTGTATGTATATAAATAATATGTTAGCTAATGAATAAATCATCAGTTCTTTCCTCCGCTCATTCTGGAGTTACCCTGGCCTGACATTTTTATTTATTTATTTTTTATTTTTTATATTTTTTAAATTATTTATATCTTATATTTTTTATTTTGTTTTTTATCTTTTCAATTTTTTTAATTTTTAATTTTTAATTTATTTTTAAATGGATCCTCGAACTTAGCCTTTGGAAAAATCACCTAGGACTTAGGACTCATGAAGGGATTAAAACATTTTCTAACCCTCAAGACACTTTACATCATGACTTTTACAATTTTACATCTTAAGGAGGAAAACCCATTTGACATAGACCCTCATAAACCACCCAGCTCTGCGACACATCTATAATCTAGCAAATTAACACACTAGAATTCTCCTAAGATTCTAATGACAAAATTCATTCCGGCTTTGGGGTTATGCTAAAGGAAAACTCTACCGATCATGGATCGGTGAGACAAAAAACCTTCCGGAATGTAGATTATCACTAGGAAATTAGGTCCACCTAGGCAATTTACATACATGACTCATATCTGCTAAGATTATTTACAATTCACACATGCAGACTGGGTTTACAACATAATATGATCGAGTCAACGATAACTGTCGAATGGCACGGACATGTCGATCAAGCGCTATCCCTTTTTGCGAAGAAGAGGGGGTGTACTGCTATGGGTAGTTGACACGTAGTGGTCAACATCTGGCTCTACTTGGGGACACGTTGCTGCACTGTAGGAATGTGAGAATCCAGAATCTGCATCCACGCAACACACAACAAAAATAAGTAGCGTCCATTCAAAAATCATCATATAACATTAAGCACATGAAAGATATAAGCTCTTCATTTATTAACCAGTCTAACAACATAAAAAAGTAAATCTAATCCTAAAACAGAAATGGAAATGCTGAAAAAACAAGGAGTAAGGTTAGAAATACAGGGGATGCCCCATGGCATCAAATGTGTTCAATATAGTGTATACTGAGCATTTGCCTGCTTTCAGGCAAATCTGTCGGCTGCTTGTCGGATGTGCCATGTCCAATTCTACATATGGTAGGACTTTTTCCTATCCGAAAATCAAGCTGCTCGCGGCCGTCTGATGCATCAAATCTTCTTCTCATTTTCTTTCTCTTGCGCTTTTTCTTTGTGGCAGGTTGTATTACTAATGACATGGAACTTTCTGTTTCAAAGCAACCAGATGAAGTATGTAAGATATGCGTGACATGTCTTTCTTCATCTTGCATCTGATCTTTATCGTTTTTAATTTTATCTGGATCACCTTCAATTAACCACCTTTCAATTGAACCAATGACCTCCTCATAATAAGATGGAGCTTGTTGCAGCAAATGAGAAGGCTCCTGATCTATTGATGTTTTCTGGTTTCTTTCATCCTTAATCCGCTGTTGAAATTTATGTACCTGTATTGTAATGGCATTTATCTGGCTAGAGTGTTCAACTTTCATAGCACTGATTTCCCTGGCATGATCTTCTTCCATGGTCAGTAACCTTTTCTAAAGACATATCTGATTAGCTTCCATATCTTTTATTAGTTTATCGTCTTTTTCCTTTATGGTCATCAAGCAATGCTGCATAGAGTTTATCTCTTCCTTATTATTTGCTTGTATGGTAGCCAACTGATTATTATGATCGAATGTCATGATAGTCATTTCTTCATCCATAGTTAATAACTTGTTTTGCATAGAATTAATTTCCCTATCATGATTAGCTTTCATGGTCGCCATATTTTCCTTTAAGCCTGATAACTTGCTTTGCATAAAACAAATTTTGTGTCATGATTAATCTTCATGGCCTCAATTTCCTTAGTATGTTGATTTTGCATGATCTCCATCTCCCTATTACGTTTTTCCATGTGGGTGCATAAAGTTCTCACATCATTGACGTAATTAGTTTGATTGATCTCCATATTTTTTACCAGCAACATTAGTTCTTGTATAATTTGCCTTTGATCTTCCTTTTCATTGTCATTTGTCCCTGCTTTTCCACTATCATGGATTTCATCTGCAATGGTACAAGTGGATGGCACATTCTGATCTTGAAATCTTTTGTCAACAGCTGGACCTTTTATAAGATTACTTTCTTTCTTTTGCACAATTTTAGGGGCACAAGGCGAGCTGTTTAGATCACCATATCTATCTTTAAAAGCATCAACAATGTCTTGTAAAGAAGTGAAGGAATCTTCAGGACAACTATTAAACCAATTCAAGGCATCATCTTCTAAAGAAAGGACAAATAGACGCATTTTGACATCTTCATGATTATACTGAGGAGACCTACAATACATGATCATTATACGAGTAAACCAGCCTAGATGCTTTTTAACAGCGACTGAATCACCACCCGAAAACACAGGTAATTTAGAAATGGCCACCTCCGGAATATCATGGCAAACATTAAAATGACATGGTTTAAACGAATAATCCATGATGAATAATAAGGGATCAAATGGATGACAGAAAGAGATCTCTGCTCAAGAAAATTAATAAATGAAACCAGTGGAGTCGCCACTTGAACAATGAGTCAAATTCTAGGATCCAAAAAGTAACCAGCAAGCTGATATGAGAGAGGCTTCTTGTCTGGGAAAATAAATGAAAAGAAATGGAGTCACCACCCAAACAAGAAACGAACTAAAAAGAAGTTGTTGATATGACGAAAGATAAGGTGATGAAAGAGATCCAAATGATGCCAAAAAATGTCGAATCTGCCAGCTCAAATGAAAGATGAAAGAATGATGAGAAATGAGAAGATGAATGTCGTTGAAACGCCAGGAATAGAAAAACTCTTTCCCTGGCAACGACGACAAAAAATGTTGGCGTTGCCGGCTCAAACGAATGATAGAAAGATGCTCGATGAATGATAAAAAGTCGTTGAAAAAACCGAGAATAAAGTATCCCCGGCAACGGCGCCAAAAAATGTTGTCGCATAAATTGTCACGACAACACTCAGACCGGGGGCTGTCACCCTGATCCCCGATCTCTCCGTTTAAGCCTGTCTCCCGCGGCTAAGGGGGGTAGACCCTATGGGACAATGGATGACCAACTGTGGACCAGTTGGGTTGGGAGACACGAGGGGAAACAAGCACTTAATTGATTTTATTAAGTTAATAGACCAGTGCCTTAAGGAGCTAATGATTAAATGATTATTTATTGAATATTGCAGAAATATAAACCATGTAAAACAATCATTTATCATCAAATAACCCAAGGGATGTAAGATTTTCAACAAATGCACAATGCCTTTAAATGATCCAGCAATTAAACTTCAAGAAAAATTAAATGCTTTAAATGATCATAAAATTTAAATGCTGACCAGCTACCACTTTCATATAGCCAACTTGTAAATAAACATTTTAAGTGCGTTTAGCTATAGAAAAATGGACCACAAAAAATGAATTTTCAATTTTATTTTTTTAAGCTTTTTCAAAATATTTTTTAATTTTTTTTATTTTTTTATTTTTTTATTTTTTTGTTTTGTTTGCAAGTGCTGGAGCAGCGTGGAAGGAATCCGCAGGAAGTAATGCTGAAGAGAAATGCAGAAATGGAGCTGTGAAGAGACAGGGATTTGATTTGCAGTAGAGTGAGAGGAGCTTTAAATATTTTCCAGAAATCTTGACAAAAATTTTTAACTCGCTCTCCTTCAGATTTCTTGAAACCCTCATAAAAAAAAAAAAAATTAGATCTGAAAATGAATGATTTTAAAACCCTTGGAATGCAAGATTGCTGGTTGATATTTTTGGAAAGCAATTTTAAATGAAACCCCAGCAAACAGATAGCATAAAAAAAATTTGAAACCTTTTGTCAAAATGAAATCCCAGGCAGCAAACAGATAACCTGGAAAAACCCTCGAATTTCTTCAAAGAAAACCTGCAAATTCTCCAGTAAATTTTAAATTGCCCTGCATTCAGATTTTTTTTTTTTTTAGATCCTGTTGCTGCAGATTTGCCTGCTGAAAACCCCACAAAAATTTTCCAGACCTGTAACCTGCAATGGCAAAACAAAATACCCAAAAACAATATGTGCAAGGAAAAAAAAAAAAAACCCTTCAAACCAGCTACGAATTTACAGTGTTTACAGATCTAAGGCTCTTTAGCAGCCAGATTTGTCAATAATCTACAGTTATATTTTCAGAATTTCAATTTTAATGTGAGGTACTTCAGAAGACCCTGCATGCATTCATAAAAAATTTCAGATGATAAGCCCGGGATTGAAACTGGCTGGGCTCTTTCAGAAAACACAATCCGGGAGTTGGCTGGTTCAGCCGAGAACTTCCCCTAACGCCCGGTAAACTCAAAACTAAGATTTCCTGCACAACTTAAAATCAACCATTAACATAGAGGGAGAAAACAATAGTGAAACCCAGATCAAATGGAGATACCTGCCATTATATTTCAGAATCTAAACTATCATTCAAACCCTAGAGATCAGACAAGATACCTGTGCCTAGATCAATCTTCATCAAGCTAAAATCAATAGCTGAAAATAAAATTATGCAGAAAAATAAATCATCTTACAGCATTTTCAGAAGAGTAACACCAGCAAGATTTTTAACCCCAAAGTCTTTCTTTATTGCACAAAAAATGACTACAAGAGAGCTTTCTTTAGCACCAGACTTTCAGATCTAAACCGATCTCAAATGACCCCTAGCACCCTATTTAAAGGAAAATTTCCCAACGGCTAGTTCGAGTGATCCATGTCAAAATGATCTCGACCGTCGATGAGGATCAAGATATCTTTTAATCTCATCCGTCGAAATTTTAATAAATTAAAAATTAAAATTTTGCATTTGTTTTCTCAAAATTTCGACTTATTTTATTATTTTATTTTACTTCATTATTTTATTATTTTTTTAATTTTTATTTATTTATTTATTTTTTAATTTTATTTTATTATATTTTATTATTATTATTTTTATTTTTAATTAAAAATTTTATTATTATTATTTTTATTTATTTATTTTTAATTTTTTATATTTTTTAAATTATTTATATCTTATATTTTTTATTTTGTTTTTTATCTTTTCAATTTTTTTAATTTTTAATTTTTAATTTATTTTTAAATGGATCCTCGAACTTAGCTTTTGGAAAAATGACCTAGGACCTAGGACTTGGGACTCATGAGGGGATTAAAACATTTTCTAACCCTCACGACATTTTACATCATGACTTTTACAATTTTACATCTTAAGGAAGAAAACCCATTTGACATAGACCCTCATAAACCACCCAGCTCTGCGACACATCTATAATCTAGCAGATTAACACACTAGGATTCTCCTAAGATTCTAATGACAAAATTCATTCCGGCTTTGGGGTTATGCTAAAGGAAAACTTTGCCGATCATGGATCGGTGAGACAAAAAACCTTCCGGAACGTAGATTATCACTAGAAAATTAGGTCCACCTAGGCAATTTACATACATGACTCATATCTGCTAAGATTATTTACAATTCACACATGCAGACTGGGTTTACAACATAATATGATCGAGTCAACGATAACTGTCGAATGGCACGAACATGTCGATCAAGCGCTATCCCTTTTTGCGAAGAAGTGGGGGTGTACTGCTATGGGTAGTTGACACGTAGTGGTCAACATGCCTCTTTAAAATTTCCAATTTATTTATAAATTTGTGCAAAATTGTTTAGATCTGGCTAATATAGGGCTTTGATCTGCAGATCTGCTAGATCTGTAGAATATTATTGTAGAACTGTAAATTTCAAATTTTTTAATTCATTGGGGCTTTGGGTATTTCATATTTTTGTATATACAGGTTTTGTGGTTTCTATCTTTTGCTTGCGCAGGAACAAATCTGAAGATTGCAAGAGATTTTTGTGGATTTTGGAGACAGATCTAGGCCCTGGAGGGCAAGATCTGATCTCCATTTTATTTGCAGGTTGAAGAGAAATTTCAGAAAGATCGTGGACAAATTTTATTTAGGGCCTGGAGGCCCTGTGTTGGTCAACTCCAGCCCTCTGCTTCCTCTTCTTTCCTTCTCGGCCTCCCTCCTTCCTCTCAGCCTCCCTTTCATCCCCGCTGCTTCATCTCCCCTTCTCAGCCTCCCTTCTCCCCTCTTCCTTGCTCCTCCATTCTTCTTGTACCTTCGTCTTTCTCAGCCTCCATAATCCACGACATCCTCTCATGACCTCCTCCCTTGGCTCCCCTGCTCCACGGCCCTTCTATCCCCCTCACCCTCGGCCTTCACTCTTGGCCCTCCTCACTCACCCTCGACCCTCACCTCCAGCCTTACAGCTTCCCCTCCTTCTCAGCCATCTCCCACACTTCCTCTTGGCCTCCCTTCTTCTCGGCCTCCCTTATCCCTCTCAGCCTCTCTTATCCCTCTCGGCCTCAACGACTTCCAGCTCTCTTCTCTCACCCTCAAGCCTCTCCTCCCTCACCCTCTTTCCAAAAACTTTCACAATTTTTTTCCATAAAATTCCCAAAAAAAATCAACAAAATTTTCTCAAAAAAAAATTATGAGTTTGGCATTTGGATTTGAAGATTTTCAATGACTTGGGCAGCATATCCCCAAATATCTTCAAGCCCCTAAGGGCTAACTGGTGCACATCCTCTAAGCTCTTACCTCATTTCATTGATCTAATTGAAAGAAAGACTAATACTGGCATAGAATTTCAGTTAACTTAAGTTTAGCAGCAAATTTAGTTCGTAGTCTTTTATTACAGTACATTTCAGAAATAGAATTATTTCCAGAAATTGTTGCATGCTAATTGACAAATTTCTAAATATTATTTCACTGTTTATTCAATAATTTATTTCTCAGTTTTAAAGATCAAATGCATCATTAGAATGGAAATAGTTAAACTCGAAAATTTTCTAAATTATTAATTATCAATTTGTAATTTGAAGTTTCCGTTACTACACATAGAAAAAATCTAAATCTTAAATGGTTATAGGAGCTCTAGTTTAAAATGAATTGCTTGCATTGTCATTTGTTTTAAGCACAGATTGAATTGATATTTCAAACTTTGCAGTTAATGGTTGTGATCTGAGTTTAAAACACTTAATTTAATCTTTGAAGTACATTTGTTTTTACATGCTCATTCAAGTAGGACTAATCTAATTTTACTTATGCATCTAATGATCTTTGATTGAGCGCCTCATACAAATGGATTTCTAAATATAAAGTGTTTTATTTCCAACCTTTTACATTGATTTCCTATTGTATATTTCAGTAATTACTTGTGCAGACTTAATATTTTACATCGCTGGTATAAGTATGTGTTCACATTAAGATCATTTTTCTAAGCCTCAAGTTAAAAAGCACTCATGACATATTTCAGAAACAACTCATATTTTTGGCCCTCTTTTCGCCATCACATAATTTCACTTTGCATTTGCATAGTAAGCTAGTATTTGCACATTAACATTTCACTTCCAAGCATAAGCTTGGTCGACAGAAACATTAAGGAATCAAACTTAAAACAGTCATTTAACTAAAATTAACCAAGTCCTTGCATTTCACATAGCTTTAAGTTTTGCATTTGCATATAAGATAGTCGAATCATTCAGCAGCAGTTTCCCATCCATTACTTGAACTTTATTTCCTTCACAAGATAATCGACTCCACAAGGCACTGGTATCATTTTCCTCAAATCAAATTGAATCCTTCAAAATATTGGGCAATCTAAACAAGTATTAGTTGCTTAGTTGTGTCTCACAAACTGGTTGGTACCCAACTAGTTTTCATTGATTCCATTTCTATAGGGTCTACCCCCATTAGTCTGCTAATGGGAGACATATCAAACAAAGAGATTAGGGATCAGTGTGACATCCCCCGATCTGAGCCATTGTCGCGGTGCCTAGACATTCTGTGCGACAACACAGCTGAGGCAGAACAAATTGTTGCTAGCATGGCTAGTTGTGAGGCAATGTAATTGAGAAAGCTCCTTGGAGAGTTGCTTGAGCATGTGGTAGACATGACTATGATATATTGCGATAATACGAGTGGGAACTGACTTTCAGAGAATCCTGTGTTTAATGATCGGTCCAAGCATATTGATATTAGATGTCGCTATATTTGGGATATGGTGCAGAGGGAGCAATGAAGCTCCAACATTGATTCGTTGAGGAATTGAAGCAGTGAGGCTTCAGCTGATAAGCAAGTTCCTAACATTCTCACTAATCCTTTGCCGAAAGGGAAGTTCTTGGTTTCCAAAGAGTAGCTTGCACTGGTGGATGTGACCTTTTCGGAAAGAGATCATGGCTGACCGAGAACACTGAGCTATGCTCTTCCGCCCTGTTTGAGCTCATAGGGAGAGAAATGGAATCGAAGAGCTCCTGGTGTTGAGGTAACTCTGGACATTAGGTGTGTATGATCCCTGTTTTATTTCCAATAAGACAATGCATGGCACATCACTATCAAACCAGAAATATGATTTGTAACAATCCCTACCCTTTGTGGTAGGTTGGGTATCTCCCCTATTGTCAAAAAAGGGTGTGTGTGATCCTTGTCACTTGTGGCAAGTTGGGTATCTCCCCCTACTATCAAGTTTGGGACTTGACAAAGTATACCCCAATATGCATCCTACCCACAAGTTGGGCTTGTTGGGATTGACACCCATTTGGCCAATGGGTAAGGAGACTTGGGTGTGTGTGATCCTTACAACTGGTAAGTTGTGTATTCCCCCCAAGGTAGAGGATGCAGGTGTTCTACCACTTGATTCTTGAGAATCAAGGTGGGAAGATCAACGGACAATAGGATGGTTGTGAACCTTACCTCTCATGGTAGGTAGTATCTCATCTGTTGTCATTGGACAATAGGATGGTTGTGATCCTTACCTCTCATGGTAAGAGGTATCTTGCCTATTGTCATTAGATATAGGGTGGCAGATTTATCTCCCCTATGACGATTCTTCTTCTTTAGATCGAGACATCATTGCTCAGCTAAGATGAAGGTCATGGAACTTGACCTGGAGACCAGTAGGGTTTGAAGGATCTCTAGAGATGAGATGGGATGAGACGAGATGAGATATGATGTCGCAGACTTGTACATCCGAGATAAGACTTTTGATGAAAATGGAAATTCCTCCCTAGCTGAGATTGAGTGTTGAAATTTGGGGTAGCTATAGGACAAATTTCCCCATAGGAACCCAACCACCCCTTTGGGGCAGCTACAAAACAAATTTCCCCATAGGAACCCAACCACCCCAAGGGAAGCCCATCTAACCCCAAAGAGAAAATTCAAATTGGATAAAAGAAATTATTATTAATTGGTTTGGCTCCTCTCTCTATTATTTAAAATGGCACAAATTTAGTTGGGAAAATAATTATTAAGGATTGTGGTAAATATATTTAATATTATTTTGAGCAAATTCAAATTTTTGTTTTCCCTCCAAAGATTACTACCCTCAAGTTTGCCTGCCCTAAGGGACATGTCCCTTCATATGAACGATTACTATAAAAGGGCATTTATCCTCCACCATTTGGACATGTGAAACTCAAACTTTTGTGGCTCTTCTTCTGCAGTCTAGTATGACTATTGTCTGTGGCCTAATATGGCTCTAATCTGCAGCCAAATTGGAGCTACATCTGCAACCTAATTGGAGTAACTTTTGCAGCCTAGTTAGGGCTACTTCTGTGGTCATGTAGTTGTACTAATGGGTTGTCCTAACTCGCTCGAGTACTATACATTTTAGATGGCTAAAACACCTCATGGAGAACTATATTGGAGTGTCGTGAGTGATGGAAAAAAGTACGAGTAAGGTCACATGCCTTAAGGTTTCAACGCAGCAAGTCCAAGGGTTGCAAGTGTTGGAATTTCTAAGTTTAACTCATTAGAAATTCTTCTTGTACTATCTGGTTTATTTCTTCCTACTTGTTCAATTACTTGACAAGTTATTTACCATGTAAATATTGAAAATAAACACAAGTACAGTATCAACATCTACAGATCATCAACTGAAAGAAAACAAGCACACGAGTGACACCATTATTTTTGGACCAATGTCCCCAGAAAAACCCAATGCAGGAAAACTGGTGCAGCTATTCAGAGGGTTTTATTATTATGCAGTTTCATAATACAACCTGGGTGCCAGAAATGGCTCACCCAACAGAGAATGCCCTTGGCAGTAGTACCTCTCAGTGGGAGACAAATATTTCGGCTAAATCACCGGATGAACGATCCCACAACAACAATGCAGCTTCTGCTACTCTGCATCGCTCTGATAGGGACTGCATCACCCTATCCAGCCCTCCAGCTATAGTCTGCCCCACGAAAAATCTCCTAGCGCTGCCTCCAAGCCCTGCATCAGCCTCTCTGGCCCAGCACCACTCTCTCTGGCCCAGCGTCAGCCTCTCTAGGCTCTGCATCAGCCTCTAGAGCCTCTACATCTCACACGCTGGCCCTCTCTGACTATGCACAGCTCCTGGTTGCCTTTGTGTGGCCTCTAGCTGGCTCTGCGTGGCCTCTAGCTAGCTCTGCATTAACCTCTCCTGACTTCTACGTTGATCCTCCTGGTACTAACTCTGCCTCTCTGCTATGTATTCACTGCCTCTCAGCTGCAACTCAAATTACTCACTCAATTTCCTCAGCAAACCCTGCCCCAGAAAATCAAGTTCTTGATGTCTCTCGTGTGTTCTCCAACTGACCCTCAAGCCTCCTCTTATACTTTTCTCGTTGGTCCATCAATGGCCGAGATAAATCTCTAATCAATGGCTAAGATTAGATTTGGCTTGATCCATGACTTTTGGACCATTCTAACCCAGTTTTATATTAATAAACATTAATATTTTATTTTTCCTAAGTTTAGACTTAGGAACTCCATTAAAAATATTAATTATTTTAATATTTCCCAAACTGGTTAGATTCTGCCCAAACCATTTATGGGTCTTGGAGATTTCATGTGCTTTAGCCTCTCCACCAATTTTCATAGCTAGAGCACATCCGATGCTACCCCAAATCAACACTCCCTCTTAGCGAGGAAGGTGCTCGAGTAATACTCCTCACTAAGTATCACCCTGATCATCCAGCATCGGTCCCTGTGCTAATACTAGGCCTCCTTGCCCAACATCCACTGCACTGTTGCATCATGTACTACTACCCATAGCCCTGCCACTACCACTGTTGCATCTGTATGGCAACTCCCTCTACATCCGTGTTGTTGCCCATGGCTCTGCCACTGCTGCATCTGCACTGCATCCCCTTCTCCTCATGCTGCATTGTGCTGCCCATAGCACTGCCACTGCTAACTGCTGCACTGCAACTCAGTTACCGAGGAGTAACTGATCCACCCAACCCTGACATCCCTGTCAGACTAGAGACTCTCCTGATGCTGAAGCTCCCTCTGTCGCTAACAAGTGCTCCTTCTACTGACCTCTGCGCTGCTACAACAGCTCCATGCATCTCGCACTATTGCCTCACGCTGTCCCGGGACTCCTACACTGTAGCACCCTCTGTCACTCCATCCGCATCCGACTCTAACGACATCTGCCAGTCCTGCTACTTCTCTTTGGGGCTCCCGTAGCAAGGTATAATCTAAGAGGTTGGGTACCTCAAGGATCCTTCCCCTCATCGTCTGTAGTCCGTCTGGCTACAGCTCGATGTCTCCCCACTTCCTCTCAAGTGGCGCATGAGCACTCATGGCACAATCATCATCTGTCTCCACTTCTTTTTCGCCTCGGAAACCTCTCCCTTGCTCTTCTTCCTAGGACATTGGTTCACATAGTGACCCCATTCCCCACAATCGAAGCATTTGACCTTGGAGAGGTCCTTCTTCTTTCTCTTCTCCTGCTTTCCCGCAGATGCGAGAGCCACATCTTCTTCTTCCTCCTTATTGATTCTGACCCCTTTTCCGGTACTCCCTACCTTGGTCACCCTTCTGATCTCTTCTTGATGAAGAGCCGCCCACAATCCATCCCAATTTGGAAGGTTCGTCGTGCTCAGTATGTTCTGGACAAATACTTCCCAATCCTCTAAGACTGCGTTCAATGTTGTCCTCACCATCATTTCCTAATCCGGTGTGGCCCCTATGGAAGTTAGCTGATCACGGATCTCCTTCAATCCACCGAGGAAGACATCTATCTGCTCTCCCTTCTGCATCTGGTATGACCGCAACTGATTTTCAAGTAACATCTTCCTCTGCACGGAAGTATGTTGATACAATTTCTTCAGGGCCTCCCACATCTCATTTGTCATCTCCTTCTCGGCAATATGCAGCACCACATGATCCTTGACCCCATCAAGGATGATGCACTTTGCCCTGGCCATTGCCTCCTCATACTTCTCATTTTCAACTGGGTCAACTGGGATCACTATCGTTTTCAAGGCGAAGTGCTTGATGCGATACCTGTCTAGAATGGACAAGATCCTGGCCTTCCAGACTATGAAGTTGGAAGCTCCGTCTAGTCTATCCTGATCTCTCAGCCCATTCACTACCATCTTGTTGCTCTTCTTCTGACTCCTCTAAGTCTCTTTACTTCCCTCCTGGAAGTCCTTGGTTCAACTCCCTCTAAGTCTCGATTTCCTTTTTCCTCCTTGGTCTTGCCCTGTTAGGTATTGTTCTGACCACAGTACCCCACCAGCTTCGCTCTACAAATTATCCGCAGCCCCCTATACCTCAGTAACTTGAAGAACTGAGCCTCTAGGCTCTGCGCAATCCCAGCACTGGCAAAATCTGCACCTCCTGGCCATAGCATCAATCCTTCCTGGCTGAGAAAGATGATCGAGCACTGCGTAGGTCAGGTCTGCTCCTCTCTACCACTGCGTTGATCCTCCTCCTGGCTCGAACTAATGATGCAAGCACTCTGCGTCACCCCTTCCTTGCTGCTTTCTGCTAGGAACAACTTTTGTCACTCGGGACAGTTGTTTTCTGCTACTACTGCTCTGCTCTACTGATGCCTTCAGTTATCCTGTGATCTGCAACCACGCTCTGATACCATGTTGGAATTTCTAAGTTTAACTCATTAGAAATTCTTCCTGTACTATCTGGTTTATTTCTTCCTACTTGTTCAATTACTTAACAAGTTATTTACCATGTAAATACTGAAAATAAACACAAGTACAGTATCAACATCTACAGATCATCAACTGAAAGAAAACAAGCACACAAGTGACACCGTTATTTTTGGACCAATGTCCCTGGAAAAACCCAATGCGGGAAAACTGGTGCAGCTATTCAGAGGGTTTTATTATTATGCAGTTTCAGAATACAACCTGGATGCCAGAAATGGCTTACCCAACAAAGAATGCCCTCAGCAGTAGTACCACTCAGTGGGAGATAGATATTCCGGCTAAACCACTGAATGAACGATCCCACAGCAACAATGCAGCTTCTGCTGCTCTGCATCACTCTGATAGGGACTGCATCACCCTATCTAGCTCTCCAGCTCTAGTCTGTCCCACGAAAAATCTCCCAGCACTACCTCTAGGCCCTATGTCAGCCTCTCTGGCCCAACGTCAGTCTCTCTAGCCCATCGTCAGCCTCTCTGGGCTCTGCGTCAGCCTCTAGAGCCTTTGTGTCTCACATGCTGGCCCTCTCTGGCTCTACGCAGCTCCTGGCTGCCTCTGTGTGGCCTTTAGCTAGCTCTGCGTCAACCTCTCCCAGCTTCTATCCTGATCCTCCTGGTACTAACTTTGCCTCTTTGCTATGTAGTCACTGCCCCTCAGCTGCAACTCAAATCACTCACTCAATTTCCTCAGCAAACCCTACCTTAGAAAATTGAGTTCTTGATCTCTCTCAGTGTGTTCTCCCACTGACCCTCAAGCCTCCTCTTATACTTTTCTCGTTGGTCCATCAACAGTCGAGATTAAATCTCTAATCAACGACTAAGAATAGATTTGGCTTGATCCATGACTTTTGGACCATTCTAACCCAGTTTTATATTAATACCCATTAATATTTTATTCTTCCTAAATTTAGACTTAGGAACTCCATTAAAAATATTAATTATTTTAATATTTCCCAAACCGGTTAGATTCTGCCCAAACCATTTCTGGGTCTTGGAGATCTCATGTGCTTTAGCCTCTCCAACAATTTTCATGGCTAGAGCACATCCAGTGCTACCCCAAATCAACAGCAAGAAGGTTAATGCAAGTCTGTTATGTCTAAAGAAACCCTAGCCACAATTCAGTCAAGAGACTTGTGCTCAGATTCGTTTGATCTCCAAGTTGCCAGGGAGACGTCATGAAAAGGTAAGTAGTTTGTCTTTCTGAAGTTGTAGATTGGCTAAGCGATAGGGTCTGCTCTTGTTGGGAGACTTAGGGCAGAGTATTGTGCCCTAAGTCTTGTGCCTATAACAGTAATAAATAGAAGAAGTCTTTGTGCTTATAACCATGGTCAATGGAAATAGTATTGGAGTCTACGACAAAGATGAACGGTAGTAAATTAGTAATCCTTGAAATGTACAACAGTGATTCTAGACAGTTGTTTTAAAGATATAACTTGGCAAGAGTATGACTTGACAATTTTTATACAACAGTGATATGACACAACAGTCCCTCTATGACAATAATGCATGGCATATTCTTGTGACAAGATGTACGGCAATATGGCAGTGATATGTATGATAGTATTGTATATAACAGGAATATGATATATAGATATAGATGTGATGAATGACAGCGATCATATGACATGTATATAACAGTGACCTTGATGCACATGCATATATGACAGCGACCTTGTTACAGATCTATATGGATATGTGGCAGTGATCTTCATGACAGTGCTCTTATGTGACAGTGATCTTCATGACAGAATTATGGATATGTGACAGTGATATGTGGCAGAGATCTACATGGCCATGACCTCTGATGTTTGGCAGTGATCTTAACATGGCAGTATGACAAAGACACTCTAATGTACAGCTTGACTCTATGATGATGAGATGACAGTGAAATGTGCAATGCTCTATGACAGTGACAATGATATCATGTTCCTATGACAATGTCATTTTGAGACCTGCCTCCTGCTGGATTGTCTTAGTAGGACTAATGTGTTGGATGATGAAAGACTTATATCTCATGATAATTGTACATTGTATCTCAGTTGAACATTTGATGAATATCTAATAGAAGAATATGGTTGGGTTTTCCCCCTTGTGGGGTTTTTCCCTGGCCTCTAACCTAAATCCCGGTGCCTCTATTGTGTATGCTTTTCTTCTATTGTTCCTTACCGTTTCGCTGCATCATTGATGCTTATTGTTCTCTCTACATAATTTCTAACAATGATATGATGTTATGGGGTTAATGCAATGTGAAAATGTTGAAAAATTTTATAAATGCAATTATCTACAGCAAAGAACAATCTAACCCTAAAAATTAACAGCCTTACGACTAATTTCTTGCTAGTGTTCTTACTCTCGAACAATCCCACCAAGGCATCATACATTTCTTTGGTAGTCTTCAACTCAACAACATGTGGAATCAAATGGTCCTTTATGGAATCTATCAAGATACTCTTAGCCTTTGCTTCGTTCTTCTTATGCTTGGATTTCTCCTCATCACTCTCTGGTTCTGAGACATTTTCCTTCACATAATTCTGAATCTCATTTCATCCAAGACAAGTAGTATCCTGGTCTTCTAAGATCTGAAATTTGTAACACCATCCAACCTGTCTTCTAGTCTGAGACTGGGTACCATCTTGACAAGAGATCTGAAATATGTACAAGTTGTTGAACACTGAAATCTAAGGCTGAAATCAATGGTTGTTCTTCAACAAAACTCTGGTAGCATGTTGAAATTCTATAGCATGTACAGTAGAATACAATTTTTTGATCTGATAATTACTTCCTAATGATTTTCAAACAGTATTTCTCATGCCACTGGTCAAACTCACTCAAGCACACACATGTGCGGCCTCCCAGAGAGAGAGAAATGATAAAGGTGATCTCCAACAAACAGATTCCTCCTTACCCGAATTTCTCCTACACTAGAAAATATTGAATGAGCTTGCTATGTTGATGATTTGTCCCTTCACATGCTTGTCTATTTATATAGAGCTTTAATGTTGGGTGGAGACTCATAGAGAGGCACCTCATCACAAGAAACCCCCTCACTTATGGAGCCTACATTATAACTCAATAGTAGACAAGAATTGTTAATTCCACTAATGGGTGAAATGTTGAAGCTTAATGTGTCTTTCAAACTGATAATTATTTTTTATCTTATTGCATTCTTATTATTATTCCACCATTCAGTAATTATAAAAAAAATACATGAACCATATAACACATTAGTGCAGTGAGATCATAAAGAGACAGTCTACAAAAAGAACAGGGATATGTATCCTTGGGAAAACACTTAGAGGGAAAAACCCAGCAACCTTTTTCAATAGAGAACTATTCATTTCAACAGAGACATCAGTCAACAACTAGGCCAAACCTGGTCCCTGGTCCATCCTCCTAGTCAAGTAAACTTGGCCCAAAAGCATACTCTGTTATTACTTCTTCACTGTCTCAGAAGCCAACCCTCAATTAAGCCCTTTGCTGACCTTAGAGAGAAATTTGTCTGCCTTAGGAATGGCCTTCACTTGCCTCAGAGACCAACCTTGGCATCCCTCAGTAATGCCTTCATTTTGCCTCAAAAGTTAGCCCTCACATGCCTCAGAAATTGGCCCTTACAATAGGTTGAACCATAGAGAGGAGATGCTCGAGTTGCTTGTCACAGACCTCCACAAATTTGCCTCGAACCATGCAAGTTACCTCAAACCATACCGCTCGTCGCCTTAGAGAAATACTATAAGTTGTCTTAGACTACCTCAGACATACTACTCATTGCCTCAAAGAATATAACTTCGCTTCCATAGAGAATAAAACTTCGCTGCCACAGAGAATACAACTTCGCTGCCAAAGAGACCATAACTCCGTTGCCATAGAAGACATATACTCGTTGCCTCAAGGTATCCGAAGTCACCTCAGAAGATCCTCAGAAGATACGAGCCTTACTTCTATTGAGAGGGATGAATTATGGCCTTTATATAGTTTTTCCTTAGGCCGAATGGACGTGTCCTTTTGATGGTGCTGACATGATCAATTTAGATGGCCGACCTGATCTCATGGAGCTGACTAGAACATTCAAGAAGGTCGACTTGACTAGGAGGAGGCCAATATTAACTTGGAGCCAAAAATAACAATTTCAAAACTTCAAATTTCTTCTTTGAAAGTCACAATGGGACTTTGACTCAAAAACAATTTTTCTTTTGACTTTTAGCATTTAATATATACTTTGCAAATTCATAATTACTCCAACATACATGTGGAAGAACGACCATAGTTCCAAAAATCAACATGACAAACCCCATTAGATAAACAAATCAAACCCGCCCTATAAAAAATAAATCACTCCATCCCGAAGCAAGCAATGTGAGCATTTTGGGTCAATCTCCGCTAGCGAAATCACCATGGCCCCATAGGAGAAAGACTGCCCCTGGGCCATTCACCCCTATCCAAATCAGCATGGCCCCATGGGTGAATGTATCATTCTCACCTGGTCAAATCAGCATGACCTCGTCGGAGAATATCTGCCCAATGCTGCAAAAATATCAACATCAACCTCATCCTTAAGTTGAGTCATTTCCAGGTGAGCCTTTTAGTCACCTTGAACCTCTAAACCTAGAATATCCCTTGTAGGTGACCTCATACCAGCACTCCCATTGGTGAAAATCCATAAAAAGCAGGAGGTAGTAGTAGTGGTGACAGTGGGCTACTACCTTACTGTTGTCACTTGATCTAGTTCTTGCCTTGTAGGGTACCCCTCTCTGAGGCCTGCTAGATTTTGAGACATTGTGCCCTCTTTAATAAAACAGAAATCTTCTCTTTTCATATCTTTTATGCTTATTCAAACACAAGTTTATTAAATGAACAAGAGATCTTGTATTGAATAGTTTTTAGAAAAGAATTTGGACTAGTAAAATTTAATTTTTAAGATTAGGAGACTTGATAACACCTACGTTAAAGCTTCTTGCCATGAAAGTTGATAGACTCTTAACACACTTTCTAGTCCTATATATCTTCCTTAATCCTATCTCATTAAAAATAAAAGGGAGAGCACTTTGAATCAGTGTTGAAAATATCGATATCGGCAAAATATCGGCAAGGGTCCAGAAAATATCTTATCGGCAATATCGGCAAAAATATCGGCAAAATATCGGCAAATATCGGCAAGCATAAAAAATAATTTTTTCAAATTTTTAAATATAGCCGATATTTTGCCGATATTTTCAAAATATCGCGATATTTTGCCAATATTTTCCGATATTTGCCGATATTTTGAAAATATCGCGATATTTTCTCGGCGATATATCGTTTTGCCGAAAATATCGCGATATTTTCGAATATCGCCGATATATCGCCGATATTATCAACAGTGATGAATTCAAACTTTGAATTCATTTATATATCTACACATTAGTTATCAAAACACTTTGTAAGTTTGTTTATGTGGACCACTTTTACTGAATATGTTGTGTTTCATATATAAGTATTTCTTTACAATGTAAAACACTCATGCTTACCTACCTATTTTGCCTTTGAATTTAACCAAAGACATGTATTTGTATTATTATTTGTATCAAATTGTTCAGCTATAAAATATAAATAATAATTAATTTTTTCGCCATTTCAACAAGAAAGGACATTAAGAATACAGCTTACGCACCTTTGCATATGCCACAGCTTGAGTGGTAACCTTTGGCAATTCTATTACTTGATTCGTATATTTGGAGGTCATTATTGAAGACAATGATTCAATGTCTGACTTAAGAGCCTGCATGGTAGTAATAATGTTTTTTTATATTGTATGAACATGTAAAAAAACAGCTTTCTAAAGAAAGAAATTAAGGCAAACATTGTAAGAGAGTCTTCCAATGATCCTACATTAGCGTTTGAGTGTACTCTGCTTAGTTAAAAAACCTAAAAGGCCCTCCACGAAATAGATGAGGATTTAATACAAGAATTAGAATCAGTAAACCACATTAACTAGGCAAAGACCACCACCCAGTGAATATATACTTAGTTTTAAAAAGGCACTAAATTGAACCTCTAAGGATATGTGTATCATTTATCATTGCTTGATAAATACGCCAATATTATGATGTTGAATTGTTATGAATTATACCATAATTTTTTATTAGTAGCTACAGCAACATAATAACAATAATAATCTAATTCTAAGGTCACAACCTAGACTAGACAACAAGTGTCTCATATGTATATTTCTATTATTAGGATCATATCAACACTCAAATGAATATGTTCTTATGTTTGAGATGTTAATGTTAAAGATAATGTTAATAGCATGTGATCAATATGTAATGATTAGTGTTACGTCATTGACCCACAATAAACAAACTAGGAAATATAATTTGTGAAACAAGGCATGATGTAGGTGGGAGAGTGATGACTGTATGAGAACACAAACAACCAGCCTCAAGCTAATCCTATGATGTAATTATTATTCTCTTGATAGATACCCCTATCTCGCTCTTTGCTCCTCCAAGGAGGTTGTCTCCTTGGGCATCCCTGTTGATTTTTGGTAGCATCGGATGTGCTCTAAGCCTCAAAATTTGCAGGGAGGCTTGGACACATGTATTCCACAATACGCAAAAATTGTTTTGGGAAATTCCACCCGGAGACAGTTTTATTAAAATAATTAATTATTTTTAATGGATGCCGAAGTCTAAACTTAGGAAATTAAAATAATTAAAGGGCAGTAATCAAACTATGGGTGAAACTTCTAGAAGAAGTCGAGGATCAAGCCAAAATGATAAGAGCCATTGATTAGAATCTAATCTGAGCAGTTGGTTCTCAACGAGAAGATTATAAGAGGAGGCTTGAGGGGCATTTGGAAAATACATCGAGTAAGAGATCAGAGATCGAATTTATGAAGAAAGCAATGCAACAATTGCCAGAGAGAGATTCAAAGTGATTTCTTGCAGTGAGGGGCAAGGATAGTATCCGGAGGGAATTTTTCCTAGGCAAGAGAGTACAAGGCAAAGATTGCAGAGAGACATCTAGAGAAGTTGAGCAAGGCCACGCAGAGCTACGTTGTGGCAGCACAGAGCTTCAGAGGGAGATCGAAATTCTGCTGAGGAAGTCGAGTTTCAGAGCCAGAAGTCAGGGTGTGAGACCGGGAGGCCTGAGAGCTAAAGTTTCCAGCCATCAAAGAATCAGAAGGAGGTGCAATGCAGTCTGAGCTGCAGTGGTGCAGTGACTGTGTAAACTAGACGTCGTACTTCGCAGAGGCTCACCTCCAGCACAGATCAGTGTCGATTCTTCCAGTGACAACGTGAGATCATCTCACTACTCTTTTTGTCTAGTTTCTCTCCGTATTGGATAGCCAGTTGGGCATCCAACGAGTTGTATTCAGAAAACTATTGCTTAATAATACAAACCCTCAACTGCTGCATCGGTTTTCCCACATTGGGTTTTTTTCGGGTACATTTGTCCAAAAATAACGGTGTAATGTGTTGTGTATTTCTTTCTTGCTCAAATTCTTGTTTCTGCCTATTTTTTGAATTGGTGAAAGCTGCAGTCTATAGTTTCGGTATTTGTTGTAGGAAGCAGTAAATAATTTGTTCAATAATTCACAAATAGAAGAAACTTAATCAATTGATGCAGTAGAAATTTGGGCTTCCAAATTTTCACATCGTATCAGAGCTGCAGGTGAAACAAGAGATCAGAGCCGGAAGAGCCCAGCGATAAAGAGGAGGGTCGAAGTGCTACGTAGGCAGAAAATCAAATCCCAAAGGGATTGCATAGTCCAGGCTAGGAGGGCAAAATTTTCGAGGAAGGTCTCTCTCTGAGTGGGTCGATAGAGAGGTAAGACTTCTAGATCAAAGTTTTCTAGTGTCAGAGGGAGCAATGCAGAAGCTTCAGTGAAAAGGAGGTTTCTAGTGTGATGTAGTTTTCTACATTAGTTGCTAGGGCAGAAAAACGTCAGAAGGAAGAAGAGAGACACAATTGAGGAAATTTTTCCTTAAAGGACTTCCAAGCAAGACATCTGAATTCTCATTTGCTGAGCAGCAACAGGGATCAGCTAATCTACTAACTCCAGCAAGGAGTGCATAGGCCAGCCCAGCAGCAGCGCAGAGGAGAGAGGAGGCAATTCGACATTTCACTGACAGAGATGGCAGCTCATGGGTTGCAAGATCAGGATCAATTGGAGGGTGCATCCAATTATGTGATCTAGAAGGCAAGGATCTCATGCCTTCTTGATAAGCACGATCTTAAAACCTATGTCAACAGTTTAGTAGTTGTACCCATGGATCCAGATCCGCTCAAGAAGTACAAGGCCGAGATGGCGAAGGCCAAACGATTGATCCTCGACGGAGTGAGAGATCATGTAGCGCGTCACATTGCCAGCAAGGATACTGCTCAGCAAATGTGGGAAGCTTTGGCCACACTATACTAAGGATTCTCCAAGCAGCGGAAGATGTACTTGGAGCAGAAGGTGAGATCCACGCAGATGCAGAAGGGGGAATGCATTGATCCGTTCCTAATGAAGCTTCAGGAGATCCAAGACTCATTGGCAGTTGTGGGGTCAACACTTCAGCCTACCGAGATGGTGAGGCTAGCCCTGAATTTTGCCTCAGTCGAATGGCAAGTGTTTGTCCAGAGTATCCTGGGCAGAGAGAGATTGTTGGATTGGGAAGGGATGTGGACCGCTCTTCAGCAGGAAGATATGAGGAGAGACTTAGTTAAGTGCAAACTTGATAGCAACAACAGTAGTGGGATGAAGCCCAAGGAGGAGTAAGAGAATGCAGCCCTTGCATCTAAGGGGAAACAGGAGCAGTGAAAGAAGAAGAAAGATGTTTCGAAGATCAAGTGCTTTCGGTGTGGTGAACTTGGTCACTACGCTACATAGTGTCCTCTCAAGAAGAAGGACAAGGACAAGAAGCATGATCTGAAGGCTGCATCCGCAAAGATCGAGGAGGAGGAGTTTTCCGTGGTTGTCCAGATACCTCCAAGGGACAGGTGGGGTGATCTAGAACTGTAGTTCGAAAGAACTACAAATGGGTAGGATCCCTAAGGAGTCCACCTCTCGGATCAATACCTTGTTATGGGAGCCCAGATCAGAAGTAGCAGGATGGACCAAGACCAGTTGATGTAGATGAGTGTCGGAGTGGCAGTTGCAGTGGCTAGGAGCGCCAGAGACTGAGTAGCGCAGAGAAAAGTTGGCAGCAGTGCAGTTGGCAACGTGCAGAGCCAGCAGCAACGCAAAGGCTTCAGAGGGTCAGTGCAGAGACTAGCAGCAGTCAGAACTCTAGCAAAAAAGGAATCATGTTGAAAAACTATTCAGTAATTTTGGATGCTTTTTCGTAGCTGATGCGGTAGCAGCAGCAGTTGGAGAAGGTTGCAGGCAGATGCAGTATTGGCAGTGGCAGTGCCAGCAGCAGCAAAGATGCAGAAATTATGAGGGATGCAGTACAAATGTTGTGTTGGTAGTGGCAGTGTCAGCAGCAGTACAGATGTTGTGTTGGCAGTGGCAATGTCAGCAGTGGTACAGATGCAGTGTTTGCGTAGTAGCTGGTGGGCAGTGCTACCAGACATCAACAGCGCAGAGGGAGATGTTACAGAGAAGGGTGATGCTTCAGCAGGTTGCATTACTAAAGCACATTCCTCGTTAAGAGGGAGTGTTGATTTTTGGTAGGATCGGATGTGCTCTAAGCCTCAGAATTTGCAGGGAGGTTTGGACACATGTATTCCACAATACCCATAAATCGTTTTGGGAAATTCCACCTGGAGATATTTTTATTAAAATGATTAATTATTTTTAATGAGTCCTAAGTCTAAACTTAGGAAATTAAAATAATTAAAGGGTATTAATCAAATTGTGGGTGAAACTTCTAGAAGATGACAAGCATCAAGCCAAAACGATCTGAGGCATTGATTAAAATCTAATTTGGGCCACTAGTTCTCAACGAGAAGATTATAAGAGGAGGATTGATGGGCATTTGGAAAATACATCGAGTAAGAAATTAGAGATCGAATTTCTGAAGAAAGCAGCGTCACAGTTGCCAGAGATAGATTCGAAGTGATCTCTTGCAGTGAGGGGCAGGGATAGTATCCAGAGGGAAGTTTTCCTAGACCGGAGAGTACAAGGTAGAGAGGGCAGAGAGACGTCTAGAGAATTTGACGCAAGGCCACGCAGAGCTACATTGTGACAGCACAGAGCTTCAAAGGGAGATAGAAATTCTATTGAGGAAGTCGAGTTCCAGAGCCAGAAGTCGAGGTGTGAGAACGGGAGGCCTGAGAACTAAAGTTTCTAGCCAGCAGAAGATCAGAAGGAGGTGCAGTGCAGTCCCAGCTGCAGTGACACAGTGACTACATAAGCTTGACACAATACTGCGCATAGGCTCACCTCCAGCATAGATCAATGTTGGTTTTTCCAGTGATACGGTGAGATCATCTCACTACTCTTTTTGTCCAATTTCTCTCTGTATCGGATAACCAGTTGGGCATCCAATGAATTTTATTAAGAAAACTATTGCTTAATAATAAAAACCCTCAGTTGTTGCATCAGTCTTCCCACATTGGGTTTTTCCAGGGACATTTGTCCAAAAATAACGGTGTAATGTGTTGTGTATTTCTTTCTTGCTCATTTTCTTGTTTCCGCATATAATTTTAATTGGTGAAGGCTACAGTGTCGGTATTTGTTGTAGGAAGTAGTAAATAATTCGTTCAATAATTAACAAATAAAAGAATATTAATAAGTTGTTGCAGTAGAAATTTGGGTTTCCAAATTTTCACAATCCCTAAGAACAAACGGGGCTAGTTATGTGAAGCCACCTTACTCCTTAAGTCCAATTTCATATGTAAAGAGCATCTCCTTACTTTCAGTTGCTCTTTGGATGTCATGGTCATCTCCTTCCCACAAAATGAGAGATCAATAACAGCATGAAATTCTTCAATAGAGCACTTCAGTTTACCCCTTTCAAACCCTTGATCCCAAATGACCTCTTATTATGAACACTTCATGCAACTGCACCATAGTATCATTCTTTACCTTTACTACATTCAATTTCATGGGGTCCATGCTTTTGGGATATCACTTGACCAGTTGTGGGTTTGCTCACACCACCTAAAAATCAAGACAAACAACCACATTCCAAGTTGTAAAAGTATCTACCAACTATGCCATCTCTAGGGGATTGAGGTCCACAAACACTTTGTCTTCAAGTGTCCCATATATTATGAGATACAGCGGAGGATTCACTCCTTAATCCAAGACCTAGGTGATTCCCTTGTGTCCATCTTTCGTTTCCTTGGGGAGCATATTCTTGGACCATTGGAGCTTTTCCTTGGCACGTGAGAGTGGTTTGGACCTTCCTTGACTTTAGGGAGGTCGTTGGCATGGATCTTCGAGATTCTTACACCTTGGACGACTGACACATAATTGTTGGAGCTATTTTTAAGTGAGCTGACCACTTTTGGAGCCTTGACATGTCACATATGTGGCCTAGAGGACCATCCTTGCTATTTCATTTTTTGCTTCAAGGGTTGATCTTACTTTGAGGAGGTCGTCGAGGTGGTTGCGTTTTTTTACTAAGAACATTAGACCCTTTTGACCCATCTACCTCGTATTTTTGGTGGGAGGTCCTCTGTAATTGGAGATGTTTGTACGTGCCAAAACTACCTCATTTGTTTATGTATTTTTGTAATTGTGCTCATAGTTGGTTAGAGGAAAAGAGGTCCTTTTTATGATTGCCTTGGCCATATCTAAGGAGAAAAATATTACTATAACAAGACAATTGTTGAACCTACTCTCTAGAGTCTATATAAGAGGCCCCCATCATAGCATTTCTTGTGGTTGATTGAAATATTTGAGAACACTATTGTTGAATATCTAGCATTGTGTTGAATTGGAGTTGTGTTTAGGGTTTTTTGCACTCAAATTGTCAAAAATCCAAGGAAGCGAAAGTACCAATTTTTTCAACAAATATCGAATCACATATCAGTAGTGCATGTATCATGGTTATCCCATTCTGCAAGTTATGTAATGTAAATGATCTTAGCAAAACCTTGAGCCTATGTAACAACCTAAGTAAGCCTATAATTTTGATGATGAATTTCATCCTAGGAATTTTATTAACCTCCCTGATTACCTGTTTTTCTAAACACGACTAATCAGAAGAGGTTTTCCCCTCCAACATAAACCCCAAAGCTAGGGTGAAATTTATTGTCGAATTATTAGGTGAATCCTAGTGGTTTTAGTCGAGTCTAATGTAAAGGTGGTTTGGGAATTGCTAACCACCACTTCGTGGGTGATATCCCCAGGAGAAATTTTTCTCCATTATGAGCCTCGGCCAACAACGAGCAGCGCCTTGCATCTTCATACTAGCTCGTTGTGCCATTTCTCTGGCACCTAATCCAGCCATGTGGTCCCTCACCCCCCTTGTATTGATTGTATGTTTGAAGATGGGCCTCCCGAATCTAAAGGTATGTCTTGTCATTTGGTAATAGACTATTGAGTTTATTTATCATGGATACTTCTGGGTATGGATTGATGGGGGGATTTGGCAGAAAGGGTGGCCTTAGTTTGTGCTCTTGTCCCCTTGATCTCTTTTGGTTGTTACCCTTGGATCTTAGCCCCATGGGATCTCCTTTATTGACCATTTGGTTCTAGGGTGGTACTACTTGGGAAACCCCGACTTTGGGTGCGTGGTCCCACTCCTTTACCCGCATATATTACTCCCTTTCCATTCACTATACCCCATTCATCATTTCTCCTACCTGGGTGCACATTTCCATTCTAGGTCTACATAGGGCTAGCCTCCCTATCCCCTTGCCCCACCTTGGGTCAGGCCTGGAATGGTGCCCTAGAGGTTGAAGCAATTAAAAGAAAAAGAAAAAAGCATAATTGCCCACATTTAACAAGAAATTGTACCACAAAATGCAAAAGATAGCCGGGACAAAAAAATTAGCACGTGAGCAAAAGTCAATGCATGAGCTCTACCCCAATCCATGGCCATCACCCTGATTCCATGGGCCCTAGATGACCCTCCTTCATCATTTAGGAACCAATCATTGTCCCAACCCCTGGAGAGCAATGAATCGCCCTACCCAAAAGGGGCACTCACTACTATATCTTACACATCATGCTCTTGTCCTCTAAGCCCCGAGCAGTTAGCTAAAGAAAATTCATAAAAGTAAAAAGGCATACAAAGAAGGGTGGAAAAATCAAGGTCGCGGCACCTCATGTACCACGCTTTCTCCCTCCTACACATTATGTACCCAAGTGTGGGCTTCCCCTTATCTAGCTACCTCTATGCCCCAACATGTGGCCCGGGATTGCCCCTCTCATTCCCTACTCCATTCCACTTATTTATCACTTGCTACCCCCCATTAGACGGATGTACCTTGGACATACTATCCCCTTTAAGGGTTGAAACTACCTAATAAGGTACTTGGTTAACCCCCTTTAGAGCTTAGAGACAATAGTGCATGCCAAAGCCCAATACGGAAGGGCATGTCATTATGCAGTGCCCACTTTGTTATCCATGATTTGTAAACTCTTTCACCCGATTATTTTAATGACTAGTTGTACTAGAAGCTTAGGGGACGCATTTGATCTTATGCAGGATTATAGGTGGTTCCATTTGGGTTTGGTCTCCTTATATGGGATCCTAACCCCCATAGGTCTACATTCGCAGCAGCAGACAGCACTCCACATGTTGTAACTTACTTTGACACCTTGTAAATTACAAAATTATTTAAAAAGAATTTGTCACCTTCCTACAATTTTATCCTTACCTTGATAAATTCATTCCTTTAAATATCATTTCATCTAACCCTTTCCATTGCTAAACCATGAAGTTTATGAACTTTTTATAAATGTCTCCAAGTTATTTTTCAAGGTCTTTATTTTAAGTAAAATTCAATTTTATATATATATATATTAAAATTATTTATTTAAAATATTAAAACTTAGTTTTAAAAAATAACAAACCTAATCTCCAAACTATAGAAACCACATTTTATCTTATGCCAAATACGTCAAGTCACAAGTCAAATCAAAAAAAGTCAAAATTAAATGTATGCCCCCACCCCGCCCTTAACTATTAAACCACACTAATCTTTCATGCCTCAATATGTGTGAATAATTAATCAAAGGTTATCGATGAATTTCGAGGGGGGTTTCCTATTCGACTTTTAACCTACACCCCCCCCCCTCCAAAAAATTGTTTTAAATTTACTACTTTTTACAGTTGTCAAGCTCTCATGCATTCCCATACCTCTCATCTAGCTAATGAGTTGGGAAATGAGGATAGGGACCATAGTACTACTGATGGACGCATCGTGTACTAACATACTCCCTATGCTAGGATGTTTGATATTGATCCAGGATCAATAGAGACTGACTTCGAGTCAATGGAGAGTGGTATGATACACTCTCAATCATTTCTTCTTCATTATTTCTTCATGGTTCAGCAGAAAAGAGCAGGGATGTCAAAGATGGTACAGATTAATAGATGGTTTGGCAAGTGGAGTTCTCCCTAGTTGAGGGGGTGTGTTAAATTTGGCAACTAGGGCCAAACTCCACCATGGACAACTCATATGATGGAGATGATAATTTTGTTGGATTCATCTTTCCGAGAGGTGTAGGATTGATCTAAACATCATCTCATTCTGACATGTATAAATGGAATTATGAATTTATTTCTTCTATGGACAAATTGTAAAGGTGGACTAACAATCTAATGTATGCTCAGAAGCCTAAAAGTCATGTCTCTTCACCCTCAACGTTGCATATAAATAGAAGGAGCATCTACCTCATTTGGACATTCATCATCACACACATATCTCTCTCTCTCCTCATTTGATTGGGTCGTACCAATTACAGGGCAGCCTTCTTCTGTAATATCCCGTTTCAGGGATATCCCTCAAACCCAAGCAACTCCAACCCAATAGATGCAAATGATACAGTAACTAGGAAAAGAAAATAACATTGATGCAACATATAATAATATAAACATGGAATACAAGCAGATACTCAAGAAATGCAGAGAGAAATGCTAAGCCATTTTATTATACTGAGCAATGGAATGAGAACAAGAGGTGATCAGAAAGATGGCACCTCGACTTGCACAAGGCAAGTGAAGAAATACACTCAGAATAGCAAAGGGATGGCCTCTCTCTGAACTGCGTCCAAGCTGCTGGAGAACTGTCGTGTTGTTGCTACTACTGGAAATCAAATGAGGATTTGGGGCTGTTCCGCTCCTCAGAAAATGTTGAAACTCCTGAATCTGTCTCTACTCAAGAAACCCAGAGAAAACCAGAAAGCTTTTCTGGAATAGACGACCACCGAAAATCACCCCCTTGGGGATCTACGCTGTCCCTCAAGGCTCTATGCTGCCACTGAATAGAATCCACCAAAACTCAGCCCAAAACTTTGCCAAAATCCTCCAATGTGCAAGAGTTGATCCCTTGCTCAATCTCCCAACTCAAATCCTCCGCAAACCCTCAATCCGGAACTCCCACCAAATGAACTGCGTCCCTCTCTCTCAAGACTGCACAGTTATCCAAAATGCTCGATTCCTTCTCACTCCAAAGATCAATCCTCCTCCAAAAGACTGCTGAAAACTACCTTGCCCGAGCAGGCACTCGAAGTCCCCCGGGGCTAAGGGTGAGATCTCCGAACGGAGACACTCGATGCACTAAACAGTGTTGCAGACCAGCTAAACAGCCAGTGTGCTCTAAGTCGAAGTGACTAGCTCAAATGCACATAATCGAATGACAAAATGAGGAGGCTCCCCTCTCCTTTATAGTGTTGGCCTCTCTCAATCCCAAGGCCCACCTCCTCCAACACAGTCCCTTTCTTGCCACGTGTTCCTTTCCATCTGCGCAGTCCCTCCAAGTGTCTGCGTGGGCCCCATCTCTGCATGGTCCTTTGGCCCCTTTGGCTCCCCTTTAAGTCACAACGTTGTGCTACTAGGAAGTGACCTTATTCTAAAGGTGAGTTATGTCCCCCTTTTTCTCACCTTTTTATTTATAAATAACTATAGAAGGCAAAATTGAGCAAAATCAAATATTCCAATTAGCCATGGCTAATTAGGAATATTACAGTCTCCCCCGGCAAAATGTTGCTTGTCCTCAAGCAACTGAAGTGATGGATGCTGCAAAATTTTCTCACTCTCCCAAGTGGCATCCTCATCCGATAAATTCTTCCACCTCACTAAGAATTCTCGGACCGTCCTGCTCCATCGCTGCCTCTCCCTGGTATCAATAATAGCCTCTGGCTGCAACACCAAATGCCCCTCATCATCCATGGGCGGTAGCTCATCTGTCACTGTCACATGCTGTCCCAATGCCTTCTTCAGGCATGACACATGAAAGACGTTATGAATTTTGCTGCCTTGGGGCAGCTCCAACTCATACGCAACCTGTGCTATCCTGCGTATCACCCTGTATGGCCCATAAAAGCGGGGCTTGAGCTTTTCAGCGCACTTCTGATTCAGTGACAACTATCGGTATGGTGGTAACCATAGGTAGACCAAGTCCCCTACCTCAAACTGTCTTTCCACCCGACCCCTGTCGGCATACAGCTTCTGCTAGTTCTGTGCTATAGCCATATTATCCTTGAGAACTCGGAGAATATCCTGACTCTCTTGGATCCAAATCTTGGCTCTCGGAGCCTTGCTAGCACCAAACATCACGTTAGCAAAAGATAAGGGATGATATCCATACAAAGCATAGAATGGTGACATACCAATGGACATGTGATGTGTAGTGTTGTAGCAGTACTCCCCCAGATGCAGCCACTTCAGCCATGCTCGTTGCTGCCCACTGACATAGTTACGCAAGTAGCCCTCCAGCCACTTGTTAACTATCTCCGTCTGCCCGTCCGTCTGTGGGTGATAACTAGTGCTCGGTGTCAACTCCGTCCCCACCAACCAGAAAAGCTCCTACCAAAACCCGCCCATGAAATGGTTGTCCTTGTCGCTAATGATGGTCTTAGGAAGACCATGTAGCCTGAAGACCTCTCTGAAGAACAGCTCGGCCACCTGTGCTACTATGTAGTGTGCGGATATGGCGAAAAAATGTACGTACTTTGTCAATCGATCAACGATGACAAAGATACAATCCTTGCCCTACACCATGGGCAACCCTGTGATGAAGTCCATCGAAATACTCTCCCATTTCCCCTCCAGAATGGGAAGAGGCTGCAATAATCCTGCGGGATGGCTCATCTCCCCCTTGTTCCTCTAGCAAACGTCCCACTCCCAGACATGCTGGAGTACGTCCTCCTTGAGGCCCTTCCATGAGAACCTCTCTCTAATGGCCCTGTAGGTTTTGGTAAACCCCTGATGGCATGCCAATGGTGAATCATGTGATGCCTGAAGTATCTTCTTCTTGAGCTAAGATCTCTCAGTCACGAAAATCCAATCCCTGTAGTAGATGATCTCATCGACCACCCTGTACCTGTCATCCGCCACCTGCCCATCCAGAACCTCACATGTAAATCTGTCCTTGGAGTACTCTACTAAGAGTCGAGCCCTCCAGTCTGTGTCTAAGCTCATAAGAGACAACGTGGCTGGTCTACGTGAAAGGGCATCTGCTACTTCTTACCGTTGACATACACAATGTCAAAGTCATATGCTTGGATCTTACTGATCCACTTCTGCTACCTCTCCTGTAGCTGCTTCTGCTCCAAAAAGAACCTGAGGCTGTTGTGATCAATCCTCACCCTGAACCTGTTACCCACTAAATACTGCTGAAACTTGGCCAATGCATGCATGATGGCCAGCATCTCCTTGTCGTATATAGAATACAACCTCTCGTGCGGAAGGAGCTTCCGACTCTCAAAGGCTATAGGGTGACCTCCTTGCATCAATATTGCGCTGATCCCCTCTCTCGACGCATCACACTCCAAAACAAATGGCTGCAAAAAATCTGGCAATACAAGCACTGGGCAGCTGCTCATCACCTCCTTGAGCCTGTCAAAGGCTCGTTGCGCTGTATCCGACCAACTGAATGCCCCCTTCCTCGTCAAATCTGTCAGGGGTGCAGCAAGCTGTGAGAAACTCTTGACAAACTTCCGGTAGTAAGTACAAATACCAATGAATCCCCGAAGTTCCGTCATGTTCCTCGGCTCTGGCCAATCTCGGATGGCCCTAATCTTCTCGTGGACTCTCACTCCGTCCACCCCTATGATCTATCCCAAGTACAACATCTCCATCAATCGAAACTCACACTTGGAGAGCTTGGCATAGAACTGTTGCTCCTCCAAGATGCGCAACACTGTCTCAATGCGCTGGAGATGCTCCTCCCAAATCCTGTTGTAAATGAGTATATCATCAAAGAATACCAACACAAACTTCCTCAAGTGACTGCGGAAGATGTGATTCATGCAAGACTAGAATGTAGCTGGGGCGTTGTTAGTTCGAAGGGCATCACCAAAAACTCAAAGTGCCCATAGTGACACCTGAAGGCAGTCTTGGGAATGTCCTGTTCCCTCACGCGAATCTGATGGTACCTAGATCTCAAATCAATCTTTGAGAAGAACCAGGCTCCTCTCAACTCATCCATTAACTCATCGATCAGGGGTATGGGGTACCTGTTCTTCAAGGTCTTCTTGTTCAGGGCCCTATAGTCAATACACATCCTCAGTGTGCCGCCCTTCTTCTTTACCAACACCACGAAGAAGCAAAAGGACTCGTGCTCGGCCGAATGTTCCCAAGGGCCAGCAAATCCTGAATGGCCCGCTCAATCTCATCCCGATAGGCCTTGGGATGCCTATAGGGGGTAGTAATCACTCCCTGTATGCCCTGCTCAAGCTCAATGGTGTGCTCAAACCCCCGGTCCGATGGCTGTCCTGGCGGAATCTCCCCAAATACTATGGCATATCGGTCAAGGATGGATTGTATCTCTAGGTGCACTGTCTGCCTTGTAGTCCCTGCCTCTGATGCACGCAGCTCCACTGCCCACTCTACGTCTCCCTTCCGGAAGACTGCCTCCATCCGATGAGCCGAAATAGTCTGAGGCAGATATGTGTGTTGTCCCCATATCTTCTCATGCCTCCCTGTCTTCTCATCATCCCACTCCATCTCTAGGGCCTTCCAATCTGTCGTGACCTTCCCTAGAGTGATAAGCCACTGAACACCCAGTACTACGTTGGTGTCCGGAATATTGACCACGAAAAAGTGGTCAGTCAGTGTGTAGGTGCCCATCGTCACTAATAACTCTGGAACATAACGAGCACACACCATGGTCTGATCTCCTGGGACCAAAACTAAAAATCCATCGAAGCTCTCTGTCTGTATACCTCTCCACTCAACCATCTGTGCGTCGATGAAGTTGTGGGTTGCCCCACTGTCAACCAAAACTGATACTCGCTGGCCACATACTGTCCCCCATACGCACAACGTCAAATACTTGGGAACCCCTCGCAATGCTGCAAGGGCTCCTCCAGTAGGTGCAAAAGCTGCACCACCTGCTACTGGTGGTAGAGGCGGCAAGGGACCCTGCACGGCATGACTATCTCCTGCCTCCACATCATCCTCCTCATCCTCTTCCCTGTTGCTCTCGGAGAAGACCTCAATAAAGTGTGCTTTGCCAGTAGCACATCTATGTCCTGGTGCCCACGGCTCCTGACAGGTAAAGCACAACCACTTCTTCTTCAACTCCCTCCTGGCGTCATCATCAATCTGTGCTCATCCTGGATTCCCCTTTGGAGGCGGAATCCTCACATCCTTCCCCTTAGGCTGGAAAGCCTGTCTCTGGGGGTAAGGTATCCGGGTCCTGGGTAAGGCATCCTGTAAGTCCCGGGTCTTGCTGATAGCATCTTGGAGTGTGGTTGGTCTAGTGGACCTGACTAGACCCCGAAGTGGCTCTGCTAACCCCTCAACAAACATGTAGATCCTCCATGTCGTGGATAGATCTGGCACCATCACTGAAATCCTCAAGAAGTCTGCAATGTAAGTCTCTGGGCTCCCTGTCTGTTTGAGCCTCGTCAGCTCAACAAAGTGTTGTTCTGGATCCCTCCGGTCAAACCTCTCTATCAGTCTCCTGGTGAACTCAGCATATGTCATCACTGTGGAGTGTCCAAGTGTAACCAACCCATGGAACCACCAGTCCTGGGCCTCACCATCCAAATGTAATGTCGCCACCTTGATGGCCTCTGTCTCCAACATCTGGTTAAGCTGGAAATAGATGTCCAGCTTCTCCACCCAAGACCTTGCCGAACTGTTTGATGAACCATCAAACATAGGCAAGTGGAATCTACTAGCTGTGCGGTGGGTGTCTCCATCGTGATAATGCCGATGTCCTCTGTGATGGTCGCGGGGTCTACTATCCCGCTGGAGCTTAACAAAGTCTCTGAATGAGAGAGCATCCCTGAACTCCTGCCCATAGGCCTAGTACTCCGCAAAATAATCGCCCATATGACCGGGCTCTACCTCCTACTGTGCTCCGGCCCCCGTATCTACTCCTAGGAAAGTGGGCATGGTAGAGCGTATAGGGGCATGTGAGGCCACCTGCTGAGTAGTATCACGTTGAGTGGCACCCTGCTCTGGCAAATAGTGAGATGCACCCGATCCCTCTCCAACCTGGAAAACTCGTGGGCTCTCACGCTGTCTAGCCTCCACTACCGTGAATCTCTGCCCCATCACCTCGATCTGCCTCGACAAATCGTGCACTAATTTGAGGAGCATGTCCGCAAATCTCTTCCCATCATCATCTACCATCGAACCCCCTGCTTTGCGTCCACCACAGGCTCCTCCTGTTTTGCGTTCACCACAGGCTCCTCCTGCTCTGTGTCCACCACCCGAACACAGTCTCCCTCTCCGTGTTCTACAACCTACGCCCAGTGTCTTTGTATCTCCTACCTCTATAACGGATGTAGGGCTTTTCCCCGGTGTCATAGATTGCTAGCTCCACAGGCTGAGCCAGATCTATGCTCTGATACCACTGTAATATCCCGTTTCAGGGATATCCCTCAAACCTAAGCAAATCCAACCCAATACGTGCAAATGATACAGTAACCGGGAAAAGAAAATAACAATGATGCAACATATAATAATACAAACACGGAATACAAGCAGGTACTCAAGAAATGCAGAGAGAAATGCTAAGCCAGTTTATTATACTGAGCAATGGAATGAGTACAGGAGGTGATCAGAAAGGTGGCACCTCAACTTGCACAAGGCAAGTGAAGAAATACACTTAGAATAGCAAAGGGATGGCCTCTCTCTGAACTGCGTCCAAGCTGCTGGAGAATTGTCGTGCTGCTACTACTGTTGGAAATCAAATGAGGATTTGGGGTTGTTCCCCTCCTTAGAAAATGTTGAAACTCTGGAATGACTCTACTCAAGAAACCCAGAAAAACCCAGAAAGCTTTTCTGGAATAGCCGACCCGCGAAAATCACCCCCTTGGGGATCTACGTTGTCCCTCAAGGCTCTGTGCTGCCACTGAATAGAATCCACCAAAACTCAACCCAAAACTCTGCCAAAATCCTCCAATGTGCAAGAGCTGATCCCCTGCTCAATCTCCCAGCTCAAATCCTCTGCAAACCCTCAATCCAGAACTCCCACCAAATGAACTGCATCCCTCTCTTTCAAGACTGCGCAGTTATCCAAAATGCTCAGTGCCTCCTCACTCCAAAGATCAATCCTCCTGCAAAAGACTGTTGAAAACTACCTTGCCCGAGCAGGCACTCGAAGTCCCCTGGGGCTAAGGGTGAGATCTCCAAACGGAGACACTTGATGCACTAAACAATGTTGCAGACCAGCGAAACAGCCAACGTGCTCTAAGTCGAAGTGACTAGCTCAAATGCACATAATCGAATGACAAAATGAGGAGACTCCCCTCTCCTTTATAGTGTTGGCCTCTCCTTTGATTGCGTCTTTTTGGGAGAATTTATGTTTGGGCAGACCGCATTCTTTGGCACAGATTTCGAGGATTTATGGGCAGGTTGACCAGAGTTGACCACAGGCCCTTTGACCGCAGGTTTGGTTGTGCATTGACCAAGTTTGACTAATTTCTTCAAGACTGTTTTGGGCTGATTTGGAGGAGTAATTCTGTTTATTTGACCAGTGTTAACTTTTTGGTTAGGGCATCCTGTTAACTGCAGTTTGACTAGACAGATTTCACTGTGTTTGGGCAAGTAAATTTTGTATATTGTACTCTCTCTCTGCTAAACTTTTGAAGAATAATAAGAAGATTTGATCAAACGGTTTTCCCCACATTGGGGTTTTTCCCTGGCATCCGCCAAATATTGTGTCCTCTTTTCTTGGCTTGTCTTCTGCATATTGCTTATGTTCTATCTACATTTACTATCAATGTTAATGTGATTGCTAATCTGGAAATTAATATTGGGCTAGTAAGAAAATTGAAGTAAATTGCTCTTAAGCATAGAATGTACCACTGTTATCTAAAATTAAAAAAAATCTGAGGACAAGCTGAAGGATAAATTCGACTATCATGCATGGAATGTTGAAAAATGTGTAACTAGGTTCAGTCTTCATAAGTATGAAATGTATTCTTGTAAATTATAAAATGAAAATAAATTATTATTGGAGCATGGGTTTCATGCTCAAGATTTTTTATTTTATAGGTCAAGCACCCATTGAGTGCTTCTAGGATTTTTCCTAGGTTTAAGAGTCATTGTCATATATTGAAGACCCCATGGGCACATTGTATCTTGTAAAGAAAAAATTGTTTTTGTCTTTGAAGTGTCGAAATGCCCTCCAAGATCAAGTCGGCCTAGAAGTTGTCAAGTCGACCTACATGAAGAGCCATGTCTACCTTTGAAGAAGCCTATATATAGAGTGGAAACCATCCTCCATTAGACACACTCACTCACATCTCATTCTATGCGAAGAAGAGGACTAAAAGAAGTCGAAGAAGGAGGAAGAGGAAGTCGAAGGAAGACGAAGTGTTTGGGTTGGTTCTCTCTCTCCCACGTGAAAGTCGAAGCAAGGGTTTATGCACTGGGGCTATCTTTGGTTCAATCTTGGAGGAAAGAGAGAAAGGAATTCAAGGAAGGTGTCTTAGGGTGTCTCACTAGCCCTAAGTCTCAACGAATGACAAGCAAAGGAAAGAGGAAGCTATACGAAGAAGATCGAAGTCTCTAAGAGGAGCAACAGCATTTGCCGGGAGACAGAATTTCAGATTTACAGTGGGAGGTCGAAATTCTTGCAAGAGGAGACCAAGTTGATCTTAATCTTGGAGGGTATTTGTCTAAGTCACTAGGTCATGGTATTCGTCAATTGAAGGATCTATAAGAAGAGAAGAGATTTAAGGGTTTTTCCATTAGGAAAAGGGGTTTTGGCCCTGGCTTGTAGCCTATATATTATGTCATTGTTCTTATTGTTTTGGTACTTGTTTGATGTATCTCACACTGTAATAATAAGGAACAAAGCTAATAAGGTAAAAGATAACACAAACAGTTATCAAGTTAAAGAGAATTAACATATTCATTGCCCTATTGAATTCTCAACACGGTATTAGAGCTAAGGTTATCAAAGGGCATCACGAAGATCTCTTCTACAGTGAAGAAGTTCATCAAGAAGATCGCAAGCCATCTCAAGAAAGGTATCAAGGAAACATGGAGTTTCTTATCTTCTTCAAAGAAGGTATCAATCAAAGAAAAGGATGAAGGTCTCTTCTCAACTCTCTCTGGCACATTCCAAGATGAAGGCATTTGGGTAATTGATAGTGGTGCATCAATGCATATGACTGGCCATTCCAATCGATTGAAGACCTTATCAAAATGAAAATCCACTTATTCAGTGGAACTTGGAGATAACAAGAGCCATCCGTGAAAGGTATTGGATCAACCTCCATAAAGCTGGAAGATGGCAGCAACATTCACCTCAACAACATTCTATTTATTCCAGGTTTGCACAAGAACTTACTTTCCATTTCAAGTCTAGAAGATAAGGGTGATAGAGTTTCTTTCATTGATGTTAAGGTCGTTGTATGGAGTAAAGACTCAAGTATAGATGAAGCAAAAATCATTGGCATTCGAGAAGGAAGACTCTACAGAATAATATCTCCTATGGCCCAAGCCCTAGTCCACATTGAAATTAGCCCATGTGAACTTTGGCATAGATGATTTGCGCATCTACATTTCAAAATCCTTCCAACTCTAAGTTCCATAGTAGATGGAATCCTTGATCTAAAGGAAGATCATGAAGGAGTTTGCAAGGGATGTGCATTGGGTAAGAATACCAAGAGACCATTTGGATGCAGTGCTTCACGGTCAAAAGAAATCTTGGATCTCATTCACTCTGATGTACATGACCCTATGACTCCTAAGTCTCTTGGAGTTCGTCTATATTATGTTACATTCATCGATGATCATTCAAGAAAAGCCTGGGTTTACTTAATGAAAACCAAGGACGAAGCATTCACAAAATTTCAATAATTCAAAGCTGAAGTGGAGAACCTTACAAAAAGAAGAATCAAGATATTAAGATCTGATAATGGAGGAGAATATACATCCAAAGAAATTATAGCATTTTGTAAGGAGTATGGGATTAAGAGGGAGTTGATAGTCCAATATAATCCCGAGCAAAATGGAGTCGCAGAACGAAAGAATAGATCCATTGAAGAAAGTGTAAAAGCAATGTTACACGATCATGATCTGCTAAGTTCCTGTGGGGTGAAGCCATGAAGACAGTTGTCTACATTCAGAACGAAGTCCCCACAGATCTTTAGACAACAAAACTCCGAAAGAAGCGTTCACTAGAAAGAAGCCATTTGCAGATCATCTCTGGATCTTTGGGTGTCTTGTATATATCCACATACCAAAGGACAAGAGAAAGAAGTTGGATCCTCCACGCATGAAGGGAACATTTGTTAGGTACAACGACTCATCGAACGCTTATAGGATCTACATAAAAGATGGACATCACATAGAAGTCAATCGTGATGTCATATTTGATGAAAGCATAGCTTTCAAGAAATCAAAGGAACTTTCCGTAGACTCCGATGATGAAGAACTTCCAGTGTTTGAGGAAGAAGAAGAATCACACCATGAAGAAGAAGGTCCTAGTGAGCCTGTTCAACCTGTGTTCAACCCTGAAACTGTGAAAATTTTGTGAACCTAAATCCCCACTGCAACAACTGATTAAACTTCTCCTATTTGTTAATTATTGAATCAAATTATTTACTACTTCCTACAGCAAATATAGAAGCGAATACACCTGCAGCCTTCACTTAATTAATTAATTTGCCCGAGACAAGAATAGAACAATAGAGAAAGATACACACAAGTGACAGTATTTTTGGGACAAATGTCCCCGGAAAAAGCCAATGCGGGAAAACTAGTGCAACAGATCTGAGGGTTTTTATTATTATGCAGAAGTGTTCTGAATACAACTCTAGATGCCCTCTGGGCAATCCAGTTACAGAGAAAATCACTTGGCAAGAAAAACTGGTGAGATTACCTCACTCAACACTGTTCATCTCAGCTGATCAGGCAACTGAACTGCGAGTTCCCCGACTACTTCTGCGCTACCCCTGCGTGGGCCCTACGTTAGCCTCCAAGTCACTGCATCAGCCCACTTGAGAATCGATCTGCTTTCAGGAGCCTTTTCCATCCCTCCCGGCTCAAAAACGTCAGCTCCTTCAGCAAATTTGGACCTCTGGGCTGGAAGTTATTGCGTTGCTCTACGTGGGGCCTGCGTGAGCCCTTCCTGGCTCTACATCATCCTCTCTGCCCCGCTACGCTGCCTCCTCTGAGTGTCTTTCTACCTCTCTACTAAGTATTCTTGGCTCCGGAGAAGATCCTCCAACCAAAACTCTCTCTACCCCTCTCTACAACAACTCACTATCGAAATTCTCCCAGCAGTTGCTCTACTTCAGAAAATCGAACTTCTAAACTCTCTGTGTGTCTTGCAAGTGACCCACAAGCCTCCTTAAATAATCTCTTCGTTGATATTCAACGACCCAAATTAGAAGCTAATCAATGGCTAAGCTCATTTATACTTGATCCTTGTCTTCTTCTAGAAATTACACCCACTGTTTATATTAATACCCTTTAATTATTTTATTTTCCTAAGTTTAGACTTAGGGTCCCTTTAAAAATATTTAATTATTTTAATACAATTGTTTTTGGGTGGAATTTCCCAAAACGCTTTCTGGGTTCTTTGGAATACATGTGCCTAAGCCTTTATGCAAAATTTGACACTGAGAGAACATCTGATGCTACCAAAAATCAACACTCACTCTTAGCAAGGAATGTGCTCTAGCAATGCCTTCAATCTGAAGCATCACACTGACTTCATAACATCGTCCTCTATGCTGTTGATGTCTTGCATGCTATCCATCAACTGCTACGCAAATGCTACATTTATACTGCTGCTAACCCTACCACTGTCAACATTGCATCCATACTGCAACTCCCTCTGAAATTCAGCATTTGTGCTGCTATTGGCACTGCCACTGCACGGCAAACTGTTGTTGCTACTCCATCAGCAACAGAAAAACATACCAAATTACTAAACTAATTGTGTTCAGTATGATAACATGTGAATGATAGAGCTTGACTGTTGCTAGTCTTTGCGCTGACCCTTTAAATTTACTGCGTTGCTGCTAACTACTGCTCTATGCCATCTGCACTGTTGCAACTCTGCTCTATGCTGCTCAGTCTTTGGCGCTCCTAGCCACTACAACTGTCTCTTCGACACTCCTCGACACCATCCGACACTAGTCCATCCTGCTACTTCTGATCTAGGCTCCTGTAGCAACGAATTGATCCAAGAGGTGGGCTCCTCAAGGATCCTGCCCATCTGTAGCTCTTTTGAACTACAGCTCCAAATCAGCCCACCTCCCTCCTGGAGGTATCTCAGCTGTCATGGCAAACTCCTCCTCCTCGATCTTCGCAGGCACAGCCTTTGGATCGTGCTTCTCATCTTTGTCTTTCTTCCTGAGAGGACACTGTGTAGCATAGTGACCCATCTCACCACACTTGAAGCACTTTATCTTCAAGACGTCCTTTTGCCTTCGCTGCTCCTATTGCCCCTTAGATGCAAGGGTTGTATTTTCCTCCTCCTCCTTAGGCTTCGACCAACTATTGTTGCCTCCGTGAAGTTTACACTTGACCACGTCTCTCCTCAGCTCCTCTTCCTAGAGAGTTGCCCACATCTCATCCCAATTCGGCGAAGTTGCCTTGCCTAGGATACTCTGAACAAAGACTTGCCACTCATCTAAGGCAAAATTGAGGGCCAGTCTAACCAACCCTGAGTCTTGAGGTGTAGACCCCACAGCAGATAACTCACCACAAGTCTCCTGAACCTTCATGAGGAATGGATCCACATGCTCCCCCTTCTGCGTCTGAGCAAATCTCAGTTTCTGCTCAAGGTACATCTTCCGTTGCTCAGAAGATCCCTAATACAACATAGACAACGCATCCCACATCTCCTTAGCAGTCCCTCTGCTAGCGATGTGACAAACAACATGATCCTTCACTCCGTCAAGGATCATTCTTTTTGCCTTCACCATCTCGGCCTTGTATTTCTTCAACGGATCTCCATCTGCAACCACAGCCACCACACTGTCAACATATGTCTTGAGAGCATGCTCGTCTAGAAGGAATCACATTCTAGCCTTCCAGATGACATAGTTGGATGCTCCATTCAAACTATCCTGATCTCTCAAGCCACTGGTCGCCATTTCCGCCACAAGAACTGTCGAATTACCTCTTCTCTCCTCTGCACAACACTAGACTGGCCTACGCACTCCCTGCTGGAGCTTGTAGATTTGCCCCTCTCCATTGTTGCTCAGCAAGTGAGAATTTGGACTCCTTGGTTGGAAGTCCTCTAAGGAAGAAATTCCCTCAACCATGCTTCTTCCTTCTCTTCTGACGTCTTTCTGCCCAGCAAAACAGCCTGCGGAAAAGACTGCGTCCCACCAGCTTCTCCTCACGTTGAAGTTTCAGTGTTGCTCCCTCTACCACGAAAAGATCTCGATCTAGTAGCCCTTCTCTCTATCGACTCACTCAGAGAGAGACTGCCATGAAATTCAGCCCTCCGGCTAGGACTACGCAAACCCTCTGGGTTTCGAACAACTGCCTCCTGCAGCTTTTTCGATCTCCCTCTTCTGCGCAACATTGGGTTCTCTGGCACTGTTCTTGCTTCACCTAACTACCTTGATACCATGTGAAAATTTCGTAAACTAGAATCCCTACTGCAGCAACTGATTAAACTTTTCCTATTTGTTAATTACTGAAACAAATTATTTACTGCTTCCTACAGCAAATATCGAAGCTAATACAACTGCAGCCTTCACTTAATTAATTAATTTGCCCAAAACAAGAACAAAACAATAGAGAAAGATACACACAAGTGACAGTATTTTTTGGACAAATGTCCCAATAAAAAACCCAATGCGGGAAAACCGGTGCAACAGATCTGAGGGTTTTTATTATTATGCAGAAGTATTCTGAATACAACTCTGGATGCCCTCCCAGCAATCCAGTTACAGAGAAAATCACTTGGCAAGAAAGACTAGTGAGATTACCTCACTCAACACTGTTGATCCTAGCTGATCCGGCAGCTGAACTGCAAGTTCCCCGACTACTTTTGTGCCGCCCGTGCGTTAGCCTCTAAGTCACTGCATTAGCCCAATTGAGATTCGATCTACCTTCGGGAGCCTTTTCCAGTGCTCCTAGCTCAGAAACGTCAGCTCCTTCAGCATATTTGGACCTCCGCGCTAGAAGTTGTTGTGCTGCTTTGTGTGGGGCCTGCGTGAGCCCTTCCTGGCTCTGCGTCATCCTCTCTACTCCTCTGTGTTGCCTCTCTACGTGTCTTTCTACCTCTCTGTTGAGTATTCTTGGCTCTGGAGAAGATCTCCAGCGAAAACTCTCTGCCCCTCTCTGCAACAGCTCACTATCGAAATTCTCCCGGCAATTGCTCTGCTTCAGAAAATTGAACTTCTAAACTTTCTATGTGTCTTCCAAGTGACCCTCAAGCCTCCTTAAATAATATCCTCGTTGATATTCAACAGCCCAGAGTAGAAGCTAATCAATGGCTAAAATCATTTATGCTTGATTCTCGTCTTCTTCTAGAAGTTACACCCACTGTTTATATTAATACCTTCTAATTATTTTATTTTCCTAGGTTTAAACTTAAGGTCCGTTTGAAAATAATTAATCATTTTAATACAATTGTTTCTGGGTGGAATTTCCCAAAACACTTTCTAGGTTCTTTGGAATATATGTGCCTAAGCCTCCTTGCAAAATTTGAGACTTAGAGCACATCCAATGCTACCAGAAATCAATAGAAACAAGAAAAAGACCTAATTGGTTAAAATCTACTCTACTTGATGCAGAAGGTCATGAGACAGCGAAAGGATCATTTAGAGAAAGCAAGAAACCCAAAAGATATTCTGGGTATGTTGCATACACACAAAAATTGATAGAAGCAAAACCATCCACTTTTGAAGAGGCTGTAAATAATCAGGAATGGAAAGATGTCGTGAATGAAGAGTATCAATCTATAATGAAGAATGGAGTTTGGGAGATCGTACCTAGGCCCGAAGACAAATCTGTGGTTACTTCCAAATGGATCTATAAGATCAAACATGCAGCAGATGGAAGTATAGATAAATATAAAGCAAGATTTGTGGCTAGGGGCTTCTCTCAACTTGAAGGCATCGACTATGAAGAGATATTTGCTCCAACAGCAAAATATACAATGATTCGATCATTAGTCTCTCTGGCAACATTGATGGGATGGAACATCCACCAAATCGATGTCAAGACTGTGTTTCTGAATGGCACAATAGATGAAGAAGTCTATATAGATAAACCCTTGGGATTCGAAGTTAAAGATAGGAAGGCATATGTTTTGCAGATTGAAGAAAGCATTATATGGCCTGAAGCAAGCACCAAGGGCATGGTATGCTAGAATGGATGCATACTTTCAAAGAATAGGCTTCGCAAAAAGTTCAATTGATCAGAACCTCTATATTAAGGTTGTAGATGGAGAACCTGTAATCATTCTTCTGTATGTAGATGATCTTCCCTTGACAGGTGTAGAAGGTCGAATTGAAGAATGTAAGAAGCAACTAGCAGTAGAATTTGACATGAAGGATCTAGGGTTGATTCATTACTATTTGGGACTAGAAGTCTGGCAAGGACATGTGAAATTTATTTGGGTCAAGAAAAGTACGTAATCAAGATGCCAAAGAGGTTTGACATGATGGATTGAAAACCTATAACCACTCTGATGATCACAAACTTGAAAAGACTGAGTTCTGAATCTAGCCCTGTGGATCCTTCCAAGTATAGGAAACTTATTGGCTCATTGATGTACTTGGTGAATACTCGTCCAGACATATGCTTTGCAGTAAATGTTCTCAGTCAATTCCAAGTGGAGCCAAAGCATGATCATTGGGTAGCAGAGAAACATATTCTAAGATATCTACGAGGAACCATCCACTATTGTCTGAAGTATGATATAAGGAATGACGTTGAACGGATTGGATATACAGATTCTGACTGGGGAGGCAGTGAGCAAGATGGAAGGAGCACTATGGGAGGATGTTTCAGTTTGGGATATTCCATGATTTCATGGATGAGCAGAAAGCAAGACACAGTTGCTTTGAGTAGTGCTGAGGTTGAATATGTTGCAGCTTGTGAAGCAGAGAAGCAGTATGGTTGAGGAAGCTTCTATCCGACCTGTTTGAAGGTCCAATGAACCCTACATTGATACTTTGTGATAACACCAATTGTATACGTTTGTCTGAAGATCCCGTGTTTCATGGAAAGACAAAGCATATAAACAACATGTATCACTATATTCGAGAGCTAGTGCAAAATGGTGTGTTGCAACTACAGTTTATCTCCACTAATGAGCAGGTAGCTGACATATTGACAAAATCACCTCCGAACAAGAAGCTTGTGTACTTGAGAGACAAGCTTGGTTTGGTTGATGTATCCTCCCTAATTAAGAGGGAGAAATAGACACTACATTCTTGTCTTCACTTGAGAAGAAAGAATGGAGGATTGGGTGACCATCTAGCATTTGATACTCTTTAAGAATGAGGTAGGGCACTCTAGACAAGAGTAGTCGTGGACCGATATTCTTTGAGGATTAGCTACCCAAGATGAGAATAGTCCAAAGAAGATCATACTTGGTGAACACCCGAGTGGAGTATGTACCTTGAGAGACAAGGATTATGGTGTCTAGAAGTCATTGGTCTAACCAGCATTGTGCTCTAATCTTGTGGAGAGATAGAGTTGTTAGTCAAGGCCTTGCTATGTGACAATGTTGGTTAAATATGATGTTAGACAGATGGGTTACCAATCCAATTCTTTTTATGAGATCTCTTCAGATTGAGAATGACCATGTACCTCTTATGAATACCTCCCTAGTTAAGAGGGAGTGTTGAAAAATGTGTAACTAGATTCGGTCTTCATAAGTATGAAATGTATTCTTGTAAATTATAAAGTGAAAATAATTTATTATTGGAGCATGGGTTTCATGCTCAAGATCTTTTATTTTATAAGTCAAGCACCCATTGAGTGCTTCTAGGGTTTGTCTTAGGTTTAAGAGTCATTGTCATATATTGAAGACCCCATAGGCACATTGTATCTTGTAAAGAAAAAATTGTTTTTGTCTTTAAAGTGTTGAAATGCCCTCCAAGATCAAGTCGGCCTACATGAAGAGCCAGATCTACCTTGGAAGAAGCCTATATGTAGAGTGGAACTTGCCCTCCATTAGACACACTCACTCACATCTCATTCTATGCGAAGAAGCAGACTAAAAGAAGTCGAAGAAGAAGGATGAAGAGGAAGTCGAAGGAAGTCGAAGTGTTTGGGTTGGTTTTCTCTCTCCCACGTGAAAGTCGAAGCTAGGGTTTCTAAATTGGGGCTATCTTTTGTTCGATCTTGGAGGAAAGACAGAAAGGAAGTCAAGCAAAGTTGCCTTAGGGTGTCTCACTAGCCCTAAGTCTTAAGGAAAGAGAAGCGAAGGAAAGAGGAAGCTATATGAAGAAGATCGAAGTCTCTAAGAGGAGCAGCAGCAGTTGCAGTAGTTGCTAGGAGGCAGAATTTCCAATCTACAATGGGAGGTCGAAGTTCTTGCAGTAGGAGGCCGAGTTGATCTTGATCTTGGAGGGTATTTGTCTAAGTCACTAGGTCATGGTATTCGTCAATTGAAGGATCTATAATAAGAGAAGAGATTTAAGGGTTTTCCCCTCACAAGGAGGGGTTTTGGCCCTGGCTTGCATCCTATATACTGTGTCACTGTTCTTATTTTTTTGGTAGTTGTTTGATGTACCTCACATTGTAATAAGAAGGAACAAAGCTAATAAGGTAAAAGATAACACAAAGAGTTATCAAGTTAAAGAGAATTAACAGATTCACTACCCTATTGAATTCTCAACATGGAAGATGTCTCTAGATTTGTCTTTGGAAGAAAATGATGCTATGGACTATGTCAAAGGAAGAGTAGTGGAGCCTCCTTCAAGTGCACCCGCTACTACAAAAACAAAGTACAAGAAAGGTGAGGTTAAAGCTAAGAAAATTATTGTTGATTCTATTCACAAGCCTTTGGTTGCCTATATTTCTGATTTGGAAACATCTAAGGAGATGTATGACAAGCTGGTTGGGATGTTCAAAGTAAATAATGCAAATCAAGTTCTCTTTCTCAAGAACAAACTGAAAGACATCAAGACAGATAGAGGAGAATCAATTCAATCCTACTTCATGAGGATTACCGAAATCAAGAATGATCTCCTATCTATTGGAGAATTTGTTGGTGACAAGGAGCTCACTCTTATTGCACTTGGAGGCCTTACAAGAGAAAGGTATGTGTTTAATACTACCATCCTCAACAATGACAAGATTCCAGGATTTGATGAATTATTGGCTAGATGCACTCAAGAAGAAATTAGGATGATGGAAAGAGACAAGCCCTCAAATGAAAACAATCCCACTGCCTTTTCCACTCGTGCAAAAAGGAAGAACAATACTGATCCAAGAAAACAAGGTCAAGGGTTCAAGTCAAAATTCAAAGAAGGAAGAAAAAGAAGATGCTTCAATTGCAACAAGTTTGGCCACTTTGCTAAAGAGTGTCCTCACAAGAAGGATACTCCAAGAGATGATGACAACAATAACAACAACTAGAAAGGCAATGGCAATCAAAGGAACCACAGGTTTAACAACAAATGAAAGAGGAATGCTCTCGCTGCTCGATATGGAAATGGTCGTCCTCCCAAGAAGCCGAGAAACTCCAAGTATGAAGAAGCTAATGTTGTAGAAAAGCAAAAAAAAAATTATCTTATTTCTGCCTTCACCACTACCGCTCCTCCGGATACATTGGATCATTGGTTGATTGATGGTTGTGCCTCAAGCCACTTCACTGGGTACAAGGAAGCCCTCTCAAACTTAATTGAAAAGAAGACAAATATGGAGATTATACTTGGGGATAATGCCACTTATCCTGTGAAAGGAATTGGCACTGTTACTCTTCACTTAAATCAAGGTCAAACCCTTCATTTACAAGAAGTGTTGTACGTACCTGATCTGAAAAAGAACATGTTCTCTATTTCTGCAATGGAAGATAAAGGTTTCAAGGTGACATTCGTTGATGGGAAGGTCGTGTTTGGCAAAGGAACCCAAAAGGTGCATTTACACTTGGATTTAGGGTTGAAGGTCTCTATCAGGTTGGAGGAAGTTTGTTGGGAGCAATGACTTGAGATACTTCTCTTCAATCCAAATTATGGCACCGATGATTTGCTCACCTTCATTACAAAGCATTACCTGATGTAACGAAGATGGTCACAGGTATGCTCGAATTCAACTTAGATCATGGAGTGTGTCAGTGTTATGCAGCTAGAAAACATACAAGGGGACCATTCCCCTCAAGTGAAAGTCGAACTTCCGATATTCTTCAACTGATCCATTATGATCTATCAGGTATGTTGCTCGTAACATCTTTGGGAGAATATTTGTACTATGCAATTTTTGTGCATGACTTCTCTCGCAAAACATGGATCTATTTCTTAAACAAGAAGGACGAATTGTTCAAATGGTTTCGCTCTTTCAAAGCCTTGGTCGAGAATCAAACATGGAAGAAGATCAAAATATTGAGGACTGATAATGGAACCAAATATGAGTCAAATGAATTCAACGACTATTGTAGAGAAGTTGGCATTAAGAGGGAGACCACTACTATATATAAAGGAGTTATCAAAAGGAAGAAACGAGTGATCATAGAAGCCACCCGTGCCATGCTTCATGACCACGGCCTACCAAAGTTCCTATGGGTAGAAGCTACAAACACCGCTGTGTATGTTCAAAATAGATGCTTGCATCAAGTATTGGACTTCAAGACACCCGAAGAAGTTTTCACCGATAAGAAACCTGATGTTTCTCTGTTAAAATTGGCAACTAGGGCAAAACTTCATGTGGGTCATCTTATTCATCTCTGATAATATTTTTATTAGATTCCTCTCGTTGAGAGGTGTAGGATTGATATAAAGATCATCCGATTCCGATAAGTATTCATGGAGATATGAATTTATTTTGATTATGGAATTATTATCAAGCCGACCTACAACTCACGTAGGCTCAAAAGCCCAACAGTCGCATCTATTCAAATACCAACATTGTGTATAAATACAGGAGGACTTTTCCTCATTTGGACTCACTCATCTCATCACATCTCTCTCTCTCTACTGCGCAGAAAAGAGTCTCTTCTCTACTGTGCAGAAAAGGGTCTCTCCCTCACACATGTGAAGCCGGAAGCTGCTGAAACTGAAGCTACAACTGCAGAAGTAAAGATTGACTTGCGTGGACTAGAATATCTCCTCATCTCAACTGCGTTGTAGGTTCATCTGAACCTCCTCTGAAAGTCACAACTTTTGGTGGTGGAATCAAGTCAATCCGACGAACGGTTTGCAAGATATCGACTGCCCTAGTTTGAAACCGAAAGCTGCTAAAACTGAAGCTGCAACTGTAGAAGTAAAGATTGACCTGCGTGGACTAGAAGATCTCCTCATCTGAACTGCATTTTAGGTTTATCTAAACCTCCTCTGAAAGTCGCAACTTTTAGTGGTGGAATCAAGTCAATCCGACAGATGGTTTGCAAGATATCGTCTGCCCTAGTTTGATGATGAAGCCGCTAATGCTGATGTTGCTGATCTAGGGTTTGCTATTGCTTATATGAATCAGATTTATTGTACTATTTCTCTCTGCTGAATTATTGAAAATAAAAGAAGATTTGACCAAAGGGTTTACCCACACATTGTGGAGTTTGTCCTTGGCTAGCCGCCACATCTTGTGTCTCTTGTCTTGGCTTGTTTTCTGTCGATCGCCTAATGTTCTATCTGCACTTTACTTTATGTACATGTGATTGCTAATCTATGGAATATAATAAGGAAAAGAAGTAAACTGTTATAAGCATAGAACATACCATAACTCAACATGGGATCGGAGCTGAGGTGAAGACAAAGCTCGAGCAAGAGCAAGAGCAATCACTGAAGAGAAGATTGGCAAGGCTATCCTAAAAGAACGATGGGGTCCTCAACACTCTTTCCTGCCGAAGACAAGCTCAGTGAGAAAGCTGACTATCACAGATGGAAAATGTCTATCGATCTAACCCTTGAGAATCAAGGAGTGTTGGATCATGTGAAAGGCAATATTGTTGAGCCTCCATCAAATGCACCTCCTGCTGCCAGGAACAAATGGAAGAACGGAGAAATTAAAGCGAAGAAGATCATCCAGGACTCTATCGACAAGCGCCTGGTGGCCTACATCTCTGCACTAGACACCTCCAAGGAAATCTATGATAGACTGGTGAGTTTATTTAAAGTTAATGATGCAAATCAAGTTTTGTTTCTTAGAAATAAGCTGAGGTAAATCAAGAAGGGTAAAGATGAGAGTATGCAAACATACTTCTTAAGAATCACCGAAATCAAAAACGATCTCCTATCTATTGGGGAGACTATTACTGACAGAGAAATGGCACTCACAACTCTTGGAGAATTATCATCCGAATGGTACGTGTTTAGGACTACTCTTCTGAACAATAATGTAATTCCTGGTTTCGAGGAATTAATGGCTAGATGCATTCAAAAAGAAACAAGGGTAGAAGAGCAAGAAATGCCCATGCCTAAAGGTCCTCCTGCTACCTTTTCTTCTCATGCTAAGAAAATAAATAATTCCGGGACTAAATCAAAAGGAAAGGCTAGACTTAAGGATGGAAGAAAAGGACGATGTTACATCTGCGATAAAGCAGGTCACTATGCAAGGGAGTGCCCTGATAGAAAAGACTCACACTAGGACAATGATCAAAATCCCTCTGATGGCAATCAAAGGAATGACAAATTCAATAGCAAAGGTAAGAGGAGAGCTGGGAATCAAGGAAGAGGACAACCATTCAAGAAGGCTAGAAATTCCAACATGTATTAAATGTACCAACCTCAAAAAGAACCTGGTGTCCATTTCGGCAATGGAAGACAAAGGCTACAAGGTAACCTTCAACGATGGCAAGGTCTGTATATGGAAAAATAATGTTAAAGATGCCTTTACTCTTGGGTTTCGTGTTGATTCATTATATCAGGTCGATGGAAGTCCGCTAGGTGTCATATCTTATGACACATCTCTTCAGTCCAAACTTTGGCATCGGAGGTTTGCCCACCTTCATTATAAAGCTCTACCTGGTGTAAGACAAATGGTGACAGGGATGCCCGAATTCCGAGTAGAGAAAGAAGGTGTATGTCTAGGATGTGTCGTAGGAAAGCTCAAAAGGGGACCATTCCCCTCAAGCCAAAGCAAGACCTCTGATATATTACAGTTGGTTCACTCAGGCATATCTGAGGCTAGCATTAAGAGGGAGACTACTACACCACATAATAATGAGCAGCATGGTGTGGCGGAAAGAAAGAACCGTACGATTGTGGAAGATGTCTCTATGGGTGGATGATGTAACAATCCTTGATGTGGAGGAACCCATGGATCTTATTTATCCACCTGAGCGTCCCTCTTCTAGGAAGAGGCCTTCATGGCTTAGGGGGGGTACTTGATGATGCTGAAGGACATGGTGCACCTCGAGGAACCTTCCGTGAAAGTAAGAAACCTAACAAGTATCAGGGATACCTGACCATCATGAGCACGATCATACAAAATGAGCCTCCATCGTTCTCAGATGCTGTCAAGCATAAAGAATGGAAGGATGCAATGAACAAAGAATACGAGTCTATTATGGAGAATGATGTCTGGGAAGTAGTTCCCAGACCCCAGGACAAGACAATTGTCACTTCTAAATGGCTTTACAAGATAAAGCATGCAGCAGATGAAAGTACAGAAAAGTATAAGGCTCGTTTTGTTGCTCATGGTTTCTCCCAGATAGACGTCAAGACCGCGTTCAGCGTTCTTGTACAGTTGGATCAAAGAAGAGGTCTACATGGAGCAACCCGAAGGATTTGAGATTTATGATCGAAAATCTCATGTATGCAAGCTGAAGAAGGCTCTCTATGGGCTGAAGCAAGCTCCCCAAGCATGGTATGAGAGGATCGATAGCTACTTGATGAAGTTGGGATTCACTAGGAGTGACGCTGATCATAACCTTTACTTTAAGGTTGAAGATGACAAGCCTCTCATACTGGTGTTGTATGTGCATGGCCTCTTTCTAACAGGTGCATACCCTCTCATTCACAAATGTAAGAGGGAGTTGGCTTCTGAATTTGAAATGAAGGACCTAGGACTAATGCACTATTTCCTAGGACTTGAAGTGTGGCAGAAGCCAGGAGAAACTTTCCTATCTCAAGGAAAATATGTGGTGAAGATATTGGAAAGATTTGGTATGGTGGACTGCAAGCCTGTAACTACCCCGATGGAGCTTGACTTCAAGAAGTTAAGCGGTAGTGCTGCTGGACCTGTTTTACGAAATGCTACCGAGTATTGGCAACTCGTCGGAGCATTTATGTTCTTAGTGAAGTCCCGTCCAGAAATATGCTTCGCAGTCAACACATTGAGTCAACATATGGTTGAACCCCACCACATACATTTGATTGGTGCTAAGAATCTGTTGAGATATCTTCGTGGCACTATCACTTATGGGTTAAGATACACTGCTGGAGATGTGAGACTATTTGGATACACAGATGTTGATTGGGCAGGCAATGTGGAGGACCGTAAGAGCACTTCCAGGTGTTGTTTCTCCTTGGGATCTGCTTCGATATCCAGGATGAGCAGGAAGCAAAAGTCGATGACCTTGAGCACCGCCGAAGCAGAGTATATTGCTACCAGCATGGCCTCCTGTGAGGCAGTTTGGTTGCGAAAGCTCTTCAGTGCGCTGTTTGGATTTACATTGGATACCAACGTGATTCTCTGTAACAACCAGAGGTGGGATTCGATTATTGAGGAATCCCGTATTCGTCGATTGCTCCAGCAAATAAACACCATCTGGGATATGGTAAGTCAATGACAAGGAGGCTCCATCGCATTAAGATGATGTACAGGTCGATACACCTTGTCAAAGCCCCGAGGAAAGATCTAATCTGTGATTTTCTCAAACGACTTGGAGTCGTCAAGAAACCCTTGTACAATGGTCCTGCATGTTGCATACATTGAGCTCTGGGAGCTCTGAGGGCTTGCGGTTCTTACTGGAGCAACATACGACCACAGGGTGACTCACCCTCCCCTAGTGGTGTGCACTGGAACAAGATGATTCACTCTCTTGTGGGACAAGATGATTCGCTCTCTTGTGGAACAGGATGATTTGCTCTCCTGTGTAGCAAGATGATTAGTTCTCCTGTGAGGCCTGGATTGATGTGTTCTCCATGGCGATTGTAGCAGGATTGATGTGTTCTCCTGTGAGGCCTGGATTGATGTGTTCTCCATGGCGGCCTGGATTGATGTGTTCTCCATGGCGATTGTAGCAAGATTGATGTGTTCTCCTATGAGGACAGGATTGATTAGTTCTCCTGACGAGGCATCCTACCCATGCAGTCTGGGACTCATGGGAAGGACCTCTCATCTGATCAATAAGCAGGGAAATGAAGTTAGGAACCATAGTAGTACCGATGGACGCATCATTGTATCTACTGTACTCCCTACGCTAGGATGACCTCCATTGATATGGGATCAATGATATTGGTCTGGGACCAGTGGTAGGAGTTGTACCATACTATGACACTAACTTCGGGTCGGTTGAGACTGGTCTGGGACCAGTGGTACATACTCTAAGATTGACTTCGTGTCAGTGCAGTACTGGTCTGGGACCAGTGAGAGTGGTACATACTATGACGCTGACTTCGGGGTTAAGACTGGTCTGGGACCAGTGGAACACTCTCTGAGACTGCGATACTAGTCTGGGACCAGTGGTATGCACTCTGAGACTGACTTTGAGTCAGTGGAGGATGATACTGGTCTGGGACCAGTGGAGTTGTACTCACTATGACGGTGACTTCGGGTTGGTTGAGACTAGTCTGGGACCAGTGATACATACTCTAACACTGACTTTGAGTCAGTATGATACATCCTCGATCATTTCTTCTTCTTCATAATTCGGACAAAAGCAAAGCAGAACAGAACAATGCAAGAGCAAAGCAGAACAAAGTAGAACAATACAGAAAAGTACAGGGCAGAACAAGACAAAGCAGAACAAGCAAAATAGAGCAGAGCATGGCAAGGGACAGGCTATACAGGGCAGTGCATTTGATGGATGAATAGTAACGACCGATAGACAGATTGCAGATGAAGTTATCCCTAGTTGAGAGGGAGTGTTAAAATTGGCAACTAGGGAAAAACTTCATGTGGGTCATCTTATTCATGGTTGATAATATTTTTATTAGATTCCACTCGTCGATAGGTGTAGGATTGATATAAAGATCATCCGATTCCGATAAGTATTCATGGAGATATGAATTTATTTTGATTATGGAATTATTATCAAGCCGACCTACAACTCATGTAGGCTCAGAAGCCCAACAGTGGCATCTATTCAAACACCAACATTGTGTATAAATACAGGAGGAATTTTCCTCATTTGGACTCACTCATCTCATCACATCTCTCTCTCTCTACTGCGCAAAAAAGAGTCTCTTCTCTACTACGCAGAAAAGGGTCTCTCCCTCACACATGTGAAGCCGGAAGCTGCTGAAACTGACTCTGCAACTGCAGAAGTAAAGATTGACTTGTGTGGACTAGAAGATCTCCTCATCTGAACTGCGCTGTAAGTTCATCTAAACCTCCTCTGAAAGCTACAACTTTTGGTGGTGGAATCAAGTCAATCCGACAGATAGTTTGCAAGATATCGACTGCCCTAATTTGAAACCGGAAGCGGCTGAAACTAAAGCTGCAACTGCAGAAGTAAGATTGACCTGCGTGGACTAGAAGATCTCCTCATCTGAACTGCGTTTTAGGTTCATCTGAACCTCCTCTAAAAGCCGCAACTTTTGGTAGTGGAATCAAGTCAATCCAACGGACAGTTTGCAAGATATCGTCTGCCCTAGTTTGATGATGAAGCCGCTAATGCTGATGTTGTTGATCTAGGGTTTGCTACTGTTGATATGAATCAGATTTATTGTACTATTTCTCTCTGTTGAATTATTGAAGATAAAAGAAGATTTGATCAAAGGGTTTCCCCACACATTGTGGGGGTTGTCCCTGGCTAGCCGCCACATCTTGTGTCTCTTGTCTTGGCTTGTTTTCTGTCGATCGTTTAATGTTCTATCTGCACTTTACTTTATGTACATGTGACTGCTAATCTATGAAATATAATAAGGAAAAGAAGTAAACTGTTATAAGCATAAAACATACCATAACTCAACATTTTCATTTTAGAATTTTTTGTTGTCCCGTATATTTTCATGTGCCAAAAGAGAAAAGAAACAAGCTAGATGCATCTAGGAAGAAAGAAACGTTTCTGGGCTACAATGAAACTTTGAAGGCATATAGAATCTATGTGCCTATCAAAGAGAACTGGAAATAAGTCATGATGTCAATTTCAATGAAGACTCTGCCCTTGGGAAAGTATGAGATCTTCCTATCCCTAGGAAGGACAATGATGATGATCCAGGAAAGCAGGATGAATCTCCAACAGATGATCTGATGCCCGATGTTGAAGTTCTGATGGATCCCATCGATCCACCTCCTAGTGAGCCCTCTACTTCAAGAAAAAGACATTTATGGCTCAAAGATATTCTTGAAGATGTCGAGGGACATGTTGCACCAAGGGGAACATTTCGTGAAAGTAAGAAGCCAAACAGGTACCAACGGTACTTAGCCACCATGAGTATCATTGTACACTCTGAGCCGTGTAGATTCAAAGAAGCCGTGAAGCACCAAGTTTGGAAGGATGCAAGGAACGAGGAATATAAGTCGATCATGAAGAATGATGTCTTGGATGTGGTTCCTAGACCCAAGGACAAGTCAATGGTCACTTCAAAATGGCTTTACAAAATCAAACATGGAGCCGATGGGAGTGTTGAAAAGCTTTAATCCAGGGTCGTTGGTCAAAGCTTCTCTCAAAAGGAAGGAGTGGACTATGATGAGATATTTGCACCAATGTTTTAAAACTATAACTCCGACTTGGAAACGGCCGAGGGTCGACTCCGACTCGGTATCGACTCAACCGGTTTGATTTCAATGACTCGGTCATTTTAAAAAAATACATTGCATATTTATTTTTTTATTTAAAAAACATAATTTTAAAGATTGTCATTCATGTTTCCAAACACAAAGCTTTAGAATATAGATAGAAGAAAACATATGATCAAAGCAGGCACATGAATATATCCATTATATCAAAATGGAACCCAGTGCACTGTCCAATACATACATGATGATGATATAGAGATCAAAACAAAAACACATAACCAAGGAGGCTAGAAATGGCCTCTACAACAAAAGTAAACTATGAAACACAACTAGTCACCACTTACCAGTACTACTGGCTACTGCTAGAGAAGCCAACATCATCTGGCTCAACCTCTGAATCAGAGTCAGACAAGGAAACCCATGGGTCCTCCTCATCATCATCTCCAACTGCAACTGTAGTAGTGGTAGCACTAGCAGGATCTGCAACAGCTGCACACTGATATAGACGATATATGCGCTTTCGTTGTGGCTGAGTAGAGGAAGCACCTACAACTGGAGGACTTGGGGCTGGGCCTGAGGCTGGTACAAGTGGATTTGCATTCAACTGAACATTTTGTTCAAGTGATGCCACCGCCTGTAAATCCAAATCAAGATCCTCATCAGAGTCAAACTCTGCTAGATGACTCTCCACTACCCAATCTGATGTTGGATCAATATCTTCCAACACAATGGGATCTGAATCAGGGTTTTTTTTTCAGCATTTGGTTGCATCTGAGCCGGAGGTTGTATTGGACATAGACTAGATCATTTAACCATTTTTTATGCAAACGGTTTCTCTTCTTCGTGTGAATCCTCTCAAGGACAGACCAATTACGCTCACACCCAGTAGCACTGCAAGTTTGACTTGAAATATGAATTGCAAACTTCTGCAATTGAAGACAATGGCTACCAAAAGCCTCCCGCCATTGTGCTGCAAAAAACATAGTAGTGTAATGAGTTAGCTCAAGTTTTAACTTTCAACAAATTATATCCAACTTTCAAATTATAAGCAATTTAACAAAATAAGTATTAAGAATTTGAAAATTGAAATTTTTGTTTAGCTGGCTCATCTGCTTCCCTTGTAGTCTTTGCTAGGTTCTTCCCAAAGGTACCTGTGGCTTTGCTGAAGGTTGTGATTTGTCGAAGTATCTCCAGCTGATCACACTCCAATGGGATCATGCGATCAATGCAGTCAATCAATCCATCTCTAACCTCCCCACTCAAAGCTCTTACCGCCTGAGCTTTATAATGATATTGTAGGTTCAAAAAATACCCAGCTGCATGTATAGGGCGACGGAGTTGATTGTTCCATCTTTCATCAATGATTGCCCAAATGGGCTCATACTTAGCCACTTTATCCTTGTATGCCCTCTTTATTTGCTCCTTTGCTTGAACCATAGCCTCATAAATGAAGCCCATAGCCAATCTTTCCCCATCCACCAACCGCAACACCTTAACCAGTGGCTCAGCAACCTTCACAATCTTTGCTGCCTTTCTCCAAAATATTCTTCATTAACTTCTTTTTTTCAATTCTTTGCCTTCCTGTTTGTTAGACCACTGGCTTTGATTCCATTCATCACTAGAAAATATCTTTTGCAAGTTTCTATGTTGTGAAAGCATAGATTGCACTGTCAAAAAATGAGTTGCAAATCTAGTGACGACAAGCCTAATAATATCCCTGCCCCCTGTGTGTCTCCTCATCAGACTCAAAATCCACGAATGATTGTAGATAAATTTTGTTATGCTTTTGGCATGATCTACAGTGTTTTTTACCCAATCTAATTTGCCAATATCCTCAAGCATGAGGTTTATGCAATGTGCAACACATGGGGTCCAAAAGATGGTTTTGTGTTTTTCCTCTAACAGTTTACCAGCAAGAACATAGTTAGAGGCATTATCTGTGATGACTTGAACAACATTAGCCACCCCCACCTCCTCAACAACCTCATCCAATAGATGAAACAACAATTGTCCATCTTTCACCTTATCAGATGCATCAACTGATTTTAGAAACATAGTTCTATGTGGGCAGAAAATAAGAAAGGTTATGATGCTACGGTTCCTTTGATCTGACATGATGGTACATCTTGTTCTTGCCCATGAGTCTTTGAAATTTTTCAAATACTCATTAATGGAGGAAATTTCTTTCTGCAAACGTACCCCCTTATCTCATGCATAGTGGGGCCCTTGAAGCCTTTTCGAGCAGCAAATCTGGCATCAAACATAGTCTCATAATATGGTGAACGGGAAGCATTGAAGGGGATATCAACATCATACCACCATCTACATATGTAATCACAAACAGTCTCCCTCAATTCTTTCTTCCAATGGTCATCTAAAGTGGGCTGCAAAGTTCTACTAGCTTTAGTACCATGTGCATCTGATGGAGAGGAGGGTGTGATAGTGAAAAAACTTTTGATATTCATATCACCCATCTTTTCCATTTTACCCTTACCCTTTTCTTGAATAGACTCCAAAGGGGGAGGAACATAACAGAAGGGGTTAGATGCATTAGTACAAGGGATAGAAGAAGAACCCTCAAAATCAAAATGGGGGTTGGTAGCCATCATTTTTTGTATACTCCTCTTCCTCCCAATTTCAGCCTCTATTTCTTTTTGCCTAGCTTTTTCTTCTTTAAACTTCTCAAAGTTATTTAACAACTCCTTCTAATCTTCCCAATTTGTGGTGATTCACATGGAGTAATTTGGCCTCTAATCCCTGCCAAGTGTTGTTTCAGCCTATTAATGCCCTCAGGACCATCCTTAATTTTTCTATGGCAAAATTTGCAATGCATTTGGCTATCAACCATTTCAACATATGCCCAAGCAACATCTTTCACTCTAAGTGTCATTTTTTGACTTGGAAATGAGAAGAAAATTTCTAAAAATGAAAACAAAAAAATAGCATTGCTTCAATGTTCATTCCTTTCACGAAAACAATCTTTTCAATTTCCAAATTTGCACATAAAAATAAATAAGAAAAAACAGATTTTTAGAAGTTAAAAAGAAATACCTCTAGGCACAAACTGCCTCCTCAAAGTTGCTCCAACAAACCAACTCCTCAATGCTGCTCCAATGGTTGCCCAAGAAGCTTCTCACTCCTGCTCCAAAGCTTGCCCAAGACTCCTCACTGTTGCTCCAAAAACAAACTCCAGAACTCTTCACAAACTCCTCACAAATTCTCACTCAAATGCAATGAGATGGCTGTGAGGAAACGAGAGGGGTTGGGTAGGCTTTATACGGTTTGGGAGAGGGAAATGGACCTCAAAGAACCCAAAGGCATATAAGAATGGGCTTTGGGGTCCCCAAAAAAACAAATAGAAAAATAAAAATATAAAAATCCACTTTTCGGTCGCGCCCACCGAGCCGGTCGAGTTGGCTCGGACTCAGCCGAGCCAGCTCAGTAACAACCCAGTCGGCCGAACCGAACTGGCCACCGAGTCGACCCGGTCATGCTTTGACTCAGCCTGACTCGGCCATTTTAGATTCAGTTCAACCGAATCGTAAAACACTAATTTGCACCGACTGCCCAATATACCACTATCCGTTGGATTATAGCTCTTGCTACCTCTCAAGGATGGAGCCTACATCAAATGGATGTCAAAAATGCATTCTTACATGGCTCGCTTAATGAGGAAGTCTATGTAGAACAACCTAAGGGGTTCAAAGTTCAAGATTGTAAGACACATGTATCTAGGTTGAAGAAAGCCCTCTATGTGTTGAAGCAAGCCCCTAGGGCTTGGTATGAGAGGATAGATAGCTATCTTATGACGTTGGGATTTACAAGGAGTGATGTTAACCCGAACCTATACTTCAAGGTTGAAAAGAACAGACCTCTCATTCTGGTCCTTTATGTGGATGATCTCTTTCTAACTGGTGATGACCCTCTCATTCATCAATGCAAGAGAGAGTTGGCTTCCGAATTCAAGATGAAGGACCTAGGACTGATGCACTACTTCCTAGGATTCGAGGTCTGGCAAAAGCCAGGTGAGATTTTCCTTTCTCAAGGAAAATACATTGTGAAGTTGCTTGAGAGATGTGGGAGTGAAAATTTCTTAATCTAACAAATCAGAAATCCTACTACAATAAACTGATTTGCATTACCTACTTCTGTTCTTCATTTAACAAGTTATTTTTAGAATTATTCAGAAAATATTAATGCAAATACATTGTAGCCTACACCAATATATAGATCAAGTACTGAAAAATAAATGAGACAACCACACAAAGGACACACTTATTTTTGGATTAAACATCCCCGGGAAAACCTAGTGTGGGAAAACCGGTGCAGTAGATATGAGGGTTTTATTATTAAGTAGATTTTTGAATACAACTAGGGTGCGAAATCCAGCTCACCCAACAGCGAATAAACCCAGCAGAAATACCTCTATCCGGAGATAGATATTTGGCGGATCCTGCAACTGGATGAACAAACCCCACAGGTGACTGCGTTATGCCCAGTGTTGTGCAGCGATGGCTACTCCCAGCTCTGCATTGGGACTGTGTCACCTCCTCTAGGAGTTGCGTCACCCTCCCTGTGAGCCTTCTCAGCTCAGAAATCGATCTGTTGAATTGATGCCCAATCTACCTCGCAGAAACCCCAGCATTGCCTCTAAGTGATTGTGTCAACCCTCCAACCTCTGCGTCACCCTCTTGGAGTTGCATTGTCTCTCCTTGGTGCTATGTTGCCTCTTTGTTATGTATTCTCGGCCTTGGACGAAAGTCCCGCTGCCAAACTGCCCCTCTTTGCACTAGAAGCTTACTCTAAAATTCTCAGCAAACCACGCCCCAGAATTTCAATCTAGCTCAAGTGTTGCTCTACCTATGTGTGTTCTCCAACTTACCCCAAGCCTTCCTTATACTTTTCCTGTTGAGAAATCAACAGCTATGATCTAATCTCTAATAAACAGCTAAGATTAAATTAGACTTGATCCTCATCACTTAGAAGCTTCTCACACATATTTACATTAATTCACTTTAATTATTTTAATTTCCTAAGTTTTAACTTAGGGGCCATTAAAAATAATTAATTATTTGAATAACATGCACACCGGGTGGAATTTCTCCAAACAATTTCTGGGTCTTGGAGATCTCATGTGTTTTAGCCCCTCCACAAAATTCCAGAGCTAAAGCACATCTAATGCTACCCAAAAATCAACACTCCCTTTTGGCGAGGAGTGTGCTCTAGTAATACTTCCCAGCAAAAGTATCACATCGATCCATGGCATCGGTCCTCTACGCTGTTGATGCTCGACCTGTTGCCCTTCATCCACTGCGTTGCTGCAATTTGTATTGTTGCCCATGACACTACCACTATCACTGTTGTATCTGTACTACAGCTCCCTCTCAATATGTTGCATTATGTTGCCCATAGCACTACCACTGCTAACTGTTGCACTACAACTCAGTTGTTGAGAAGTAAGCAACTGAAAAGCCACCCAAAAGCTGACATGCTAGTCAGTCTGGATACCCCTTGACGCTGAAGCTACCTCTACTGCTAATCTGTGCTAACCCTCTGATGCTACTGCGTTGTTGTTGTATCTGCTTTGTGCCTTCCGCACTGCTGCAACACTCCATTGCACTACTTCAGACTTTGGCGCTCTAGCTCTGCCACTGTTGCTCCATCATCCCTCACACCAACTGACTCCCGTCATTCTGCTACTGTCACTGAGGGCTCTCGTAGCCGTATGTGATCCAAGAGTTTGGGCACCTCAAGGATCATGCCCTGTACTTCACTGTAGCTTCAACTACAGTTCTATATCGCCCCACTTCTTTTCTAGAGGTGCATGAGCACTCATGGCACAATCATCATCGTCCTCTCTGTTACCTTGTGTTGGAGCAGCCTTTGAGTCAGACTTCTCTTCTTTGCCCTTCTTCTTCTGAGGGCACTACGTGGCGAAATGCCCCATTTCTCCACATCTGAAACATCTAAGTTTGGATATGTCCTTCTTTCCTTTACGCTGCCCTTGTTGTCCCGTTGATGCGAGAGCCGCATCCTCCTCTTCCTCCTTCTTGATTCTGATCCCTTTGCTGCTGCTTCCCGCCTTGGTCCATCGTCTGATCTCTTCCTGTCGAAGAGCTGCCCACATCTCCTCCCAACTGGGAAGAGAAGCCCTGCCCAAGATGCTTTGGACAAAGGTTTCCCAGTCTTCAGTGACTGTATTCAGTGCAATCCTGACCATAAATTCAGCATCTGGCGTAGCCCCTACGGAAGCTAGTTGGTCATGGATCCTTTGCAACCTGAGAAGGAAGGGATCGATTTCTTCTCCCTTCTGCATTTGAAACTGTCTCAACTGACTCTCAAGCAACATCTTCTGTTAAACGAAAGTTCCCTTGTACAATGTGGTCAAGGCCTCCCACATTTCCCTTGTTGTGTCCTTCTCAGCAATATGTGGAATCACATGATCCTTGACCCCGTCCATGATCACACATTGTTTGCCTGAGCCTCCTCATACTTTTTGAGAGGATCAGCATCAACCGGAACAACAACCACCTTCAAGGCATAACCCTTGATGTAATGTTTATCCAAAACTGCCAGGATCATGCCCTTCCAAATGATGAAGTTGGATGCTCCATCCAACCTATCCTGATCCCTCGGTCCGTTAACGGCCATCTCTGCTCAAATGAATGTTGAACTGGTTCTCTTCTCCCTCTTTCGTTGCTACCCCAACAAAAATCAGATCTAGATTTCTTTGGTGCTAGAAATCCTCTAAGGAACAAGCTCCCTCTGAATTTCGATTTCCTTCACGGAAATCCTCCTGCCAACCACTATCGAACCACCCCTCTCTAATCTCTCTTTGCTGCTTCTCAACACTGGATCTAGATTTCTTGGCAAGAAATCTTCTGAGGAACTGATTCCCTCTACTTTGCTTCTACCCCACTAGGTATTGTTCTGCACCAACAGAATCAGCACCCCACCAGCAACTCCAGATAAAATCCGCGTTGCACCCCCAGCCACAGCAACTGGAAAATCAAGACTCAACAATCTCTGTGTTGGCCCAGTAACCACTGAACTGCCTTCTGCAGCAACAGCGTCACCCAATCAGGCTGAAGCAGGCTCTGCGTGAGCCTCCCTTGGTGACTGCGTCACCCCTCCTCTGCTCTCTTGGCCTGACACTTTGCTATTTCTCGGGACATCTCTCTTCACGCATAGATTTTCCCTCTATCCTTTCGATGATGGCTTCAATCCTCCTTGATCTACAATTGCTCTGATACCATGTGAAAATTTCTAAATCTAACTAATCAGAAACCCTACTACAGTAAACTGATTTTCATTACCTACTTGTGTTCTTCATTTAACAAGTTATTTTCAAAACTATTTAGAAAATATTAATGCAAATACACTACAGCCTACACCAATATACAGATCAAGTATTGAAAAATAAATGAGACAACCACAGAAAGGCCACACTTACTTTTGGACTAAACGTCCACGGAAGAACCCAGTGTAGGAAAACCGATGCAGCAGATATGAGGGTTTTATTATCAAGCAGATTTCTGAATACAACTACGGTACCAAATCCGACTCACCCAACAGAGAATAATCCTGGGAGAAGTACCTCTATCCGAAGACAAATATTTTGGCGGATCCAGCAACTGGATGAACAAACCACACAGATGACTGCGTTGTCCCCAGTGTTGTGCAGTGATGGTTGCTCCCAGCTCTGCGTTGGGACTGCATCGCCTCCTCTAGGCGCTGTGTCACCCTCTCAGTGAGCCTTCCTGGCTCAGAAATTGATCTGTTGAATTGATGCCCAATCCGCCTCACAAAAACCCTAGCGCTGCCTCTAAGTGACTGCGTCAGCCCTCCAGCCTCTGTGTCACCCTCCTGGAGCTGCGTTGTCTCTCCCTAGTGTTGTGTTGCCTCTCTGTTATGTATTCTCAGCCTTGGATGAAAGTCCCGCTGCCGAACTACCCCTCTGCACTAGAAGCTTACTCTGAAATTCTCAGCAAACCACGCCCCAGAATTTCGATCTAGCTCAAGTGTTGCTCTCCCTGTGTGTTCTCCAACTGATCCCAAGCCTTCCTTTATACTTTTCTTATTGAGAAATCAACGGTCGTGATCTAATCTCTAATCAACGGCTAAGATTAAATTAGACTTGATCCTCGTCACTTAGAAGCTTCTCACCCATATTTACATTAATTCACTTTAATTATTTTAATTTCCTAAGTTTTAACTTAGACACCATTAAAAATAATTAATTATTTGAATAACATGCACTCCAGGTGGAATTTCTCCAAAGGATTTCTGGGCCTTGTAGATCTCGTGTGTTCTAGTCCTTCCACAAAATTTCGGAGCTAGAGCACATCCAATGCTACCCAAAAATCAACCGTGGGATGGTGGATTGCAAGTATGTGTCTACTCTGATGGAACTCAACTTCAAGAAGCTATGTGGAAGTGATGTTGGGCCCGGATTAGCGAACCCTTCCGAGTATCGTCAACTTGTGAGAGCCCTGATGTTCTTGGTAAACTCCCGTCCTGACATATGCTTCGTTGTGAACACGTTGAGTCAATTTATGGTCGAGCCTCATCACATTCATTGGATTGCTACTAAGAATCTCTTGAGATATCTTTGGAGCACAATCCACTATGGGCTGAGATACACTATCGGTAATTTGAGGTTGGATGGATATACAGATGCTGACTAGGCTGGCAGTGTGGTGGATCGTAAGAGCACGTCTGGATGTTGCTTCTCTTTGGGGCCTATTTCAATATCTTGGATGAGCAAGAAGCAGAAATCGGGTTGCCTTAAGCATCATCGAAGTTGAATACATTGTTGTGAGTATGGCCTGTTGTGAAACTGTTTGGTTGAGGAATGTGAAAAATCAATGAGTCGATTCCTTCTGCAGCAAACTGATGCTATTTCTCCTATTTGTTAAGTTACTTGAACAAATTACTACTTGTTTTCTACGGCAAATACTAAAATACATACACTAGCAACCTACACAAAATAAAATACTGTAGAAACTAAATACTGCACTGGAGAGAAATAAACACACACATCAACACAGTTGTTTTTGGACAATGTCCATGGAAAACCCCAACTTGGGAAAACCGGTGCAGCAGCTGAGGCTTTTAATTATTATGCAGTAGTAAATATGAGTACAAATTATTGGATGCCCAAACTAGCTATCCAATACAGAGAAATACTAGCAAAAAGTTAGTGAGAAGAATCTCACACTAATCCGGGAGATCTGACTCTGATTAGGGGCTTGCTGACTGGCCCCACGCTGCCTCTGCGCAACTTCTGCGTCAACCCTATGCAAATCTGTGTCACACTGGCTGGGCTCTGCGTCAATCCCTCTGTTGACCTCCTGCTGTCTGGAAATTCGACCTCCTGGCCCTCCAGTCTCACACCCTAGCTTCTGGCACTAAATCTCGTCTCTCCTAGCTGGAATTCGAACTCCCTCTGAAGCTCTATGCTGCCTTTGCATGGCACTATGCTACCTCACTAAACTGATGTCTACCTTCTCTGCCTTGCACTCCCTGGATCTGGAAAATTTCCTCCAGTCTACTATCCCTGCCCCTCTCTCACTACTTCGACTTTATTGAATCACTTCCGGCAACTCACAGTTGCTACTCAGGAAATTGATTCTCTAGCAAAATCGAACTACTCAAGTGTCTTTCTCCAACCACATCGAACTCCTCCTTATAATCTCTCATTGGAGCTCCAACAGCCAGGATTAAAACATAATCGATGGCTAAGATTAACTTGGAGTTGATCCTCGTCTTCTTCTAGAAGATTCACACCTAATTTAATTAATACCCTTTAATTAACCAGATTTCCTAAGTTTAGACTTAGGGAACCATTTAAAAAAGTTAATTATTTTAATTAAATCATCTCTAGGTGGAATTTCCAGAAACAATTTCTGGGTTTTGGAGAATGCATGTGTCTTAGCCTCTCTACAAAGTTTCAAGGCTAGAGCACATCCAATGCTACAAAAATCAACACTCCCTCTTAGCGAGGAATGTGCTCTAGTGTTGCAACCCACTAGAGCATCACTTTGACTCTGCAACACCTCCTGCTGCGCTGTTGATGTCTAGCTCTACTACCCACCACTACTGCGCAACTCTAATATGAATTGTATCTGTGTTGCTGTTGACCCTGCTAAACTACTGTCAACTATTGCATCTGCACTGCAAACCTCTCTCCATCTGTCGTTGTTGCAACTGCAACATCTACCACAGAAAAACATCCAAAATACTGAACTAACTGTGTTCAGTGTAATGCATCTGTCATCTAAGTTCTAGCTATTGCTAGACTCTGCATTGTCATTGAAGCCTCTATGTTGCCTTTGTATTTGAATGCTACTAGCCATTGCATTTGTCACTCTGGCACCTGACTGCACCACCTAACACTGGTCCATCCTACTACTGCTGACTATGGGCTTCCGTAGCAAGGTCTTGATCCAAGAGGTGGACTCCTCAAGGATCTTGCCCATCCTGTAGCTCTCTAAGGCTACAACTCTAGATCACCCCTGTTGATTTGGGGTAGCATCGGATGTGCTATAGCTATGAAAATTGGTGGAGAGGCTAAACCACATGAGATCTCCAAGACCCAGAAATGGTTTGGACAGATTGTACCCGATTTGGGAGATATTAAAATAATTAATATTTTTACTGGAGTTCCTAAGTCTAAACTTAGGAAAAATAAAATATTAAGGGGTATTAATATAAAACTGGGTTAGAAGGTTCCAAAAGTCATGGATCAAGCCAAATCTAATCTTAGTCGTTGATTAGAGATTTAATCTCGGTCGTTGAAGGACCAACGAGAAAAGTATAAGAAGAGGCTTGAGGATCAGTTGGAGAACACACTAGAGTGATCAGTCATTCATTTTGCTAGAGTGGGGTTGCTAAGAAAAAGTGAATCAATGATCAACATCGAGGTTTAGTGAGTACTGAACAGAGAGGCAGAGACAGTACTGAGAGACCAGCGCAAAAGCAGGGAGAGCGAGAGCAGCAGCCAATTCAAGCCACGCAGAGCCCAACAGAGACAACGCAGATGCCGGAGAGACTGTGCCATCCAAGAAGAGGTTGTTGGAGTGACGAAGAGGGTCCTAGAGGCTGCGGAGTCCCTTAGAGGGCTAACGCAGAGGGTCTCGAGACTGACGCAGGTTAGCAGGACGCTGATGCAAAGGTCAGAAGGGCCAACGCTGAGCTTCAGTTGTGTCGGAGAGGGTTTCGTGGGACAGGTTTTCTGAATACCTGTTTCAGAATAGAAAGGTATTGCTGCCGTGTACTTTTCTCTGTCGAGTGAGCCGGTTAGGTACCCAATTGAACTCAAGGAAATACTGCATAATAATAAACCCTCATAATAGCTGCACCGGTTTTCCCGCATTGGGTTTTTCAGGGGACATTTGTCCAAAAAATAATGGTGTCACTTGTGTGCTTGTTTTCTTTCAGTTGATGATCTATAGACGTTGTGATTGCATTTTGTTTATTTCGGTATTTACATGTTCTAAATAACTTGTTCAAAATTACAAGTAGAAGAAATAAGCCAGCAGAATAAAGACTAATTTTCTAACAAATAGAGTTAGAAAATTCAACATGGTATCAGAGGATGGTTGCAGATCACAGGAGAGCTAGAGGCGTCAGCGAAGCAGAGCATTTGCAGCAGAATTAGCTATCCTAAGTGACAGTAGTTGATCCTTGCAGAAGCAACAGAGGAAGGGTTGACGCAGAGGGACTGCGTCATTAGTCCGGGCCAGAGAGAGACCAGTGCAAAGGCTGAGGAGGGCAAAGAGAGGCTCACACAGATCCACGCAGAGACTAGGAGGGTTGACGTAGTGGCTGATGGAGCTATTTTTTGCTGTAGCCGGGATTGCGCAAAGCCTAGAGGCTCAGTCCTTCACTTGTTGGGGCGAAGGAAGCTGTGGGCAGTTTGCGAGAGCAAAACTAGTGGGGTACCGTGGTCAGAACAGTACCTAACAGGGCAAGACCAAGGTAGAGGAAGTTGCTGCCGAGGCGGATTTCTAGCCAAGGAATCTGGATCAGTGTTGCAGTTGCACAGATGATTGGAGAGGGGCAACTTGACGGTTGGCAAAAGGATTTCCAGGAGGGAAATTGGGACTCAAAGGGAGTCTAGAAGAGAACTTCCAGATGGGAAGTAGAGAGAATCGGAGGAGTCGAACCGAGAACTTCCAGATGGGAAGTAGAGAGACTTAGCAAGAGTCGAACCGAGAACTTCCAGATGGGAAGTAGAGAGACTCAACAGGAGTCGAACCGAGAACTTCCAGGCGGGAAGTAGAGAGACTTGGAGGAGTCGACAGAGAAGAGCAGAGAGATGGTCGTGAATGGGATGAGGGATCAAGATAGGCTGGACGGAGCATCCAACTTTGTGGTCTGGAAGGCCAGGATCCTATCCATTCTAGACAGACATCGTATCAAGGGCTTCACCTTGAGAGTAATGGCTATCCCAGTTGACCCAGTAGCTGATGAAAGGTACAGGGAGGCAATGGCTAAGGCAAAGTGCATCATCCTTGATGGGATCAAGGATCATGTGGTCCAATATATTTCCGAGAAGGAAATAGCAAAGGAGATGTGGGACACTTTGAAGACATTGTACCAGCATACTTCCGTGCAGAGGAAGATGCTCCTGGAGAATCAACTAAGGTCATACCATATGCAGAAGGGAGACCAGATAGATCTCTTCCTCGATCGGTTGAAGGTGATCTGTGACCAACTGACTTCCATAGGGGCCACGACAAATCAGGAGTTGATGGTGAGGACTGCACTTAACGCAATCTCCGAGGAGTGGGAGACATTTGTCCAATGTATACTAGGTAGGGCGAGTCTTCCAGATTGGGAAGAACTGTGGCGGCTCTTCGTCAAGAAGAGATCAAATGGTTGACCAAGACAGGGAGTAGTAGCAAAGGGGTCAGGATCAAGAAGGAAGAGGAAGACGATGCGGCTCTGGCATCTACGGGAAAGCAGGAGAAGAGGAAGAAGAAGGACCTCTCCAAGGGCAAGTGCTTCCATTGTGGGGAACTGGGTCAATATGTGAACCAGTGTCCGAGGAAGAAGAGTAAGGGAGAGGCTTTTGACTCTAAGGTAGCGCCAGCGAAGGCGGAGAAAGAAGTCGAGGAGGATGACAATTGTGACATGAGTGCTCATGTGCCACTCGAGAAGAAGTGGGGAGACATCGAGCTGTAGTCAGCAAACTACAGGGGATGAGGGGCTTGATCCTTGAGGTACCCAACTTCTTGGCTTACACCTTGCTACGGGAGCCCCGAAGAGGAGTAGCAGGACTGGCGGATGTAGGTAGAGACAGATGCAGATGAAGTGACAAAGAGTGCTATAGTGCAGGAGTCCCCGAGCAGCGCGAGGCTAGCATGCTGCAACAGTGCGAGAGGCACGGGAGTTGCACCAGTGCAGGATGCCATAGAGAGGTGTGCAACGGTGCAAGATGCAAGGAGTTGTTGCAGCAGCGCAGAGGTCAGTAGAGGGACCACTTGTTAGCGACAAAGGGAGCTTCAGCATCGGGAGTGTTTCTAGCCTGACAAGGATGTCATAAGTTGGGTGGATCAATTACTTACTTCTTAATAACTGAGTTGCAGTGCAGTAGTGGTTAGCAGTAGCACGATGCAGCATGATGAGAGGGGGTTGCAGTGCAGATGCAGTGCTGGGAGGATAGACCAACAGCAACACGATGCAGAGGGAGTTGTCGTACAGATGCAGCAGCAGCAGTGGCAGAGCCATGGGCAGCAGTACAGGATGCAGTAGTGCAGACGATGTTGGGCAGGGAGGCCTAGCATCAACACAAGGACCGGCGCCGGATAATTAGAGTAATGCTCAGTGAGGAGTATTACTAGACCACAGTGCTCGCTAAGATGGAGTGTTGATTTGGGGTAGCATCGGATGTGCTCTAGCCATGAAAATTGGTGGAGAGGCTAAAGCACATGAGATCTCCAAGACCCAGAAATGGTTTGGACAGATTGTACCTAGTTTGGGAGATATTAAAATAATTAATATTTTTAATGGAGTTCCTAAGTCTAAACTTAGGAAAAATAAAATATTAATGGGTATTAATATAAAATTGGGTTAGAAGGTTCTAAAAGTCATGGATCAAGCCAAATCTAATCTTAGCTGTTGATTAGAGATTTAATCTCGGTCGTTGAAGGACCAATGAGAAAAGTATAAGAAGAGGTTTGAGAGTCAGTTGGAGAACACACCAGAGTGATCAGTCATTCATTTTGCTAGAGCGGGGTTGCTAAGCAAAAGTGAATCAGTGATCGGCAGCGAGTGGCAGTGAGTACTGAACAGAGAGGCAGAGACAGTACTGGGAGACCAACGCAGAAGCAAGGAGAGCGAGAGCAGCACCCAGTTCAGGCCACGTAGAGCCTAGTAAAGACAACGCAAAGGCCAGAGGGGCTATGTCATCCACGCAAAGATCATTAGAGTGACGCAGAGAGCCCCAGAGGCTGCGCAATGCCTCAAAGGGCTGACGCAGAGGGTCCTAGGGCTGACGCAAGTCAGCAGGAGGCTGACGCAGAGGCCAGAAGGGATAGCACTAAGCTTCAATTGTGCCGGAGAGGGTTTCGTGGGACAGGTTTTCTGAATACCTGTTTCCGAATAGAGAGGTATTGTTGCCGTGTATTTTTCTCTATTGGGTGAGCTGGTTAGGCACCCAGTTGTACTCAAGGAAATACTACATAATAATAAACCCTCAAAATAGTTGCACCAATTTTCCTGAATTGGGTTTTTCCGGGGACATTTGTCCAAAAATAACAGTGTCACTTGTGTTCTTGTTTTCTTTGAGTTGATAATCTATAGATGTTGTGACTGTATTGTGTTTATTTCGGTATTTAAATGTTTTAAATAACTTGTTCAGAATTTACAAGTAGAAGAAATAAACCAACAGAATACATACTAATTTTCTAACGGATAGAACTAGAAAATTCAACAACCCCACCTCACCCCTGGAGGCATCTTGACAATCATGGCAAACTCTTCCTCCAGCCTCTCCAGCCTAAAGGAAAGCCTGTCAATATCAATGGATGCAGCTTGTTGATCCTGCTTCTCCTCCTTGTCCATCTTTCTAAGAGGACACTAAGTGTTGTAGTGGCCCATCTTACCACACCTGAAGCACTCGACCTTTGATGCAAGGGCCACGTCCTTTTTCCTCTTGCGGTGCTCCTGATGCCCCTTTGATGCAAGGGACACATCCTCCTCTTCCTTCACAGCCTTCGTCCCACTGCTGTTACTGCCACTAATTGTGGCCTTCACCAGATCACGCCTCATCTCCTCCTGCTACAAATCAACCCATACACGTTCCCAATCTGATAGGTGTTCTCTACCTAAGATACTCTGGACAAACACTTGCCAATCTTCAGAAATGCTATTTAGTGCTAATCAAACAAACTTTGTAGGTTGGGTCCCTGACCCTACTGAAGCTAGTTGATCCTGAACTTCCTGAATTCTCTTAAGGAAGGGGTCTATTCGCTCCCCTTTCTGCATCCTCGTGCATCTCAACTTCTCTTCTAAGTACATCTTCTGTTGCTCGGAAGATCCTTCGTATAGCGTAGCTAAGGCTTCCCACATCTGTCGGGAAGTATCCTTGCTGGCTATATGGGATACTACATGATCTCGAACCCCATCGAGAATGATCCCCTTAGTCTTCGCCATCTTAGCCTTCTACTTCTTCAGCGGATCTGCATCGGCAGGCAGAGCCACCACACTATTGACATAGGCTTTGAGATCATGCTCATCTAGAAGGCAGGAGATCCTAGTCTTCTAGATCACATAGTTGGAGGCTCCATCCAACCGATCTTGATCTCTCAACCCAGCTAATGCCATCTCTTTGAAAAAGTCGAATTACTCCCTCTTCTTCTCTACGGAACTGTTGCCCAGTTATTCGCACTCCCTTATGGAGTGAGAAATCTCGCACATAGCTACTGCTACTCTGCTAGAAAAAATCGGAATTCTTGGCTAGAATTCATCTAAGGAAGAAATTCCCTTAGTATGTGCTACTCTCTCCCTCTGACGCTATTCTACCAGCAACTGCTGCGAAGTATCTGTGTCCCAACTGAAGATCTGCTATGCAAGGAAACAACGTCGCTCCCTTCTACCTCTGGAAAGCTTCGATTTGGAGAATCAAATTTCTTTGTCAACTCACTCAGAGAAATCAATCTCACTCAAAACTTCGACCTCTTTGCCCCAAGGACTAAACTGCATTCTGGGCTTTTGAATTGTTGCCTCTGCAGTAAATTCGAACTCCCTCTTCCTTTCTAACCTGAGCTCTCCTTCTCACGATCTGCACTCTGATACCATGTGAAACATCGGTGACCCAATTCCTACTACAACGAACTGATGATATTTCTCCTATTTGTTAAGTTACTTGAACAAATTACTTGCAGTTTTCTACGGAAAATACTGAAATAAATACACTACAGCCTACACAATAAAATACTGCGGAAACTAAACACTGCACTGGAGAGAAATAAACACACACATCAACACAGTTGTTTTTGGACAATGTCCCCAGAAAAACCCAACTTGGGAAAACCGTGCAGCAGCTGAGGGTTTTAATTATTATGCAGTAGTAAATCTGAGTACAAATCGTTGGATGCCCAAACAAGCTATCCGATACAGAGAAATACTGGAAAAAAATTAGTGAGAAGAATCTCACACTGATCCGGGAGATCTAACTCTGGTCAGGGCCTTGCTCACTGGCCCCATGCTGCCTTTGCGCATCTTCTGTGTCAACCCTATGCAAATTTGCGTCACACTGGCTGGGCTTTGCGCCAATCCCTCTGCTAACCTCCTGCTATCTAGAAATTAGACCTCCTAGCCCTCCGGTCTCACACCCTGGCTTCTGGCACTGAATCATGTCTCTCCCAACTGGACTTCGAACTCCCTCTGAAGCTCTGCACTGCCTCTACGTGACACTACGTTGTCTCACTAAACCACTCTTTGCCTTCTCTGTCGTGCACTCCCCGAATCTGGAAAACTTCCTCTGGTCTACTATCCATGCCCCTCTCTCACTACTTCAACTTTACTGTATCACTTCCGGCAACTCACAGCCGCTACTCAGGAAATTGATTCTCTAGCAAAATCAAACTGCTCAAATGTCTTTCTCCAACCACATCAAACTCCTCCATATAATCTCTCATTGGAGCTCCAACGGCCAAGATTAAAACATAATCGATGGCTAAGATTAACTTAGAGTTGAAGCTTTTACTTCTTCTAGAAGATTAACACCTGATTTAATTAATACCCTTTAATTAACCAGATTTCCTATCTTTAGACTTAGGGAACCATTTAAAAAAGTTAATTATTAAGGAATTTAGACTTCTGTGATCCATAACATTGTTCAGAAACTCTTCGGCAAAATCACATAACCAATCTTTTGTCAACGCGTTTCGAACCAACCAGTGTGGTTCATCGTCAGGACAAGTTGAAGAACCAATCCGGCTTAGCTTGATTAAATAGAGCGTGCAGAGACTCCAACGGTTATATTGCCAACGGCTAATTTAGACCTAATGATCAAAGTCAAACTACTAATATTCTTGATATATTTAATTCTTACTATTCTTAGAAAAACAGCTAAATCAGGTAAATCATATATTAAAAGCATTCATTTGTTAATAAATGTATATGTATGCCTAAAACCAAAAATATATAATTTACTAAAAGAATTCATATAATATTTATATAATCCATATTTATTATTGCCAAAGTTGCGCAGTTTCACCATCGCAAATTTAGAGAGGCCCTGGAGATTGAGAAGAGGCCGAACAATCTTAATAGGGATGATGGATGGAAGATTAGCAGTTGCTGGGTCCCAGCCTTGTCCTCCTAGCCTCCTCTTCCCCTTTCGTTAAGTCGTAGGGTTTCTGTCTTTCCTCTCCTTAAGTTTTGTTTTTAGCGGTTGGTCCCTCCTTCTTCCCGGGTTTTCTCCCCGTTATTCCTTGCTTCCTATAGTATTCTTCGTTTTAGTCCTATTATTATAGGGGGTATGAGTTATGAATAGGTTATTAATTAATTTTGGGCTAATTATTGTATTAACCTTATCCCGTTTATGATTCTATTGGGTATATTAAAGATAGATTAGATTTGTGTTTCCTTATATTTTTTATGCATTTATATTTAATTCGACTATACCTTTAGAATTGAAATTCCCTTTAACTTATTTCTTATAGATTTAATTAATGAAAATCCCTTTTTAAACCTTATAAGTTTTAATATATTTACCTAATGACATAGTTAATTTTAATAATTTTACAACATATTATTGATTATTGATTTAGCTATAAAAGGAGATCTAATTTTACCAATGGACCATTAGGTTTATATAAGTAATTATTAATAATAAATATATGATAGTATTGAGTTAGTTTGTGTTAGTTATGTTTATAGTTATACATTTATTATAAACATGTATTAATATACTTACCTTATGTAACTAATTTCTAAGAATAATAAAAATTTAACAAGAATGCTATTTATTTGCTTTAATAATATTGGTTTGATAAATTAGGATGTAAATATAAGTTATTTAATAAATATATATAACTTATTGTTTAATTTCGAATGGGCCATTATAATTAAATAATAAATAAAATAAAATAATATATTTTACCATTGGACCATTAGATTGAAACAATTATTGAATAAATATACAGTTACCTAATGAAACTAAATTCTAAGAATAATAGTAATTTAAAAATAATTGTTTATATTTAAATATTGTTGGAATAATAATAAATATAGATTATCTATGATTTATTTATTAATTTATTGACCATTATATTTAAATAATAAATATGGATTATATAAATATTATATGAATTCTTTTAATAAATTATATATTTTTGGTTTTAGGCATACATATACATTTATTAACAAATGAATGTTTTTAATATATGATTTACCTGATTTAGCTGTTTTTCTAAGAATAGTAAGAATTAAATATATCAAGAATATTAGTAGTTTGACTTTGATCATTAGGTCTAAATTAGCCGTTGGCAATATAACCGTTGGAGTCTCTGCACGCTCTATTTAATCAAGCTAAGCCGGATTGGTTCTTCAACTTGTCCTGACGATGAACCACACTGGTTGGTTCGAAACGCGTTGACAAAAGATTGGTTATGTGATTTTGCCGAAGAGTTTCTGAACAAAGTTAATTATTTTAATTAAATCATCTCTAGGTGGAATTTCCAGAAACGATTTATGGGTTTTGGAGAATGCATGTGTCTTAGCCTCTCTGCAAATTTTTAAGGATAGAGAACATCCGACGCTACAAAAATCAACAAAGAAGCTCTTTAGTAAGCTATTTGAGGCTTGAGCACGTGTTAGATACCACCCTGATCTTCTGCAACAACCAAAGTGGGATTCGCCTTTTAGAAAATCTCGTGTTCCACAACCACTCCAAGCACATTGATATCAGGTACAATTTTATCCAAGTCCCAGGATATGGTACATCGAGGAGTAATAAGGATCCAGCACATCAAGACGGATGAGCAGGTCGCAGACATTCTCACGAAGCCTTTGGGGAAGGTCAAATTCTTAACCTTCCGAGAGAGACTTGGAGTCGTGGAAAGACCCTCCTATGAGGGTCCCGCATGAGTTGGACACTGAGCTCTGGGAGCTCCTGGGGGCTTGGGGTACTTCTTGGAGCTATGAGTGACCATAGGGTGAGTGGTTCACCTTCCCCTAGTGATGCGCTATGTATAGGGTGAGTGGTTCACCTTCCCCTGTGATACCCCATGATGGTTGACATGTGTGTAGGGTGAGTGGTTCACCTTCCCCTACGATTGCGGACACATGTATGTAGGGTGAGTGGTTCACCTTCCCCTACGATTGACATATGCATAAGATGAGTGGTTCACCTTCTCCTATGGCATATGAGCAGGATGAGTGGTTCACCTTCTCTTGTCGATGCCCCAACACACATCCTACCCATGGAGTCTGAGACTCATGGGAAGTACCTCTCATCTGGCCAATAAGTTGGAAAAAGAAGTTAGGGACCATAGCACTATCGATGGACGCATCGTGTATTGTCGTACTCCCTATGAATAGGATGCATGGTGTTCAACAACTTGATTTGGGATCAAGGACTGACTTTTGTCAGTGGAGAGTGGTAAGGTCTTGTGACTCACTCTCGATCACTTCTTCTTCATTATTACTTCATGGTTCAATAGAGCAGAGCAGTGATGATAGAGATGGTACATGATGATAGGAAGGCATGATGATGACAAATGGATTGGTAGGTGAAATTCTCCCTAGTTGAGAAAAAGTGTTAAAATTGGCAACTAGGGCCAAATTCCACCTTGCAACAACTCAGACGATGGAGATGATTATTGCATTGGATTCCTCTTTTCAAGAGGTCCACGTTTGATATAAATATCATCTCACTCGAACTTCCAGGCAAAGCTAAATGGTACACCAGAGAGAAGGTGGAGGAAAAATTTCCTCACCTCATTCAGTAAAATATTTTGGGGACCAAAAGCCTCCCAAAACGGGGAGGTGTGATCTGAATTGGATCATTATATTATTTCTCATCCATCTCTATGCATTTGGAGTGGAAAAAAGTGGAGGAATCAACCCACGGGGGCGTCTTTACCGACAGGACCCAGTTTGGTGAAACGGGGTCTGAAACCTTTCGGGAGAGCTTTAAGGCATCAAACGACGTTTTTTGGGAATAAAACTTTATCACTTTGGCACTCACATTTCACTGTTATTCTACATACAGATACCTTTCCAACGACGCAAGCAACGCGTCAATCAGAATCCATATGCAAAAGTTATGCCACTCAAAAGTTGACCTTCCTGTTTCCACACCTATAATTCAAGAGGATGCCACATTAGCCCCCATTATTCATGGAAAATGGGCTAGCCATGTGTTTTTGATGTAAAAGACTCTAGAAGAGTCTATCTTGTAACTCTAGATGAGAGTTTATGTAGTCAAAATTAACCACTAGTAGGTCATCGAGCTGTGTTATAACCGGGCCACTAAGAAAAAGAGGCATTCCATTCTTTCGAGAGCATTTTGTTCCATAGTTGAGCAAAGATAGCCAAGAGAGATACAAGGTAGAGCACACAGAGGATCTATGCACAGTAGCAGCCCACAAGTCACAGGCATTACTTCTTTGTACTTGCAGCCATATTTCTAGACAGAGAAAGAGAGCAAAGCGACCTCACCTTCCAGCTAGGTTTTCTCCCGAAAGGGTTTCCCAGAGAGCATATCTTGTGTCTTGTGTGTGTGTATGTGCTTATTTTGTCGTTCTCTACTTTTCTACATAATTTATATTCGCATGCATGCACTAATTACAGTGAAATCCACAGATCTTAAAGTTTAATAAACTATAAAAGTGTAAAATTTTCAGATTTTTAATATAATATTATTAGATCTGTTGTGACGAACTGTCTATTGAATAATAATAAGAAGATTTGACCAAAGGGTTTTCCCCACATTGGGGTTTTCCCTGGCATCTGCAAAATTTGGTGTCCTCTTGTCTTGGCTTGTCTTCTGCATATGTTTTTATGTTCTATCTACATTTATTGTCAATATGATTAAGTTAATGTGATTACATCTGAATATAATTGGAAATTGTCAATGGGCTGTGAAAGGAACATTGAAGTAAATTATGTTAAGCATAGAACAGACCATTGTTATCTAAAATTAACAAGGCAAACTTATGGATGCTTGGTAATTCAAGATCTGCGGTGGTTAGTGCACAGTTGCAATGATGACAGCGGCGCAGATGCAGTACAGTGTAGTGGCAGCACAGGAGCAGCAGCACAAAGGCTTCAGCAATGCATGATACTTCAAAGTTACAGGACGAGAAAGATCCATATTAGGAGCAACAACCTGATCTAGTTGATGCAGATTCTTCATGAGGATCAATACCCTTGCTACAAGGGCCCACAGCATTTCAGTAGCAGTTGGATCATATTATTCGGCAAGTGCAATCAAATTCTGAGGGATAGTTGCAGAGCTAGTAGCAGTGAGATATTGAGGGGCGCAATGACAGTTGAGCGCATATAGTTACTCAATGACAGAGCAGAGCTAGTTGCAGTCAGAGACTCAGTGGACGGTTGCAGAGCGAGTTGCTAGGATTTGGTTCCCAGTTGCAGTGGTTGTAGTAGCAGCAGTAGCGTGACATCAATTGCAACATAGAGCAAAGTTGGCAGCAGCAAAGGGAGGCACAATGCAGAGGTTAGCAATAGTGCAGATGCAGGATGGTTCAACTACAAAGTTAGCAGATGAATCAAAGTATGCGTAGTAGCTTGGTGAACAATCACAGTTTGTTACAAATGTCAAACATCGACGACGTGAGGGAAGATGTTACGGGAAAAAACAAAACACCTTCCTCGCTAAGAGGGAGTGTCAGCGTTTATAGTATCAAACAGGTGTTCTAGTCCCAATTTGTGTCAGAGAGGATAACAACATGAGATCTTCAAAACCGAGAAAAGGTTTCATGAAATAAGCGTGTAAAACGCCTTAATTCAATTAATTAACCATCATTTAAATGTTTCCTAAGTCTAACTTATGAAAATTGGTTAATTAATAGTAATTAATTAAGCAAAAGGTGAGAAAGCTCTAGAAACTCACATAGATTGTGTTTGAAATGATCTTAGTCGTTGGTGGAGATCTAATCATGGTCATTGGTTCACCAACAAGAGATTATAAGAGTAGGTTGATGTGGATGGAGATACACACATCGAGCAAGACGGAGAGCGAGTTCCTTGGGAAGATCGAGCTATCCAATGCACTGATTCAGCAGGAAGAAGAGCTCGACCCGGAGAAATAGTGATTGAGGGAGCAACAACAGTGATTTCCGATGAAGCTCTGGTGTCGAAGAGTTATCAGCAGGAGGGACACATTATTTCTCAGTGGGGCTGACGCTAAGGCAGTGCAGAGGCTTCAGAGAGCAGTTTGATTTAGCTGGAGAGGAGGTTGATTCAGGTGATAGTGATCGGAAGAAGTTCCAAGAGGGCAAGTGTGTCATCTTCAATGGCTGAGTTGGGAAAACGACAGAATCAAAGCAACTCCATACGCAGTACGAGTAGAGCCTGCGCAGAGGCTGACCCAGGGGTTTCAAGCGGGCCAAACGGAGCCAAATTCTGGAGCAGCGTTAGTTGTCGGGTTAGAAAAATTGTCTCCCTAATATTTTGGCCAAATTTTTTGCTGGAGGATTGCCAATTTGGGCATCTAGATATTGTACTCAGGTTTTACAGTTGCATAATAAATAAACCTTGATCTATTGCACCGATTTTCCCTTCAGGGTATTTCTGGGGACTTTTGTCCAAAAATGTTAGTGTCATTTTTATTATGTGAGTGCGCATCTCTTTCTCAGTTCCAGTTTATTTTCCGCAGCATAATTTTATTGTGAAGAATTGCAGTGTGATTTATTCATTATTTGTCGTAACAAATAAACTGCATGATTACTCAGTTAGAAGAATAAATTTCCAATCGTTGCAATTCAAGGAATTTTCACAGAAGGGAATGATGAGGTCTTTGCAAGTTTGCGTTGACATCTCCTGAAGCCGTAAAGGACTTTGGCTGGGTCATAAAAGACTTTGACCAAGACAAGATGAATACATTCACCTTTCAAGCCCAAAAGGACTTGGCTAGGTCATAAAGGACTTTGACCAAAAAAGTGGATGGCCCAAGGCAATTACAAGGGCAAATTATAGGATACATTCACCTTTGAAGCCAAAAGGACTTGGCTAGATCAACAAAAGGTGAATGTTCCAAGAAAATTATAGGATTGGACAGATCTTCTCCTCAGAAGCCAAAAGGATTTGGCTACTAGAAGGACTTGCCTATGTCGACTAAAGGAGATAGATGTAATTCACCTTTGAAGGCAAAACGACTTGGCTAGGTCATAAAGGAATTTTACCAGAAAGGTGAATGGTCCAAAGGAAAATTCTCTCCTAAGAAGCAAGAAGAACTTGGATGCTAGAAGGACTTGGCTAGGTCATGAAAGTATTCCCGCATGCCAAAATGCCTTCCAAGTCGACCAAAGAAAATTATAATAATTAAATAAATAAATAAAATTATTATTTTGGGCTTCATGTAGGCCCCAAGTGTCAGGTCGGCCCCACATATGAATGGGTGTGACCCTTGGTCAAAGTCCACCCCATTTGACTAATATAAATACACATGAGACTCCACTTTGATCAATTCAGACATCACATTCTCTCTTCTATTCTGATCCACACGTGCGAGAATAAGAGAAGGAAATCTGAAGTTTGACCGAGTATAGAAGCTTCCATTTGACCAAGGTTGACCTGCCTCATTTGACCAAGTCTAATCTGTTTCGTTTGACCGAGGTTCTGGCTACCTTTGACCAGGAATTTGGCAGAGTTTGACAGCAGGAAGAAGGCCGAAATTGACCTCAGGAAGACAACAGCAGACCTTTTGACTGCAGGGGTCAACCACAGGTTCGAATTTGACTGCAGGAGACAGGTTGACCAGGACAAAAAGTTGACCAGAATTGACCTTTTTAAAGGCTTGACCACCGTTGACCAAGCTGGGATTTTGACCAGGTTTGACTGGTGAATAGACTTGGATTTTGGCACAGATTTCTAGAATATTCTTGGAATTGTAAATATTTCTGAAGAACAATTTCTCCTTAGAAGAAAAGTTGTTGGGTTTTTCCCAAGGTTGAGTTTTCCCAAGGTAAATATGTTGTCTCTATTGTGCATGGTTGTCTCTTTATGATCCTACTATTTTTCATTGCATTACTGTTGAAATTTTATGTGTATAGTTGCTTAATGATATATGTGACATAAGATAGCTTGACTGGAAATCAATGGAAAGTAATTATCCGAACAGAACAGTTTCTACAGTGCATTATTGTAGAAAATTCAACAATGTTCCTAGGAATATTATTGTACAATGGAGTTTATGAGGGAATTATTTATTCAGCTATATCATGAGAAACATGACAACTACAGCTTTACCATTCCAATAATCCAGGGGAGGGGTTTCCTGAGGGACTACAGAGCATCAATGCTTTACCATTCCAATCTCTTTTGCATGACCCAGAATTTCATCCCTAGTTCAAGCACTACAGATTTTCTACCTCCACACCTAAAAGATGCACTGCTCTATGCCAAACACAAAACTACATGAAGCAAACAGACTTTAATATAATTATTTGAAAAGAGGGCTTGCCCCTTGATCAGTTCCCTGATCTCCATAAAACAATGGAGATAATTTACCCTTCCATGGCTATTTTCAGACATTAACTAAAAACTGCTACCTTATCTGATATGATCTGTCTATACTTAGTAGACTTTATTAGCACTAAGTTACATTTACTGAAGCTTGTGTGAGAAGAACTATCTTTGATAAGTTATTATATTTTGGCTAGATTCATGAAAAGCGGAAGATCTATTTGGATATTCAATCTCCAATTCTGACATGATTTTGTACTCCATGTTATTGTTTAATGTTAAGATAGTGAACTCAAATGAGTTAGGTCTCCAAATTCCTCATTTTCTTTGTGGGCTCATATCACTCTAGGAACAAAATAGTCTTGATGACTCAAGTTTGACACAGCTAGAATTATCAGGTAAACTAGTTTTTCAATACCAATGTCTGAGCATTACAAAGGTGTCAACTATAATGTAAACTGTTATGATGGATAAAGAAACCATGCATCCTATCAGGTATGGGCAGCATGGCAGATCATACAATGGGATGCCTCTGCATATGACAGAGCAATGTAAGCAGGTTCTACAAATGTGACTCATTAATTGCCAGATAAGCAGTACAATTTCTTTCAGTTATAGGAAAGTCTTAAACAAGAAAGTTGATATGTGGTGACCCATAGTCTTACAGCTTTATTCTGCTTTTCTTGTTAAATTTAAAGAGGGAACTCAGAAGTATAGAAAGAGATGCCAAAGAAGCCAAACCTCGGACCTGCTTAGCCCCAAGTCTTTGTCAAAAATGCTGACAGCCCTTGCTGCTCCACCATGTGTACTTTCATCTGAGATAGAGCATCTTGATTGTTTAATGCTTGATATTGCATTTTCAAAAGCTGTATAGACTGCTACCTGCACAGATAAATTAATGATTATATTAAATTTGGCACAGCCATAATCAACTATATACAGGCAATCCTTGGTGAATAATCCAACTCATACAAGATGAATGGATTGATTATTTTGGGGAGACATTTTAAAAAGCCACATACATGTCTGCTTAGCATTTGGGATAGTCCTTACTCAAAAATATGTGAAGTGTTTACATGACATGTGAAACATGACCTCTAATTTTCTATCAGAAATATATAAGTGAACTATCTTCTTTGATCTTGTTGCCTAATTCTTTAATTCAAAAACCATATTTGGAAGATGGGATTAAGATATGCTTTAGATACTCTTTGTTGGAAATCAGGAGGTTTTTCAATTTTTATCTTAGATTTCCATTACAAGATAATTACTTGTGAGTTTATCAGCGTTGTTATTATTATTATTATTATGGTTTCTTTCTTCATAGAGCAAATTACCATAAAACATGAAGATCACAGAAGACAATAAAACACAAGATATAGGCTCCAAGCCAGGGGAAAACCCAGAAAATCTCTTCTTATAGAATCAGATCAAATGAGATATCCAAGACCCATAACCACAGAAATTCCTCCTCTAGATGCCAAGCCAAAACTTCCTTCCTTCCAGCAGATTCACCAGCAAGAAACCAGCAACAAGAGATGTAAGAAAGGATGATCTTCTTCCAGACTTTGGCCTTCTTGATCTCCATCTTCTCTGCGATATTTAAGACCAAAACCATCCAAGTGTGTGTGTTCAAATGAGCTCCATCTACCATCTATTTATATAGATTAGAGGGGAGCTCCATCTACCCTCTATTTATATAGATTAGAGGGGGTGCGAATATACATGTCCATTGGGGCAAGGCTGACCTATCATGTAGGCCGACTTGGCATCTAGAGGGGTTTCTATCCCAAAAATTACATTTAAAAATTCTTTTCCATTTTACAATAGGTCCAAAATAGGACTTTGACACTTTGACTTAAAAACCTAAAAGCACAAAGAACATGCTTATCTAGAAAATAATAATAATTTTATTTTTCCTTTTCTTTTGTTTTTTCCATAAAATACAAAATGGTACAAATTATGAAGACCAAAACTAGTTACATTCTCCAACATTCCCTCTTAACTTGGGAGGTATTCATAATTGTACACCTGGTACAAGGATATTCTCAAACTGAAATATTCTCATAAGAAGAGTCAAATTGGTAAGCCATCTATAAGCATCAGCATCATATCATCATAACCAGCATTGTCAACATAGCAAGGCCTTAACTAACAAGCTCTATCTCTTCATAAAATTAGAGCACAATGTTGGGAGGTTTTACGTGGGACACCACACTACTCTCCAGGCACATACCCCATCCAAATGTTCACAATGTATGTCCTTCTAGGACTATTTTTATCTTGGATTCCCAATCCTCGAAGAATATCAGTCATCTTTGACCACTCTTGTCTTGGATACCCTATCCAATCCTCAAAGAGTGTCGGTCCACGAGACTACTTCCCTATCTTGGATTCCAAATCCTCAAGGAGTACTAGTCTCAAATGCTTACCCAATCCTCTGAACCCCATTCTCTCTCCATGGCCTTCACTAGACGTACAGTTGTTAGTCCTGGCCTAGTGCATGACACATGAAGTAGAGAATCATGTCCATCATCACTACCTCTCAACTAGGGAGGATATACTCATTCCCTCACACACAAAGGGAATATATCCAAGCTCCCTCTCAACTAGGGAGATGTGTCCAACATTAGCTACTTGTTCTTTATGGAGATAGTTGCATGATTCCTTTTTTCCTTGGCATCTCTTCCTTCAATCTAGTGATAGGGTTCGGGCCATCAACCTTGCATATCATATTCTTTTCTTTATCATCAATGAAGGCATTATATTGAGCCTTATCAAACTTCAAGCCAATCATAGCTCTCTCTGAAAGTGAACTTCATTGTACAAACTTGACCTTCAGGTTATCCTCTCACACTGCTACCTTTCAATCCCAAGATGAAAACATCTTGACTTCATAATTGCCAAATATCATATGTTGATCTTGTCTCAACATCCTTCACATATTCCTGCAATATCCTTCAAGGTAGCAAAAACAATATGTTAACTAGATAACCAATAATAGAAATATTAGACTTACCTCATCATGATGACTTTCTCATCAAAGCATCAACTTTCTTGAGTTCTTTGAGATCAACATCCTTTCACATGATCCATATCCACATGAATCCTTCTTCACGCATTCATTTTAATCGGAGTGCCCATGGATCGAGCTTGATTACCCAGCTGTGATATCTTAATTGGAGTTGTCATTGTTAACTCCCTTCTTTTTGTTGATTTGGGGTAGCATCGGATGTGTTCTAAGCCTCAAATTTTGCATGGGGGCTTGGGAACATGTATTCCAAAGAACCCAGAAAGCGTTTTGGGAAATTCCAACCAAAGCGATTTTATTAAAATAATTAATATTTTTAATGGGGTTCCTAAGCCTAAACTTAGGAAAATTAAAATATTAATGGGTATTAATCTAATCAGGGGTGAAACTTCTACAAAAAGCCATGGATCATGCCAAAACAATCTGAGCCTTTGATTAAAATGTAATCTAGGTCATTGGTTGTCCAACAAGAAGTTATAAGAAGGGGCTTGAGGGTCATTTGGAAAATACATAGTGAGATTGAGAAAATCGATTTTCTGAAGTGAAAAGTTCTCAAGAGGAAAATCAATTGAGGAGATCTTGCAGCAAAGGGGCAGTGAGAATCCGGGAGAAGGAATTTCTGGAGAGTACGAGGCAGAGGGAAAACAGAAAGACGTCCAAAGGAAGGTCGACGCTGGCCCATGCAGTGCTGACGCAGAGGCAGCACAATCCTTGAGGGGAAGTCAAGTTCCTGCTGAGGGAAGTCGAAATTCAGTTGTCGGAAACCAGGGTGTGAGTCTGGGAGACATAAAATCAATTTCTCAGTCAGCAGAGGATCCAAAGGAGAGGCAGCGTGATACCTAGGAGGGGTGACACGGAAATTGCCCAGGGTGACACAGAAACTGCGCAAAGGCCACGCAGATGGTGACGCGGAGCCTCCAGAGCAACAGGATAAGTCATTGTTTCTCCAGTGACGGGGTGAGATCATTTCACCAGTATTTTGTTCAGTGTTCTCTCTGTATCGGATTGCTAGTTGAGCATCCTAGAATTGTACTCATATTTTCTCCTACATAATAATAAACCCTCAACGCTGCTGCACCGGTTTTCCCACATTGGGTTTTTCCGGGGACGTTTTATCCAAAAATAATTGTGTCCTATGTGTTGTAATTTTCTTTCTTGCTCAGTATTTTATTTCCGCATATATGTTAATTAAGTGAAGGTTGCAAATGTATTTGCTTCGATATTTACCGTAGAGCACAGTAAATAACTTGCATGAATTAACAAGTAGGAGGAGTAACATCATTGTGATGCAGTAGGGAATCCAGTTAAGGAATTTTCACACTTTTCTTCTGGAAACTAAACTTGATGTCGATCAACATTGTTATATCTATGCCATGCAATCTTGTGAGAGAGTCTTCATCTCTTTCCATACCAAAGTATGTCACATCATGCATCCATGTGGAAAGCTTACCGAGCACATTTTATATCCAACTCTTTTGCAAGATTCTTATAGATATGTGTTGATTTGGGGTAGCATCGGATGTGCTTTACACCTCAAATTTTGCAAGGAGGCTTGGGCACATGCATTCCAAAGAACCCAGAAACCGTTTTGGGAAATTCCACCCAGAGACGATTTTATTAAAATAATTAATATTTTTAATGGAGTTCCTAAGTCTAAACTTAGGAAAATTAAAATATTAATGGGTATTAATCTAATTGTGGGTGTAACTTCTAGAAAAAGATGGAGATCAAGTCAAAATGATCTGAGCCTTTGATTAGGAGTTAATCTAGGTCGTTGGTTGTCCAACAGAAAGATATAAGAAGGGGCTTGAGGGTCATTTGGAAAACACACCAAGAGAGATCAAGAAATCGATTTTCTGAAGTGAGAAGTTCTTAGGAGGAAAATTCGATTGAGGAGATTTCTTGCAATTGAGGGGCAAGGATAGCAACTTCCGGAGAGAGAGATTCTCAGTCGGAGAATCATCAACAGAGAGAAAGAGAGTGATCTAGCAACTCTCACGCAAAGGCTGATGTTGGGCCATCAAGGCCACGCAAAGGCGACACAGAAGGAGAGAGAGAGTCGAAAATCAGAGCAGATAGTCAGTTTCAGCTGTCGGAAGCCGGGGTGTGAGACCAAGAGACTGTGAGCTGTGATTCTAGGCTACTGAACGATTCCCTAGTTGGGTGACGTTGTGCCTAAGAGGGTTGACGTAGGGACAGTGAAGAGGCAGCGCAGGGCCTACCAAGGGCACCTCATCTAGCATTTGGATCAGCCGGGACTTTTTCTCAGTGATTGTGCAAGGTAATCTCACAAAGTTTCTGTCAGTATTTCTTTCTATAACTAAATAACCCTGTGAGGTATTCAGAGATGTATTTAGAATTTGCTACTATTTAATAATAATAAACCCTTAGAGATGTTTCACCTGTTTTCCTGCATTGGGTTTTCCTGGGGACATTTGTCCAAAAATAACAGTGTCCTGTGTATTTGTATTTCCTTGCTCAATCTCTATGTTTTAGAATCATATTTAATTTGGTGTAGGTTGCTTCAGTAATTTACTTCAATATTTCAAGAAGAAACCTTAAATAAGTTTGTAATGTAATTTACAATCTAGGTGAAGTAGATTTAGCTGGTTGCAGTAGGATTCCAGAGATGGTTAGATCTAGGAATTTTCACATGGTATCAAAGTTGATGTAAAACAGGAAGGGCAGATCTAGCACTGACGCAGGGGCCAACTTGTTGTAGCAAGCAACAGTTCAAATCCCCCGAGGGATTGCGCAATTCCAGCCAAGAGGGCTACATTTTCGAGGTTATCTCTCCGAGTGAGTCGATAGAGAGGTAAGATTGTCGGATCGAAAACATGCCAAGGCAGAGGGAGCCACGTAGAGCCTCGGCGCAGAGCTAGAGGGACGTAGTTTTCTACAAGTTGAGTGTTGGGCAGAAAAGTCATCGAAAGAAGGAAGCAGATTGCATAGTGAGGTAATACTTCCTCAGTGGTTTCTTGCCGAGGAAATCAATATTTATCATTTACCGGGCAGCAATCGAGCAACAAACTTACTAGCTCCATCAGGGAGTACATAAGCCAACCTACGAGCTATGCAGTAGGGAGAAAGAGGGAGTTGTTCGACAGTTTTTGGAGGAGATGGCAACCAGTGGCTTGAGGGATCAGGACAGGTTGGACGAAACTTCCAACTACATCATCTGGAAGGCTAGAATGTCCTTCCTTCTAGATGGAAATGTCCTCAAGACATACGTCGATAGTGTGGTAGTTGAACCTATAGATGCAGATCCATTGAAAAAGTACAAGGTTGAAATGGCGAAGGCCAAGAGGATGATCACGGATGGAGTCAAGGATCATGTGGTGTGTCACATTGCTAGTAGAACAACTACTAAGGAGATGTGGGATCCTTTTGCCACATTGTATCAGGGATCTTCCAAGCAACGGAAGATGTACTTAGACCAGAAGTTGAGATCTGCTCAAATGCAAAAGGGAGAGCATGTGGATCCCTTCCTCACAAAACTAAATGAGACCCGTGATGAGTTGTCGGCTGCGGGGCATACACCTCAGGATTCAGAGTTAGTGAGACTGGCCCTAAATTCTGTCTCAGATGAGTGGCAAGTCTTTGTCCAGAGTATCTTGGGCAGAGGAGCATTGCCTAATTGGGATGAGATGTGGCCAGCTCTAAAACAACAGGCGCTGAGTAGAGATCTGGTCAAGGTCAAGCTTGACGAAAGCAGCAGCAACAGTGGGTCGAAGCCCAAGGAGGATGAGGAGAATGTAACCCTTGCATCGAAGGGGCGGCAGGGGCAACAGAGATGAAGGAAAGATGTCTCCAAGGTGAAGTGTTTCAGGTGTGGCGAAATGGGCCACTATGCATCCCAGCGTCCTATGAAGAAAAAAGACAATGATGAGAAGCATGATCCTAAGGTTGCAGCCGCAAAGATCGAACAAGAGGAGGAGTTCGCCATGACAACAAAGATACCTCAAGGAGGGAGGTGGGTTGATTTAGAACTGTAGTTCAATAGAGCTACAAATAGGCAGGATCCTTGAGGAGTCCACCTCTTGGATCATCACCTTGCTACAGGAGCCCATGATCAGTACTAGAGGGATGGAGGAGTTTTCAATTGGTGCCATGGAGTGTTGGAGCGACAGATGCAGTAGTTAGCAATGCAAGAACTTGAGTAGCGCAGAGAAGAGAGGCAGCAGTGCGTGGAGGCACAGTGCAGTGGCTCCAGCAAACAGCGTGGGAGTAGCAACAGTCAGGGTTTTAGCACCGAGGTGTATCCACTGGATAATTGTCCAGTTTTGGGTGTTTTTGTTGATTTGGGGTAGCATTGAATGTGCTCTAGCACAAAATTTGGTGGAGAGGTCGGGGCACATAAGATCTCCAATACCCAGAAAGGGTTTGGGCAGATTCTAAACAGATCAGGAGATATTAAAATAATTAATATTTTTAATGGAGTCCCTAAGTCTAAACTTAGGGAAAATAAAATATTAATGTGTATTAATATGAATCTGTGTTAGAGTGGTCCAAAAGACATGGATCAAGCCAGACCTAATCTTAGCCGTTGATTAGAGACTTAATCTCGGCCGTCGAGATGTCAACAGGAAAAGTATAAGAGGAGGCTTGAGGGTCACTTGGAGAGTACACTAAAGTGATCAGTCATTCTATTCTCTAGAGCGGGGTTTGCTAAGAGAGGTAGAATCAGTGATCAGGAGAGCAGCTAAGGGGCATTGAGTACAGAGAAACAGAGAAGGCATAGAGTGTGCTGGGAGAGCAGTGAAACAGCCAAGAAGAGTGACGCAGAGCTAGCAAGGGCTCACGCAAGGCCACGCAAAGGCAGCCAAGTGCTGCGCAAAGCACAAGAGGGGCCAACGCAGCAGACACAGAGGCTCCCAGAGCTGACGCAAGGTCTCCTTGGGCTGACGCAGGCCAAGAAAGGCTGACGCAGGGCCAGCGTGAGACAGAGAGGTGTTGACGCAGTCCAGTTTGGGCAAACGCTGGGGTCGCTGAGTAGTTATGTGCTAAGGAGCTACTGGAAGGATTTTTCGGGGTTTCAGCCAGGAGATTTCTCTCAAACTGTGAGGTATAGCTGTTAAGGAAATTCTCTGTTGGGTAGGCCAATTTCGGCACCTAGATTGTATTCTAATATTACTTCATAAGAAAACCCTCAAATAGCTGCACCAGTTTTCCCGCGTTGGGTTTTTCCAGGGACATTGATCCAAAAATAATAGTGTCATGTGGTGTGTTTGTTCTTGTTTCTTTTAGTTGTTGATCTATAATATGTTGAGCATGCATTGGTGTTTATTTTCAGTATTTACTTTGTAAATAACTTGTTAAAGAAAAATAACAAGTAGGTAGGAATAAATCAGAAAAAGTGAATGAAGGGTTTCTAAACTAAGTAAACTTAGAAACTTCAACATGGTATCGGAGCATGATTGCAGATCACAGGAGGACTAAAAGACATCAGCCGAGCGGAGCAACAGCAGCAAAAAACAGCTATCCCGAGGTGATAGAAGTTGTTTCTAGCAGCACAGAAGCCAAGAAGTGTGACGCAGAGCCAGCCAGAGCCACGCAAAAGAAGCAGGGAGCTACGCAGAGCCTCAAAGAGGCCAGCGTTGCTGACGCAAAGGGCCAGAGGGCTGACGTAGGGCATCCCAGGGCTGACGCAGACCCATCTAGGGTGACGCAGAGCCAGCGTCAGGCAGAGAGGGGATGACGCAGTTCACAAAGAGGCAGTTGCTGGAGTCTAGAAGGCTGCAGAAATATTGCAATGTGGAGCTGGGGGGGTACTGTAGTCAGAACAGTACCTGACAAAGCAGGCCCAGAGGAGTTGTTACCGAGGGTTTCTAGCCGAGGAACCTAAATCAGCAGTGCAGTTGCACAAGACAATCAGAGTAGGGGGCATCTCGACAAGTGGCAGAAGGATTTTCAAGAGGGAAATTAGGACTCAGAGGGAGTCCAGAAGAGAACTTCCAAACGGGAAGTAGAGACTCAGAGGAGTCAAACAAAGAACTTCCAGGAGAGAAGTAGAGGAGAGTCATGGCACTATATGGGGTAAGAGACCAGGATACACTGGACGGAGCATCGAACTTTGCAGTCTAGAAGGCCAGAATCTTATCAGTGCTTGACAGGAATCATGTCAAGAACTTCGCCTTGAAGGATATAGCTATCCCAGTCGACCCCAATGATAATGACAAGTAAGAAGAGACGATGGCGATGAACAAGTGTGTTATCCTTGACGGGGTCAAGGATCATGTGGTACCACATATAGCCGAGAACGAAACGGCAGTTGAGACGTGGGAGGCTCTCAAGAACCTGTACCAACATACTTTTGTGCAAAGAAGAATGTTGCTCGAGAACCAGATGAGGTGTTATCAGATGAAGAAGGGTCAATCGATTGACACCTTCCTTGGAGGACTGAATGAGATCCAAGACCAATTGACTGCTATAGGAGCGACACCAGATCAGGAGCTTATGTGGGGACAGACGCTAGGGTTGCAGAGCAGTTTTGTGCTAAGGAGCTGCCGGAAGGATTTTCCGGGGTTTCAGCCAGGAGATTTCTCTCAAACTATGAGGTATAGCTGCTAAGGAAATTCTCTGTTGGGTAGGCCAGTTTCGGCACCCAGATTGTACTCTGATATTGCTTAATAAGAAAACCCTCAGATAGTTGCACCGGTTTTCCCGTATTAGGTTTTTCCGGGGACATTGGTCCAAAAATAATGGTGTCATGTGGTGTGTTTGTTCTTGTTTCTTTTAGTTGTTGATCTGCAATATGTTGAGCATGCACTAGTGTTTATTTTTAGTATTTACTTTGTAAATAACTTGTTAAAGAAAAATAACAAGTAGGTAAGAATAAATCAGAAAAAGTGCATGAAAGGTTTCTAAACTAAGTAAACTTAGAAACTTCAACAGTTTTCAGTTGCTTCTCTCAGCAACTGAGTTGCAGTACGGATGTAGTGTTAGCAGTGGCAATGCTAGCAGCATAGCAGATGCAGCATTTGAGAGGGAGTTGTAGTACAGATGTAGCATTGGCAGTGGCAGTGTCAAAGGCAGCAGTACAGTTGCAGCAGCAGCGCAGTAGTTGGTGGACAGCATGTCAGACATCAGCAGCGCAGAGGACGATGCTTCAGAGTCAGAGCAATATGCAGCAGCAGTATATTGCTAGAGCACATTCCTCGCTAAGAGGGAGTGTTGATTTGGGGTAGCATTGGATGTGCTCTAGGCCTCAAATTTTGCAAGGAGGCTTGGGCACATGCATTCCAAAGAACCCAGAAACCATTTTGGGAAATTCCACCCAAAGACAATTTTATTAAAATTATTAATATTTTTAAAGGAGTTCTTAAGTCTAAACTTGGGAAAATTAAAATATTAATGAGTATTAATCTAATTGTGGGTGTAACTTCTCGAAAAAGACGAAGATCAAGTCAAAACGATATGAGCCTTTGATTAGGAGTTAATCTAGGTCATTAGTTGTCCAACGGGAAGATATAAGAAGGGGCTTGAGGGTCATTTGGAAAAAACACCAAGAGAGATCAAGAAATCGATTTTCTTAAGTGAGAAGTTCACAGTAGGAAAATTCGATTGAGGAGATTTCTTGCAGTTGAGGAGTAGGGATAGCAGCTTCCGGAGAGAGATTCTCAATCAGAGAATCATCAACAGAGAGAGGCAGAGAGTGATCTAGCAACTCTCACGCAGAGGCTGACGTTGGGCTAGCAAGGCCACATAGAGGTTGCGTAAAGGGAAAGAGAGAGTCGAAAATCAGAGCAGAGAGTCAGTTTCAGCAATCAGAAGCCGAGGTGTGTGACTGAGAGGCTGAGAGCAGTGACTCTAGGGTACTGATCAATTCCCTAGTTGGGTGAGGCTGTGCCTGAGAGGGTTGATGGTGGGACAACGTAGAGGCAGCGCAAGGACTGCCAAGGTCACCTCATCCAGCAACCGGATCAGCGAGTACTTTTTCTCAGTGATTGTGTGAGGTAATCTCACAAAGATTCTGCTAGTATTTCTCTCTGTAACTGAATAACCCTGTGAGGTATTCAGAGATGTATTCAGAATTTGCTACTACTTTATTATAAGAAGGTCATCAACCCCACCCTAGAAGATCAAAAGTATCTCTCTATTTTAACTAGCTCAAAGAAGAAAATTAATATAGCAAAGATTAGAACGAATTCTCATGAGCTCCATAGTGAAACAGGTCGTTGGGCAGTTCCTAAAATGCCATAGATGGAAAGGATCTGCCATATATGTGAGAATAGGAACATCGAGGATGAAAACCACTTCCTCTTAGAATGCCCTGCGTATAACCACATTAGATCTCAGTTTCACAATCTTTGTTACAATACTAACCTTCCTAGCCTTTTACAATGTCAAAATTATAGTGAGCTCGGGAGGCTTCTCTCCAAGCTTTTTGAGCATAGGAATAAAATCTTAAATCAAAATAAATAATTTGTTTCTTTAGGTCCGATAGACCATTGTTTGGTCTCAGCGGACGTTAACCATCATCATCATCGTCATCAATAATAAACCCTCAGAGTTGTTGCACCGGTTTTCCTGCATTGGGTTTTTCCGGGGACATTTGTCCAAAAATAACGGTGTCCTATGTGTTTGTATTTCCTTGCTCAGTTTCTATGTTTCAGAATCATATTTAATTTGGTGTAGGTTGCTTCAGTAATTTACTTCAATATTTCAAGAAGAAATCTAAAATAAGTTTGTAATGTAATTTACGATCTAGGTGAAGTAGATTCAGCTAGTTGCAGTAGGATTCCAGAGATTGTTAGATCTAGGAATTTTCACAATATGAACCTTTTCCTAAACAGTTACTTACAATATGCATACCTTTATTTTTCATACAATCATCTAGCCATCCTTTCTGAATGAGCTTGCTTCTTGACCATCTAAATTTCTTCATCCTTCAAGAGTATTGTTTCCATACTAGATGGGATATATACCAGTCATAATGCTACTACCAAGAATCTTCCAAAATGATGATTCTTATAGCATCTTTATGATCCCTGTATGCAAAATGACTCCCTCTAACATGATGTTAGAAAATGCTTGGATGAATAATATGCAATATGGTTCCAATTTTCTCATTCTCTTTAAACTATATGATATTTCCCAAAGCAAATCAAATAAGTAGATTCTAATTTTTCTACTATCATGTGCTTCTATGTATGATGCCATGCTTCATAACAACAAAGACTCTTTTAGAAAATGCAACGATGCATGCTTACTCTTTTAATCATCAATGAACTTGTTAGCATCAATTTCTTCAGGGTCCTTACAATTCCCTCTTTCCATCATGCTCATCACTTTCAAGAAGTCATTAACAAGCGTAAGAATTGTTGGAAAATGTAACTATGCTTGGTCTTCATAATTTATATTGTAATAATATTCATTGTAAAATTAAAAGAAAGAGAAATACATATTTTGAAAAGCATGGGTTTCAGGCTCTATATATTATTTTGTCAACTATGTCAAACATGTTCTTCATGCTTTAGGGCTTATTGAGTCAAGTAAAGATTTGCCATACGTATAAGACCCTTATGGGCACTTTGTATCAAGAAAGAAGTCTTAAGATTCAATATAAAAATGTCATTTTGAGACTCCCAAGCACCAAGTCGACTCTCCCAGCTAAGTCAACCTAGAAGAGGCTCATTCGACATCTTAAGAAGGTATCAACGTTGACTGAAGCGGGGACGAAACAGGGATGTTTTTTGGAAGCGGGGATGTGGAAGCATCATTTCTCAAAAATCTAGAAAGCGAAGGATCTCGGAAGCGTCTACAATATATATATATTGCGTTTATATTCAAAAAGAGGCATCCCAAATACCAAATTAGTTGTAGAAGACATGAAAACATGCATATTTTTACATAAATCAAGATATATATGGCATCCATGATTCCATTGTACATCAATGATTAATTATTCGAGCATCAACCATCTAGATTCTAGCAAGTACAAACGCACATCAAATTTTTAAGCATATTATAAAACATAAAACATTTAGAAGATAAAATCATCAAACATTCAAGTAACTTATCTAGCAAGTGAACAACTATCAACATTAGTCATATCCAAAATTCAATAATAATGTTTACAAAATAGGCCACTTGGCCACCACCAAGACTCAAGTAGACATTGAACCAGGAAGAGTAAAACAAAAAAGTTCAAATTCACAACAAGCCTACAAGTCTAATCTATGACAAAATTAGTAAATTGTGAATATATCTACTAATCTCTCCTCCTTACACCATGAATAATACGTGGCGGTGGGCCTCCACGTGATGGCAATGAAGAAGATGGTGGTTGTGGAAGTTGTGGCACTGAAACTGATGAAGATGACGCCCCTGTTGTTGGTGTTGAAGCACGGAACCTAGGAACCAAGGGACCAGATGGGGGTGGCATCTCAAATAGATCATCATCATCCTGGATAAGAACATCCCCTAATTGCTCTAATCACAACACTCCATCCTCCAAATTGGGCTCCGTTGGATTTTTTTCCCAAACCTTAAGTTCTTTATTAGTCTTTGCATCATCATAGTAATGGGACAACAATCGCAAGTTGTAGTGAACATAAACCAAGCTCTTTGCCTAGTCTAAATTTAACGTGTTCCTTTTAACATTGTGGAAGAAAGAATAAGAGCTCCAACACCTCTTTGTAGAAGAAGTGTTTACCACCTATGATAGCACCCGCAATGCCAAAGTCTATAGAAGTGGAGTAGCACCTCCATGCCTGTTCCACCACTCAATAGAAGAAAAAGCCTCTCGATCTCTAATTGCATGCATGCCCCCAAATGGACTATGTTAAGCGTATAGTTGCTCAATTGTTTCCGTACCATGGAAGCCTCCTCCTCATCAAGGGAATCTGGGTACAAGAGAAAATCAGTGTTCCACGAGGATGCGTCCCCCAGGGTCGGGTGCGCACCCCTCGCACCCCATGCACCCGGGATGGGGGGACGTCTGGGGAAACGTTTCCCCACGTCCCCCTTTTGGGGAGACACAGGGGGGCGTTTCCCCAGTGTGGGGGACGCGACTCCCCAAAAGGGGGATGCTTGGACGCCCCCCTCAAAATGGTCTATGCGTCTCCCCTTAAATTTGCTTGTAAACAATGATTTATGACAAGGAAAACCTAGTATTTGACCATATTTCCCTACTAATGCTATGCAATTCATGGTAATGTTAAATTCTTAAAGTAAAAGTGACATTCTCCTTTATATTTCATTTTCATCCTTTTACTTAAATTTTTAACATTACCATGAAATGACTCAGGATGTTTGAGAGTGGCTCCGATGGAGAAAGTAGAATTTTAGATCTCACTCAAAATGCAACAGACTTAACAGTTTTTCAGGAATTCAGGATTTGATGGATTTCAATGTTTCCATTGCATTTTGTCATGTACAAGGGTATGGAATTAGTCTTTAATTAAGAGCACCAAGCCCTCTGTGTACTTTAGAGTGACTTTTAGACTCGTCACTCCATTGTTTTTGAGTTTTAGTTATATCAATTTAATATTTTAGTCTCTAGATTTCAATATCTATTATAGTCTATTTTTCTTAGTACTAATTAGATTCTAGAATGATAAATGATGAATTTTAATTTTAAATCAATTTAGAATCTAGAATGATGAATTTAATTTTTAAATCAATGTAGATTCTAGAATGGTAAATAATGAATAATGAATATGGATCAGAGTATTTCATTATTGAATCTCGTGGTTTATGGATGAATCATGTATGTATTAGTAAGAATGACGAGTATGGATCAATATATTTCATTATTTAATTCAATTATGTATGTATCATTCTATTTATGCTTTCATTATTGAATATGAATTTGCAATATATATATATATATATATATATATAAAAATGAAAAAAAATTATATACCCTGACGTCCCCCCGTCCCCCCTGCATTTCAATAAAATTTGAGGGTACTCCTACACGTCCCCCTTGTGCGTCTCCCCGCACACGCGTCTCCCCATCTCGGAGTCTTGGTGGAACATTGGAGAAAATGATAAGAAGAAGAAGTAGAGTTTAAAAACTCTGGTAATGTGATGATATTTGATGGTACAAGCATCTTTGGTTACATCCTTGGGCATGGAGTCTTCAGATAATCCTCAGGTGCCACTCTAGTTGTCAACAGGGCCCACATGTGGAAAAGCCACCTCCTAAACCTCATATAAATAAGAGATCATTGGAGCTCATCTTGGCATCATCATCACACATCATTCAATCTGAAAATTGCAGAGATACATCCACACTTGTGAAGAAGTCAAAGGATTATTTTTTTGTCTGCATTGACCAACGTCTTTTCCTCTATTTGACCAACGTTGACTTGGACTAGTTTGTTGATTTGGAGTAGCATCGGATGTGCTCTAGCCACGAAATTTGGTGGAGAAGTTGGGGCACATGAGATCTCCAGTACCCAGAAAGGGTTTGGGCAGATTCTAAACAGATCAGAAGATATTAAAATAATTAATATTTTTAATGGAGTCCCTGAGTCTAAACTTAGGAAAAAAATAAAATATTAATGTGTATTAATATGAATCTGTGTTAGAGTGGTCCAAAAGAAATGGATCAAGCCAGATTTAATCTTAGCCGTTGATTAGGGACTTAATCTCGGCCGTTGATATGTCAACAAGAAAAGTATAAGAGGAGGCTTGAGCATCACTTGGAGAATATACCAGAGAGTGATCAGTCATTCTATTCTCAAGAGTGGGGTTTGCTAAGAGAAATAGAATCAGTGATCAAGAGAGCAGTTGAAGGGCATTGAGTAAAGTGAGACAGAGAGGCAGAGATAGTGTCGGGATAGCAGCAGAGCAACTAGAGAGAAAAAGGCAGGAGTATCCAGTGCTCATGCAGGGCCATGCAGAGGCAGCTAAGTGTTGCACAGAGCACCAGAGGGGCCAGCGTAGCTGACGCAGAGGCTCAAAGAGCTGATGCAGGGCCTCCTAGGGCTGACAGAGGCCAAAATAGGCTAACGCAAGGCCAGCGTTGGGCTAGGAGAGGCTGACGCAGTCCAAATTGGGCAGACGCTGGGGTTTCTGGGGCAGATAGGTGCTGAGTAGCTGCCGGAAGGATTATCTAGGGTTTCAGCTAGTAGATTTGTCAGAAATCGAGAGGTATTACTGCTAAGGAAATTCTCTGCTGGGTAGGCCAGTTTCAACACCTAGATTGTACTCTGATATTGCTTAATATGAAAACCCTCAGATCGCTGCACCGGTTTTCCCACATTGGTTTTTTCCGGGGACATTAGTCCAAAAATAATGGTGTCATATGGTATGTTTGTTATTGTTTCTTTTAGTTGTTGCTCTATAATTTGTTGAGCGTGCACTAGCATTTATTTTTAGTATTTACCTTGTAAATAACTTGTTAAGGAAAAATAACAAGTAGGTAGGAATAAATCAGATAAAGTGCATGAAGAGTTTCTAACTAAGTAAACTTAGAAACTTCAACATGGTATCAGAGCGTGATTGCAGATCACAGGCGGACTAAAAGACATCAGTCGAGTGGAGCAATAGCAGTAGAAAACAGTTCTCCTGAGGTGACAGAAGCTGTTTCTAGCAACACAAAAGCCAAGGAGTGTGACGCAGAGCTAGCTAGGGCCACGCAAAGGAAGTCGGGAGCTGCGCAGAGCCCCAGAAAGGCCAGCGTTACTGAGGTAGAGGGCCAGAGGGCTGACGCAAGGCATCCCAGGGCTGATGCAGACCCATCTGGGGTGACGCAAAGCTAGCGTGAGGCAGAGAGGGGCTAACGCAGTTCACAAAGAGGCAGTTGTTGGAGTCTAGAAGGCTGCAGGAATATTGCAGAGTGGAGCTGGTGAGGTACTGTAGTTAGAACAGTACCTGACAGAGCAAGGCCAGAGGAGCTGTTATCGAGGGTTTCTAGCCGAGGAACCCAGATCAGAAGTGTAGCTGCACAAGTCGATCAGAGTAGGGAGCATCTCGACAAGCGGCAAAAGGATTTTCAGGAGGGAAATCAGGACTCATAGGGAGTCCAGAAGAGAACTTCCAGACGGGAAGTAGAGACTCAGAGGAGTCGAACAGAGGACTTCCAGGAGGGAAGTAGAGGAGAATCATGGCACTACACGGGGTAAGAGACCAAGATAGACTGGACGGAGCATCGAACTTCGCAGTTTGGAAGGCCAAAATCTTATCAGTGCTTGACAGGAATCGTGTCAAGAACTTCGCCTTGAAGGTAATAGCTGTCCCAATCGACCCCAGTGATAATGACAGGTACGAGAAGGCGATGGCGAGAGCCAAGTGCATTATCCTTGACGGGGTCAAGGATCATGTGGTACCACATATAGCCGAGAAGGAAATGGCATTTGAGATGTGGGAGGCTTTCAAGAAGTTGTATCAGCATACTTCTATGCAGAGAATAATGTTGCTTAAGAATTAGATGAGGTCGTATCAGATGAAGAAAGGACAACCAATTGACACCTTCCTCGAACGACTGAATGAGATCCGAGATCAGTTGACTGCTATAGGGGCGACATCGGATCAGGAGCTAATGGTGAGGACAGACCTGAATGTTGTCTCAAAAGACTGGGAAGTGTTTTTCCAAAGTATACTGGGCAGAGGGACACTTCCACCTTGGGATGAGATGTGGGCAGCTCTTTGCCAGGAAGAGATCAGACGGCAGTCGAAGACAGGTAACAACAGCAAGGGGATCAAGGTCAAGAAGGAAGAGGAAGATGTGGCCCTAGCATATGAGGGAAAGCAGGAAAAACGGAAGAAGAAAAATCTCTCCAAGATCAAATGCTTCCACTGTGGGGGAGCTAGATCATTATGAGACCCAATGTCCAAGGAAGAAGAGTAAGGGAGAGTCTTCCGAGACTAAGGCAACGCCAGCACGGGCAGAGAAGGAAGTTTTGACAGACGATGATTGTGCCATGGGTGCACATGCGCCACTTGAGCAGAAGTGGGGAGACATCGAGCTAGAGTCAGGCGGACTACATGAAATGAGGGACAGGATCCTCGAGGCACCCAGCATCTTGGATTAGACCTTGCTACGGAAGCCCCAACAAGGAGTAGTAGAACTGGCTAAGTGGGTAGAGACGGATGCAGATGGAGCTGCAAAAAGAGCTACAGTGCAGAAGTCCCGAGACAGTGCAGAGCTAGCAGGCTGCAGCAGTGCAAGAGGCACAGGAGTGTTGCATCAATGCAGGAAGGCACGGAGAGGTGTGCAACATTGTGAGATGCAGGGAGTTGTTGCAGCAGTGCAGAGGTCAGAGAGGGAGCACTTGTCAGCGGCAAAGGAAGCTTCAGCATCAATGGGTGTCTCTAGCCCAACAGGGAGGTCAGTTGGGAGATCAGTTACTTACTTCTCAGTAACTGAGTTGCACTGCAGCGGAGGGCAGCACGATGCGGCATGATGAGAGGAGGTGCAATGCAGATGCAGTGCTGGGAGAAAGGACCAACAACAGCACGGATACAGAGGGAGTTGTCGTACAGATGCAGCAGTGGCAGTGGCAAAACCATGAGCAGTAGTACAGGATGCAGCAGTGCAGAGGATGTTGGGCAGGAAGGCCTAGCATCAGCATAGGTACCGATGCTGGATGATCAGAGTAATACTCAGTGAGGAGTATTGCCAGAGCACAGTCCTCGCTAAGAGGGAGTGTTGATTTGGGGTAGCATCGGATGTGCTCTAGCCACGAAATTTGGTGGAGAGGTTGGGGCACATGAGACCTCCAATTCCCAGAAAAGGTTTGGGCAGATTCTAAACAGATCAAGAGATATTAAAATAGTTAATATTTTTAATGGAGTCCCCATGTCTAAACTTAGGGAAAATAAAATATTAATGTGTATTAATATGAATCTGTGTTAGAGTGGTCCAAAATACATGGATCAAGCCAGATCTAATCTTAGTCGTTGATTAAGGACTTAATCTCGGCCGTTGATATATCAACAGGAAAAGTATAAGAGGAGGCTTGAGCATCACTTGGAGAATATACCAGAGAGTAATTAGTCATTCTATTCTCTAGAGCGAGGTTTGCTAAGAGAGATAGAATCAGTGATCGGAAGAGCAGTTTAAGGGCATTGAGTACAATGAGACAGAGAGGCAGAGATAGTGTCGGGATAGCAGCAGAGCATCCAGAGAGAGAGACAGGAGCAGCCAGTGCTCACGCAAGGCCATGCAGAGGCATCTACGTGCTGCGCAGAGCACCAGAGGGGCCAGCGTAGCTGACGCAAGGCCTCTTGGGGCTGACGCAAGCCAACATAGGTTGACGCAGGGCCAGCGCTGGGCTAGGAGAGGTTGACGCAGTCCAAATTGGGCAGATGCTGGGGTTTCTAGGGCAGATAGGTGCTGAGTTGCTACCGGAAGGATTATCCGGGGTTTCAACCTGTAGATTTGTCACAAAACGAGAGGTATTACTGCTAAGGAAATTCCCTGTTGGGTAGGCCAGTTTCAACACCCAAATTGTACTCTGAAATTGCTTAATAAGAAAACCCTCAGATAGCTACATCAGTTTTCCCACATTGGGTTTTTCCAGGGACATTAGTCCAAAAATAATGGTGTCATATGGTGTGTTTGTTCTTGTTTCTTTTAGTTGTTGATCTGTAATATGTTGAGCATGCACTGGTATTTATTTTCAGTATTTACCTTGTAAATAACTTGTTAAGGAAAAATAACAAGTAGGTAGGAATAAATCAGATAAAGTACATGAAGGGTTTCTAACAAAGTAAACTTAGAAACTTCAACATAGTTTGCATCTGTTTGACCAAAGTTTTGACTGTCTGTGGAGACCGAAGTTTTTCAGAGATTCGTTAACCAAGTTTGACTGAAGTTTCACTCGCATTTTTGGCCCATTGACCGCAAGTCAAACTCTACCCTTTGACAGAGAATTCCAGGAGGTTCTTTGACTAAAGTATGACCGAATTTCAGCCCTTTGTTCTGAGCTACCTTAGGCCAAAAGTCGGCCCTCTGTTGCAGACCGTGAGTTTGACTAGCATTGACTTTCTTCTCTCTCCATTCACTGGTTTGACTTCGTATTTGTTGAGGTCAGGATTTGGAATATTCTAATGTACTTTTGATGAACAAAATTTCTCTATCATAAGGAAAGATTTGTTGGATTTTCCCCTTGTGGGTTTTGCCTTGGCTGTGAGCCTAATTTCTGGTATCTCTTGTCTGTTGTTTACTGTTTACTATGATCTCTATTACTCTATTGTAGAAAGTGAATGGTTGAAGTTTTTCATGTGTAACTGCATAATGATTGGAATGCTATAAGAAGATAAATTGTATCATTAGAAGTAGTTATCAATTTTGAAAAATTATGCTAGTGTTGATTTCCTAGAAAATCAACAAAGCTCACAAGTTTGGAGGGAGGGTTGCATATGTGCTAGCTAACTCACATAACACAGAGACATAGGAGATGGAGGGCAAAAGTATCAAAGGCAAGACATTAGTATACCATAAACAAGAAAAAAGGTACTCTAATTTATATATATATATATATATATATAAACACTGTAACGTTCCTTTTTCTGGTGTTCCTTATGGCATGGATAGGATGGACTTTCAGAGTTGGGGGCAGACAGGTCACAAGTGCAGGTTGGCGTCCTTAGCGGGCCCAAGGGCTTTTGGAGGGGTTTTGAGGAGTTTTTATGAGGTCTGATGGCATTCGCTTGGTATATTCCATCATCCGCACAGTTTGCCTTTCGTTTTGTGGCATTCCAACAACTTTCAAAAAACAAAGTTATTAATGGGCTTGACTCAATTAATTATGCTTAAGGTGGCATTTCGAGAGGATTACTTGGCAAAACACCTTAGTGTAATAGCTCGTTGGAACCGAAATGAGAAGATCTACAGGACGGGATGGTTAGAAGTGATTTTCAGTGACCTGAGGAGGCATGGTGGCCAATTTACCCTTTTCCCACATTAAAAAGAATATTTTAATTGAAATAAAAGAGAGAAAAGTGCTCCATGATTAAAATAATAATAAAATTGGAGGTTCTAGAGGGGTCCATCAGATTTATAAAAGAGGAGGAGGAGGCCATTAGAAGACATCTTGGATTTGATATTTCTTCTTGTATGAGAGGTTGGGAACCCGGTTCTCTACTTCCTTCGTAGCCCCAGTACAGAAACCCTCAGGTGATTTAGTGAAATTGGGCAAGTACCCATCTTCCCTTGGTGAATTCATCCAGAATTCACAAGAGAGCTTAGCAGTGGCAGTTCAATTCAGTTTTGGTGGAGGGCCCGTGCAACCTTGGAGCAGATCCTTGAGGCTAGTTTTATCTCAACTATATCAACGATTTTGTTATTTCTGGGTGTAAAACCCCAATTTCTATATTATAATAAAAGCTGAGATTATTTCTGCTCATTGTATGATTGAATTGCATGCATTCTCTTGTTCTATTTTACATGGCAATCTATTGTAAATTGAATGGTAATTTTATGGAAAAAAATTGGTTGAGTCGATTTTCTGCTAATTAGCAAAATATCCCGTTTGGGATAGTACAGTGGTACCAGAGTTGGTTTTCCTGCCAGCCTGAGGGTTAATTGCAAACAAATTCGAGGGTATATTGTGAATGTGCCAAATTATTTTGCTAAAAAGGTCTTCAGGCCACGGTTATGACCCAGGTTCCATCAAACTCATCTTCTCTACAAATTTGTCGCTCCCACAATAAACAACCAACAAATTTGAAGGTAAATTTTTAATAAAGTCAAAATTATTAAAAGTGTGGTGGCACATTATTTTGTAATGGCACTGGCGTATTACTTTTAAGAAAGACAATTATTGTGGTTGAGTGTGCCCAAATGCCAAATTATTGTGGTCAGAAGTCGACACTCTCATTTTCTAGTCTTTGTTCATTGATGGCCCTAATTTCTAAGCTTCAGAAGCCAAGCCTATTTTGTCGTAGGGTTTAGGGTCGAATTTCATTATCGAAGGGCCGAGTATTAATTCTTTCGAAGGACGGTTAAAATCAAGGAGCCAAGCATTGAAGTCACCATGCAGCGAAGAGTGACACAGAGATTGTAACGTGGCCAGATAGACTCCATGCAGCTGAGAAAGTGATTCACACAAGAGAAAGATCAGAATTTAGCCACGGATCGACCAGCAGAGATAGATTGTGTGAATATTGAGCACACGAATTGGCTGAGCGACATTGGTTATGCATGGATATATTCTCTGCGTAGGAATGTGCCCAACACGTGATGAGTAAGAGGATGGAGGAATGTGCTTCTTAGTAATGATCTTGCATTGTAACCTGGCCAGCACATATAATTGAATCACAATGCAATTTGCTAGAATTGTATTATCACTCTCCTTCAAAAATGGAACGTGTCATACGAATGATTCCCAATGCATGCAGATAAGCGATTAAGGATAAAGACCATCATACTTGTGTGCTATTTCCCATACATCACATTGGCGCTGTGTCTTGACTCCAGCATGTAAGACAAAGTGCATTATACACTACAAAGTTATAGTGCATGACTCTGAAGAGTTCGAGGAGTCTTGTCTGTGAGCGAAGCAATTGACAAAATAAAGACAAAGCACCTGTGTAGAATGTTGGGAGTTGGTAATGTCAAAGCGTGGTTGCAAGAACGTTGAGAAATTGCAAGATATTTGGGACCGCTAGAGCTATTCGCTTGGATAACCGATCTACAACTACGCAAAGATCGAGCATTGGCCAAAGTGAGTAGAGGACACGAATAGAAAAGTGTGTTAAAGAGACTGTCGCAGCGTTGTGTGGTCGATGCACTATGCTCTTCTTTGGTTGATCAACTCTTTCAGCGGAGAGCGTTTTCCAAGAAGAAGCCCCAGGGACCGATTTCTCCTTACAAGACCGAGTTGTTCCAAGGGTTGGGTTCCAGATACAAGTGGTGCTGAATGAAACAAGCCAAATCTACCTCTGTGTAATTATGGTGTTGAAAATATCTCCAGAATGTTGATTTGGGGTAGCATCGAATGTGCTCTAGGCCTCAAATTTTGCAGGAAGGCTTAGGCACATGCATTCCAAAGAACCCATAAGCCGTTTTGGGAAATTCAACCAAGAAACGATTTTATTATAATAATTAATATTTTTAATGGGGTTCCTAAGTCTAAACTTAGGAAAATTAAAATATTAATGAATATTAATCTAATTGTGGGTGAATCTTCTAGATAAAGACAGAGATCAAGTCAAAATGATCTGAGCCTTTGATTAGGAGTTAATCTAGGCCGTTGGTTGCCCAACAGGAATATATAAGAAGGTTCTTAAGGGTCATTTGGAAAATACACTGAAAGAGATCAACACATCAAATTTCTGAAGTGAGAAGTTCTCAAGAGGAAATTCGATTGAGGAGATTTCTTACAGTTGAGGGGCAAAGATAGTTGGGGTTGGAGTATCTTCTTTGGGACCCCGAATACTCAGCAAAGAGGCAAAGAAGCACCAATGGATGCAACGCAAACCCAGGAAGGACTGACGTCGGCGGGATAGGAGGGCCCACGCAGTGCTTGACGTGGAGCTAGAAGGGCCAGCGCAGAGGCAGAACTGTCTTCTAGCAAAAGTCTGAAATTTGTCAGGGAGTTGCTGGGCCAGGAAGGTTGACGTCGGAGCTCCAGGAGGCAAGGAGACCCAGCGCAGAGCCTCAGAGAGCTCCACGCAAGCCCGTGCAGTTATTGCAAAGGGGTAAAGCAGTTGTAGCCAGGGATAGTCAGTTCAGCTGCCAGATTAGCCGAATTTGTCGGGTGAAGTGAGGTAATCTCGCTAAGTTTTCTGCCAGTGTTTTTTTCTCTGTAACTAGATTATCAGGAGGGCATCCAAAGTTGTATTCAGAAACTACTGCTTAATAATAATAAACCCTTAGAGTCGTGTGAAAATTCTATCACTGCAGCAACTGATTTACTTTTCCTACTTATTTCATCATAAGTTATTCATGAAATTACTTCAACAAACATTAAAATAAATATTGCTGCAGATATCACATCATAATACAGAAACAAAAATATGCACACATTGACATAGTTATTTTGGACTAATGTCCCCGGAAAAACCCAATGTGGGAAAACCAGTGCAGCAAGGGAGGATTTTATTATTCAGCAATTTTCTTGTACAATAGGATGCCAAACTGCCTTACCCACAAATAGACAAACTTCCAGCGCTTTCCTAAACCTAGTGTAGGCCCTACTAACCTCTGCTACAGCCTGAAACCCTCTGCGTCAGCCTGAAACCCTCTGCGTCAGCCTACTGAGGCTCTGCGCAGCCTCTCTAGGCTTCTGTGTCACTCTTGCAGCCTCTGCATGGATGATGTAGGCCCTTTTGGCTCTACGCAGTCTCTGTTGCCTCTGCGTGGCTTCCTCTGGCTCTGCATCTGCCCCTTCCGCGCTGATCTCTCGTCTCTCTGTTCCGTACTTGCTACCTCCTGACTGCTCTCCAGACCACTGGTTCAATTTCTTAGCATACCCTGCTCCAGAAATTGAACTACCTGGTCTCCCTCAGTGTGTTCTCCAAGTGCCCCTCAAGCCTCCTCTTATACTTTTTCTGTTGACATCTCAACGGCCAAGATTAAGTCCCTAATCAACGGCTAAGATTAGATTTGGCTTGATCCATGTCTTTTGGACCATTCTAACATAGATTCATATTAATACACATTAATATTTTATTTTCCCTAAGTTTAGACTTAGGTACTCCATCAAAAATATTAATTATTTTAATATCTCCTGATTTGTTTAGAATTTGCCCAAACCCTTTCTGGGTATTGGCAATCTCATGTGCCCCAATCTCTCCACCAAATTTCATGGCTAGAGCACATCCGAAGCTACCCCAAATCAGGAGCAGGCAGGCCAGGAGGGCCCACGCAGTGCTTGACGTGGAGCTAGAAGGGCTAGCGCAGAGGCAGAACTATCTTCTAGCAGAAGTCAGAAATTTGTCAGGGAGTTGTTGGATCAGCCAGGAAGGTTGATGTCGGAGCTCCAGGAGGCAAGGAGACCTAGCACAGAGCTTACGCAGAGCCTCGGAGAGCTCCACGCAGTTACTGCGAAGGGGCAACGCAGTTGTAGCCGAGGACAGTCAGTTCAGCTGCCGGATTAGCCGAATTTTCCGGGTGAAGTGAGGTAATCTCACTAAGTTTTCTGCCAGTGTTTTTTCTTTGTAACTAGATTGTCGGGAGGGCAGCCAAAGTTGTATTCAAAAACTACTGCTTAATAATAATAAACCCTCAAAGTTGTTGCACCGGTTTTCCCGCATTGGGTTTTTCCGGGGACATTTGTCCAAAAATAATGGTGTCCATTGTGTTGTATTTTATTTCTTGCTCAGTCTCTTGTTTCCACATAATATTTAATTAAGTGAAGGTTGTAGTGTATGTATTTCCCGCATTGGGTTTTTCCGGGGACATTTGTCCAAAAATAATGGTGTCCATTGTGTTGTATTTTATTTCTTGCTCAGTCTCTTGTTTCCACATAATATTTAATTAAGTGAAGGTTGTAGTGTATGTATTACAATTTTTTCCATAGGAAATTGCAAGTAATTTGTTTAAAGGAATTTAACGAATAGGAGTCATATCATCAGTTGCGGCAGTAAGGATTCTGATTGAGGAATTTTCACATAGAACAGAGGAACTGAATGTACTTCAAGAGCAAGAGGAAGTTGAGGAACTATTAATGGCACCAAATTATTATTCTGAAATGTTTATATGCCTTGGTTTATCAAAACAAGAAGTATGATGCCATTAATATATAATTGATTGCGCTCTCTGTCAACGGTAGTGTGTCTGGTCAGAATTTTTGTAGTTGTATTGGTATTGGCTAAGTGCCATGTAAGGGACTGTCAGTGCAAGTTGTGTAGTATTGTGAAAATTGACTTAGAATATGCTGCATGTTAGCCAACCTTGTATATATCAGGTCTAAAACAAAGTGGGTGTGAGATCAATTGTTGTCCTTCAATAAGCCTTAGCGTATATGTTGTTGAAGCAACCTTGTCCTTGCTGAGTTGATAAGTTGGGTAGAGATCAAAATCACGAACTGCCAAACTTATATGGTATAGAGTACATAGCTACCGTCATCATTATGGCCTTGTGAATGTTGTGTTGGAAAGTCTGTCAGTGAAATTCATACATAAAACAACTTGATGTACTTGACATTGTTTAGCTAAAACATGGATAAGACCTTCAAAACTGCCCTTAATAAATTTGCAGCAGAAATTAACAGATCCCTTTCCAACAAGATACTCACTCTGCTATAGCAAGAGCAACCACAAAAAGAGCATGAATTAGGACACCAAATTTTTAAACTTGGGACAGATCTGAACACATGAAGGTCATCGTAAAAGCCCTTTTCAAATTAGATGCATTGGGTGCACTCCTTTCTGAAGTGAACCAGCGAGGGGCAGAAACTAATTTGGGCTCTAAAACTAGCTATGCTTGCTCTCATACAACACAAGTTCTTGGAGGAGCCTTGTGAAGGGGTTAGCCTTATAATTGCATCTCGTCTCAGTGACATCATGAAACTAACCGCCCCTATAGCTCCTTACAATGATGATGTTATGAGGAAAGTTTTCAGATTGATCGTAGAAACTTTCTAAGACTTGGACAACAGTGCAGGCTCTACCTTTGAGAAGAAGCTTGAGATTTTGGAAATCATGGCCATGGTTAGATCTTATGACATCATGCTTGATTTGGAGTGTAATGACTTGATCCATCAGATGTTCCAATGTTTCTTTAACATTAAGAAACATCGCCCTGGCACGGTCAAAGCAAACATGTTGTCCATTTTGTCTTCAATTACGGGAGATCATGATGCCATTTGCAGGGGGTTGTGGGCTAGCTTGTTGATCATTTGGAGGAGAGAACAATTGGTTTCACTTGTTGCTTATGAACTAGCCAAAAGGTTGGTTGAGCAAAACATTGCGTTGTTCAGGAGACAGCTAACTAGGAAGGAGTTGCTCAGGTTTGGTGGATCATGTAGCAAAAATGAACTACGGAGGAAGGGTCTCTGCTTCATTTGCAAGGGACCTTAGAGACCTGATCACTCATGCTTGAGTGACACTGAGGAGATGATAGAGGTAAAGCAAGAGGAGATTCCTTCTAACTCTCAGGGTGAGGATTCTTCTTTGGACGAGTCCATGGGTTCATTCGAGGATGCCTCTGAGGAGCATGAGTCGTGTGGAGTTGTTGACAGCAGGCCAAATTTATATTCAGGTGTGTATGGTGAGCAGTGAGTGGAACCTATGGGAGACATTTAGGATGATGAGTCACCAATGATGATTCAGCATGAGCAACATATGGTGGAGCATGAGTCGGTTGAGGAGGATGATGTGCACAGTATGCCTGATGAGCCTTTTGGGGCAAGCCAGTTGGAGGTTCATATTGAGCTCGTGATGGAGGAGGATGAGCAGCCACCCTTGGGGTCAACCATTGATGAGGAGCAGACAGATGTACAAACACCTAGCAGGGTGGCAGTATTTGCAGACACTTGTCCTCAGGAGGTGTTGGAGGCTGACAGAGTTGTTTTATAGGAGGCTACTAGACGGCAAGAGCATAGAGTTTCCGATCAGAGGAGGGAGGAGTTGTTGGAGATGGTGCATCCATCTTTGCGCCTACCCATTGATGCGGTGCAAATAGGTGCAGCAGCAGTTGGTAGAGTTGCAGTATTTCCAGACCGCAGCCCTCTCCAGGAGTACATAGACAAGGCTTGTAGCACATCTTGCCCATTTTTCCCTATTATAGAGAGGGGCAGGTTTCCTTAGACAAATCTTATGGATTGACCAGATAGAGCATCATGAGTTGAGCAGGGACCCAGATCAGCCTAGTAGTATTGTTTCTTACACAGGTGTCCATGCATTGGATTAGCGAGAGATCATGACTTCATACCTTATTCATGGAGTTGGTCGGGAGCATTGCACTGCAGGAGCCCTTAGATGTGAGGGATACTACATGCTCTAGTTGGCAGCAGGATGTACACTAGCCAGTGGCCACTCATTAGCATTTCAGCACAGCATCAGCATGGTGAGATTGACCTTGGTCTATGCCACGGGTTGTATTGGAGAGAGGTGATGAGTTGGTACGCAGTGGATGGAGTAGCACTCATAGTTGGAGTTATAGCAGAACAAGAGCCATGGAGCATTGATACTTGTTCTTGGTGGCATTAGGGTCCAGGAGGATTGGTGGATGATAGGTTCAATTAGGAGATAGTCTAGGATCCGAGCATTGAGGGGTCCGTTCATGATGGGTTGACATAGAGGCAGAGCATCACCCAATGGTTCGTATGGGATCCAAGCATTATGTCTCAATTGCGTTGGGCCACCAGATTGGTCCATAGGTTTGGATTGCTTGAGGGCAATCAATCTTGGGGCGGGAGGATTTGTAATGTTCCTTTTTCTGGTGTTCCTTATGGCATGGATAGGATGGACTTTCAAAGTTGGGGGCAGACAGGTCACAGGTGCAGGTTGGCGTCCTCAGCAGGCCCAGGGGCTTTTGGAGGGGTTTTGAGGAGTTTTTATGAGGTTCAATGGCATTCGCTTGGTATATTCCATCATCTGCACAGTTTGTCTTTTGCTCTATGGCATTCTGATAACTTTCAAAAATAAGAGTTATTAATGGGTCTGACTCAATTAATTACGCTTAAGGTGGCATTTCAGGAGGATTACTTGGCAGAACACCTTAGTGTAATAGCTCGTTGGAACCAGAACAAGAAGATCTACAAGACAGGATGGTTAGAAGTGATTTTGAATGACCTGAGGAGGCATGGTGGCCAATTTACCCTTTTCCCACATTAAAAAAATATTTTAATTGAAATAAAAGAGGGAAAAGTGCTCTATGATTAAAATAATAATAAAATTGGAGGTTCTAGAGGGGTCCATCAGATTTATAAAAAAAAGAGGAGGCAATTAGGTGACATCTTGGATTTGATATTTCTTCTTGTATGAGAGGTTGGGAACCCAGTTCTCTACTTCCTTGGTAGCCCTAGGACGGAAACTCTCTGGTGATTTAGTGAAATTGGGTGAGAACCCGTCTCCCCTTGGTGAATTCATCTAGAATTCACAGGAGAGATTAACAGTGGCAGTGCAGTTCAGTTTTGGTGGAGGGCTCGTGCAGCCTTGGAGCAAATCCTTGAGGCCAGTTCTATCTCTCAGCTATATCAACTATTTTGTTATTTCAGCATGTAAAACCCCAGTTTTTATATTATAATAAAGGTTGAGATTATTTCTGCTCATTGTATGATTGAATTGCATGCATTCTCTTGTTCTATTTTACATGGAAATCTTCTGTAAATTGAATGGTAATTTTATGTAAAAAATTTGGTTGAGTCAGTTTTTTGCATAATTAGCAAAATATCTCGTTTGGGACATTGCAAAGACAAATTACAAAAAAAAATTACGTGTGGTTCACAGACACCGGAGAATGGTGGCCGCTACATCCACGGAAACTATCCGGGTCCACTCGAAGGGATTACTTCCCGTCAGCTCATTAGCAAAGCCTAACCCCAAGAGTGTCGAGGAGAATTGACCCCGTGACCTCCCATTAGCAGGAGAGGGAGTGCTAAGGTGACAGTGGCATCCACCTCATTATTGTGTCTTAGTTTGGCTCTTGCTTTATGAGGCCTCTCACAAATCCTTCTAGATTTTGAGGCAACGGGAACCATTTTTCAAGGGGCCAATAGAGAGAATATTCCTAATTGGAGAGGATTTGGGATGATTGCACCCAAGAATGGGCTCAGGAGGAGTCTAAGGCCAACAAGCAAGGAAGGGGAGAGGAGAACCTAGCCTTGGTCAATCAAGCTAAGAAAGGCAAAGCAAAGGGATCTAGCAAGAAGGATATGGGTGAGGGGTCAACATCATAGCCAGGAAAGAAGGACTTGATTTTAATCAAGTCCTTCATTTTTCACAAGAATGGGAACTATGCATCACAATGTCTAGAGAAGAAGAAGGGAAAGGGGAAGTTACAACAAACAATAACATTAATAGAGGTACAACTTGATGAGATTGTAGTGAATTTTAAGGAATTCCCATTGGTCTATTGTATCTACCAGCACCATTACTAGGAGTGATTGGCATTTGGACAATGGAGCATCACACCACATGACAGTAGCTTTAGAGCTCTTCAACAATTTGATGGAGAAAGACCCAAATCTACATGCGGAGCTTGGCAATGATGCCTAGTATGCAGTGAGGGATGTTGGAACCATCATGACTCAACTGAGTCTAGAGGATCACTAGAGGTTAAGGATGTGCAATATGTGCTAGGGTTGAGGAAGAACATTCACTTAATCTCAACTATGGAGGATAAAGGATTTGTTGTGATATTTAAGAAGGGACAAGTACTCTTATGTCCAAAGGGAGTTAGTCCTAACACAGTAGAGTTCATTGGGACTAATGAGGGCAATATTTACAAGTTGCAAGGGAAGTTAGTACAGGCCTTGGTACACAACAGTGATAACCTATGTGAGTTGGAGAAGAAGAGGATGGGACACTTGGACTACAGGGTGTTGCCAATACTGAGTGAGATTACCACTTGTCCCAGAGTTTAGTATTGAATAGTAGGGCACGTGTAGAGAGTGTGCACTTGGCAAGAATGCCAAGGATGTTTTCCCAAGCAACAAGAACAGGTCCAAGGGAATCTTGGATCTCATTCATTCAAACATGTGTGCATCGAGGTTTGTGGCATCAGTGCAAGGGGTACTATAATATGTCATGATTATAGATGAATATTCCAAGAAAACCTAGATCTTATTCATGAAGACCAAGGATTAGGTCTTTGATCATTCTGAGAGTTTGAGGCCCAAGTGGAGGACCAAACAGAGAGGAGGATCAAGGTCGTTAGGTCAGATAATGAGGGAGAGTACTCCTCCAACAAATTCAAAAATTTCTGCAAGGACGTAAGGACCAGGAGGGAGATGACAATCTCTTACAACCCGTACCAAAATGAGGTTACGAAGAGAAAGAACTAGTATTGAAGCTACCAAGGTAATGATTCAAGACCATGATTTACTTATTTTAATTTGGGAAGAGACATGCAACACAGTAGTACATGTGCAAAATAGGAGTCCTTGCAGGATATCAAAGGACAAGACTCCAAAGGAAGCCTTCTCTGGGGTGAAGCCAAAGATAGGGTAGTTTTGCATCTTTAGTTGTCCAATATACATCCATATTCCTATGGAGATGAGGACAAAGATGCAAACCTTTAGAGAGCAAGCCATATTTGTGGGGTACAGTGAGACTTTGAAGGCATACAAGAGCTTCATCTGGCAAGAAGTAAGACAGTGTTAGCAGGGACGTGAAGTTCGAGGAGGACCTAGCATCCACGAAGACTCATGTGCCACTTCTAGTGATAGAGGACGAGGAGTAGGAGTCTCTGAAGGATGAGCAATGTCCATCAGTATCAGGCCAAGGAGTAACTCCCGAATTGATGCTTTTGCATTAATGGGAATAGAATTATATATCATGGAGGTGTGACCTTTGGGATTCATCTTCCAAGGTTGCTTCCTATTCTAACTATATATTTTCCTTTATTTGCATATTTACAATTTATCCACTCAATCCCTAAAGATTAGGTGTGTAAACTTTTCTCTTCCAAGTGCTTTAATGAAGACATTTCCAATTTTCTCATTTCTAGAACAAAGTCATAAATGAATAGTCTTGGCCTCTACATGATATCGAATCAAATGATACTTAATATTGATATGTTTGATTCGATCATTGAATTTGATTTTCTTGGCCAACTTAATTGCAAAAGTATTTTCAATTAAAAGGGGAGTAGAGTTCCCTTATTTCTCCCGCAAGTCTTAAAGAATTTTCCCGAGCCACACAATCCATTTGGTTGCTTCTCCAGCTACCACATATTTTGCCTCTGTTGTGAAATCTGTTGGAATTGACTATTTGCATGACCTCCACAAGACAACTCCTAATCCAAGATTCATAACATAGCTTGAAGTAGACACTCCATTTTCCTTATCTATGTCAAATTCTAAACTAGAATATCCAATCAAGTTGAAGTCATCCACCCATGAATATTTGATTCCAAAGTCTTGAGTTCCTTTCAAGTACTTTAGAACTCTTTTTTGCAGCAAACCAATGCCTTTCACAAGGATTTTGCATAAACCTGGAAAGGATTCCAACAACAAATGAAATATCTAGTCTAGTAGTGGTGAGGTAGATAAGACTTCTCACAAGTTATCTATACTTAGTTGCATCCTCAAATTCATTTCCTTCTTTAAATGTGAGCTTCAGATTTTGTTCCATTGGAGTGGACAAAGGATTGCATTCAGCCATGCCAAACTTGTTCAACAATTCTCCAATGTAATTCTTTTGAGAAAGGAATATATACCTTGGATGTTGGGTCACTTCAATGCCCAAGTAGTAGTGAAGGTGTCCCAAATTTGTCATCTCAAATCATTTCTTCAACTCTTTCTTTATGGATGCAATATAGTTTTCATTGTTCCCTGTTATCAACAAATCATCTATATATAGCACAAGATAGAGAACAGTTGCCAACTTTCTTGACAAATAGAGTTGCATTAGCAAGATTAAAGTGTTTTAAGTTTAATTTCAGAAGATGCTCAGTCAATTTTTCATACCAAGTTCATGATGCTTGTTTTAGGCCATATAAGGATTTGATGAGTTTGCATACTTTCTATTCTTGTTCCTTCACAACAAAGCCTTATGGATGAGACATGAAGAAATTTTCTCTCTTCATTCAAGAAAGCGGTCTTCACATCCATCTGATGAACTTTCCATCCACTCTGATCTACCAAGGCAAAGAGAGTTTGGATGGTGGCCCATTTTGTTGTGGGGGAAAAGGTTTCTTCATAATCTACACCTTCTTTATGTCCAAATCCTTTTGCCACAAGCCTTGCTTTCGACTTGTCAACTGAACCATCTGATATATACTTGTTCTTGTAGGCCCACTTGCAGCCAATTGGTTTGGTTCCAGATGGAGGGTCCACCAACTTCCATGTTCCATTTTTTATGAGAGCATCATACTCCTTTTGCATTGCTTCATTCTATTCATCATGACAAGCATCTTCTTTAAAGGAAGTTGGTTCAAATTTAGTAGAAAAATTCAATTCACAATTATATTAAACATCCATATCATCAACTGAATCAAAATTATCTTTTCTGGTGGAACTTCTAGTTCTCATCTTTCCAACCTCATCAAGGTGAACACTTTCAAGTGTTTTAGTGAGCCATTTTGGGGGACCTTTATGAGATCGCCTAGGTTGCTCCATCTATTGAGGTGGGGTTGCATCAAGATTCAGCATTCCAATTCTCTCAATAACATCACTTAAAGGGTCTTCCTGATCTGAAAAAGTCGTTAGAACTTAATGAGAGGGAGACAATGCTTCAGAGGGAGATTCCATAGAATGATCCAAGATAGGGTCCCCCTTTCAAGATGTGGAATCTCATTATAAAATTCATGATAAGTTTCTGCATGGTTGAATTTATCTAAACAATCAAGCTACCGCTCAACAGAGTTATCAATCTTGGAAGATTCAAGAAAAATCACATATCAAGACAATATGAATTTCTTATTTACCTCATCATAAACATGATATGCCTTGGTGGTATCTGAATACCCCAAGAAGAGGTACTTTCGACTCCTTGTATCAAGCTTAGTGTATATAATATCGACGAAATATTGGTGATTTTCGCAAATATCATGATATTTTCGGGGAGCCGAAATATCGCCAAGGAAATATCGCGATATTTCGCTCCCTGAAAATATTGCAATATTTTGGAAAATATTGCGCGACGAACGAAAAAATCGTCGGGCCGGCTGGGCTGAGGCTAAAAAAGACCGAATTCAGATTTTTTTTGCTCATTTTTGTTTTTTGATTGTTGGAGAAAGAAGAGGAGAGCATTGTGCTTGTTGTCAAGGAGGAATTGAGGGTTGAATAGCCATTATCGCCACCAACAACGAATTTTTTGTTGATCAAAGATTGAAGAACAGTGAGACAATCTTCATTTCTTCCATTAACAGGTATGTTCTAAAAAACCCCTATGTTAATGATTTTTTTGATAGATTTAGGGTTATTCTTGCTTGTCTCTTTGCCTACCAACATTTGCTTCTCCTTTTCTTTTTCCAATTGCTATGATTTTCATGCCCATGAGCCAATGCAAAGGTTTTCTCCATATTTGGACAGCAAACTCCATTTCTTTTTTTAACTTTCAAATGCACCCTCTTAATGTCATTTTTCATTGAATTTAGATTGCAAATAATGTAGCAAAAAAAATATTTTGTAAAATGAGGTGGTTATTACTTATTATTTTTTGTGTATGGGTGGAGTAACTTTAATCATTAATTCCAAATTTTTTTTGGTGCCCTAGGTTTGAGTTAGCTCACTACAAAATTCAAATATGCCAAAAGTTTTAGACCCATTTTGATGGTGAGACAAATCCAGCATATCTATCATTCAAATTGTGTGGGACCAAGATGACAGGAGGGGTTACGCGATTGAAATACCATCTGGTTAGACTCATTGGACATGATGTTAGGATTTGTATAGTTTCTAGTCCGGAGCTTATACAAAAAGCTCTTGAAGCAATTGATAAAAAAGACAAAAAGAAGGAAGAGGCAAAAAGAAACAAGGTTGAATGTGCAGGTAGATCTTTCGGGATATCTTCTTCTGATTTTGAGGCTTCAGGGTAGTGGGAGGGGCTCCACAGCATCACCTGCTACTGCTAGTATGAAATCATCATTTTTTGTTCCAAGGACAGGACATGGAGCACAACCTTCCATAAAATCAATTGTTAAAAAAAAGAAGCAAGAAGCGAACAGAGTCATGGAGAGGTGTCTTTTCTAGAGCGACTTACCTCTCAGCATCACCAAAACCAATCCATTTTGGCAGCGAATGTGTAATGCTATTGTTGTTGTGGGCCCAAGGTACAAAAGTGCTACATATGAGGAGTTGGGGGGGCCAATTCTTGAAGCAGAAAAGCGAGACATCAACTCTAGATTGGCAGAGTTGAAAAAAACATGGGAAGTTTTTGGATGCACAATGATGTCTAATGGTTGGACAGATAGGAAGGGTAGGACCCTTCTAAATTTCTTGGTAGATTGTCCTAAAGGTACCATGTTTATTAAATTAGTGGATGCATCAGCACATATAAAGATGCAGCAATGATATGTGAGTTGTTAGATGGGTTCATTCGGGATATTGGTGTGCAGAATGTGGTGCAAGTCATAACAGATAATGTGTCTGTATGGAGAGGCATCGCACATTGTTCTGGACTCTGTGTGCAACACATTGTATCGATTTGTTGCTTGAGGATATGGGGAAACTCTCCTTCATCAAGGAGGTGGTTGATATGGCTACGAACGTCCCCAAGTTTATTTATAACCATGCTTTTTTTCTTAGCCTCATGAGGAGGTACACTAGAAACAAGGAGTTGTGGCGTCCTGCAATCACACGTTTTGCCACAAACTTTATTACTATCCAGTGTTTGCTTCGATGCTAGTTCGAGTTGAAGCAAATGCTTGATTTTTATGAGTGGCGTGTTTGTAGATACAGCAAGAGACGGGACAGGAGAGCCACTGCAAAAATGGTGTACTCTGACACATTTTGGCAAGGATTAGAAGAAGCATGCTTAGTTAATGAACCCATAGTAAACATTCTGAGATTGGTAGATGGGGAGAAGCTTGCAATGGCTTATTTGTATGAGGCCATGGATAGGGCCAAGGAGACCATTCGTTCTTATTATGCAGACAAGGGTTTTGCTGGGCTTGATAGGCATATGATGTTATGGGGTGTGATTGATAGTCGGTGGACATGGATGCTTCATCGACCCATTCACGCAGTAGCACTCCTCAACCCCACATTTTCATACAAATGCGGCTTTGATTTTGATGACGAGGTGATTGAAGGGCTCCATTCCTGTATTCATAGGATGATACATGATCCTAAGCTTCATAGCAAAATCAATCACGAGATATAGTTTTATCGGCATTATGTTGGCCTATTTGGCTTTGATGATGCCATTAGGGAAAAGACCCTCTTCATGCCACGTAAGTGACAAGTCATCACTCATTAGAAATTAGAATTTTCAATTTAGAATTTCCTTATAATTCTAGATTTTTAAAATTCAATTATGTATCTTTTATTTGAAAGTTTAATTATGTTTTAAGTTTTTGACTTTTTTATTTCTTTATTTTGTTGTAGATATTTGGTGGCGAAGCTATGGTGCAAGCGCACCAAATTTGCAGAAATTTTGCCATAAGAATCCTAAGTCGAACATGTAGCTCTTCAGGGTGTGAGTGCAATTGGAGTGTATTTAAGAAAATACACGCAAAAAACCGCGACAGGTATAACTTTGAGCTCCAGCCTTCAATTGAGCAATTACACTTACTGTAATTTTTAATTTTTAATTTATGACTCTCAAGTGTCAAGACTCAAGACTCAAGACTCATTAGTTTTTTTGACACTCTTACAGGTTGGAGTTCGCACGCCTCAATGATTTAATGTATGTGCATTACAATATCCAACTTCAAGTGAAGCAAATAGAAGCACCAATGGATCCAAATGCCATTTCCTTAGACAATATTGATATACTGTCCCAGTGGAGGGTGGAGTCTGAGGAGCCCATGTTGGAGGAGTCAACTTCATGGTTAGAGCCAGATGATCCATTAGAACAGGGGCAGCAAGAGGAGGAGGACTTAGAGGAGGAGCAGCACGAGGAGGAGGAGGAGCAAGAGGCGGAGGAGGAGGAGGAGGAGAATGTGGGAGCATCAACATCAACACCATCTGCTATAGATATAGGAGAGCACAGCTCCATACCTAGCACTCATTATTTGACATTAGGTGCAGGGGCAGGGCTAGGGCCTTCTGCTGCTAGGGGCAGACCTGGCAAACAACCCATCATGTTTTCCTGTAAAAGGGAGAGAGGACACTGATTTCAGATAGATAGTTGCTAGTTTTATTTGTTTTGCTACATATAACTCATGATGATGAGATACTTTTTGTAATGACCAAAAACTGAAATACGGGAACCATAAAAGATTTTGAATACCTACCTGAACTGCTGCCTGCTCTGGTGTAGTTGATGATGCTGCGGCTACTCTGATCCAATTTCCAGGAGACCAATTCCACCCAGCCAGACTGAGTAGAGCCTGGCTGCTCAATCCAGTAAGCTTCTCAACAGAAGCTCACTGTCCCCCGTGCCCAGAACCTCAGAATTCTTAAAGCTCTTCCAATGGTCAATTTCTTCCTCCTGGTTTTCTCCTGCTTTCTTCTCCCGGTTTTCTTTTCTCAGCCCAATCTCTGCGGTTTTATAGCCTGGGCTTAGCGGTGGCCGCCCTGTACACCAGCGACTCCACCGCTTTCTCCCGCGGTGACAGCTTGCCCATCAGTGTGAGTCACCCTCCCGTTACAAGTGTTTCTGCCTTACTTAGGGTTCAGCTTCATTTTAAATATGATGGTGTTCATATGTAGCGTTAAGGTATTATAATGTTTAAACTTTATATATGTGTTATTGTTATTATAACACTATCACGCCTCCATAAACCATATAATGTATCCTTTATCACTTTATAACATTTAAATGTACTTTATCATATTTGTTTGTCTTTTGACTTTATGATATTCATGTATACTTTTATTTTATTTATGTTTGTTTATAATTTAAATATAAACTTTATTTATGTTTGTTTTTAATACAAACTTTAGAACTTTAGATTAATTAATTATTGATACAATACTTAATCTTTATTCTATTTTATTAATATCTTTTTTTCTATTTTTTTTTTTTAATTCTAGAGCATATAATATATGTATTTAGAGATGGGTCATTACACTTTTATATATGTGATGTTATTTTGTATTTGTTCACCACATTTGAGTCCTTGATTGGACAATTATCAGGGATCAGCAAGATTTGGTATTGCCTTTGATGTATCATTTCTATTTGACATCATATATATCATTGTTTTTTTCATATTTATGTGCCAATGTGTTTATTTCATGTTGTTATTGCTTTATATGTCTAAAAATATGAAGAAAAAATGAATATATTATGCATTTTTTATGCTTGCCGATATTTGTCGATATTGCCGATTAGATGTTTTATGGACCCTCGCCGATATTTTGTCGATACCAATATTATCAACACTGATCAAGCTTGCTTCTTTGTTCCTTAGGAACCTAGGCATAGAAGGTGGAACCAAAGATCCTAAGATGCCTTACTGAAGGAATGTGGCCATACCACATTTCATAAGGAATTTTATTTTTAAGAGCATGAGATGGACATCTGCGTTTCACATACATTGCACATAGAACTGCATCCACCCAAAAAATCAGCATTACATTTTTGAAAAACGTCATTGAGTGAACCATATTAAAGATAGTCTTATTCATTCTTTCAACTACACCATTTTGTTGAGAATTGTATGGAATAGTAGTTTGATGTTGAATTCGATGTTGGCGAAGATAGTTTTCAAATTCAATAAAGTATATTTTTTTCATTATCAGTATAAAGGGAGCCAATATGTGACTGTGCATCATTTTCAATCCATGCATGAAAATTTCCGAAAATTTCAAAAGTTTATAATTTACTTTTCAACAAATATACCCAACACATCCTAGTGTAATCATCAATAGAAGTTATCATATATCTATTAACATTCGCAGAACGAACAAGCATAGAGCCACACAAATCAAAATTAATCAATGCAAGTTTTCTATGTGCTCTAGAAGTAGAATCATTAAAAGGTTATTTGCTATGTTTTCCTAGGATACAAGCATCACATTGCTTTAATTTCCTTGGATTATTTGGAAAAACGGAAACACCATTCTTTTTCAACAAACGAAGACGGTCATAATTAAGATGTCCAAATCTTGCATGCCATGGAAGAATGGATGGCAATGTACCTTCATTGTGCTGAAAAAGACATGCAAAGCTCTATACACAAGCAAATGTTCCTTATAGCTTCAGCAGTCTTTCCTCCTCTATTCCAGTCATGACGACTATGTTGTCTAATGCTTTTCTTCTCTCTACTTTTCCATCAAACATATGAATGGAGTGTCCTAGCTAACAATTGTGAAAAAGGAACAGCATGTTAATCAAGGTTGTCATTGATGTCAATATGACATTGTTGAAGATGGAAAACACTAGAATTGGATGTTGCCCTAGTCTCATTGAAGACTCTCTTTATGCCCTTGTCCTTGGAAACCTTAGGTCTATGTAAAAGATGTCCTTATGTTAAAACCCTTACCTTAGCATGATTAAAGAAACCCTAGACATGTACCCTAAACATACTCTAATGAAAAAACTCCTAGACATGTATCCTAGACATACCCTAATGAAAAACCTCCAATGATGAATCTACTTGTTAATACAACCCTAAAGACTATTGCCAAACCCTAATCCTAAATTCCTAAACCCTAACCCTAAGTTACTAAGTCCCAAATTACAAACACCATATACTATACAAGTATTACCTATACACTTAAAAATATTAATTTGAACCATACCCTAACTCTTGAAATATATATACAAGGAATATATATAGGGGTCATATATACTTGAATGTTTCACTAATCTAAAATCATTGGACATTATTGAAAAAATGAAGAGGTAACGTTATTAGATAATGGACCCCATAACAACTCCTAAAACGTTGATTTCTAACAATACATATTTAAACAATGTACACATTGGACGTTGGAGGTATGAGTTTCATATTAACACTGAACGTGTTTAATATTTGTGGGCTCCACTAAATCAAGTCGGCTTCTCTAAAGATGGCGTCTCTCCCTCATTAAATTTTGTATAAATACAAAATAATTTAACTCACTCAAGTAGCGCAGATCGGACAAGAAAAATAGAGAGAAGAAATGCCGTTCACATCTCGTGAACTAAATACGATAAACGGAATCAAGAGGGCCTACGAAACTATTTGCAAAGTGAGGAACTTGGATCGAAAATCATATCTAAATCCTCTCAGACCTGAAGTAGAAAACCTTATCGGACCTATTAAAATTGTTCTACAGACCTATTGACAAATCATATGCATTGCTGCTTGAAGAACGTTCTGGGGTTGAAGATCGTTTTATTGCCACAATGTTGGCAGTTGCCTCAAAATTTCGAGCTGTTCTAAGGGCATTCTCCTCTAATTAAGCGCAAATTTCACAAACCCTTGTTGAAGGTATCGACCTGTGGAGAAATTGAAATTGCAGACTTCAGAACGGTTTTCTTCAGGCCTGTGGAGTCTCGGTCTCGTTGTGACCTAGAGCAATTCTTGGAGCAAACTCAAAACACCATTACCTAAGCATATAATGGAAGATTTGTTGTACATCCCTGCTAGCTCAAATCTGTGCGTTGTATCATCAAAATGGGGTTTGATCAAGTATTGGTGATTTAATTAAATGGACTGTCAAATTCAAGTGTGAATAACCTATTGATCCTAAATTGTGGCCTAGACATATTTCTGCAGTAGACTGTTTCTTGAAATGATTGGTTAAGTATCAAGGTATACATATATATGCCTGCGGCTATAATTAAGCCAATATACGAAAGCGGATCTCAAATCCATATGAAGCACCTCAAAAGATCTTTAGGGACAGCCTATGAAGACACCTTGGAGCAGACCTAAAGGAGTTGTTGACCCATTTGCAGGACTGTTGAAGTAACATCTTTTGAAGTATCCCATTGACATCTTTTGGAGCAAATTATAGGCATCATTTGGAGCAAACCTTGAGGAAATTGATTGGACCCTTTTGGAGTAACTTACTGAAGATCTTGGAGCACTATTGAAGTCATTTCTTAGACCAGACATTGAAGTAGTATTGAAGGATCATTGAAGTCTTGTTGAAGGACATTGTAAAGAGTATAGTATGCAGACCTATTGAAGACACTCTTGGAGAGAACTATTGAAGACACTCTTGGAGAAGCCTATTGAAAACATCCTGAAACATTGTTGAAGTTGACCTCAAAACCTCATGATGCATTATTGATAGGCCTCATGGAGTAAACAATTGGAGAAGTTTGTTTGGGTATCAAGCAGAGTTGTGGAGACACGTACCAAGAATCACAAGTTGTCATTGATGAATGAAGGGTTATTGAAGATTGATTGAGAGCATCATTGAAGATATTATTGGGGCTTGTTGCAGAAGACATTGGAAGCCTTGAAGAACCATTGACCTTATCTTGAATAATTGAAGCATAGGGTTGGAGTTCTAGAGGATTGGAGTCCTCGAAAAACCAGAGCGGAGCCTGAACCAAATATAGGGTTGGAGCTCTTGAGGGTGGTGCCTCAAAATTGACAAGGTTGGAGCCTTGGAAGTCCAAGTCGGTGCTTGGCAAATACAGGTTGGAGCCTAGGAGATTGAAGATCAGTGTCTTCATCTAGGGTTGGAGTCCTACATATATTGTACTTGATTTATTGTAAAGAAGAAATTAATAAAAGCATTTATTCTTATTGTTCATTTTGTGTTCTAAATATAAGTGATCTAACTGGTAAAAATAACAATTGAAAAGAAATATTGATTCAAGTTTTCAACCCCCTCTCAGTATTTCCAACACAACAAGTTTCTCCAATGTTTTGGACATTAGAGTACATCATGCAGAGGAAAGTCAGTAAGTCTAGGCAATTTAAGCCTGAAGGTGCCAAGTCCGGATGGCTTGTAACTTGACTTGTCTGCAAAGTACATTGCCCCATCTACATTGTCACGGAGGTCTTCAAAAAAGTCTTTCCAAAAGATCATATCGCAGGTTGCACCTATATCGAGCAGCCATGCATCTTTCCGAGAAGCAAATGAAGTATGAAACAAATCTTTAATTACTCCAATATTGCAATGGTCAACAATGTAAGGAGCAGATTCAAATACTTTACCTTTTGTTGGATCTGGTGTTTTATATTTGTCTTCTTTGCATTCTCATTTGATTCTCTCCCAAGGGATTCTGCATGTGGATGCATCGTGTCCATCTCTATCACAGAGAATGCAGTGGAGGTCGGATCTCTCCTTGATGGTGTTTACCCCCTGCCTCTTTGATTCTTCCTTCCATGTCCTCATTTACTGCCTCTCTACTTCTTCCTTCCACGTCCTCATTTACTGCCTCTTCCTTTAGGAGAATCACATCGCTGATTCTTCTCTTTTTGTGTAAGACAAACTGCTTCTTCAAGGGACTGAGATATTGTCTTCCTCTTCCCAAAAGCTTTCTCCTGTTCTGCAAACTTCTCCAAAAGAGAGGCAAAAGTAATGGCAATGAGTTGCGCACTAGCTTGTAGGGACTCGAGATAGTGAAAGTATGTGGGATAGAGGGCCTTGACAAAGGTTGTGACAGGTATGTCCATCTAAATTCCAGTGGCATTTACATCATGCATGATGGCTCTAATCTCTGAGGCTAGGACCAATTAATCATCGTCTTTCAACTCAAGGTTGAAGAGTTTAATCATCAACATCGTCTTTCAACTCAAGGTTGAAGAGTTTAATCATCAACTAAACAACTTCAAATTTTGAGTGTGAGACATATAAATCTTTTAGCTTCTTCAACGCATCATAAGAATTTGTAATTGGAACAATATGATGACTCACCTCTTCACTTATAGAAGCAGTAATTAGGGCATAGGCCTTATTGTCCTTGTTCTCCTAGATGGCTTGGTCATCATCTTCCAACTCAATGTTGAGGAGTTTAATCATTAACTACACAACTTCTGATTCTGAGTGTGAGACATATAAATCCTTTAGCTTCTTTAATGCATCATTGTAATTGGAACAATATGATGACTCGCCTCTTCACTTATAGAAGTAGCAATTAGGGCATAGGCCTTGTTGTCCTTGTTCTCCCAGATGGCTAGCTCTTTATCCAATGTGGGCTTGATAGGTGCATTGTCACCTTCTCCTTCACATGTCTTTCCATAAGTCATTAAAGATGAGGGTGTGCTTGATCTTTCTGAACCATTCTTGGTAGTTCTCCTTTCTAATCAACACAATGCCAACAAATGGAGATGAGGAAATGCATCTTCAATCAAAGGTCTGAAAGAAAAAAACTACAATATTCTTCTATTTCATCAAGGATCAAATCTAAAATTATGACATGCCTCAATGATTACTTAAACAAAACAACCCATGTAAACTCCATTCATATGCTAAAATCCTTGGAAATAGAGGAAGCAGTGAAGTGGCTAATTGATGCCAAACAAAATATGATTCTTGAAAATAGTAAGAATACAACCAAATGTGAACACACAAACCCCTATAATCGAGATGACAAGGAAAGCAAGCAGTGCAGATATTGAATATGGTATGATCCCATGGTATTCTCTAACGAAGACGTCAAAATGGGATGAAAAACAAGCCAAACTAGAAGTAACATCAGACTGGAAATTTGTATTACACAGAGAGAATTTCAAGGCAATATACACTGTAAATTTAAGAAATTGTGTAGTAGAGGGCATAATCATTAATGTTACTTCAGTAGATCCGCCTTAATTGAGAGGAAATAAAACAAAGCAAACCAAAATGTTACTACTAGGTACACTTAGCTTTTACTATTTGGAAGTGAATCCAAACACGAGCCTCAATGGTTGATCATCGTCGATGGGCGATGTGTTCAGAGTTCTAGGTGCCTACTATTTCAGCAAGAGTCAAAAGGTTCCATATGAGGAGTGGATGATGAAGCTTCTAGGCATGGACTGGCTTCGCCTCAGCCAAGCACACAGAGACAATTGTAGAATGGAAAACCTTCATCTTTCCCAGGTGAGGACAGTGTTGAAGACTTTCATGTCCGTTGTGAACCTCTAGGTGCCCATGCGAGAGCAGCAACACAACACAGGATCCAATTTGTAAGCGCGAGAATAGATGGGCACTTGCAGAAAAACGTTTACTACGATTTCATTGAGAGAGGAGCAATTGCTATAGTTTTTTCAAGAGAGAGTTGGTGGAGAGTAAAAAAGAAATAATGTTGGATGCACCAACAAAGGAGCTTTAAGATTCCTGAGTACAAAGACAGGTCTGAGTGGGCGCAGATATGGAAGAGGACTTATGCATAGTGGGGCATAAATGCCTAACTTTGGCTCTGATACCATGTCAAAACAAAGAGTACCTCCCGAATTGAAGCTCTTGCATTAATGTGAACAAAATTATATGACATGGAGGTGTGACCTTTGGGATTCATCTTCTAGGATTACTTCCTTTTCTAACTGTCCATTTTCCTTTATTTACATATTTACAATCTATTCGCCCAATCCTTGAGGATTAGGTGTCTAAAAATCAGCTACTTCAAGTTCAAGGAGTCAAACTACAAGCGAGGAGGAGTTAGCAACACCTCCTACTAGTTCTATGAGGAGACCTTGATGGTTTGAGCAAACATTGAGGGATGCTCAAGAGAATGTGGAAGCTCCTAAGAGCACATACATAGTGAGAAAACCTCAAAGAAATTTTCCAAACTACGTGGCACTTATGAGCACCATCATAGATCCTAAGCCTTCCAATTCTCCGGAGGCAGCGAACCAACAAGTTTGGTGGGACGCCATCAAGGAGAAATGTTTATTTGAGGTAGCATCTGATGTGCTCTAGGCCTCAAATTTTGCAAGGAGGCTTGGGAACATGCATTCCAAAGAACCTAGAAACCTTTTTGGGAAATTCCACCCAGAGACGATTTTATTAAAATAATTAATATTTTGAATGGAGTTCCTAAGTCTAAACCTAGGAAAATTAAAATATTAATGGGTATTAATCTCATTGTGGGTGTAACTTCTAGAAAAAGACAGAGATCAAGTCAAAACAATCTGAGCCTTTGATTAGGAGTTAATCTAGGTCATTGGTTGTCCAACAGGAAGATACAAGAAGAGGCTTGAGGGTCATTTGGAAAATACACCGAAAGATCAAGAGATTGAATTTCTGAAGTGAGAAGTTCTCAAGAGGAAATTTCGATTGAGGAGATTTCTTGCAGTTGAGGGGCAGGGATAGTTGGGGTTGGAGTATCTTCTCCAGGACCCCGAATACTCAGCAGAGAGGCAGAGAAGCACCAATGGAGGCAGCACAAACCCAGGAAGGACTAACATTGGGCCAGAAGGGCCAACGAGAGGCAAAGTTGTCTTCCAGCAAAAGTTTGAAGCTTATCAGGGAGCTGCCGAATCAACCGGGAGGGTTGACGTTAGAGCTCCACGAGGCAAGGAGACCCAGCGCAGAGCTAACGCAGAGCCTCAGAGAGCTCCACGCAGGCCCACGCAGTTACTGCGAAGGGGCAGCACAGTTGTAGCCGGGGAAAATCAGTTTCGCTGCCAGATCAGCTGGGATTTGCCAGGTGGAGTGAGGTAATCCCACTAAGTTTTCTACCAGTGTCTTTTTCTCCGTAACTGGATTACCGAAAGAGCATTCAGAGATGTATTTAGAATTACTACTTAATAATAATAAACCCTCAGAACTGTTGCACCGGTTTTCCCGCATTGGGTTTTTCCGTGGACATTTGTCCAAAAATAATGGTGTTATTGTGTTGTATTTTCTTTCTTGCTCAGTGTCTTGTTTCTGCATAATATTTGAATTAAGTAAAGGTTGCAGTGTATATGTTTTCATATTTACCGTAGGAAACTGCAAATAAATTGGTTGATTAATTTAACAAATAGAAGAAACATTAGTAGTTACTGCAGTAGGAATTCTTGTTATGGAATTTTCACATGGTATAAGAGCTGCAGGTGAAGCAAGAAGAGAAGAGTCAGTAGATCCAGCGCTGAGCAGAAGAGGGGAGTTTGAAAAAGCTGCAAGAGGCAACAGTTCAAAACCCTAGAGGGCTGAAGCAGTTCCAAGCCGAGAGTGCAGGTTTTCGAGCGATTCTCTCTCCAAGTGAGTCGACGGAGAGAAGGACTTCCAGTTCAAATTTTTGCAGGGGCAAAGGGAGCGGCATTGAAGCCTCAGCGTGAGAGGGCTTGTGGGACGCAGATTTTCAGCACGACGTTTGTTGGGCTGAAAAACATCAGAAGAGAGAACAAAAGCACTTTGAGGGAACTTTTCCTCAACAGACTTTCCGCCGAGAAGTCCGTTTTCTCATTGGCTGAGCAGCAGCAGTGAGAAGTAGAGAGGGGATTTTCGACATTTTTGTTTTCGCAGATATGGAAACCAGTGGCTTGAGGGATCAGGACAGGTTGGACGGAGCATCCAACTATGTCATCTAGAAGGCTAGAATGTCTTTCCTTCTAGATGAGCATGCCCTCAAGACGTACGTCGACAGCGTGGTGGTTGAACCTGCAGATGCAAATCCGTTGAAGAAATACAGAGTTGAGATAGCGAAGGCCAAGAGGATGATCCTGGATGGAGTCAAGGATCACGTGGTGTGTCACGTTGCTAGCAAAGGGACTGCTAAGGAGATGTGGGATGCCTTGGCCACGTTATATCAGGGATCTTCCGAGCAGTGGAAGATGTACTTGGAGCAGGAGCTGAGATCTGCTCATATGTAGAATGGACAGTATCTGAATCCATTCCTCACGAAGTTGAAGGAAACCCGTGATGAGTTGTCTGTTGCAGGGCATACACCTCAAGATTCAGAGTTGGTTATACTGGCCCTCAATTCTGTCTCAGATCAGTGGCAACGGAGACGAAAGAAGGACGTCTCCAAGGTGAAGTGTTCAGACGTGGCATGTTGGGCCACTATGCATCCCAGTGTCCTTTGAAGAAAAAGGACAAGGATGAGAAGCACGATCCTAAGGTTGCAGCCGCGAAGATCGAAGAGGAGGAGTTCGCCATGACAACCAAGATACCTCCAAGAAGGAGGTGGGATGATTTGGATTTGTAGTTCGAAAGAGATATAGATGGGCAGGATCCTTGAGGAGTCCACCTCTTGGATCAATACCTTGCTACAGGAGCCCAGTTTTACAGTAGCAGGATGGACTAGTGTCAGATGGTACCAAGGAGTGTCGGGGAGATAGTTGCAGTGGCTAGGAGCACCAGAGTCTGAGCAGCGCAGAGCAAAGTTGACAGCAATGCAAAAGGCACAGAGGAGAGGACAACAACAACGCAGTAGATTCAGAGGGTCAGCGCAAAGACCAGCAATAGTCAGTTCTAGCATTCATGTGGCATCATACTGAACACAGTTAGTTCAGTAATTTTTAGATGTTTTTTAGTTGCTTCTCTCAGCAATTGAGTTATAGTACAGATGCAATGTTAGCAGTGGCAATGCTAGCAGCACAACAGACGCAGCATTTGAGAGGGAGTTGTAGTATAGATGTAGCATTAGCAGTGGCAGTGGCAGTGTCAAAGGCAACAGTACAGTTGCAGCAGCAACGCAGTAGTTGGTGGACAGCATGTCAGACATCAACAGCGCAGAGAACGATGCTTCAAAGTCAGAGTAGTATGCAGCAACAGTATATTACTAGAGCACATTCCTTGCGAAGAGGGAGTGTTGATTTGGGGTAGCATCAGATGTGCTCTAGGCCTCAAATTTTGCAGGGAGGCTTGGGCACATGCATTCGAAAGAACCTAGAAACCATTTTGGGAAATTCCACCCAGAGACGATTTTATTAAAATAATTAATATTTTTAATGAAGTTCCTAAGTCTAAACTTAGGAAAATTAAAATATTAATGGGTGTTAATCTAATTGTGGGTGTAACTTCTAGAAAAAGATGGAGATCAAGTCAAAACAATCTGAGTCTTTCATTAGAAGTTAATCTAGGTCATTGGTTGTCCAACAAGAAGATATAAGAAGGGGCTTGAGGGTCATTTGGAAAATACACCGAGAGATCAAGAGATCGAATTTCTGAAATGAGAAGTTCTCAGGAGGAAATTTCGATCGAGGAGATTTCTTGTAGTTGAGGAGCAGGGATAGTTGGAGTTGGATTATCTTCTTCGGGACCCCGAATACTCAACAGAGAGGTAGAGAATCACCAGTGGAGGCAGCGCAGACCCAGGAAGGACTGACGCTGGGCCAAGAGGGCCCACGCAGTGCTTGATGCAGAGCCAGAAGGGCCACCGCAAAGACAGAGTTGTCTTCCAGCAAAAGTCCAAAACTTGTCGGGGAGCTGTCGAATCAGCCAGGGGGGTTAACGTCAGAGCTCCAGGAGGCAAGGAGACCCAGCGCAGAGTTGACGCAAAGCCTCAGAGAGCTCCACACAGGCCCACGCAATTACTGAGAAGGGGCAATGCAGTTGTAGCCAGGGACAGTCAGTTCAGCTGCCAGATCAGCCAGGATTTGCCGAGTGGAGTGAGGTAATCTCACTTAGTTTTTTGCCAATGTCTTTTTCTCTATAACTAGATTGTCGAAAGAGCATCCGGAATTGTATTCAAAACTACTACTTAATAATAATAAACCCTCAGAACCATTGCACCGGTTTTCCCGCATTAGGTTTTTCTGGGGACATTTGTCCAAAAATAACGGTGTTATTGTGTTCTATTTTCTTTCTTGCTCACTCTCTTGTTTCCGCATAATATTTAAATTAAGTGAAGGTTGTAGTGTATATGTTTCGATATTTTCCGTAGGGAACTGCAAATAATTTGGTTGATTAATTTAACAAATAGAAGAAACATTATCAGTTGATGCAGTAGGGATTCCTATTGTGGAATTTTCACAAGAAGTATAACTCCATTATGAGAATGATGTATAGGATATAGTGCCAAGATCAGAGGGAAAGTCAGGGGAGATTTCCTTGGTCAAGGGAAGAATGCAGTAGAGGTCTTAAGGAAATTCGGAATGGAGAACTGTAGACCTATGGCTACACCTATGATCACCAACCTGAAGAACATTTTGACTTCAAATTCAAAGTTGGTGGATCCCACATAGTATAGACAAGTGATAGGGTCCTTGATGTATTTGTTCATCACTAAGCCAACAATCTATTTCGCTATGAACACCCTAAGCTAGTTCATGGTGGAGGTTGGAACTAAGGCAGGTGCATTCAGTAGCAATAAAGAATGTGTTGAGGTACCTGAGAGGTACAATGGAATATGGTCTGAGGTATTTTGGAAGTTATGGAGTGAGGCTGCAAGGATATGTAGACTCAGATTGGGTAGGGAGTGCATTATATAGGAAGAGCACCTAGGGTGCTTCTTCAATCTTGGATCAACGATGATTTCCTAGTTCAACAAGAAGAAAACTTTCGTGGCACTCAGTTCAACAAAGGCAGAGTATATGATAGTGAGTATGGCAATTCATGAGGCCATTTGGCTTTACAAGATACTTGCAAGATTATTTGGTCAGGAGTTGGACCCTAGCGATACACTGTGATAATAAGAGTTGTGTCAAACTCTCTAAGAATCCAATATTCCATGATAGGTCCAAGCATATTGAGATCAAGTATCACTTCATTAGAGACATGATCCAAAAGCAAGCAATGAAGAATCAATAAATGTCAACAAATGAGTAGGTTGCAGACATTCTCAACAAACCCTTGGTGAAGGGGAAGTTTGTGTTTTACAAGGACAAGCTACAAGTGGTGCAGAATACCTTCCTTGCTATGAGGGAGTGTTGATGTTCATAGCCCAAACAAGTACTTCCACCCAAGTCTAAGTGTGTAGACATGTGGAAGTCGTCTAATAGCCCTTTAACCTTAGCAATTACTTTAATTAAAGTGATATCTTTTTATGAGAAAAGTAAGTTTAATCTAATGAAAAGCAAAATTTATTTGCATTAGTGAAATAGATGAATCTCAACCATTGATCTCAAATTATGTTGAGATCTAATCTTGTTAAAGTTGGCAACTAGGGCTTAATTCCCTCATTTGACAACTCCTCTTTAGATGGCACTCTTCACCTTTGAAGCACACTTGATGGCATCATCCTTCATTTGAAATTTTCGAATTTTTGTCCTCCTACAAATGCCTCTTTTTCACATCAACTCAAGTCTGCCCCTATTCATGTCAGCCTTCTTGATGAAAAGGCATGTCTCTTCACCCACGCCAACAGATATAAATATAGCCTCATGTTCACCTTGTTACCCACCATTTTGTGGGTAATATCCCTAGGAGCAAAAAAATCTCCAAGATGGTCCTCAATCGGCAGCCAACAACCTCTTGCAGCCACCAACTAGCTCGTTGTGCCATTTCTCCACCACCTAAAGTTGGGCTTCCTGAACCTAAAGGTATGCCTTGTCATTTAGTAATTGAGTATTATAGTTTGCTTATCATGGATACTTATGTGCATGGATTAATGGGGGGATTCGGCGAAAAGAGTGGGCTAGGTCTGTGTTCTTGTCCCCTCGACCTCTTTTGGATGTTAACCTTGGACCTTCGTTCCGTGGGATCTCTTTTACTGACCTTTGGGCTTTAGGGTTGGTAATACATGGGAAACCTTGATTTTGGTTGCGTGGTCCCGCTCCCTCATCCACATATAGCATTCCTCTTCCACTCATTATAACCCCATTCATCATTTCTCCCACTAGGGTCCACATTCCTCCCCTGGGTCCACATAGGGTTAGCCTTCCCCCTCCCCTTGCCTACACATTGGGTCGAGCCTGGAATGATGCCCCGGAGGTTGATGCAGTTGAAAATAAAAGTAGAAGCATAGTTGGCCACATTCAACAGAAAAATGTACCGCAAAATGCAAAAGATGGTTGGGGCAAACACATTTAACACATAGGCAAAAGCCAATACATTGTTGATTTTTGGTAGCATCGGATGTGCTCTAAGTCTCAAAATTCGCAGGGAGGCTTAGACACATGCATTCTCGAATACCCAGAAATCTTTTTCGGAAATTCCACCCAGAGACAGTTTTATTAAAATAATTAATTATTTTTAATGGGACCCTAAATCTAAACTTGGGAAATTAAAATAATTAATGGGTATTAATCTAAACTATGGATGAAACTTCTAGAAGAAGTCAAAGATCATGTCAATATGATTTTAGCCATTGATTAGGATCTAATCTGGGTCGTTGATTCATCAACGAGAGGAATATAAGAGGAGGCTTAATGGGCACTTGGAGAACACACCGAGAGATCAAGAGATCGAATTTCTGAAGTGAGAAGTTCTCAGGAGGAAATTCTGATCGAGTAGATTTCTTACAGTTGAGGGGCAGGGATAGCATCCAGAGAGAGAGATTTTCTCAACCGGAGAATCATCAGCAAAGAGAGGCAGAGAGTGATCCAGTAGCTCTCACGCAGAGGTAGCACAGAGGGTGAGAGAGAGTCTAGAATTTTACAGCAGAGTCAGTTTCTGAAGCCAGGAGCCAGGGTGTGATACCGAGTGGCTGAGAGCAGTGACTCCTGGCAGCAAATCAATCAACTAGCTGGGTGACGCAATGCCTAGAGGGGTTGATGCAGGGACTACGCAGGGCCTGCCAGAGGCACCTCATCCAGTGTCTAGATCAACCGGGATTTTTCTAAGTGATTATGCGAGGTAATCTCACAAATCTTTCTGCCAGTATTTCTCTCTCTCTAACTAAAGAACCCTTGAGGTATTCATAGATGTATTCAGAATTTGCTACTGCTTAATAATAATAAACCCTCAGGACTATTGCACTGGTTTTCCCACATTGGGTGTTTTCGGGGACATTTGTCCAAAAACAAAGGTGTCATTTGTGTTGTATTTTCTTTCTTGCTCAGTGTCTTATTTCCGCATAATATTTAATTAAGTGAAGGTTGCAGTGTATATGCTTCGATATTTGCCCTAGGAAACTACAAATAATTTGGTTGATTAATTTAACAAATAGAAGAAACATTATCAGTTGCTGTAGTAGGCATTCCAGTTGAGGAATTTTCACATGGTATCAGAGTTGCAGGTGGAACAAGAAGAGCAGTGCCAGAGAACCCAGCGCTGAGCAGAAGAGGGAGATTGAAAAGTGCCCATAGTGACACTTGAAGGTGGTCTTGGGAATGTCCTGCTCCCTCACGCGAATCTAATGGTACCCAGATCTCAAATCAATCTTTGAGAAGAACCGTGCTCCTCTCAACTCGTCCATCAAGTCATCAATCCTGGGTATGGGGTATCTGTTCTTCAGGGTCTTTTTGTTCAAGGCCCTGTAGTCAATGCACATCCTCAAGGTGTCGTCCTTCTTCTTCACCAACACCACGGAAGAAGCAAAAGGACTCGTGCTTGGCCGAATGTGCCCAGGAGCTAGCAACTCCTGAATGGCTTGCTCAATCTCATCCCGATAGGCCTTGGGTTGCCTATAGAGGGTAGTAATCACTGCCTGTATGCCCTGCTCAAGCTCAATAGTGTGCTCAAACCCCCGGTCCGATGGCTGTCCCGGTGGAATCTCCCCAAATACTATGGCATACCGGTCAAGGATGGACTATATCTTCGGGTGCACTGTCTGCCCTGTAGTCCCTGTCTCTGATGCACGCAACTCTACTGCCCACTCTATGTCTCCCTTCTGGAAGACTGCCTCCATCCGATGAGCCGAAACAGTTTGAGGCGGATATGTATGCTGTCCCCGTATCTTCTCATGCCTCCCTGTCTTCTCATCATCCCACTCCATCTCTAGGGTCTTCCAATCTGTCGTGACCTTCCCTCGAGTGATGAGCCACTAAAAACCGAGTATCATGTCGGTGTCCAGAATATTGACCACGAAAAAGTGGTTAGTCAATGTGTAAGTGCCCATCGTCACGGATAATTCTGGAACATAACGTGCACACACCATGGTCTGATCTCCTGGGATCAAAACTGAAAACCCATCGAAGCTCTCTGTCTGTATTGTTGAAATTTGGTACCGGAGGACAGGTGGTTCCTTTAGGCTTTGATCTTTGGCCTAGGGAAAAGTGTCCAAAAGAATTTAATTTTTCTCCTAAAGTGACTTTATAATTTTATAAAGTTAAATCTAATTTAAAAGTGACTTTAAGTGATAAAGTTACTAAGTCTAATTTTAAAGTAAATGAAAAATTAGAAAGGAAAAGTGACTTTGGAAATAAATGACTAAGTGGGTCTTTATTAAAGTGGGGTGAATTAAAAAATAGAAAGTGAGATTTAAATGAGCATTTAATCTCAACCATTGATCTAAATCTATTTCAGCCATTGGATTTAGAGATCACCCAAAAGTCACTTGGATCACCCAAAAGTCACTTAGAGTTATATTAAAGGAGGAAAAGGAGGAAAAGGTCATTCATTCTTTCATGAGCAGATTGGGAGAAGGAGAGCAAGAGAGATTTCTGAGCAGGGAGGAGAAGGAGACAGCAGCTTGGCACACATTCCAAGGCAGCAGTTGAGCAGATTTGTACAGCTGATTCAGCACATAGTGAAAGGCAGATTTTTGCACAAAAATCGAGGAGCAGTTTGCTGATTTTTCTACACACAAAACGGAGGCCGTACAGCATTTATTGCTATCCTGTTTGCTGTAATTTCCAGATTGCTGTGAGGCACGGGAAAGGAGATAAGTTGTAAATTTGCTTGCTGATTTTTTGTTGAATAATTCTCACTGTAAAAAGGCAATTTTCAGAAATAAAGAAGAGCTCTCAAACTGGTTTTCCCCAAGAGTTGTAGGGGGTTTTTCCAGGGTCAAGTTGACCAAAAATATCAGTGTTCTAATGTGTTTTAATGGCTGTTTTTGATTGCTGATTTTTAATTCTGCAATTCCAGCATTCTGAAAAATTTCCAGAATTTGTGTTTTCAGCAATATTTATTTTTTTTCAGTCTGTTAAATGTATGGTTATGGGAATGGGCATTTAACTACATGGGAGAAATAAGGAGAAACTGAAAACCGAGGTGGGAAAACAGAAATTTTACATGGTATCAGAGCTTGAGTGCTGAAGGGCAGTTTGGGACAGCAAAAGGAAAAATTACAGTTGCTGATTTTTCACTCAGAAAATTCCAGCAAGCTGATTTTTTCATAAACAGCAGTTTTATCTTTACTACAGCAGTGCTATTTTTCAGTTTTAGGACAGCAGGATGTCATTGGGATTGAGGGTGGAGGATAGGTTGGATGGGCATACAAATTACAGTGTTTGGAAGGAGAGAATGCAGAGTATCTTTGAGGAGGCAGAAGTCTGGGATATCATGGTGCATACCGCACAGAACCCTGTTGTTGTGCCCACTGATGTTACTCAGTTGGCTGAGTATAAAAAGAAGAACAATAAGGGTAAGAGGCTGATTCTAGACGGAATCAAAGACCATTGCATTCCTCATGTGAGAGGAAAGAGCAATGCCCATGAGATGTGGACAGCATTGTCCAATCTCTACCAGAGTACCAATGAGAACCGGAAGATGGTCCTGAAGGAGAAGCTGAAGAATATTAAGATGGGGAATAATAGTGCAGCTGGATATCTCACAAAGATTACCAATGTGAGAGATGAGTTGGCAGCGATTGGAGAGGCCATTCCACCCACTGAGTTGGTGCGTATTGCAGTGAATGGCCTCCCCCGTTCATGGTTGAACTTTGCTGATGGGGTTTGTGCACGTGAGACCCTTCCCACATGGGAGAGGTTTTGGGATGATTGTATTCAGACAGAGATCAGGAAAGGACAGCTTGGTGCAGCCAAGCCAGTTGAGCAGGATGAGGACGTAGCACTGGTGGCAGGAGGCAAGAAAGGCAAAGGTAAAGGTAAACAGGGGAACACACAGAAGGACTATTCCAAGGTGAAGTGTTGGAATTGTCAAAAGATGGGACACTATGCAGTTGTGTGTCCGGAGAAGAAGAAGAAGAAGGGGAAGAACCAGGACGTGGCAGCTTCAGCAGAGATTGAGGACTTTGCAGGTCGTTTTGATCGGGAGTTTGCGTTCACTACATGTGAGTCCTCTAGTGCAGGATCACCTGCCACACAGGTTCAGAGGGAGCATGCTTTTCCCTTGATTAGCGGAGCATCTACAGGTATCTGGTATGTGGACAGTGGGGCTTCACGTCACATGACAGGAGTCCGTGAGTACTTCTCAGAGCTTTCAGAGAGTGGCACTGATATTGAGGTAGTACTCGGTGATGACAGAGTTGTTAGAGCAGTCGGGGTGGGGACAGTGACATTTCAGAGGGAGTCCAAACCTCCCTTGAAGGTGTCAGAGGTTCTTTATGTGCCAGGGATGAGGAAGAACCTCATATCCGTCTCAGCTTTGGAGGACAGAGGATATGAGGTACTGTTCAGGGGAGGACAGGTGTTGATGTATCCCAGGGACACTCCAGCTGATTCAGCTAGAGTGATAGGTGTACGCCATGCAAAGGTGTACAAGTTTGCATTCCAACCCCTTTTGGCATTGAGCAGTAGTACCGACAGCAGAGCTAGCAGTTCTGAGCTGTGTGAGATTTGGCACCGCAGGATGGGACATATGTATCATGGAGCCTTGAGGACATTGCGGGAGATCACTACAGGTGTGCCAGATTTCAGTACTGATCACTTTGATACTTACAGAGGTTGTGCGATGGGCAAGTTTGCCAAATCCCCTTTTCCCAGCAGTGACAGCAGAGCGACGGGGATACTTGATTTGATTCATCCCGATGTGAGCGGTCGGATGTCTCATGTTTCCTTGAGTGGATATGAGTACTATGTGTTATTCATTGATGATCACTCCAGGAGGACCTGGATTTATTTTTTGAAGACCAAGAGTGAGGTCTTCAAGCGGTTTCAGGAGTTCAGAGCTCTTGTGGAGACTCAGACAGGTCGAAAGATCAAGTCCTTGAGGTCGGACAATGGAGGAGAGTACACCCTTGGAGAGTTTGTTGACTATTGTGCGGAGGCAGGCATTAGGAGGGAGTTCACTGTTTCTTACAACCCCCAGCAGAAAGAGGTTGCAGAGAGGAAGAACAGATCCATCATAGGGGCTGCCAAAGCCATGTTACATGATCAGTGGTTGCCATTGTTCTTGTGGGCAGAGGCCTGCAACACAGCTGTTTACTTGCAGAACAGGAGTCTGCATCGTGCCTTGGGGCACATGACTCCGGAGGAGGCTTTCTCTGGGAAGAAGCCTGATATTGGTCATCTTCATATCTTTGGATGCATTACATACTCCTATATACCCAAGGAGAAGAGGACCAAACTAGAGCCCACCGCAGACAAGGGTATCTTTGTGGGCTACAGTGAGACCTCAAAGGCCTTTCGGATTTACATTCCTGCACAGAGGAGAGTTGTTGTCAGACGGGATGTGAAGTTCGAGGAGGACAGGGCCTTTAGGAGGTCACGGGAGTTAGAGTATCTGGATCAGCCAGACCCTCAGCAACAGTTGAGTCAGTCGCAGGGATCCAGTGGGCAGGGATCAGGAGGATCAGGAGGTACATCTATGAGGATGTCAAGTCCGTCAGTGAGCAGTGGCTCATCGAGGCAGAGGGGTGGTGCTCCGGGCAGCATGCAGAGCAGTTCACAGAGCAGTTCACTAGGGAGTCCACTGATGGACAGTTCACACGGTACCTCAGCTTCTACAGGTTCAGGTGCAGGCAGGAGGACAACAGACAGACAGTCAGAAGTTCAGGCTACTAATGGTGATGAGGAGGAGGAGTTTCATTCTCCTATGGGAGAAGCATGCTCAGGGAAGAGGAAGCCCAAGTGGCTTCAGGACACCTTAAGAGATGCCACATCTGTTGCTGAGCCGAAGAGGCCGGTCAGAGAGAGTAGACCACCTGAGAGGTTTTGTAGCTATATGGCGATGGTTACCAGCATCCTTGACTCTGAGCCTTCTAGCTATGAGGAGGCAGCTAGCCAGCAGGTCTGGAGAGAGGCCATGCAGGAGGAGTATTCTTCTATCATGAAGAATGATGTTTGGGAGGTGGTGCCGAGGCCTGAGGGCAAATCCGTGGTTACTTCCAGATGGCTTTACAAGGTAAAGCATGTTGCAGATGGCAGCTTTGAGAAATTCAAAGCAAGGTTTGTGGCTAGAGGGTTCTCCCAGGTAGAGGGAGTTGATTATGAGGAGACCTTCACTCCCATGGCTCGATATACTTCGATCCGCTCCATTATATCGATAGCAGCAGAGATGGGTTGGAAGATCCACCAGATGGATGTGAAGACCGCATTTCTCAATGGCTTCATACAGGAGGAGGTGTACATTGAGCAGCCACAGGGCTTTGAGGTGCATGGGAAGGAGTCCCATGTGTGCAGATTGAAGAAGGCCCTTTATGGCCTGAAGCAAGCTCCCAGAGCTTGGTACTCCAGGATAGATGCATACTTGCAGGGGATGGGTTTCACAAAGAGTGAGGCAGATCTGAACCTTTACTTTATTGTGATTGGTGAGGAGCCTCTCATTCTGGTGCTGTATGTGGATGACTTGATCATTACAGGTGCAGAGAGACTCATAGAGCACTGCAAGAGAGATCTTGCGGCGGAGTTTGAGATGAAGGACATCGGCTTGATGCATTACTTTTTGGGTTTGGAGGTGTGGCAGGAGGAGGGGCATTTCTTCCTGGGGCAGGGGAAGTATATTGTGGACATCCTTAGCAGATTCCACATGGAGGATTGTAGACCCATGTCGACACCGATGATCACCAACTGGAAGAAGCTTCATGCTTCGGATTCCGAGTTGGTGGATCCCACATTGTACAGGCAGCTGATTGGTTCCTTGATGTATTTGGTCAACACTAGACCAGATATCTGTTTTGCAGTCAACACGATGAGTCAGTTTATGTGTGAGCTTAGGAAGGTTCACTGGGTGGCTGCAAAACACATTTTGCGGTACTTGCAGGGGACAGTGGATTATGGTATGGACTACAAGCAGGGAGATGGAGTGAGATTGGCAGGGTACACTGATTCTGATTGGGCAGGTTGTGCTTCTGATAGGAAGAGCACTTCAAGGTGTTGTTTTGGGTTGGGTTCAGCAGTAGTGTCATGGTTCAGCCGGAAGCAGCAGTCAGTAGCACTGAGTTCAGCGGAAGCAGAGTATATGGCAGCCAGTCTAGCTAGTTGTGAGGCTATCTGGCTTCGCAAGATGTTGTTTGGCTTATTTGGTCAGCCGTTGAGACCTTCAGTGATTTACTGTGATAATCAGAGTTGCATTAAACTCACGGAGAATCCAGTATTTCATGACAGGTCAAAGCATATCGGGATCAGATATCATTTCATCAGAGACTATGTTCAGAAGAGAGTTGTGAAACTTGAGTATATTTCCACTGATGAGCAGGTTGCAGATATTCTTACCAAAGCCTTACCACGGGGCAAGCATGTCTACTTCAGAGACAAGATGGGTGTGGTGAGGAACACCTTCCTCGGTAAGAGGGAGTGTTGAAATTTGGTACCGGAGGACAGGTGGTTCCCTTAGGCTTTGATCTTTGGCCTAGGGAAAAGTGTCCAAAAGAATTTAATTTTTCTCCTAAAGTGACTTTATAATTTTATAAAGTTAAATCTAATTTAAAAGTGACTTTAAGTGATAAAGTTACTAAGTCTAATTTTAAAGTAAATGAAAAATTAGAAAGGAAAAGTGACTTTGGAAATAAATGACTAAGTGGGTCTTTATTAAAATGGGGTGAATTAAAAAAATAGAAAGTGAGATTTAAATGAGCATTTAATCTCAACCATTGATCTAAATCTATTTCAGCCATTGGATTTAGAGATCACCCAAAAGTCACTTGGATCACCCAAAAGTCACTTGGAGTTATATTAAAGGAGGAAAAGGAGGAAAAGGTCATTCATTCTTTCATGAGCAGATTGGGAGAAGGAGAGCAAGAGAGCAAAAGAGATTTCTGAGCAGGGAGGAGAAGGAGACAGCAGCTTGGCACACATTCCAAGGCAGCAGTTGAGTAGATTTGTACAGCTGATTCAGCACATAGTGAAAGGCAGATTTTTGCACAAAAATCGAGGAGCAGTTTGCTGATTTTTCTGCACACAAAACGGAGGCCGTACAGCATTTATTGCTGTCCTGTTTGCTGTAATTTCCAGATTGCTGTGAGGCACGGGAAAGGAGATAAGTTGTAAATTTGCTTGTTGATTTTTTGCTGAATAATTCTCACTGTAAAAAGGCAATTTTCAGAAATAAAGAAGAGCTCTCAAACTGGTTTTCCCCAAGAGTTGTAGGGGGTTTTTCCAGGGTCAAGTTGACCAAAAATATCAGTGTTTTAATGTGTTTTAATGGCTGTTTTTTATTGCTGATTTTTAATTTTGCAATTTCCAGCATTCTGAAAAATTTCCAGAATTTGTGTTTTCAGCAATATTTATTTTTTTTCAGTCTGTTAAATGTATGGTTATGGGAATGGGCATTTAACTACATGGGAGAAATAAGGAGAAACTGAAAACCGGGGTGGGAAAACAGAAATTTTTACATGTATACCTCTCCGCTCAACCATCTGTGCATCGATGAAGTTGTGGGTTGCGCCACTGTCAACCAAAACTGATACTCGTTGGCCACGTACTGTCCCCCGCACGCACAGCGTCAAATACTTGGGAACTCCTCGCAATGTTGCAAGGGCTCCTCTGGTAGGTGCAAAAGTTGCACCACCCAATGTTGGTGGTGGAGGTGGCAAACAATGTTGCGCAGTATGACTACCTCCTACCTCCACATCATCCTCCTCATCCTCATCCCTGCTGCTCTCGGAGAAGACCTCAATAAAATGTGCTTTGCTGGCAGCACATCTATGTCCCAGTGCACACGACTCCTGACAGGTGAAGCACAACCGCTTCTTCTTCAACTCCCTCCTGGCATCATCATCAATCTGTACGCATCCTGGATTCCCCTCCGGAGGCGGAATCCTCACATCCTTCCCCTTAGGTTGGAAAGCCTGTCACTAGGGGTAAGGTGTCCGGGTCCTAGGTAAGACATCCTGTAAGTCTCGGGTCCTGCTAATAGCATCCTGAAGGGTGGTTGGTCTAGCGACTCTGACTAGACCCCGAAGTGGCTCTACTAACCCCTCAACATACATGTAAATCCTCCGTGCCGCGGACAGATCTGGCACCATCACTGAAACCCTCAAGAAATCTGAAATGTAGGTCTCTAGGCTCCCAGTCTGTTTGAGCCTCGTCAGCTCCACAAAGTGTTGTTCCGGATCCCTCCAGTCAAACCTCTCCATCAATCTCCTGGTGAACTTGGCATATGTCGTCACTGTGGAGTGTCCGAGTGTAACCATCCCATGGAACCACCAATCCTGGGCCTCACCATCCAAATGTAATGTCACCACCTTGATAGCCTCCGTCTCTGACATCTAGTTAAGCTGGAAGTAAATGTCCAGCTTCTCCACCCAAGACTTTGCCAAACTGTTTGATGAACCATCAAACGTGGGCAAGTGGAATCTACTAGCTGCACGGTGGGTGTCACCATCATGATAATGTCGGTACCCTCTGTGATGGTCGCGGGGTCTACTATCCTGTTGGAGCTGAACAAAGTCTCTGAATGAGAGAGCCTCCCTGAACTCCTGCCCATAGGCCTAGTATTCTGCAAAATAATCGCCCATATGACCAGGCTCTGCCTCCTGCTAGGCTCTGGCCCCCGTGTCTGCTCCTAAGAAAGTGGGCATGGTAGAGCGTGTAGGGGCATGTGAGGCCACCTGCTGAGTAGTATCACGCTGCTCTGGAAAATGGTGGGATGCACCGATCCCTCACCAACCTGGAAAACCCGTGGGCTCTCACGCTGTCTAGCCTCTACTGCCGTGAATCTCTGTCCCATCACCTCAATCTGCCTCGACAGATCCTGTACTGATTTGAGGAGCATGTCCGCAAATCTCTTCCCGTCATCATCTGCCATCGAATTCTCCTGCTCTGCGTCCACCACAGGCTCCTCCTGTCCTGCGTCCACCACAGGCTCCTCCTGTTCTGCGTCCACCACCGGAACACAGTCTCCCTCTCCGTAGGTGTTCTCCAACCTACGCCCAGCGTCTCTGTATCTCCTACCTCTGTAACAGATATAGGGCTTTTCCCCCGGTGTCATAGATTGCTAGCTCCACAGGTTGAGCCAGATCTATGCTCTGATACCACTGTAATATCCCTTATCAGGAATATTCCTCAAACACAAGCAAACTCCAACCAGAGATGGACTGGGAGGGCATTTACCAGATATGTTGCCTCTAAAAAGAGGACGAGATCTGGAGGCTACCTGGCCCTTTCCAGACTCTGTCTAAGAGTATAGGAGAAAACACACAAGTGATATAGTAGCCGAGAAGCTCAAAGAGGTAAAAATAACAACGGTGCAATCATATAACAATATAACCATAAGCAGATACTCAAGAAATCCAGAGAGAAATGCTAAGCCATTTTATTATACTGAGTAATAGAATGAGTACAGGAGGTGATCAGAAAGATGGCACCTCGACTTGCACAAGGCAAGTGAAGAAATACACTCAAAATAGCAAAGGAATGGCCTCTCTCTGAACTGCGTCCAAGCTGCTGGAAAACTATCGTGTTGCTGTTGCTGCTAGAAATCAAATGAGGATTTGGGGTTGTTCCCCTCCTTAGAAAATGTTGAAACTCTGGAATCGGATTCTACTCAAAAAACCCAGAAAGCTTTTCTGAAATGGCCGACCCCCAAAAATCGCCCCCTTGAGGACCCACGCAATCCCTCAAGGCTTTGCGCTGCCACTGAAATAAACCCACCACAACTCTGCCTGAAACTCAACCAAAATCCTCCAATATGCAAGGTTTGATCCCCTGCTCAACCTCCCAGCACAAAACCCCTGCAAAACCTCAATCCAGAACTCCTGCCAGAAAGAACTGCGTCATCCCCCTCAAGACTGCGCAGTGATCCAAGATGCTCAATCCTCCTACCAAGATGCTGATGAAACTATTGCAAAATACTAATGGAAATACCTTGCCTGAGCAGGCACTCGAAGTCCCCCAGGGCTAAGGGTGAGATCTCCGAACGGAGACACTCAATGCACTAAACAGTGCTGCAGACTAGCTAAACAGCCAGCGTGCTCTAAGTCGAAGTGACTAGCTCAAATGCACATAATCGAATGCCAAAATGAGGAGGCTCCTCTCTCCTTTATAGCATTGGCCTCTCTCAATCCCAAGGCTCACCTCCTCCAACGTAGCTTTCCTCTTGCCACGTGTTTCTCACCATCTGCGCAGTCACTCCATGTGTCTACGTGGGCCCCTCCTCTACATGGTTCTTTGGCCCCCCTTGGCTCACCTTTTAAGTTACAATGTTCTGCTACTAGGGAGTGTCTTTATTCATGAAGTGAGTATGTCCCCCTCTCCTCACCTTTTTATTTATAAACAGCTATACAAGGCAAAATTGAGCAAAATCGAATATTCCAATTAGCCATGGCTAATTAGGAATATTACATCTAGAGAAGTATATTGGCACAAGTAGGTGAAGCGTTGAGGCTCGTGGGCCTCCTAACAGCAGCATCAAATGACATACATCCCTGGACACCTCTTGCACCCAGGATATTAGATGAATTTGTACCATATTTGATGATTCTTCAAGATGACACAACTCAACCCAGCATGCCCCCAGGCCATCATTGACACCAATTGACAGGTGGCAATTGATTTAGAGTCCAAATGAGGATCGTCTCACCATCAGAAACTAGGGAGGGCTTGTTACCCCTGAGAAGTCCTCAACGTTGGAGCAGAGGAGGCCACTTTGAGGAGTTGGAGACCCATGGAGACCACTTTTGTAATATTACCAATTTTGTGAGCATGAGAGTCACGAAGGAGTTTTGCCCAACTTTAGTAATATTAATTAAAAAAGAGGCAAATATTATTGCAAAATGGTGGCTAGTATTATTTTATCGGATAATAGCGGCAAATTATTATTTTATTAGATGGTAGCAAAAGTGACTTGGTGGAAAATGGCCCCCACCAATATAATAATATTAAAAAAGAGACTAATTTTACAAGATTTTTCAGGCGATCTTCGGGCCTGAAATCCTAATTCTTATAACAGGGTGAATTGCTAGTTAGCTAGGGAATTTGCACCATTTTGTGGGTTCGACTTTGGCTTGGAGATAGGCCAAACCTTTTCTGGGTATTTTCAGGTTTGAGGAGAGGAGCTTGCGGCTGCAATTTCAAAGCATTCCGGGCATTATTTTGAGCAGGACGACTAGTTCCATTTGGCAGCCTATAGCAGATTTTCTGGGCAGTGTGCATTATCAATTTGGAGCCATTTCAGTAGTTGGGTCAGTGATATTTCACCTGGGGTTTGCATAGCTTGCATAGCAAGCCCAGGTTCCATTGTTCTTACTCATTATGTACTCAGATTCCCATTGATTAATAAATGGCTCAATTATTCTACTTATTTTCTATGGTGTTCTGATTTGGGTGCTTGGACTTTAATTTTAATTGTTGTTCCTAGTTCATGTTTTTGGTATTCACTATTATTTTCCAATTAGGAATATTACAACTTTGTGATGCCCCAGTTGTGGCCCTTAGGACCCCATAGGATCCAATGAGGTGGATTTGAGGACCAACCCTCAAATCATGGACTTGACATGCTTCTACACCACCTTGGACACCACATCAACCTTGGAGATGCCATTTGCAGCCTTTTCATTGGATGGCGTCATCCCCAGAGAGCATACATCTCACACGTGTTTGCTAATTAGGGCATATTTGCATATAGTGGGTTGGCTTGTAACCCAAGTACATTGTGGCATCAAACATGTTTTAGGGGTGTTATTAGGCTAATTAGTAGTCATCCTCCTTATATAAATAAAGGAGAGGATCATCGTATCTCATCATTATCACTTGTAACATAATTTCAGCCTCTTACAGATTTCGGTCTCTTGGATTCTTGTGGAGATGTGACTCTATGGTGTATTTTGGCATATTGAAGCTATTTCTTGGCATTGGAGATGTTACTTTGGATCAATAAACAATTATTCATGCATTTTGTCTTGTCAGTAAACCTTGTATTTGAGAAACCTTTGTTCATGTGTCTAATGCACGGAATGCATTGTTATATAGGGTTTTTCTATTGTGCCATTTATTATTGAAGATCAATTGTATAGAATCTAGAAAATGTCATTGTATGCATTATTCAAGTGTAAAATGTGAATGACAATCCCCTTGGTATGTCTTTGGAATAGCTCTCCCAAGTGAGCTTGATACTTCACAAAAGTAATAGCTAGGGTTTTGTCTAGGGCTTCAAAATTCCCTTACCCAAATTTAGCCAATCTTTCACCTCCATAGACTCCATCATCCCAAGGACTAGGCACTGGCCTTGTCATTTTGGTGATCACTCACAAATTCATCCATAAACTCAATTTCATTCTCTTTTAGTCTGATTTTGACCATCTTAAGGTCAAGCCGCTAGCTAGGGCTAGGGCACAAGTTGACCTAGAATGGGAATTATGGCTGCTGGAAGGATTCAACATTGGAAGGAGCCTTGATTGCCCCAAAATCAGCTCCCTTTAGTGCCCAATCTATCCATCTTAAAGCTAAATTATGTTGCCCTAGGTAGAGTTTGTTATAGGAAACCCTAGTTTTCCCTAGGCTTCAACTTAGGGGCTTATCAAAGGCTTCTTGATCCATTTGATTGCTATTATTTATTGTTGGGAAACATTTTCTTGGCCTTTTGATTCCAGGCTAGTGCATTTGGCTTGCTATCTCTCAAGCCCTAGATCTATTTTGCCCTAAATAGGCCTTATTAGAGGATGTGAGTTGCTTTTCCTTGCTTGTTGAGCCTCGTCCTTAAGAAGAGTTTTCCTCCCTAGACCTCTTGTCACCATGATCCTTGAACTTGGCATATCTCTCATAGGTGACCTCTCTAAAGGGAAGTCTCCTATTGGTGAAAGTCCATAAAGAGGAGGTAGTGATTGTGGTGACAGTGGGCCACACCTCATTGTTGTCCCTTAGTCTAGTTTTTGCCTTGTAAGTTACCCCCTTACAAGGCCCGCTAAATTTTGAGGCAACTGGCTCAATTACTTTTATTTTCCAGTTAAAATAACAGTAGTACATGTTATTCAGTAAGTTGAAAAATTAATTAAAATCAGCAAAGAAAATTACTAGGAAATAATTTGTCATTTACAGGGGTTACAAAATTAACAGAATTTACTCCGTCCACCATAAACCCTAATTTGCTATACCTTTGTCAAGTGGATTTGCATTGTAGGATACTTAGGGGGCACCAAGCTTAAGATCCTCGATAAAAAGCTAAAATGAGAATAGAAGACCACAATGAAATAGTTAGAGTGCTCAATATACCTGATCCATTAGGAATTGAAGATAATTGAGCTCACCAAATACCCACTTCTCAAATGGAGGCAACGGTTTTGCCTGAACAACTGTAATGTCCCCCTGAAAATAATCATTGACATTTAGAATAATTCTCTTATAGATACCCTAACCAACAATCAAGTGCCACAATGAGTTTTCAAACAAAATAGAAAGCCTAAATATAGCTAACCATACCAAATAGTAAAAACTTGAATCTTACTTTCGTATGTGATAGATTGGATTTTAATTGTCTCCAAAAAATATAAAAGGACTATTAAAAGTTCTTTGTCAGGATAGTCACATTTTACTGAAAATTTGAAAAACTTTATTGTGGAGACATCAGTGGTGATTTTTCTATATCTAACAAAAGTATTTTTCCATTGTTGGCTAGCATTTCCAGTGCTGGTTTTGCAATTTCAGCTTGGAAAAACTCAAATCTACTGTTCAATACTTCACAGATCAATCTCAAATACTGATTCCATGTCCCTTTTCCTGATCTATTATTCCACAGTTTCTACTTTTGAAAAGAAGTAGAATTGATTGATGTTTTGAGAGGTTTTCTATTTCAGATCTAGTTTTAGGTCCTATGAATCAGAGCCGCATACATGAATTGATAATTTTGACAGTAATGCAAAGTTGTTGATCATGTTCTCTGTGTTTCAGGATTAAAAAAGAATCTTCACTCAATCAATCAAATTAGTAAGGAGAACAAGAATTCGATGATTGAGTTCAAAGCCAACACTTTTGGTGAAGAACATGAAGGCCATGAAGAATGATTACAAAAAGGTTGCTTAAGTAAATGAAGAGAATGGGATGTCAAAGCTTGGCATTTCTTTGAGGAAACATCACAACTAGAGAGCAAGTGCTGTTAATGAAAGGAAATTATGGCATGACAGATTTGAGCACTTAAATCATCATTACCTTTGTCTCTTGGCAAAGATGAGGATGTTCAACGGAACTAAAAGTGTACTTCCAATGTAAATACAATGTAGGAAAACAAAAGCAACTCTTAGATCAATCCTAAAAGCAAAAAAGATAAAGAACTAAGTGTTAATTCTGGAGTTGTCACGTTTAAGAGTTGACTGTCATAATTTTGATTTAGTTCAAGTGACAATTAACTTATATAACTTACAATCCATGAGATATTTGATACTAATTTATTAATTTATACCTTTTGTTAAAGTTTATTGACCTAATTCAGAGCTTATAAATTTATATAACTTATTGAAGTTTTTATCTTTCATCCTTGTAAACATATATATATATATATATATATATATATATATTCCTTTTTAGTCGATATAATATATCATTTTTTTTAGTTAATATATAACCTCTCCTAGTTAAAATAATAAATAATATATATCATATTATTATTCTCTTTTATTTGCATTAGTCATTGCATTTATTATTATTATTATTATTATTTTAAACAATATACTAGTTATATATTATGACGGTGGCATATATAATAGGTACTTTACAATATATTCATTACATTATGGTGAGCTAGGTATTTACTCAGTGCTTTAATAATTAATTCATTACCCTATTCTAGACTTTTCATACTTATTTAGTACGTATACTAGCACAGTGTATGCGATAGATGCATATGTAGCTATCATATGCATGCCTCGTATGCATGCTAATATTCCTATGGAGCTCATGATTCAAGATGGGCTGTTACACTAGACACAAATCACCTCACGAAAAACAATTTGCACCACAATCTATCAATTTTATGGCAGACTAAGCAAGGCAAACAACACAACACCTCATCAATTCTTATTACTAGCTTCTTCTAAACCTTTGACGTTAGAAGTGGACAATGATGGCCTAGCTTAACTACCATTCCCACTCCATCATCTGAAGAAGCTACCATTCCCACTTCATCATCACAAAAAGTCCATCTTGAAAGTCAATCCTATAGAGCATTTACAGCCTAAAGCTCCATTATAATTTATGTTTCTCATTTATTTAAAGTGGAGCTGCATGGAGCACTTAACATCTTTGTTTATTATTACCTCTACAGTCCCACAAAAAGTTCATTGATTAGTAGTGGACATTACATAGATATTTCATCTGATTACAACAAAATGCCTAATGACTTCTATGCAGCACTCAATCAAATAATTTATTTTACAAAACAATAATAATAATTTGTTGAATTATTATTGAGTGCGCATAACTAAGACCAATAACAAGATAAAATGATGTACCATGTATCAATGAAATGATGGAAATGCTAAATGACGAATTAAGTACCTTTGCCTCAAAAAGCTGCAATCTACAGACAAGTTGTTCATAGAATGGAGCATCCTGATCTAACGATGAAAAAGATGGGCTAAAACTTTTCATTTTTAAATTTTCTAGTGCTTCACTTCCCCATGATTCCACCTGCACAAAATCTACTTTTCCCTTTGTAGCAACTTCTGGATCAATATCAAGCTTCCCCTAAAAATGTAAAGCACAAACCATCAAAATTGGGAATACAGAGAAAATAATAGGCAGCTATCTATGACATCTACATATAAATCCACATAAAGAATTAAAAAAACAGAATATGGTCTCCATTGTTTAAACACTCATATAAATTTCCAAATTTTGTCATTAAGAATGCGAAAGCACGTAAATACATGTCATTGAGCACATAAATAAGTTGAAAGAGATATTTCAAATTTGTCTATTTTGTTGTGCTCTACAAGTCACACCTTTAAATGTCTATGTAGACATTTACAACCAAGTTTCAGTCCTTTGGACTTTGACTACATGATACCAAGAAGATCATTACTTCCTGTGAACGTAAGAAGGCAACGTAAATATTCCTCATTTCCATAGTTTTAAAAGGCTAAAAGTAAAGCCTATCAACAATTGCTATAGTCACTATCTTCTTAATGTAACTACAAAATAATGGGAATCTCACTGCAGCATGCATTGAGTAAAATTTTAGGTAAAGCAAGACTAAAGCACAGAGAATGAAAGAAGAATATATAAAGTAAGCTTATTAAATTCTTCAACAACTACCACTACTCCATGGAATTATCTGCCGAACTGAAGAACAAAATTGTAACCACAAATTATCAAAGACAATTAGTTCCTAAACAGGGCCCTATTATCCAGTGTAGACAATATTGGCGAAATATCGCCGAATAGCGTAAATATCGCGATATTTTCGGCGAGCTGAAATATCGCCGAGAAAATATCGCGATATTTTCGGGATATTTCCGAAATATCGGCGATATATCGGTAAAATATCGCACAACGATAGAAAATATCGCCGGGCGTGTTTTGCCGCGGCTAGAAAAAGGAAAACTTGGTTTTTTTCTTCATTTTTGTCTCTAAGTGTTGGAGAAGGAAGGAGAAGAGTTTTGCGGTGGTTTTCAAGGAGGGTTTGAGGATCAAACAACGATTATCACCACCAACTAAGATTTTTTTGTGGATCAAAGATTGAAGAATAGTGAGACAAACTTCATTTCTTCCATTAACAGGTATGTTCTTAAAAACCCCTATGTTAATGATTTTTTCATAGATTTAGGGTTATGCTTGCTTGCCTCTTTGCCTACCAACATTTTGTTTCTTTGGTTTTTTCCATTTTCTATGATTTTCATGCCCATGAACCAATGCAAGGGTTTTCTCCATATTTGGACAGCAAGCTTCATTTTTTTTTCAACTTTCTTATGCACCCTCTTTTTGCCATTTTTCATTCACATTGCAAAATGCAAATAATGTAGTAATTTTTTTTGAATGAGGTGGTTATTACTTATAGTTATTATTTTTTCATTTTGTGTTGGGGGGTTTAATCCCAATTTTTTGTTTTTTTTGTGCCCTAGGTTTGAATTAGTTCACTACAAATGTCAAATATGCCAAAAGCCTTGGACCCATTTTGGTAGTATGGGGAGGCTGTTGGTGGGGCAAATCAGGCATATATATCATGCAACTTGTGTGGGACCAAGATGTCAAGAGGGGTTACACGATTGAAATACCATCTGGCTAGACTCTCTGCATATGATGCAGATGTAATGCCTTGTATGGTTTCTAATGCAGAGGTTACACAAAAAGCTCGTGAAGCAATCGCTGAACAAGACAGAAAGAAAGCTGCTAGGGAGAGGCCAATGGTCTCAGATAGATAGCTGCTAGTTTTATTTGTTTTGCAACTTTTGCTACATATAAGTTTATAACTCATGATGATGAAATACTTCTAAAGTTTTATATATGTGAACTTATTTTGTTTGAGTCCTTGATTGGACAATTATCACTATTAGGGATCAACAGGATATGTGATGTTATTTTGTTTGAGTCCTTGATTGGACAATTATCATGGATCAGCAAGATTTGGTATCGCCTTTGAAGTTTGATGTATCATTTCTATTTGACATCATATATATCAGTGCCTTCTTCATATTTATGTGCCAATGTGTTTAGTTCATGTTGTTATTGCTTTATATGTAGAAATCTGAAAAAAAATGAATATATTATGCATTTTTTATGCTTGCCGATATTTGCCGATATTTTCGCCGATATTGTCGATAAGATATTTTCTGGACCCTCACTGATATTTTGCCGATACCGATATTTTCAACACTGCTATTATCTATAATATAGAAGTCGAATAGATAGATACTGAGCTACATAGCTATAATGATACAACCGAAATCCTTAAAAGGCATAACATGTCTTTAGTCCATACAATGGGGTAATTCATCCTCCATTATAAAGCGGCCATCATACATCCTATTCAACCTTGTATCTCCATCTTTATTGCAGACATTATTTTTCAAATGGTTTTAGCACACTGCCTTCCCTACAGAACTTTATCCACAGATTTCTTTCAAACACGGTCATGTGTTTTTCTATAAAAACATACAGCATTCAATCACCAATGTCATTGTCTTAAACATCACACCAGTTCTTTCTCTGCACTCTGCTATCATTCATAATAGCATTTCAGAGCCTCAACCTACAAAAAACAAGACAGTTGTGGGTTTGCTCACACCACCTACAAATCAAGACAAACAACCACATCCCAAGTTGCAAAAGTATCTACCAACTACACCATCTCTAGGAGATTGAGGTCCACAAACACTTTGTCTTCAAGTGTCCCATATATTATGAGATACAGGGGAGGATTCACTACTTACTCCAAGACCTAGGTGATTCCCTTCTGGCCATCTTTCGTTTCCTTGGGGAGCATATTCTTGGACCATTGGAGCTTTTCCTTGGCACGTGAGAGTGGTTTGGACCTTCCTTGACTTTAGGGAGGTCGTTGGCATGGATCTTCGAGATTCTTACACCTTGGAGGACTGACACATAACTGTTGGAGCTATTTTTAAGTGAGCTGACCACTTTTGGAGCCCCGACATGTCACATATGTGGCCTAGAGGACCATCCTTGCTAGTTAATTGTTTGCTTCAAGGGTTGATCTTGCTTTGAGGAGGTCGTTGAGGTGGTTGCGTTTTTTTGACGAAGAACATTAGACCCTTTTGACCCATCTACCTCATATTTTTGGTGGGAGGTCCTCTATAATTGGAGATGTTTGTACATGTGCCAAAACTACCTCATTTGTTTATGTATTTTTGCAATTGTGCTCATAGTTGGTTAGAGGAAAAGAGGTCCTTTTTATGATTTCCTTGGCCATATCAAAGGAGAAAAATATTACTATAACAGGACAATTGTTGAACCTACTCACTAGAGTCTATATAAGAGGCCGCCATCATAGCATTTCTTGTTGTTGATTGAAATGTTTGATAACACTCTTGTTGAATATCTAGCATTGAGGCGAATTGGAGTTGTGTTTAGGGTCTTCTCTCTTAGCTATTATTTTGTGCTTTCAAGATTGGTTTGGATGTCAAGTCTTCTATATAGGCAACATTAGTAAAATCAATTCATTTGAAGGGTAAACTCTACCACTTTGAAGGGGTATTGCATGTGAGGTAACTCCTCTTCTTTTCTCTTTTGTTGATTTAATAGTTGTTAATTAGTACTTCGTTTAATATATCATCTATGAATTCTAACAAAATTATTAGTTTCACTTGCTAGGTCAGAGTTGGTTTTCTAGTTGAAGGTGGATCCAGTTTTGGCCCCTTCCTTGTAGCATCTTGGCTTCTATTTTCAATTAAATTAGAAAGCAAGCTACTGAGTCTTTCATAGCTTTACCTCCTTTCTCAAATCCTTCAGAAAATAGGCCATTTTAAAGACATATTCTTCTTGACCCCATTAGCCCTAACGATTTAGCACTAGTCTCTACCATCAACCACCAAATCTTATAAAAATCCAAAATTCCTTTTCTTTTATTTGTTTTACTTGAAATCTAAAGCTAGTTTATTGAAGGAAGGCTGAAACTTCCAACAATAAAGGCCAAGTTGAAGCCATATGAATTGCCAGATCATACTACCATTTGATCCAATGCGTTTTTCAAGATCAACAATGTGTGTGCTAGTGTCAAAGGAGGTTCTATAGGTAGAGCGAGTTGCCCAAGGGTTAAGAATTAGGCAATGGGAATTTCCAGAAGAGGTTCTTGAGGTTGGTGCAAATTCCCAGTAGTAGTTTTCCAGTGCGAGCTACAGAGGAGAAGGCCGAGTTGATTTTCCGAAAGGAGAAGGAGATTTCCCAGTTCATTAGATCTCCAGTTTATTGAGTTTCGCAGTTTTCAGAGGAGATGGTCGCAACCAGACTCAGAGATCAAGGCAGGTTGGATGGAGCCTACAACTTTGGCATCTAGAAGGCCAAGATGTTATTCCTTTTGGATGAGCATGGTCTGAAGGAGTTTGTGACAGTAGTTGTAGTTGTACCAATGAAAATTCGGCTAACCCTGAATCCTATTGCAGCAACTAATGTTAATTCTTCTAATTGTTAATTTAATTAAACAATTTACTTGTGTGCTACAACGAATATCGAATTAAATACACTGCAACCTTCAAAAATAAAATACCGCGAAAGAAATAAAAATGCTGGAAGAAATAGATGCACACACACAATATGACACCATTATTTTTCGACTAAGTCCCCGGAAAAAACCCAACTTGGGGAAACTAGTGCAACAGCTAAGGGTTTTAATATTAGGCAGTAGTGAAAATCTGAGTACAAACTATGGATGCCCAAACTAGGTATCCAAACAAAGGAAAACTGGCAAAAATAACTAGTGAGGAAAATTCCTCACTCCACAGGCAATCCAACACTGACCTCAGCTCAAAACCGAGTCATCCCTTGCTACCTCTGCAAAGTCTCTGTGTCAGCCTACGCAATCACTTCGTTCCTCTAGCTCGGAATTGTGTCACCTCTCACTGTCTCGTCAGCTGTTGTCTGGGAAACTAATCCTCCCAGCCTCTGGAACCTCTATCCAGCTTCTGGCAGTAAGTCCCGAATTCTCCCCAGCAAAATGGAAATCTCCTCTAGAGGGCTCTACGCTGCCTCTCTGTGGCAATCACTACCTCTCTGCAATGTACTCGCCGGAACTGGAAAAGCTTCCTTCAGCCTCACTACATCTGCCCCTCTCTCACTGTTTCGATCTCACTGAATCACCTCCAACAACTGAATGTTGCTACTCTAGAGATCAATTTCCCAGCAAAATTGAATGCTCAACTGATTTGGTGTGTCTTCTCCAAGCCCCATCGACTTCTTCTTATAATCCTCCGTTGAGACTTCAACGGCCACGATTAAATCTTAATCAATGGCAAGGATTAACTAGAAATCGATCCATGTACTTTTCTAGAACATTCTCACCATGACTTAAATCTGATTAATGAATCATATTTCCTAAGTTTAGACTTAGGAAATATTAAAAGTTAACTAATAAATCTAATTAAGTCGTCTCTAGGTGGAATCTCCATGAATGATTCTAGGGAGAATACATGTATTCTAGCCTCTCCACCAAATCTTGTGGTTAGAACACATCCGATGCTACAAAAACTAACACTCCCTCTTAGCAAGGAATGTGTTCTAGTGCTCTACTGTACATCTTGTAGGAGCACCCTGTCTCTGCATCATCTCCTATCACGCTACTGATGTCTAGCTGTCGTTGCCCACCAACCACTGCGCAACTCTGATATCTGCTACATCTGTGTTGCTGTTGACCTTGCTGAACTACTGCGAACACTGCATCTGCACTGCAACTCTCTCTTCATTTGTTGTTGTTGCAACTGCAACATCTGCAACTGAAAAGCATCCTAAATATTGAATCAACTCTTATCAGTATGATGCATCTGTCACCCGAGTCTCTAGCCGCTGCTAGTATTTGCGTTGTCACTGAGGAATTTGCGTTGTTGCTAACTCTGCATTGTGCCACCTACACTGCTGCCCACTCTACACTGCGCTCCTCAGCATCTGACTACATCTATTGCCACTGATCCATCCTACTAATGAATATTGTGGGCCCTCGTAGCAAGTTACTGATCCAAGAGGTGGACTTCCTCAAGGATCCTGCCCATCTATAGTGCTCTAGGGCTACAAAACCAAATCTCCCCACCTCACTCCTGGATGTATGTCGACAAACATGGCAAAATCTGATCTACTCATATTGATGTTGCTACTACTATGTTGATGCTTCTGCACTGTTGCTGCAACTACTGCAATAATGAGTCTAATATCCTCAGATCCTGAAGTACTAGCTTCCATAGGGTTGCTCCCTCTGAAACTAGACTCCCTCCGAGTCTCGATCTCCCTATGGGAAATCTCTCTGCTCCCTCCTGGCAACTCGTACTTTACTCTTGTACTAGAAACTGGACAGCGTAGCTCTACACTGGGAATCTTCTGGCTGGAACTGCACCTGCATCCTGGAATTGGGCAATTCACACTGCTTATGTCACTGCATCTAGCTCGGCAATTCTCCCAGCTACTGACCGCAACTAGATTTGCAACTGTCTAATGACATATTGTGTCTATTGACACTGAACCTGCTAATATGATACTTTGGGCTCCTGTAGCAAAGGTGATGGTCCTGCTGCAACAAACCGGAATTGATTTGGCTAATTTCATTGTTGCAATTGCGCTGGGCCCTGCCCATCTGGCACACCGGAGTCTCATACTCCTCCTCCACCTGGATCTGGTGCCCCACTATCTCTTTTCAAGCCTAGTCCCTGGCTGGGACCCTTCCTCTCTTTGCAACTCACACTAGACAGCTCACACTTCCTCCAGCGACTGGAAATCGATCTACTACCCATATCTGCATAATGGCTAACTCGCACGGCCTCCTCTGGCAATCTCGTATGGTCATCCCTACAGAGCTGCAAAATCTGAAAACTCAAAACTGGAGAAATAAACCTCGAAAATCTCCCTCTGCTCGGTTGTTGAATTTGCTATTCGCACTCCCTTCTGGAGTGAGAAAATCTGCTCATAACAACTACCAATCTGTAATTGGAAAAAAAAGAGATCTCTAAGGCTCGAGATCCCCTGAGAGAAATTTTCCTTCTATGTGTGCTCTTCTTCCACCCGACGCTAGCTCTACACTAGCAAATTGTTGCAAAACTACTGCGTCTAGCTAATGCTCTGCTCTGCGAAAGTACTAGGTTGTTCCCTCTGCCTCTAGAATCCCTCAATCTAGAGAGATCGAATTCTTTTGTTCCTCACTCAGAAAAAATCGAATCTCCTCAAGAAACTCGGCCTCTTGGCAAAGTGATTGTGTTGCCCTCCGGGGTTTCGATTTGTTGTGCACACCGAACAGCAAAACTCCTCCTTTCTTTGCTACTAAGCTCTCCAACTAATCAACTGTGCTCTGATACCATGTGAAAATTCGGCTAACCCCGAATCCTATTACAACAACTGATGTTAATTCTTCTAATTGTTAATTTAATTAAACAATTTACTTGTTATGTGCTACAACAAATATCGAATTAAATACACTGCAACCTTCACAAATAAAATAATGTGAGGTGTTATCTTCCGGAGTCGTCGCATTCATATTTGTTGTAATCGACGTTTTGAACCAACCTCCGTGGTTCATCATCACGATTACAACAAATATGAATGCGACAACTCCGAAAGATAACACCTCATAGAATATAGATCGCAAAAGCCTCAAATCAATAAATAAAATACTACTGAAGATATAAAAACACTAGAAGAAATAGATGCACACACACAATATGACACTTTTATTTTTGGACTAAGTCCCCAGAAAAACCCAACTTGGGAAAACTGGTGCAGCAGCTGAGGGTTTTAATATTATGCAGTAGTGAAAATATGAGTACAAACTATGGATGCCCAAACTGGCTATCCAAACATAGGGTAACTGACAAAAAATAACTAGTGAGGAAAATTCCTCACTCCACAGGCGATCTGACACTGACCTCAGCTCAAAACCGAGTTGTCCCTTGCTACCTCTGCACAGTCTCTGCGTCAGCCTACGCAGTCACTTCGTCCCTCTAACTCGGAACTGCGTCACCTGTCACTGTCTAGTCAACTGTTGTCTAGGAAACTGATTCTCCTGGCCTCTGGAACCTTTATCCAGCTTCTGGTACTAAGTCTCAACTTCTCCCCAGCAAAATGGAAATCTCCTCTAGAGGGCTTTGCACTGCCTCTGCGTTGCCTCTCTGCAATGTACTCATCGAAACTGGAAAAGCTTCCTCCGACCTCACTATCTCTGCCCCTTTCTCAATACTTCGATCTCACTGAATCACCTCCAACAACTGAATGTTGCTACTCTGGAGATCGATTTCCCAGCAAAATCGAATGCTCAACTGATTTGGTGTGTCTTCTCCAAGCCCCATCGACTTCTTCTTATAATCCTTCGTTGAGACTTCAATGCCACGATTAAATCTTAATCGATGGCGAGAATTAACTAGAAATCAATCCATGTACTTTTCTAGAACATTCTCACCATGACTTAATTATGATTAATTAATCATATTTCCTAAGCTTAGACTTAGGAAATATTAAAAATTGACTAATAAATCTAATTAAGACATCTCAAGGTGGAATTTCCATAAACGATTTTTGAGTATTGGAGAATACATGTATTCTAGCCTCTCCACCAAATCTTGTGGCTAGAACACATCCGATGCTACAAAAACTAACATATCTTGTTACAGATTATAGGAAGGACATGGCCAAGGCTAAGATGATGGCCCTCGACGAAGTACTGGATCATATCGTCCTGCATATTGCAAAGAAGGGAACTGCAAAGGAGATGTGGGACGCCATAGACAAACTATACCAAGATCCTTCCAAGAGTCGAAAGATGATTGCCAAGGAGAAGTTAAGAACGGTCAAATGCAAAAGGGAGAGAACATAACGTCCTATCACACCACAATTCAGGGTGTTAGAGATGAACTTGTAGCAGTTGGGGAGAAGCCAACTGAAGATGGACTAGTGCATACAGCGCTAAACAGGTTTACCAAGGAATGGCGAATATAGATCGCAAAAGCCTCAAATCAATAAATAAAATACTACTGAAGATATAAAAACGCTAGAAGAAATAGATGCACACACACAATATGACACTTTTATTTTTGGACTAAGTCCCCAGAAAAACCCAACTTTGGAAAACTAGTGCAGCAGCTGAGGGTTTTAATATTATGCAGTAGTGAAAATATGAGTACAAACCATGGATGCCCAAACTGGCTATCCAAACATAGGTTAACTGACAAAAAATAACTAGTGAGGAAGATTCCTCACTCCACAGGCGATCTGACACTGACCTCAGCTCAAAATTGAGTTGTCCCTTGCTACCTCTGCACAGTCTCTGCGTCAGCCTACGCAGTCACTTCGTCCCTCTAGCTCGGAACTGCGTCACCTGTCACTGTCTAGTCAACTGTTGTCTAGGAAATTGATTCTCCTGGCCTCTGGAACCTTTATCCAGCTTCTGGCACTGAGTCTCAACTTCTCCCCAACAAAATGGAAATCTCCTCTAGAGGGCTTTGCACTGCCTCTGCGTTGCCTCTCTGCAATGTACTCATCGGAACTGGAAAAGCTTCCTCCGACCTCACTATCTCTGCCCCTTTCTCACTACTTCGATCTCACTGAATCACCTCCAACAACTGAATGTTGCGACTCTGGAGATCGATTTCCCAGCAAAATCGAATGCTCAACTGATTTGGTGTGTCTTCTCCAAGCCCCATCGACTTCTTCTTATAATCCTTCGTTGAGACTTCAATGCCACGATTAAATCTTAATTGATGGCGAGAATTAACTAGAAATCGATCCATGTACTTTTCTAGAACATTCTCACCATGACTTAATTATGATTAATTAATCATATTTCCTAAGCTTAGACTTAGGAAATAATAAAAATTGACTAATAAATCTAATTAAGACATCTCAAGGTGGAATTTCCATAAACGATTTTTGAGTATTGGAGAATACATGTATTCTAGCCTCTCCACCAAACCTTGTGGCTAGAACACATCCGATGCTACAAAAACTAACATATTTTGTTACAGATTATAGGAAGGACATGGCCAAGGCTAAGATGAAGGCCCTCGACGAAGTACTGGATCATATCGTCCTGCATATTGCAAAGAAGGGAACTGCAAAGGAGATGTGGGACGCCATAGACAAACTATACCAAGATCCTTCCAAGAGTCGAAAGATGATTGCCAAGGAGAAGTTAAGAACGGTCAAATGCAAAAGGGAGAGAACATAATGTCCTATCACACCACAATTCAGGGTGTTAGAGATGAACTTGTAGCAGTTGGGGAGAAGCCAACTGAAGATGGACTAGTGCATATAGCGCTAAACAGGTTTACCAAGGAATGGCGAACTTTCGTTCAAGTGATTATTGGACGAGATAAGCTACCAAATTGGGAAAGTTTGTGGAGTGACTTTCACTCAAGAAGAGTTGAGGTTCAGTCTCGTCAAGGGTACTACTAGCAGCAGTGCCAAGGGGCCGAAGGTAGAGGAGGAGGAAAATGTCGCTCTTGCAGGAAAAGGAAAAGCGAAGAAGGGTCCTAGTCAAGGACAAGACTCTGAAGGAGAGAAGAAGAAGAAATATATGTCGAAGGTAAAGTGCTTCGAATGTGGTGAACTTGGTCACTACGTCAACCAATGTCCGAAGAGGAAGGACAAGAAGGGGAAGCAGACAACAGCTTCGACAAAGATTGAGGATTTGTTTTGCCAAGTTGGAGGATGAATTCGCTATGTTTGCAGCATTATCCTCGAGAGGAGGAGTATGACACTCCAGTATGCCAGATCAAGCAGGGTCCTAGGGAGGAGCAACAAGGAGGTCTAGATCTAGCCAAGGAGGGCTTGATCAGTAGATCAGATCCAGTTGTTGTATATGGTTCCTTAGTTGGATCATTACCTTTGCTACGGGAGCCCAAGAGTTAAAGTAGCAGGAGGATTGAAAGGTCAGCAAGGTGCAGTCAGTTACTTGAGAGAGTGCAAAACCGGCTAGGCACAGTCAGACACTTGAGAGATAGTTGCAAAGCCAATTGCAGTGACTCAGTAGATCAGTGAGAGGTCAGTACACACCGGTGCAAGGATGGCAGTAGTGTAGAGGAAGGATGAAAGCAATTTGAATTGGCCAGTTATAGAGGTGTTAAAATTGGCAACCAAGGCCAAACTCCACATGGGTCATCTTATTTATGACAGCTGATATTTTTCTTGGAATCCTCTCTTCGAGAGGTGTAGGATTGATCTAAAGATCATCTGATTTTGAGATGTACAAATGAGTTATGAATTTATTTTGATTATGGTCAAATTGTCAAGGTCAGCTAGCAAACTTATGTAGGCTCAGAAGCCCAACAATCACGTCTATTCATCCTCAACGTTGCAAATAAATAGAAGGTGACTTAGCCTCATTTGGACACACTCATCTTCACACCTCTCTCTCTCTCCTCATTGATTGGGTACAGATTTTTGGGCCTCTCTCTCTCCACACGTCCGAAATTTCGGGGGAGCGAAATTTCAGGAGGCCAAAATTTCAAGAGGCGTCGAAATTTCAGGAGACCGAATTTCTGGACAGTTTGACCAAGCGTTGACCAGCATGCGTTGACCTCTTTTGACTGCATTTTTGTAAGGGTTATCTTTGTTTGGGCAGGCGGCATTTCTGGGCACAGAAATCGAGGCTAAACATTGATTGTTGACCAACGTTGACCGTAGATAGGGCTGACCGCAGGTGTGCTGTTTGACCAGACTTTGACTGGGCTAAATTTCACTGTTTTGAGAGTTGTTTTGAGAGGTGGTTTGAAGTTGACCGATTTGCTGAGGGTCAAATCTGCCCTGCTAACCAGCGTTGACTTTTCTGGTTAGGTCTCTTTTGTTGCTGTTATAAATTATCAGAATTGTAAATTGTACTATCTCTCTCTGCTGAGCTATTGAAGACTAAAAGAAGATTTGATCAAGGGTTTCCCCACATTGGGGTTTGTCCCTGGCTAGTGCCACATCTTGTGTCCTCTTGTTTTGGCTTGTCTTCTATTGTTTATGTTTATGTTCTATCTACATTTTACTATCATGTTGATGTGATTTCTAATTTGAGTATTGATACTGGGCTAATAAAGAAATTGAAGTAAAATTGCTCCAAAGCATAGAACATACCATTGTTGCCTAAAATTAACAAGAGGGCAAGGTTCAATTCTAGCTAGAGAGACTTCGACGCAAGAGCATCAGCAGTGTGAGATCAGAATATGCATAGTAGCATGGTGGGCAGTGACTGCCGGAGCATTTTCTTCACAATGATTTTCAGTGACAGGAAGTCAGATCAGCTAGAAGACGTGAAGAGATGAAGTATCACAGATGTTAGACACCAGCAGCATGGATCAATTTTGGCTACAACATGTTCCCACAAATCAGCGGGTTGCAAATATACTCACAAAGGCCTTGGGGAGGGAAAAGTTTGTCTACTTCAAGAAATAGATGGGTATAGTGGAGAACACCTTCCTCACTAAGAGGGAGTGCTAGTTTTTGGAGTAGCAGCGGACAGGTGTTCTAGTCTCTATGGTGTCTAAGAGGCTAAGGAACATCGCATCTCCAAAACCTAGAAAAGGTTTTGTCAAAAAAGCCTTAGAGACCCCTCAATTAGATTAATTAGCCATAATTAAATATTTCCTAAGTCTAACTTAGGAAAAGTGGTTAATTAAATCAGATTAATTGAGGGAGGTCGATTTTTCTCTAGAGACTTCCGGAAAAGTTAACTAACGGAGTCAAGATGATCATAGCCTTCGATTGAGATGTGATTGTGGTCGTTGAGACTCCAACAAGAGATTATAAGAACATGTCGGAGGGCTTGGAGAAGTGACAATGAATCAATTGTGAGTTGAGCAGTTCGACTACTCAGTTGCAGGTATTCAGCAAGGGTGCAGTTGAAGCTAAGAGAAGCATCAAAAGCATGGGTTCAACAAAGATATGGGAGCAGGATTCCGAAGGAATTTTCCAGTGTCAGAGTGACAGGAAAGGGAGGCTAGATTATTTGCAAAAGGAGGCCGAATTAGCAGTGTGAGTTAGCCAATTTATCCAATGTGAGTTGTCGGAGAGACCACTTTTTAGTTGCTAGTTGTCGAATTTGTATCCCGAAGGCAGAGCGAGTGGGTCTAGCAGCTACAAGAGGTAGAACAACTTGCAGGGAGCCATTCCCAGAGGCTGTACGAATTTACCAGAGCCACCAATGCACATTTCTGGGCAAAGGTGCAAATAGCATGAGGAAGTGCGAGTGGTTGGAGAGGACCAGATCGAGTTGCAGAGGGAGACAATTAGTCTCTAGATTATTTTTCCAGAGGAGATTAGTTTTTGTCGAAGGTTTGCCAAAAGGCAAACAATTGTAATTTCTCAAATTGTTGAATAATAATAAAACCCTCATTTGTTGCATTGGTTTTCCCTTCGGGATTTTTCCAAGGAAAATTGTCCAAAAATAACGGTGTCATATTTTTATGTGTGTGTGCATATTTTCTCAATTTTGTACTTTACCTTTGTTAATTTTAGATAACAATGGTATGTTCTATGCTTAAGACAATTTACTTCAATGTTCCTTTAGCAACGCAATGACAAATCCAATTATATCCAGTAGCAATCACATAAACTTATAAACATTGAGAGTAAATGCAGATAGAACATAAAATCATATGCATAAGACAAGCCAAGGCAAGAAGACACAAGATGTGGCGGATGCCAGGGACAAACCCCAATGTGGGGAAACACTTTGATCAAATCTTCTTATTATTCTTCAATAGTTCAGCAGAGAGAGAGTACAAACATAAGCCCAAAACAGATCTGCCAAATCAGCAGTCGAATCATCCCTAACCAGAAAGTCAATGGTCATCAAAGCTGCCCCAAAACATCCTCCAATCAGCAGTGCAATTCAGCCTTCAAATCAACTCAAATACTTTGGTCAAACCCAATCAAAGGAGAGATAAAGTCTGCCGTAATTTTCTGCGGTCAAAACAGAAGTTAACCTAAAGTCAACGCGGGTCAAACTATCCCCAAAAACCTCGATTTCGGTGCCAATAAATGCAGCCTAGAAAAATTGGAATTTTGGCCCAAAAACCGAGGTCAATGCTGGTCAAATCACCCCTGGTCAACGCCCTAAAATCTGCGATCTATTCTGCCCAAAAAAACTTGGCCTCCTGCCACACGTGCGAAGTATAGAGAGAAAGGGAGCTGCCACATGTGCGAAGAAGAGATGCCTCCAATGTTGTACGACCCAATCAAGAGAGAGAAGAAGATGTGATGAGATGATGTCCAAATGAGGAAAAGGTCTCTCCTATTTATACACTTCGTTGAGGGTGAAAAGACACATCTGTTGGGCTTCATGAGCCTACATTTGACTAGAGCCGACCTTGAAAAATTTTCCATAGGAGAAATAAATTCATAATTCCATTTCTGCTTATCAGAATGAGATGATCTTTATATCAAAACTGTACCTCTCCGAAAGAGAAATCCAATGCATTAATCATCTCCATCATATGAGTTGTCCTAAGGTGGAATTTGGCCCTAGTTGCCAATTTTAACACTCCCTCTCAACTAAGGAGAATTCCACCTGCCAATCCATCATCATGCCAACCTGTCATCTTGTACCATCATCCCATCACTGCTTTGCTCTGTTGAACCATGAAGTAATAATGAAGAAGAAGTGATCGAGAGTGTATCATACCACTCTCCACTGACTAAAGTCAGTCCTTGATCCCAAATCAATTTGTTGAACACCATGCACCCTAGTCATAGGGAGTATGCCTCCATTGGTAGTGCTATGGTCCCTAACTAGTTTTTCCCAACTCATTAGCCAGATGAGAGGTACTTCCCATGAGTCCCGGACTCTATGGGTAGGATATGTGTCGGGGCATCAGCAGGAAAAGCTGAACCACTCATCCTGCTCATATCACATAGGAGAAGATGAACCACTCATCCTGCTCATATGTCACAAGAGAAGGTGAACCACTCATCCTATGCATATGTCAACCGTAGAGGAAGGTGAAGCACTCACCCTGCATGCATGTGTCCGGGTAGGGGAAGGTGACCACTCACCCTATACACATGTCAACCATAATGGGGTATCACAGGGGAAAATGAACCACTCACCCAATATCCAGTGCACCACTAGGGGAAGGTTAACCACTCACCCTATGGTCACTCATAACTAGCTCCAAAAAGTACCCCACACCCCCAAGAGCTCCCAGAGCTCTATGTTCAATTCATACAAGACCCTCATAAGAGGGTCGTTCCACGACTCCAAGTCTCTCTCGGAAGGTTAACAATTTGACCTTCCCGAGAGGCTTCGTGAGAATGTCTGCAACCTATTCATTTGTCCTGATGTGTTGGACCCTAACTGCTCCCCATTGTACCATATCCCGGATAAAGTGGTACTTGATATCAATGTGCTTGGAGCGATCGTGAAACACAGGATTCTCTGATAAACGAATCTCACTCTGGTTGTCGCATAAGATCACGGTCATATCTAGCACGTGCTCAAATAGCTCACTGAAGAGCTTCCTCAACCAAACTGCTTCACAATAAGCCATACTCACAGCAATGTATTTGGCCTCGGCGGTGCTTAGTGCAACCAATTTCTGCTTCCTGCTCATCCAAGATATAGAAGCAGACCCCAAAGAGAAGAAGCATCTAGACATGCTCTTACAATCCACCACAATGCCAACCCAGTCAGCATCTGAATATCCATGTAGCCTCAAATCTCTGGCAGTGTATCTCAGACCATAGTGGATAGTGCCTCAGAGATATCTCAAGAGATTCTTGGCAGCAATCCAATGAATGTGATGAGGCTCGACCATATATTGACTCAACATGTTCACAACGAAGCATATGTCAGGACGGGAGTTGACCAAGAACATCAGAGCTCCCACAAGTTGACGATACTCGGTAGGATTCACCAATGGATTTGCCAATTCAAGCCCAACAGCACTTCCACATAGGTTCTTACATAGTTGTGGGGGAGCGCCCCCCCCTCGAACCCGCTCCCGAATCGCGCTCTGGGTGGGAGAGCTCCGGAGCGGCTCGGGAGTGCACGCGCGCTCCCGAAAAAAAATTTGCGCTCCCTGCCATTTTCGGGAACGGTCGCTCCGTCGCTCCCAGAGCGATTTTTAACGCTCGGGAGCAATCGGGGAGCGATCGCTCCCGGGCATTAAAAAATCGCTCCGGGAGCATTTCGACGGGCGTCGGGAGCGATCCGGCGAAGAACAAATAAACAAACAAAAAAATAATAAAATAATAAAAAATAAAAATAAAATTGTTTTAAAAGCCCAATGGGCCTAAAAAAATTTCATTATCACTTCATTGAGCAAGAGCAAGAGCAAAGGAGCAAGGAGAAGCGAGGAGCAAGTGCTGAGGAGCGAGGAGCAAGTGCCGAGGAGCGAGGAGCAAGCCTGCAGAGGTAAGTAACTTAGTAATTTAGTTAGTTTAGTTAGTTTAATTTAGTTAGGTAGTAATTTAGTTCATTGAGTTTAAAAATCATGAATTTAAGTTAAATTAATAAATTAAATCAATTAATCCCAATAAATTAAATTAATTTGCAGATTCAAGAATCAAAACCCTACAAACATCAAACACCATGGACCTGACTATATTTCTTGGCATTTTCCTCTTCCTGGTCCCTTTTATGGTTATTATGGTGCTGAAGAGTAGGAAACGGAGGGGCCAAACTGAAGAGGGGGATGAAGAAGCTGGAGAAAGTCAAATTGGTGAAAACCCCGATGAGGAGGAGCTGGAGGAGGGTGAACATGACCCTCAAAAAACTAAACAAGACCAAACTCCATTGTGGAAATATGTTAACAGGGCTGAAACAGGGAGAGGGGATGGAACCACTAAATTTCATTGCCCCCATTGCAACACTGATTACACAGGTTCATACACCCGTGCTAGAAGACACCTCTGCGGGAAAAGGCCATGGGATGGAGACAAACAAATAGGAATCAAAACTTGTACAGCGGTGTCAGCAGCGGATAGAGCCAAATACATAAGGGAAGAGGAGGAAGCCCAATACAGATCAAAAAAATCAAGGGGTTTCTTTGAACCAAGCTCACAATCACAAAGAACTCCTTCAGCATCCTCCCAAGGCAGTGGATATGGAAGCACAGGGTCATCATCTTTAAGGCATAGAACCATATCAAATTTCCTTGATGAGGGGTGTAGGAATGATGTGGATTCAAAGGTTTACAGGTTTCTCTATGCATGTGGGATACCATTCAATGTTCTTCGCTCACCTTATTGGCACGAAATGGTTTCTGCCATAAATGATGCCCCTAAAGGATACAAGAGCCCTGGGTATGACAAGGCAAGAACCGTTGGTCTTGATCATGAAAAAGCAAAAATATCACATTCTTTGAATAGAATGACAAGTTCTTGGACTGACCATGGGGTGTCCATTGTATCTGATGGATGGACAAATGTAAAAGGCAAGTCATTGATAAGTGTTCTTGCTGTGTCTGTTAGTGGTCCCATCTTTCTAACTGCACATGATTACTCAGACAAGTTCAAGACCGCCATCAACATTGCAGAAGCATTACTTGAAACAATTGACCGTATTGGCCCATACAATGTCATCCAAGTCATCACTGATAATGCTCCTAATTGGAAGGCAACAGGAGCAATTATTGAGGATAAATACCCCAACATATTTTGGTCTGGATGTTTGGTTCACACATTGAACCTTCTGTTGCATGATATTGTCAAGAACAAAAATGAACAATAACAATGGATTGGTGATTTGTACAAGAAAGGCAAACAAATGATAAAATTTATTACAAATCATAGCAATACCCATGGCCTTTTCCGCAGTCACTCGAGATTGGAGTTGTTGAAGATTGCGAAGACCAGATTTGGTAGCTATTACCTCACCTTCAGGCGCCTTTTGAAGGTAAGAGAGGCATTAGCTAGCATGGTATCAAGTCCACATTGGCAGGTATTAAAGGAAAGGGCTACAAATGCAGCTGACATGGGAGGTTTTGAAATGGTGGAGGAGGCCGCTCTTGATGGGCAGTTTTGGACAAGTGTGAGGCAAGTATTGGATTTCACCAAGCCAATTTATCACATGATTCGGTTTGCAGATACAGACAAACCAGTGATTGGCGAGGTGTATGAGCAAATGGATACCATGTTGGGGGAAATAAAAGATATTGTTCATAATAGAGATCCCAACTTGTACAAACTGATTCATGATTGTGTGTGTGAACGGTGGAATAGGCTTAATCTTCCACTACATTGCTTGGCGTATATCCTTACGCCAAAATACTACTCTACATCTTGGTTGGGCCAACCTGCAGCAGGGGGTGGGGTTAGGACCAAACCCCATTTAGATCCAGAGGTAACTAAAGGATATTTGGAAGCATTAGAAAAGTTGGTACCTGACAGGGAGGAATGTGCAGCTGTGCGCCTTGAAATAGGCAGATACTTCAGTGGCACTGGTTTGTATGGTAACTTCCATGCAATGGACGACAGAGATAGATTTGATACTCTCACATGGTGGGAAACATATGGCGGCCACAGACTTTTGCCAAAATTGGCAAAAAAAGTTCTTTCACAGGTTGTAAATACTTCTTCTGCAGAGAGGTGTTGGAGCACCTACAGCTACATACATAATGTGAAAAGAAACAGACTCAATGAAAACCGAGCAGAAAGCTTGGTTTATGTGCACTACAACTTGAGGTTGTTGAGTCATTACTGTGATCGGGCTTATGAGGATCCCACATATAAAATTTGGGACAATCACCCAGAGGATGACAATTTGGAGGATGGCATTGTACATATTGAAGAACTGGAAGAGGAACTTGTAAGGGATGAAGATGAAGCAACCATGCCACCTCCACCTCCACCTCCACCATCCAGTAGCAGTGCTCGAGATCCGAGTCTTGTTCCTTTGCTGTCGCCACCTCCATCTACACCCTCACGTGGAGGTTCTAGTTCTGGTCGTCGGTCTGTGCGGGAGACTCCTAGAAGACCACCACGACCTGTTTATAATCCTGGAGACTCTCGTGGCAAGGGCCACATGTAGATTTACAGTTTACTTGTCTTTTTTAGTTTCTATTAGACTTTAGTTTTCATAACTGCTGAGTTTTGAGTCCTTGACTCTTGACTCTTTCATATCATAATGATATTTTTTGTAAACAATATATCACTGTGACAATGAAAATTTGAAGTTTGAAGTTGGGCCTTGGCAATTATAACTCATTGGTAATGATTGTGAATTATGAATATGATGCTTCGTGAAAGACTAAAGTTGTTTCATTTCATTTCATTATTCATGTTTCATTTTATAAATTTATAACATTTCATATCATGGTAACAGTTAGAAGTTAGGACTTAGAAATATCTTAGATATTACTTCTTGTAATGGTTAAACTTAGCTTACAAGTACAACTTTGGTGATCAATGATGATAAATGTTATTGAATTTTCAATTTTGAAAGCTTGAAGTTGAAACTTTAAGATTGAATTTGATGAATCATGATTCATGAGACTCAATATGTTGCAGTTGTAATATGTATTTTACTAACTTGTGGACATGATTGATGACGATTATAATTTCTAGATGATTGATGTGATATGGTTCAATGATCAATCTATGTTTTTTTATGTTTTTTATGTCTAATTCATCATTCTACATGTTTTTTGTTGACATATATGTATCAAAAATTAAAAAATATAAAAAAATATATATATTTTTAAAAAATCACTCCCGGATTTGCTCCCAAACCGGGAGCTTCTGAAAATGGTCGCTCCCGCTCCCGCTCCCAAGCATCATTGGCTTCTTAAAGTTGAGTTCCATCGGAGTAGTCACGGACTTGCAGTCCACCATCCCACATCTCTCAAGTAGCTTCACAATATATTTTCCCTGAGAAAGGAAAATCTCACCTGCATTTTGCCAGACCTCCAACCCTAGGAAATAATGCATCAATCCTAGGTCCTTCATCTCGAACTCGAAAGCCAACTCCCTCTTGCATTGATGAATGAGAGGGTCGTCACCTATTAGAAAGAGATCATCCACATAAAGGACCAAAATGAGAGGTTTGTCCTTTTCAACATTAAAGTAAAGGTTCGGGTCAGCATCACTTCTTGTAAATCCCAGCTTCATAAGATAGTTATCGATCCTCTCATACCAAGCCTTAGGGGCTTGCTTCAACCCATAGAGGGCTTTCTTCGACCTGCATACATGTGTCTCACGATCTTGAACTTCAAACCCCTTGGGTTGTTCCATATATACTTCCTCCTTAAGCGAACCATGCAAGAAGGCAGTTTTGACATCTATCTGATGAAGGTTCCATCCTTGCGAGGCGTATATCGGGCAACTGGTGAAAATATCTCATCGTAGTCTACTCCTTACTTTTGAGAGAAGCCTCGAGCTACAAATCTGGCCTTGAATTTCTCAGCACTCCCATCAACTCCATGTTTGATCTTGTAGAGCCATGTCGAAGTGACCACAGACTCTCGAAGTTTCTACGTCGCTACCTTTGTCACTAGCAAACTTCAATTTGGAAATCTTCCTCTCTTTCGACTCTCTCAGAGAGAGATTTTCTCATAATAATTTTGCCCTCCTAGGATGGACTGCGCAGTTCTTCTGGGGATTCAATTTTCTGCTCATGCAGTAATTTCGAATTCCATCCTTGTCTTTAACGCTGGCTCTTCCTATCTGCACTCCTGCTTAACCTTGCTCCGATACCATGTGAAAATTTCTAAATAGAAATCTAACTGCAATGATTAATACTATTTCTTATACTTATTAAATCGTAAATAAGTTATTCATAGTGTTTCTACATCAAATATCGAAATAAATTCTATTGCAGCCTTCACAATTAAAATACTGCGGAAAGTGAATGCAAAAAAAAATACTAGCACAAGTATAACCACAATAACATAGTTATTTTTGGACAATTGTCCCCAAAAAAACCCAATGTGGGAAAATAGGTGCAGCGAATGAGGGTTTCTTTATTATTCTTCACCAAAAATCTTATGTACAAGATACAACCAACGAAATAGAAGAGGATTCTCTTTGAGAAATTTTACAGACACTTCTCGACGAGTTTCTGATCCAGGAGAGGACCTATTGCCCCCTCTGCGTCTCACTGTGTTAGCCTCTGCATGAGAACTGCGCAGTCCCAGCATCACACTGCCTCTGCGTCACAGCCTTTGCAATGTCCTCCCTCTGCCCTGTGTCTTCTGCTCCTCACCTCCCGACTAATGTTGATACCCTCTCACTCCTTCTCACCTACAACTCTCCCTCTGATTCGATTTTCTCTTGCTGAACTTCGACCAGTGAGAAAATCGATCTTACTCAGGTAACTGAGTATTTGCCTCTGGTGTGTTTCCCAAATGCCCCTCGATGTTCTTATAATCTTCCAGTTGAGAACCAACGGCCCAAATTAGATTCTAATCATTTGGACTCAATCTTCATCTTCTTCTAGAAGTTACACCCACAATTTAAATTAATACCCATTAATTATTTTAATTTCCTAAGTTTAGACTTAGGGACCCATTAAAAATAATTAATTATTTTAATAAAATTGTCTCTGGGTGGAATTTCCCAAAACAATTTTCGGGTATTGTGGAATACATGTGTCTAAGCCTCCATGCAAAATTTGAGACTTAGAGCACATCTGGTGCTACCAAAAATCAACAGATCAATGGTATCCATCGAACCTTCAACATCGGGCATCGGTTCATCGGACGAGATTCATCCTGCATTTCTGCATCAGCATCATCATTAGCCTTCCTAGAGATAGGAAGATCTCGAATCTTTCTAAGTGTAGAATCTTCATCGAAAGTGACATCATGACTTAATTCCACTTCCCTTTGACCAGGCACATAGATTCTATATGCCTTCGAAGTTTCACTGTAGCCCATAAATGTTCCTTTCTTCCCAAATGCATCTAGTTTGTTTCTTTTCTCTTTCGGTACATGAAAGCATATGGGACATCCAAAAATTCTAAAATGAGAAACATCAGGTTTCTTATCGACGAATACTTCTTCAGGTGTCTTGAAGTCCAAAGATTGATGTGGGCATCAGTTTTGGACATAAACAGCGGTGTTGGCAGCTTCTCCCCATAAGAACTTCAAAAGACCTTGATCATGAAGCATAGCTCGGGTAGCTTCAATGATAGTACGATTCTTCCTTTCAACAACACCATTTTGTTCAGGAGTATAAGCGGTTGTAGTCTCCCTCTTAATGCTAGCTTCTCTACAATAGTCTTTGAATTCATTAGACTCATATTCGGTCCCATTATCAATCCTCAGAACTTTGATCTTCTTCCCTGTTTGCTTCTCGACCAAGGCTTTGAAGGAAAGGAACCATTTGAATACTTCGTTCTTCTTCTTTAAGAAATAGATCCGTGTCTTGCAAGAGAAGTCATCCACAAAATTAGCATAATACAAATATCCACCCAAACATGTAACGGGCATCATACCTAATAGATCAGAATGGATCAATTGAAGAATATCAGTGGTTTGAGTCACTTGAGGGGAATGGTCCCTTTGTAAGTTTTCAAGCTTCACATCCCTGACAAACACCTTCATGATTCAAGTTGAATTTGGGCATCCCTATGACCATCTTCCTTACGTCAGGTAAGGCTTCAAAATGATGGCGAGCAAATCTTTGGTGCCATAATTTAGATTGAAGAGAGGTGTCACAAATCATTACTCCCAATGGACTTCTTCCAACTTGAGAGAGACCTTCAACCATGAATTCTAGAGTGAATGTATCTCTTGGGTTACTTAGTCAAAGACGAACCTTCCCATCAACGAATGACACCTTAAAACCTTTGTCTTCCATCGCAGAAATAGAAACCAAGTTCTTTTTCAAGTCAGGTACATATAGCACTTCTTGTAGGTGAAGGGTTTGACCTTGATTTAAGTGAAGAGTAACGGTCCCAATTCCTTTCACAGGATAAGTGGCATTATCCCCAAGTATGATCTCCATATTTGTCTTCTTCTCAACCAAGTTTGAGAGAGCTTCTTTATACCTAGTGAAGTGCCTTGAGGCACCACTATCAATCAACCAATGGTCCAATGTATCTGGAGGAGAGGCGGTGGAGAGGGCAGAAATAAGATAAAATTCATTTTGCTTTACAACATTAGCTTCATCATACCTGGAGTTTCTCGACTTCTTGGGAGGACGACCACCTCCATTTCGAGCAGCAGGAGCATTCCTCTTTCCTTTGTTATTGAACCTATTGTTCCTTTGATTGCCATTGCCCTTGAAGTTGTTGTTATTATTATTGTCATCATCTCTTGGAGTATCCTTCTTGTGAGGACACTCTCTAGTGAAGTGGCCAAACTTGTTACAATTGAAGCACCTCCCTTTTCTTCATTCTTTGAATCCCGGCTTGATTCCTTGTCCTTGATTCCTTGGACCAACATTGTTCCTTCTTCTAGAATGAGCGGAGAAGGAAATAGAATTGTATCCATTTGAGGGCTTGTCTCGTTCCATCATCCTTATTTCTTCTTGAGTGCATTTGGCCAATAGTTCCTCAAATCCCGAAATCCTGTCATTGTTGAGAATGGTGGTGTTGAACACATCCCAATCTCTTGTAAGGCCCCCAAGTGCAATAAGAGAGAGTTCTCGGTCACCAATGACTTCTCCAATAGATAGGAGATCATTCTTGATCTCGGTGATCCTCATGAAGTAGGATTGGATGGATTCTCCTCTATCCATCTTGATGTCTTTCAACTTGTTCTTGAGAAAGAGAATTTGATTTGCATTGTTCACTTTGAACATCCCAACCAGCCTTTCATACATCTCCTTAGATGTTTCCAAATCAGAAATATATGCAACCAAAGGCTTATGAATAGAATCAACAATAATCTTCTTAGCTTTTGTCTCACCTTTCTTGTACTTGGTTTGAACAGCAGCGGATGCACTTGAAGGAGGCTCGGTTATTCTTCCTTTGACATAGTCCATGGCATCATTCTCTTCCAAAGTCAAATCCAAAATCATCTTCCATGCATGATAGTCGGATTTGTCCTTGAGCTTGTCCTCAGTTTTGAAGAAAGATGTAGTCGTCATTGGGACTAGTTCCAAGTCCATGTCCAACAGCTTCCTTTAGTGATTGCTTTGCTTCACTCTTGCTTGGGCTTTGTTTTCACCTTAGCTCTGATACCATGTTAATATCAAATAACAATGGTATGTTTTATGCTTAAAACAATTTACTTCGATGTTCCTTTAGCAGCCCAATGACAAATCCAATTATATCCAATAGCAATCACATAAACTTATAAACATTGACAGTAAATGCAGATAGAACATAAAATCATATGCATAAGACAAGCCAAGACAAGAGGACACAAGATGTGGCGGATGCCAGGGACAAACCCCAATGTGGGGAAACCCTTTGATCAAATCTTCTTATTATTCTTCAATAGTTCAGCAGAGAGAGAGTACAAATATAAGCCCAAAATAGATCTACCAAATCAGCAGTCAAATCAGCCCTAACCAGAAAGTCAACGGTGGTCAAAGCTTCCCCAAAACATCCTCCAATCAGCAGTCCAATTCGGCCTTCAAATCAGCTCCAATACTTCGGTCAAACCTAGTCAAAGGAGAGAGAATGTCTGCTGTAATTTTCTGTGGTCAAAACAAAAGTCAACCTGAAGTCAACGATGGTCAAACTATCCCCAAACACCTCACTTTTTGTGCCAATAAATGCAGCCTAAAGAAATCGGAATTTTGACCCAAATACGGAGGTCAACGTTGGTCAAACACCCCTGGTCAACGCTCTAAAATCTGCGATCTGTTGTGCCCAAAAAAACTCGGCCTCCTACCACATGTGCGAAGTAGAGAGAGAAAGGGAGTTGCCACACGTGCGAAGAAGAAGAGATGCCTCCAATGTTGTACGACCCAATCAAGAGAGAGAAGATGGTGTCCAAATGAGGAAAAGGTCTCTCCTATTTATACACTTCGTTGAGAGTGAAAAGACACATCTGTTGGACTTCATGAGCCTACATTTCACTGGAGTCAACCTTGACAATTTTTCCATAAGAGAAATAAATTCATAATTCCATTTCTGCTTGTCAAAATGAGATGATCTTTATATCAAAATTGTACCTCTCCGAAAAAGGAATCCAATGCACTAATCACCTCCATCATATGAGTTGTCCTAGGGTGGAATTCGGCCCTACTTGCCAATTTTAACAACCTTCTGCAACGTTTTATTTGTGAAGATTGCAATAGTGATTTAATCGTTATTTGTCATAAAATAAATTACAAAAGATAAATAATCTCCAATAGATAGAAGATTAAATTCCAGTTTATTGCAATTGTGGAAATTTCACATTCTTGATGGTGAATAGATTGGTTAGGGAATCTTACATCTTCTTGGAAGTGTCAAGCTTTGCAATATAGGGAATGAGATGATCTCTAATGCAGTCCACAATAAGACTCATGGCAGTGATGTCATCTTCAAACTTCTTCTTTCCTATAGCATCTGTTGGTTACACAACATTCCCTGTCACAATATCCAAAGCCTTGTTCTTTGCAAAAATAAGATCATTTCTAAGTTTCCAAGCTCTGAAGTTTGAGGCTCCTTCCAACTTGTTCTCATATTTCATAGAAGAAGCCATGGATGTAAATCAAGGAGGACTTCAATAGTAGTGATCTCAATGTAGGGTTTCTTCAAAGGTGATCTCAGTGTTTCTTCCTTCACCAAAGCTCTGATACCATGTTGATTTTCTAAGTGCAATATAGACTAGCACAATATTTTTGAAATATTGATAATTAATTTTGATGTTGATCTTCTTTTAAATTATTCCAACATATCATTCAGCAATTATACATCAGAAATTCAACCATACAAAAACAATAGAACAGTAGAGATCACAATGCACAAAGAGAAGACAAGATTTACCCTGGGTAAATTCACTAAGGGAAAAAACCCAACAACCTTTTCAATAGAGAATTTTTTCTGCTCAACAAGAGACACACCTAAACCTATGGTCAAACTTGGTCAACCCCTCCAAGTCAAGCCTCCCAATCCGATCCAAAATTTCTCTCTACCTGATCTGACCCAAAATTTCAGCCCTCCTATAGTTTCAGTTACCCTAGAATTTCGGCCCACTGCAACAGAATTGCCCAGAAAAAATGCGAACTAGAAGAAAGAGAATCTATCCACACGTGTGAGCTTGAGAGAGAGAGAGAAGGATATGCAATTCGTCTTCTTTTTTGTCCTCCTTGTCCTTCTTGATCTTTGCTGAGATGCCCAGAAAATGTCTTCTTGAGGAAGTGTGAATTGGTGGTGGAGGAATGAGGTCGAGCTGCCTTTATATAGTGATCTACTAGGTTGAATGGGTGTGTCCTTTGCCCTAGGCCGACTTGACTTGGAGGGAGGCCGATTTAACAATTTTTGGAGTCAAAAATTACAATTTAAAAATTCAAATTTTCTTCTTTTAGAAGTCACAATGGTACTTTGACTCAAAATAACTTTTCTTCACTCTAGCATTTAAAATATGATTTACAATAATCAATATAAGCACATCAAGTGGCCAAATATACATTATGAAGACTGGCCATAGTTACAAATTCAACACCTTCATCTTGGGCCCTCTTGGTTTCCATGCAAGTGGTTTTGATAGTGTTGTTGACTTCTTTAAGCTTTATTGTGGTGTGATAGAGGTGGACTTTTCTTCTCTTTGGAAGACTTGTGTTATCATGGAGCATTCTCCTCCTTCCATGTGCCTCCAATATAACCAAGGCCAATAGATGGTGGCCTTGGCTTAACCACAATGGGGTTTATTATGCCTTGTCCATCCCTGACAGGGTCTAAACCTTTGTAGCACATTTTCCTCATTAATTTAAAGAAAATGCCTTTAGTATGCAACTCAACGCTATTGAAGGTATTTGTAGTTTGCTCAAAGGAAGTAGTGTCGAGTTCTAGAGCGGTTACCATATTGCTAGTGCTTATTTTCTAGAGATGGAAGAATGTGCTTCTCTCTTTACTTCGTCAACGGTCTATGACCAAATATTTTTGTAACTTCTCCATAGCTTGGTCATTTTCTACCTCAAGCTAGTTCATTTTGAATAGAATGGATCCTGCATTTTCTGAGGGCTGTTTTGTGCACTTTTCAACATTTTCCATAACTTCAATGAGGAATTTTGTATGGCTGCCCCACTTGGTTTGCAGGCCTTTGTTTTCCTTTTCCAAGCACTTAAATTCCTTCTTCGAGTCTTCATTCTCTTGGGTTTGTTTGGATTATCTCCTACAACTCTTCCTGAAGACTTTCTCGCTTGGTTGTTATCTCAACTATTCACAAGACCGAAAACCGCTCTGAGACCATCTGATCTGTTAAATTTTCATGATATTCCACTGTTCAGTTCGTCATTAAAATCATCAATATCAACTTCTCTGCAATATAATACTAAGCAAAAGAAAATATTCCTACATTATTGAATAAAAGTTAAAACCATCCATGTCAAAGCATACAGCACAGGCAGTAATAAAAATCTCAGAGAGGAAAAGAATTGAACCTTCTCTACTTCCTTCAAAATTTTCTTGACGTGAGCGGAGCCCTCCTTGACAGTGACCGCCCTCCTCGGCTTCCCGCCTACGGATGCTGCCTTCTTTGCGGGATTCGAACCCATGTTTTTCCCAGCCCCACTACCGAATCCCTTCGATTCCTTCAAGCCTTTGCAGTTAATGCTGATTCTGTGCTCCTTGGACTGAATGGGATAACAAACCTTTGGTTTAAATAAGCACTGATATCTGCCATTGAAGAGACCAGATGCCTGCATTGCCGTCGGGCAACCTAACCCCTTAATTGATGGAAACCTTTTGTCTTTGCAAAATCACGTATGCATTTACCCCTAGAGCTTTTTCCTTCTTCCTCCCTCCCACCAAATGAGGTGATGCTGTGAAATGGTCAGCTATATTCAAATTTAGAGATAAGGTTGCAATCGCTTTGCATATGACACATAATAGGAAGGCGCCATCTTTTTGCCAATCCCGAGGCTGAATTTGGCGTATTCGAAAGTTCGCGTTCGCTGGTATGGGATCATATAGAAGAGTAATTATAGGTCTCAGACAGGGCTCAAAGAATGTAAGTTTTTGCAGAACTGCAGTGCGCGATTCACAATATGGGGTGAAATATCAGTCCCTCTAACAGCCAAATGTATTTTTTTGATTTAGGAGAATAACGAAAAGTATCTTTTCAGTTGAAAAAAAAAAAACTGGCCACAGGCGGAATTCTGCAAAACAAAGTGTGCGCTCTTCTGCAAGACAAAGTGTGCGCTCAGAACTTAGATATTTTGATGCGACATGGTCATTTTCGTCAGAAACTTGATAGATGTGAAATTTTCATGTGTGTGAGACACAAAGTGTGCGCTCAGAACTTAGAAATTTTGATGCGACATGGTCATTTTCGTGAGAAACTTGATAGATGTGAAAGTTTCATGTGTGTGAGACACTTTTGAGTAGGGGTTTAAGGATTTGCAAGATTCAATTGCTTGACTTAATTTTGGACTAAATTGTATTTAAGTCCAGTGGCTTGCCGGTTATATGCAAGTTTTATAATAAGTTGAAAGAAAAGTTTGGTTTTTTTTAAGATAATATCGGTCATTGTTTCTTCATTTTATTTATTTATTGTGTTTTTCAGCGTAGATTTGTAATGTTTTGTTTAATATTTTGACTCAATTAAATATAAGAAAAATATTTTAATGTTTATGAGGCTAAAGATAGTCTATGAGATAAATTGTTTTTTCATTATGTATTAAATAAACATGAAAATTAAATTAACTAATAACTAAAGTAAAATAGTTAATTGAGTGTTGTAGTTTTTAGACTCTAAATTTTGAATATAATGTTTTTTTTAAATAAATTACTGATTTTTTATTTGGATGAGAGGTGCTCTCAAGTCTAGCTTGCTATAAGTGTAATATAATATAATGTAAACATTTTAAGTTGGTAAAAATAAAATTAAAATATGGTAGAGATGTGTAACTTAATGTAACGTAATATATGTAAACATTTTAACTCTATGAAAATAAAATTAAAATAACCTTATAAAAATTAAATAATAAAAAAATAACTCATCCTATTTATTCATGGTATTCATGTAGAATATAACCTATTTAAGGGGGAAATTAAACTAGTCTAGATTCATCTTAGTTTGATGGTATATTTAAACACACAATTAGCTACAAATACAAAACCACGGAGCAATCCAATCAATAGCTCATCAATCTTTCTTGATGAGCATAGCAGAGCTCTCACTCGAAATACGGAGAAACTCCTCCTATCGATTGGCACCAAACTGATAATAAAATAGGACCTCGTCCCCTCAGTATAAACAAGTGTAATATGCAGGGTTGCTACTTTGTACCTGCCTCTTATGCGAAAAGTAATTGATCACAGAAATTATTGTAACATTAATTTCCTTTCTTGAATTTTCATTGACTAATAAAAATTCAATATTGTTAGAAATATATATAATCTCATTATATATAATGTTTAATATGCTTAAAATGAGTCAATATAAATAAAAATGACAAAACATTTACAATCCGCAAAGGTTATAAATTAAATGTCAATATTATTAGAAATATATATACTCTCATTGTATATAATGTTTAATATGCTTAAAATGAATTAATATAAATAAAAATAATAAGACATTTACAATCTATTAGGATTATACACTGAATGACATTAGAGTTATTCTTATAGTATCAAGAAAGAATTTGGCTAAGTATAGCAATGTGTGGCAACAAAGAAGATAGTCATTTTCATATATAAAAAATAAAAATAACAAAATAATTGTTTAACTTAAATGAAAGTAATAAAAATTAGGGTTTATTAACATCCTGAATGGTTTAAAAGATATCAATATATATCAAAAGAAATAGATAAAAAGAAATACAATTACTAAAGCGTAAAAAATAATGATTTTACCATACTTGTGTTTTAAATCTATAAAGATGAGTTGCATTTAGTTCGTATTGTGTAAAAACAAAAGTTTTACTTTGGTAAAGTAAACTTCCATGTTATAAAAAGTAAGGGAGAAAGAAGGTATCATGGTTTTAGTAAGGGAGAAAGAAGGTTGTCTCATTCAGTTAGAAAAATAAGGCTCAAATAAGAAATTCATTTGGTTTAAAAATATCAGAAAATGGAAACCACATCAGAATTGTAGCATGCTATTTTGCGTCGTAGGTTTCAAAAATCTACAAAGGTAGAGGGCTTGACCATAAAGATCCATTTGCAGCCTTAAAAGCGAATATTGCACCATATTTGCAGCTAGGTGAAGTCCTTATAGTGGGTGATTTCAATGCTAGGACTGGAAAGTGAGCAAGCTAGCAATCTTTGTTGTAAAGATGATTGTGACCCTATTTGGCTTAAAGAAGAAAGTAATCATCAGTGGGAAAGAATTTCAGAGGACAAGGGCTGCAATCTCTTTGGTGAACAATTGCTTACTCTATGTGGGGCCTTTGATTTAGTCATTTGTAATGGCTTGATTAGATGGGCAAAGTCTAGTAATTTCACTTGCAATACTTACAATGGAGCAAGTGTGGTAGATTATGTAATTTGCTCGCATGGTTTGTGTGAGAAAATGGAGGAAGTTTTCAATGGAGATCAGCTATGGGACTTGAAATCAGATCACAAGCCAATTCATTTATGTTTCTCTTGGATTGGAAAGGAAAAATTAGAGTCAAAAACTCAGCACGCCCAACAAAATCCCCCACAAGGTAGAATTCTTTCGACCCCAAAAAATTGTAACACCTTCAAAATGACGCTAGAGAGGCTCTTCGAGAAGGAGAAAATTACAATTCATAGCCCTCATAGTCATGAATTAACACATTTAATTCAATGTGCACTTGCAAAGTGAAAAAGAGCAAAAATTAAGAAGTCTGAAACAAACTGCTTTTTAGTTAATGCTTGGTTTGATGGGGAATGCAAAAAGGCAAGGAAAATGTGGAAAGAGTCAAACAAGGATAACATAAATCTCAAAGCTTACAAGCAATTATTAAGCAAGAAAAAGGTTGATTTCATGGTTTCAAAGAGGGAAGAACTAATCTTCCTTGGGAAAAGCAATCCCAAATTATTTTGGAAGGAGCTCCAACCGAAAAAGATACAAATTGGAAATAATATTACAAAGTCTAAATGGTTGAGATAAGCATGCTAAAGGGCAAGCAGGTTTTAGACCTAAACATTCCACAGTGAATAATTGTATAACTTTAAGGCACGTCATTGAAAAATTTTGGGAGAAAAAGGAAGAAGTCTTTTGTTGCTTTGTTGATTTCATAAAAGCGTTTGACTCGGTTCCTACGGATAAGCTTTGGCACAGAATGGAGGAACTTGGGGTTCCTAAACATTTGAGAGCAGTTGTGCATAGGCTGTATGAAGAGGTGAAAGTCAAAATTAGAACTTCAGCGGGCATTTATGAAAGCTTTAAAAGTGATATTGGGGTCAAGCAAGGTTGCCCATTGTCTCCTACCCTTTTTTGTTTATATATCAACAAGCTTGAGGAGTGGTTAAATTATCAAGGGGGTGATGGTACTTATTTGGGCAAGTTTGTTATAAGGCTTCATTTGTATGCAGATGACCTTATTCTGATTGCTAAATCGGCTTTTGGTTTGCAAGAGCACTTACTATCACTTGAGCATTTTTGTAGAAGTGTGGGGATGCAAGTCAATATTAGCAAAACGAAAGTATTGGTCTTCTCTAAGAAAAGAAACCATAACCAACATAAGTTCTACTTTGAAGGCAACATTCTGGAAGAAGTTGCATATTACAAATACCTCGGAATTGACTTCAACAAAAATATAAGCTGGAATGGTTGTAGAAAGAAAAGAATTTTGGGGGGTTGGAAAGCATTGTATGCTTTTCAAAATAGGTGTAGAGAGGTAGAGTTATGGGACTGGAAAACCACTCAAACTCTTTTTGGGCTTCTAGTGATTTCGGTGATACTCTATGGTTGTGAACTATGGGTTAGCAGTACATCCGACATGCAGTGGAGACAAATTGAGAAAATTCAGTAGTGTTTGATTACAAACAAATTTGAGATTAAAAGTGCAATTCCTTATGATATCTTGTTAAATGAAGATGGACTGCTCCTATTGAAGCAATTGCTATGGTGCAATTCATAAGGTATTTTAAAAAAATTGAGCAAATGGAAGAGGGTAGATGGCCTAAGGTTGTCTTTAATGATAGATTGTGCAAGAGAAAAAAACTTGGATGCAGAAAAATAACAAATGGTTTAGTAAATGGGGTATTTGCTTGAACAAGTGTCCCATAAACATGAAAGAGATAAAAGTTTTCGTTATGGAAAAGTTCCACAAGCGTACTTGGGATAAGGAGCTAGGAAGAAAGAAAAAATACTATATTGAAGTGTTTAATCCCACTCATAGTCATCAACCAAAAGCATGCATAGAGGCCAATATCTCTTAGAGAGCCAAAATTCTTATTGCTCAGTTAAGGACTAATTCTCATCAACTCCGCTGTGAAACAGGGCGCTGGAAAAGGCCAAAGGAAGTGTGGGAGGAAAGAGTATTCATTTTTTGTTCTTTCGGAAAAGTGGAAATAGAAAAACATTTCATTTTAGAATGTGAGGCCTTCAAAGATAACAAGGAAAGTTATGCAGATATGCTGGTAGCTAGCTCTTGGGATAATCTATTTAGCGAGGGGTTTGTCAAGAAGCTGGAGCATTCATTTTGAAGCTTCACGGAAAAAGGACCGAATACATCAAGCAGATGAAGAAGTAATCTATCCCATAGTCTATCTTTAACCTCATGGACGTAAAAATAATTTCTTTCTTTCTTCTTTCTAAATGGTAGAGCGAATCCAACGAATTTCCACCTTCCAATAGACTCCATGTTAATGAGTGAATATGACACGTCATTATGTTAAGATTAATTGTATGTCCATCCGACATTATTTTCTTATTAATATATATTTATATTTAAAAATATATATATATGAAATTACACATTGTTGTTCATAAATGAGCTTGTTAGGGTAATGATTTTATGATTCTTTTAATATACATGATTGTTAGATTGTATTTTTAGTTATTAAAGTTCAAAATGAAACAAGGCTGCATAGATAGTGTTTCCTGCTACTTAGTTTAATTATTGAACTTTTAAAAATATGAACTAGCTTCCGCATTTAAATGAGGGCTATTTTCGCTTAGTATAAATATAGTTAGATTAGAGTAAGAAAAAATAAAGACATACAACTTTATATTAATAAAATTACAATTAAAATAGCAAGATACTTCATGATTGCATTATCTTCGGAGATAATAAGAACTCTATTTGTGGATGGTTTTTTTTATAAACTTTAATCTCATATTTGTTCATTTTAATTTGCATAGTTTTGTAAGGAAAATTTATATTTTTTTCGACAAAAGGTACAACTACCTTCTAGAAAGGCTCTCATGGAAAAATATGGATGTGTGGTATTAGATTAAAATATAGTTAAATTGAAATAGTTAAATCAACTTAGTTTAAATATAGTTAAATTAAAATATATGTTATTCTTATATACGTTATTTTTATTCGGGGAGGCTGGAGCGGGAGAGGTGCTTATAGACCTTGAAGAAAAATATGAAATAAATTTCGCCTAGGGACTTGGGAAAGCCATGAATAATCAAGCTAAAGTATTATCACTCTGGTAAGGCCTGAAGATTAGCATCTCTAAAGGCATTAGGAATTTGATCATCGTAGGTGATTCAATGATGGTTATCCAAAAATGTATAAGTCTTTCTAGAAATGAAGGCCTTCTTGATTTGGAAACCTCTCCATTAATCATAAGGATAATGTATCTCCTTAGAAAATTAGAAGAGTTCAAAATCTTTCATGTTAAAAGAGCAAATAATCAATTGGCAGATGTCCAAGCCAACAAAGGAGTGGAATTAGAGCAAGGAACATTACTCATAGATCATCACAGTGCTATATGTCATGTCCCTTAATTAATATATTAATCGTAATCCTTTTGGATAACAACTGGAGCACAGGAATTAATGAGCAACAGGTATTAATTATTAATACCTGGCTAGTATTCAGGTATATTTCTAAAGAGTATAAAATCTATCATCAAAATCAATCCACTCAAATATGTTATTGGAATCGATTCATGTAAAGAATTGATTATAAATTCTATTAACAAATACATCCATTTAAAATTACAACTGGGAAGTTGGAGCCCTAGGCAATCGAATTTAAATTGACATTTTAATGAACCTTCTTTTAAGAAAATCCTAGGATAAAATTTATCCTAATAGGAGCTAGTTTAAAAATAGGAGTTAAGTATAAACACAGATTCTGAAACTGAAGCTAGTAAACCAAGTATAACATATTAGACATATATTAAAATCAGAAGAGATTAAACATACATTAAATTAATTATTAACAAAAAGGTTGGAATCCATTACAGATTCTTCACTATTGCTATTGATTGATGCTTGCTAGGAGAATTCGGGCAGACAAGCTTGTTTGTTGGCTCGTTGGTGGTAACCTCACTTGTTTGTTGGTAAGTACTTCCCTCTCTAATCAGTTGGGAACGATGGGGGACATCTCTTCTCTCATCTGGAAAACATCTCTTCTTTCATCTGTTGGCAACTTGGAATGGGTGAGTTTGGGGAATGGGTGCTTGCTAAGTATCACCTCCCCTCCATCCGGCCAACAACATAATAAAATTTCATTCACATGGCTTTGTTGAACTAATTCTCTCAAGTCTAGTGGAAACTTGGGAACTCAAGCAGATCATATGGTAAGATCTTGGCTTAATCTCTTCTGGTGGTGGTGGTGGCTAAAAGGCCTTCTCTTTCTTTCAAGTATTCGGTGATGGGGACCTTCTCTTGTGGTCTGGCGTACTACTCTCGTCGTCTGTTGGGAACATGGATTGTGTGGAATATTTAGGGTGATGGGTGCTATTACAAGTACAACTTAACACTAGGACTACATAATGCACTTCCCACACAGAAAAAGCTACACATTCACTAGCTTTCTCTTAGTTGGAGGTTGCATTGTATCATAAGTTTGATTCTGAGTTGGTGGGTTTGAGAAGTATTATTGTTACCCTTAAAGAAGAAATGATTATACTCTTTCTTCCTCTTTTCTTGCCCTTATCTCTTTTTATCCATCCATCTCTTATGGAAATCATGTTGGCCTCCTCACTAGTCTTAAGTCACATTGTTTCCTCTAATTTATTTGGCTCCATGACTTGAATCTCATTTTTTATTAGAATCTACAGTTTGTTGAGAAAACAACTGACTTAAATTGTCCATCCTTGATAAATGAGACATACTTTAGAAGCTTCATGAACTTACATTCATATTTACTTACTGTCATGGTTCCCTTATTTAGGTCATGAAACTCATTGACTTTTTTCATATAATAAGAATAAAATCAATATCTTTTATCAAGGTACCTTTCAAATTGTTTCTAGGTTCCTTTTCTTTGTCTATGCTTCTTCCCTTGTCGATTATGTTCCCATGACAATGAGGTATTCCCAGCCAATTATATATTTCCAATCTTTCCTTTTGGCTTCTTGTTAACCATGCTTCAAATTCTTGCCTCATTCTCATCTTTGCATCAAATGTTAGCAATTTTGCTTTATTTCATATTCATTGAAGATTATTAGTGGGTATTTCTACCTTTTTATCAAATTATGATAACTCTATGATGACTCTTAAGGAAGTGGAATCAGAGGGTGAATTCCTTGATCCATGAGTTCTCTCATTGGAATCTATGCTTCCATTGTATATTATTTTCCTTTCAATTGTTTATTTATTTATGCAAATTTCCACAACAACTAATTATTTACCTATTTTTTATCCTCTTATTCTTGCTCTATATGCACAAAAAGGTCTCTTACTATCTTAGCAAGATAATTTGGCATCTCTTCTAATGACCATTTGAATGCATCTCCACTTCTTTGATGTGGATTTCGTGCTCATTAAAGTTCCGTGTAAGAAGGAAGGCATTGAAAGGACTTTTTGGAGTTGACTATCAGGTTAAAACTAACAGTTTTCTAGGGAGCTAGGGAGTAGGTTTACTTCATGAATTCAAAGTAATATTAGCTAACAAGTTAAAGCTAACAGTTTTCTAGGGAGCTAGGGAGTAGGTTTACTTCATGAATTCAAAGTAATATTAGCTAGGGAGTAGGTTTACTTCACGAATTCAAAATAATATTGATAAGGATCAATTTTTTCCCTTATGTTTCAAAGGGGGAGCCTTCCCATGACTTATGTAATGAAAAATCGTACACAACCACAATTATTCACACAACTTCCAATTAGTAGCAATTAGTCTAAAATGACTCAAATTTCCACACTTGAAAGACTCCTTGATCGCTCCTTCTTGAGAGATATTCAACAAGTACCTATATGCCCCCCTACTTAGACACCTCTATACTAGTGCTTCTCCAAAAGCAGAGAATTGAACTTATTTTCCCCCATTTTTGACATGGATAAACCCTTAACAAATTTATCACTTTCTTTCTTCACTAACTTGAGTGAGAGACTTCTTCTTTAGTCAAAGTGACTCCTTCACTAGGCGATGGCTCACATCCCAAAGGGAGTCAGACATAAGTCTAGTTTATTCAATGTAAATTGACCGGGATGAGCCCAAGAAAATGACGGGAAAAGAACCAAACACAATGCCATGTTAACTATTTTGACATTACCAGGTACAATGCTAAGTTTCTATCAGGGAAGGGAACTTTGCAGTACCCATTACCTCCGGCCTCTATACTCCCAAACTGTTACTGATATTTCCCATATTTTCTTCTTTATTTTCTATAATATTCGACTAGGAAACATGGAATCCAAATCTGAGGCTGAAGTTAAAATCGATGAGAATGGGTTTGTTATTCGAATCAAGCAAGGTATGGACCTACAACAACAAGAAATAGTTCCCAACGAGAAAGTTTCTCACAGATTTTAGAAAAGACTCAACGGTCAAAAGTTCAAGTCCGTCGTTGTGGAGGAGTTTATGAAGCATGACTCGCGAATCTGGAGCTCATAGCTCATTGAATACTAGGAAGCAACCTTGTCATGGATCATGGCTCCAGACGTCGTCTTCCTTGTCGAATGCCTGCAGTTTTATGTGAGACGTGCAGACCAAATCTCAGATGCAGACGTCAGGCAACTTGGATGAGTCTTTGATTCGACTGGCACCAACACTGCGCACAAATCCATTGTCAGAGATTTGTTCATGCTCGAAAATCAGTTGTCGTTATTTCTTTTGCAAAAGATTTTGGAGTTGAAGTTGGGTTGTGAAGCCAGAGCAGAGGAGAGGCTATGCAATCTACTAAGACTTGTGTGCCAAGAATTATCGCCTTTCACTTTAAATCTCCCCAAAGATTCAAAGATCCATACAATCCAGAGAGGCCATGTTCTAGAAGTGTTGTGCTACGATATTGTTCCCATTCCCAACAATCAAAATCCAAATCCAAATCCAAATCTAAATGAGGAAGAGATTGAGGGAGGTTGCTGATAGAGTGGAGACTTCAACCATTACAAGAGACCCTAGTATGTTTTGGAAGTCTATGTTCTCTTTAACCGCTGGCCTTGTTCAATTTCTCAGGGACTCAAGTCAGCCAACGCTCAAAGGGAGGGCTCAAAGGGAGGGCAGTGTAGTTCACAATGAATTTGATCTTTGGTATTCTGTCACTTTTGACTATGTTAGTGAGACCCTATCTTTGGTATTCTGTCACTTTTGACTATGTTAGTGAGACCCTTGGCTCGTTTTTTCAAGAAAGATATCATAAGGTTAGATAATTTGTGAATAAAAGATTAAAATAGATTTATGTTGATTATAAATATCTTGAATTAAAATATTTAATTACTCAATGTCTATTTCTCATTCATTTTCAAGGGGTAAAAAAATATTTGAAAACTTTTAAATTTGGCTAATTCGTTTATAAATTTAAACTAAAATAAATCTAAATTTATTGTCTATTGTTATTAAGTTAATACATGTATTTATTTTGAAGTAGAAATTGGATAATTACTCGATGTCTATTTCTAAAAGATTAAAATAGATTTATATTGATTATAAATATCTTGAATTAAAATATTTAATTACTCAATGTCTATTTCTCATTCATTTTCAAGAGGTAAAAAAATATTTGAAGATCTTTTAAATCTGGCTAATTTGTTTATAAATTTAAACTAAAATAAATCTAAATTTATTGTTTATTGTTATTAAATTAATAAATGTATTTATTTTGAAGTAGAAATTCGATAATTTTTATTTTAAAATTACCATTAAAATGTTATAAAGAATATATTATTGGTCCTCTTCCAACTCTTTTTAAATGTGAAGAATCTTATCATCTTTCTCCATGGCTTATAAAATTAAAATTTAAAGGCATCTAAAGTTATCATTAATTTAATGTTCAATATGTATCCATTAGTTAATTCAGAATTTGTAACCACGCCCAACATCATTGGCTTACCCCTGGAGCCGTGTTTAAGCCACTTCTTCACTAGGTGCTGAGGAAAGTTATTCTTAGAGAGAAAAGCCTTACGGTATAATTAAAGAAAATAATTAATTTTATTTTATAATGTTACACTTAAGCATTGTAATTTGATTTTTGGTCAAATAAAAGATTAATTCAAAGTCTGAATACGTGATACTTGCCAGCGACAAGATAATAATATGTAATTCTATCACAATACGTGATGACGTGGTTTTCCGAACGAATCAAAAAATAGAAGAATAAAACAAAATAAAAGTATTATGGCCTTTCCCCAATGGTTGATTACGATCACGGTACATAGAAAGCCAGCCCAAACAGTGATACAACTATGATGATCGAAATTGGACACATCGATATCAGTGATTTACGTATTCATAGTCATAGATAGTCTCTTTTGTCAAATGACACCTTCTTCCATATAAGTCGTTTTATATAGATTGTGTTAAAAAAATGTATAGCAATGTTAAAACAACAAACAACAAAATGATAGAACTTGTAGATCAGTGAATCAGTGATATCAAAACTTTTATTTTTTTATTAGATAATTAATTGATGAGGATATTTGGAAATTGGAGGTTTAAGAAAAAAATCTAAATAAAATTTCATATTTATATATTAAATTTTTTTATTGCATAATTAATTTACGAGGATAATTGGTTTTGAGAGGTTTTACTGTTACTTTTATTTTTTTAAATAATTTTCAATTCTGATAAATTGATTAAAAATTCATAAAATTAGTCTAATCAGTTATATTCAACAATACAAAATTAGAAATTTAAATTTTAAAAATTCAAAAATTAATTTTAAATTTCCAAAAAAATAAATTAATATTGAATTTTTTGAACGTTTCAATAAATTTTGCAAATTAATTAGGATTCAAAGCATTTTGACCCAAACCTATTACAATATAATTGCCTTAAGCAAGTATAATAAAGAAAATGATACATATTTGTGGATAATTAATTAATGCATGTACATAGTAATTTGTACCTACTCTTGATGAGTAACTCGAGGATAAATATCTCACAAAAAGTTAAAATTGAATCTTTCATGATGGGCAAAGCGTTTATGTGATTTCTTTTTCAATTGTGGTCATCGAGTGGCCACTACATCCATGGACAATAATCCAGGCAGATCCACCTGAAGGGATCTACTCGGTGGTTTAATATGTCAAGCCTAACCCCAAGGGCATCGAGGAGATTTGACTCCATGACCTCCCAATCGGCAAGGTACTTAACAGTTCTCGACCAACTTAATTATCCCTTGGGGCTAAGTTTATGTGAAAAGTTAAAAACGTTTTAAAAGTAGTTAATAATCCAATATATATATATATATATATATATATATATATATATATACTAAAACAATGTTAAATATTGTTTATATTTTATTAGAGTAAATATATTTACTGTTAATATGGGTTTTTGGAAAGCATTCTCATTGTTAGGTGTTAAACTTGTCATTCTGGAATAATATGATTATATGATGATGATGGTTAACGTCCACTGAGACCAAATTGGTCTATCGGACCTATAATTTTCTTAGTTTTTAATTATCTGGCTCCTCGTCTTTCTTGGTGTAGAACCTCTATTTTACACCCATTTGTCTACCATTTTCCTCCACTTTCCTTCACTTTTGCCTCATTTCCACCATAAAACCTCTCAGATCATTACATTCAGTGTCAATAAGCATGATCAAGCAAGTTTTGCTAATGGATGACTATTTGTTTAGTTTTTGACTTACTTGCAGGAATCCCGCAGCTATCTGATGATCCCGCAGCTATCTGAAGATCCTGCAGCCTTTTTGTTAAATACTATGATCCACGTGTCGGTTTGCTAGATGGGCCACATGGGCACTCAGGTATCAGTGTGGTCGAGGTTCCTATCCTATTGTTCCAACCTTCCACGTCACTTTCATCCATGGTCAAAGCTGGTTTAACCACGGTCAACTCAAAGTGGTTTAACGGTGTTTGAAAGCTATTTGGTCACGTCATCTCCAATGGTGATTTGTCCAGGTTCTAAAGACGGCAGGGGACGCAATCCAACAGGGATTTATTATCTATGATGACAGGAACCACCAAACTCGTCCACGCAACCGTGATGTGTCCAAGGACCATTAATACGCATACTGTTTTATTGTTTTTCTGTTAAATAGTTGTACGCGTAGGATAACTTAGAAGCTCCTATAAATTGATGCGTCTGCGTACGCTCAAAGAACTTTTGATTAGTTGTATTTTGCGGCACTCGTGTTGAATTTAGAAGCGTTTGTGAACTCTGTTTTCTAGTGCTATTCCAGCACTCTGTTTGTAAACTTTTTGCAAATGGAGAAATCAATATAGCACTGTTTTGAAGTTTCCAGATCTTTGAGTTCTCTTGTGGCTGAATGAACAGAGGGCCCCTGCTCATCTCAGCCTTTGTAAAGTATTTCATGTGCAGCATTTCATTATTTTCTCATTTGTTTCCTTAAGCATGTATAGTTTTATTTACTTGTTTTCCTTTATTTTCAGCTGATCAGTGTTATTTCTTTGCAGGTTTCTTTTAGCCCGGGATTTATTTTCATATGTGTTGTGTTTGCTTTACAGCTAATGGTATTTGAAGTTGACAATTCAAGTGCTGCCTTTGTCTTTATAGTTAGTTTTTAATCTTATTTCTCAAAGAGCTGTTAACATACATGAATGATCTTCATCATAAACTACTATCTTTTAAGATCAAAATATCACTAACTTGCAGCTTGTTTGGGTGCTTTTTGGACTGTTCTTAAGCTACTTTCTTTCCTTACTTTACACAGTACATGTGCTTTGAAGTATTGAGTTAGAAAGAGTAAATCATTACCACTAGTCTTTAAAGTAAAAGTTTTGATTTTAAAGTGTTTCCTAGACTATTTCCTCACTACTTTCTAATCATGCTTCCCATAGTACATATGGCTGAAGTAGAGTATTAGGAATAGCAAATTATTATCATAAGTCTTTCAAGCATATTTTTCTCACTTTTATAATTCCACTTAAGCTACTTTCTTTCCGTGCTTTACACAGTACATGTGCTTTGAGGCATTGAGTTAGGGAGAGATAATCTTCATTCTTGGGTTTTAAAAGTGACTCTCTTTTTCCTTTTATTAGCAGCAACTTGAACGGTGTCTAGTGCCATTGGTAGTGGTCATTTGCTTTCAAGTTTATTTCAAGTCATTTCAATTTCATTAATTCATTCCAAGCATTTCCTTTCAAGCAAATAGTTAGAAATCACTCAACACACACTTCCACTCATTTAGAATTCACTCTACACACACACCATCACTCACTTGTGTATAAATTCTCATTCCATCTAGGAACATAATTAAACCACAACAACACCCCCCAACGATAAGAAAAACTCTAAGAGGATACTTAAGTACATATAGTACACCTTCACTTCATCAGCTTACGAGCCCCGGGTTGACAATAAATACTAGCAATTTAGATAACACTAAATTGACTAAACATTTTGGCGCCGTTGCCGGGGAAGTGAAATTAAGTAGCCATATTCTTAGAAGAAAAAATATAAAAAAAAAACAACAACTTCAAGGAAAGAAGTTAATAACCTATTTAAGTATGCTCTCCTCTTGCACTTTGAAGTGATCTGGAGGATCAGAAAGGAGAAAGTTATTAATCTAATAGTTTCTTAAGTATGCTCTCTTCTTGCACCTAGAGTGAACTGGAAGATCAGAAAAGGAACTATTTAACTTGACTTGAGGATAAAATAAAAATGACATGCATAGAGCTAGAGATTCTAGGGGAAGGTTTTTAGCTAGAGCTCGAAGTTCAATTTTTACAAGTCCATTTGCTTCAAGAGATAGACAAGAGATACCTCCCTTATCTCCAACCGAAACTCCTAGTCCTGAAATTCAAGAACCAAGAGTTGACTCTCCTATACCTTCTATTGAGTTTGAACTAGGAAGAGACTCTTCTCTTTCCCCTACCAGACAACCAATTGTAATTGAGGAAATAGACTCACCTGAAGAGGAAGGAGAAATCTCTTCTCATTCACCCTTTGTAGAAGAACCAGAAGATTTTGAAATCCCTAGGAGAATCATCATGGCAGAGGAAGAAGGAGGCGGTAGAGGTAGAGGTAGAGGAGGAGGAGGAAATAACAATAACAATGGAGGAGGTAGAGGTCCCATTGGAGGAAATAGAGATGGGGATAACACATTTGGGTTTCCCATTGTTGATGAGGACTCCCGAGCCACCATGAAAAACATATCACCATCCGTCCTCCCAAATTTTCATGGATTAAGAACTGAGGACCCTGAAACATTCTTGTTTGAATTTGAAGTTGTGTGTCGAACTTATGACTATCTGGATGATACTCAGAAACTCAAACTGTTCCCATCAACATTAAAAGATCAAGCTTTGAAATGGTTCATGGGATTAGTTACTCAGTCCATTAGGACCTGGGATGAAATGAAACAAACCTTTTTGGATAGGTATTTGGACTATTGTATGCCTACTGATCATAAGGGTGAAGTTTTTAAAATGATGCAAAAAGAAGATGAGAGCTTAGAAGATTTACTTGAGAGATTTCAATATAATCTAAAAAGAGCAAAAATGAGCACCTTGGATGAAGAGACCTTAAAAGCCCTCTTATTAAAAGCCATTAGGAATGAGTGGATAGATATCTTAAACATGATGGGGAAAGGGGATATTTCTCAACTTCCTCTCAGTGAGATAGCAGAACTATGTACCCATCTCTCAAGAGGCAAATCAAAAACTCAAAAAGGGCCTAGAGATCCTTCTCTCCTTAGGGCAAATAAATCTGCAACAGGATCAGTGAGTAGGGCTGAAATCGGTAATATGCTAGATGAATTTAAAACTGACATCTTAGGGAGTCTTAGTGAACAAATTGATACCCTTAAGATTCAGAATAAACAAAAGGCAGAAGCCGAGGCTATGACCATTTTTTGCCCGAAGTGTAGAAAGAAGCATGCTTTAAGGGAATGTCCCTTGGAAGCACAAGTTGTGGAAACCTGTGTAATTTGCTCAGAAACCCATGAGACCAAGGAATGTCCTTCAATCCCTGGCCTCAAAGCAGTCTTTCAAGAAGATCCAAGTACGCTTGAATCTCTTTGTTTTGTTGCAAGGAAACCTTGGCAGGGGCAGCAAAATCAAGGGTCTAACAACTCTATGAATTTCCAGCCCCCACCAAATTGGAATCCTTGGCAACAACCTTGGTCACAACCACAAAATCCTTTCCAAGCATGGTTGCAAAGCATGCAAATGCAAAATCCTTATGGGAGATTTGCCCAATTCTATCAATATCCTCAATCCTTTCAGAATCAGCAAGCTCCCCAACTTCCAAATCAAGGTCAACAATTGTCATTACCATTCCCTCAACAACAATCTCCTCCACAAAATCAAAATTCTCAACTCTTGTTACAATCTCAGCAGAGGCCAAATCAACTTCCCTCTCAACCTCAACCAAACCCCAATAATAGGAATCCTCAAAATGCTTATGTGATGGAAGGTCAACCACTTATGGAAGGTCAACCATTCCCTACCTATATGGTTGTCCCTCTCAATGAGGTCCAACTCAGATCAGGTAGAATCTTAGACCAACCTTCTACAAGTACTCAACAACCAAGCATTTCTGAGGAAGAATCTCTCAAAGCCAATAAAGGTTCTGAAGTATCCCTTCAAAACCCAAGCATTAAAGAAAAAGAAAAAGAATCAATTCCCTTAGTAGAGCAACCTACATCTTCAACTATTCCTCCTTTTCCTGAAAGATTGCAAATTGATAAAGGAGTGGAGAAGCAGATTTGGTTGCCTGACTATAGCTTTCTAGATGAATTAAAAAATGTCTGTATCAAGATCCCCTTGTTAACAGCCATTAAGGAGATTCCCATTCTAGCAAAGACAATAAAGGAGATGAGTTTGAAAAAAACAATAAAAAGAACCAGAGACACAAAAAGGATACATCTAGTTGGAAAAATTGCAGACATTATGATGGGTAAAATTACCATGCAAAAATATGTAGATCCCGGTAGCCCTATTGTTAAAACTCATATTAATGGGGTTGAAATCCCAAATACTTTGATTGACTTAGGAGCCGCTATCAACATTATGAGTAGACAGACCATGGATCAGTTAAAACTTCCTAATCTTCTCTTTACACCTACTTTGCTGCAACTTGCAGACAGATCAATCATTAAACCTGATGGTGTATTGGAAGACATTCCAGTCTCACTAGACTCTTGGGAGTATCCAGTTGATTTTATGATTTTAACTCCCAAGAACAATCTAGGAGGACATCCTCTTATTTTAGGAAGACCTTGGCTGGCCACAGCTGATGCTTTCATAAGTTGTAGGTCGGGAGACATGTATATATCAGATGGTAATTCTACCAAGAAATTCAACTTGTATCCTCCCGCAAAGGCAATAACAGAAATAGGAGAAGATGAGTGGATTAATGATGAGGAAACTCTTCAACCTGTTCTAACCATCTCTGAAATCAGTGAGGACAGTCAAATTCTAAATACATTAGAAAATTTTGAGGCACCTTTAGAATATGACTCTTCACAATTCCAGTTAGATGCAGATATTGAATATCTCTCCTCTAGACAAATGTCTCTCTTCTCAATGGAAGAGTTTGGTAGTTCTTCAGTTGAAATCTTTCCAGGAAAAACATTAAACATTAACAAAAACTTGGAAAGACTACAACAAGAAGAATTAACTAAACTGTTGCAAAAACATTCCACTGCCTTTGCATGGGAATATACCGACATGAAAGGAATCGACCCTAAGACTTGTATTCATCATATTTACATTGAAGAAAACAGCAGACCTATTAGGCAGCCACAAAGACGGATGAATCCAAATCTTAGGGAAATTGTGAAAGAAGAACTTCAGAAATTGCTCAAGGTAAACTTCATTTACCCCATTTCAGATAGCCAATGGGTTTCTCCCTTGGTTATAGTACCCAAAAAGAATGGTAAATGGAGAGTTTGCATTGACTATCGAGAATTGAACAAGGCAACCTTAAAGGATCATTTTCCTCTACCTTTTATTGATCAGGTATTAGACACTTTAGCAGGTAAAAAGTATTTCTCATTCTTGGATGGTTTTAGTGGTTACAATCAGATTCAGGTAGCACCTGAAGATCAAGACAAAACCACCTTTACTTGTCCTTGGGGGACTTTTGCCTATCGAGTACTCCCTTTTGGTTTATGCAATGCACCAGCCACATTTCAAAGGGCTGTACTAGGAATTTTCTCAGATCTGATTCATGATTGTGTAGAGGTTTACATGGACGATTTCACAGTCTATGGTAATACATTTGAAGAAGCTTTGGCAAATTTGGAAAAAGTACTGGTAAGATGTAAGGAAACAAATCTTTCTTTAAGTCATGAAAAGTGTTTTATGATGTTTACTGAAGGGATTGTTTTAGGACATCATATTTCAGGAGATGGAATCAAAGTTGATAGATCTAAAGTAGAAGTCATCTCTAAGTTACCTGTTCCAAATTGCCAAAGAGATGTTAGAAGTTTTCTTGGGTTTACTGGTTATTACAGAAGATTTATTGAAAACTTCACGAAGATAGCATCCCCTCTTTTCAAATTACTTACCAAAGATTGTGAATTTAAGTGGGATCCTGAATGTCAATCTGCCTTTGAAGCTTTAAAATCTAGAATATCTGAAGCACCCATTTTAAGGGGTCCAAATTGGAAACTCCCTTTCCACATTTCTACTGATGCTTCAAATACAGCTTTAGGAGCTGTTTTGGGACAAAAGGATTTGATCCCTTATGCCATTTATTACACGAGTAAGAATTTGACTCCTACTGAGTTAAATTATACTGTTACTGAAAAGGAGTTTCTAGCCGTTGTTCATGCTATAAACAAGTTTAGACACTATATAACCGGCTATGAAACCTTTGTCCACACTGATCACTCTGCCATTAGATACCTCATGAACAAACCAGTCACTAATGGTAGAGTTACAAGATGGCTTTTGCTTTTACAAGAATTCAACATAACTGTGTTAGATCGACCAGGTAAGCAGAACACAGTAGCTGACTTCTTGTCTAGAATCCAAAACACTAATGAGGACTCTCCGGTAGAGGACAAATTTCCAGATGAGTATTTGTTTGCAGTAACTACCAAAACCCCTTGGTATGCTGATATTGCTAATTATTTAGTTACTGGAAAATTACCTTTACATTTATTTCCTAATGAGAAAAGGAAAATCATTCAGGATAGTTCACTTTATTCTTGGATCTCTAATGAATTGTTCAGAACAGGGCCAGATTTGATGATCAGAAGATGTGTACGAGAGGATGAGATGCCTGACATCCTTAAAGCATGTCATGACGAACCTTGTGGCGGACATTTTTCTGATAAGAGGACTGCCTATAAAATCCTTTCATCAGGATATTATTGGCCTTCTCTCTTTAAGGATGCAAAGCAATATGTTAAAAGGTGTGACAGTTGTCAGAGAACTGGGAGACCAACTCTTTCAAATGAAATGCCACTACAGCCACAGGTATGCATCGAACCTTTCGAGAAATGGGCTCTAGATTTTGTTGGACCAATTAATCCGCCATCCAAGCAAAATAGATATATACTGGTTTGTACTGATTATGTTACCAAGTGGGTAGAAGCTATAGCATTAACTTCTGCTACTGAAAATTCAGTTGTTCAATTTCTTTTCAAGGATATTTTCACTCGTTTTGGTGTCCCAAGAGAGATTGTAACAGATCAGGGAAGCCAGTTTACATCAAGGATGGTGGAAAAGCTGATGGAAGAATATAAGATTAAGCATAGAACATCTACTCCATACCATCCGCAAGCGAATGGTCAAGTAGAATCTACAAATAAAGTTCTTGAAAGCATCATCACAAAGACTGTTCATCTTCATAGAAGAGATTGGGCAGAAAGGCTTCCTGAAGCCTTATGGGCCTATAGAACTACATGGAGGAACACTACAGGACATTCTCCCTATGAACTTGTTTATGGGAAGGAAGTCCTGTTCCCCATTGAGTTCCAAATCAAGACCTTCAAGATAGCAGTTCAATTGGGGATGAGCTTAACAGAAGCCCAGAAGCACAGAATGGACCAGTTAAATGAACTAGATGAAATGAGACAAGATGCAATTCTAAGAACCGATCTAGTTCAGCACCAAAGAAGCAAATGGCATGATCGACATATCAAAGAAAAGAAGTTTCAAAAGGGTGATTGGGCACTATTGTTTGATTCAAAATTTAAAGACTTCAAAGGAAAATTTCAAACTCATTGGCTTGGGCCATATGAGATTGATGAAGTCTTTAGCAATGGAGCAGTTAGAGTGAAGACTATTGATGAACTTCAAACTCCCTTTATTGTGAATGGCCACCGGTTAAAAGTCTACCACAAGCCACTCTCAAGAGAGGAGTTTGTTAAGTTATTCCAAGGCGATTCTGAAATGAGGCTGGTGGAGAAGAATTCTTCTCCTCCATCAGCCTAATCTCTGTTTCAATTTCAATTCCAAAAAAAAAAAAAATAAAAAATAAAAAAAAAAAAAAAAAAAAAAAAAGAGAAAAAAAAAAAAGAAAAAAAAAATGAATAAATGTATGAACCTGAAAACCAATCTCTGATTGGCAGTCTCATGCAGAAAACATAAGGTGAAAATCAGGATCACCTGACACCTCATGTTTTCCAAAAAAAATTCTCTCTCTTTCATTTCCATTTCATTTATTTCATCTCACCATTTTCTTTCATCTTACCATCTTCACTTCACCTCACTGCTTTTCACTCATTCATTCATTCATTCATTCCATTTCACTTCATTAATAAAGTTTTTTTTTAGGCAACTAAAGTATTTTATGCAGCTAGAAGACTTCATTACAGTTTCTGCAGCCATTTGACAATCCTGCAGCCGATTAGCTTTCCTGCAGCCTTCTGTATCTGCACAAGAAACACAGTTTGTCTGAAGAAAATATTTACAGTTCAAAATCATCAAAGACAAGGAAAAAAGATCATGTGCTAGCAATAAAGTTAACAAAAGGTTAGTAAATCATCAGAAGCCAAATCGAATGTGATCCGAGGTATGTTCAAAACTCTAAACCTATGGTTGTTTCATTATGCGAACTTTCTGGGTTATGTTTTGTTGGCCACTAAACGTAATGATTACCCATTGTCTTTTTCCCATGCGACTACAAATCTCCGAATCCTCCACGTCTACCAGCTCATAATAACCACGATTTTTGAAATTACATGTGGCTGTTTCGGTCATTAAGGTCTTACGTAACCTACCGCATTACGTCTCTCAGCTCTCGTTCCGCAGCCATGTGTCACTCCACATCCGAAATTGGAGAATGTAGCCGTTCCGTTCGTCATTTCAAAACCCTCTATGTTCATAACACCCTATTCCTCGCCATTATCTCCCTTGTTCCGTTTTCACTCACTACGATTACCTCCATAAACCATCCTCTGTTTTCCCTCTGCCGTATAGCCGTAAACCTGTAATACAGTCGTATTACGACTGTTAGCCACTGTTTTTTACCGTGTCCACGCTAATTCCACCGCTTAACTCTAAATTCAAGCCGTAAATTCCCGGTGTCCGAGACTGTTTATGCACCGTATACCCTCTGTTCCACAGAGTCTGAACAGAGACCGAGAAGTTACTGTGTGAAATTACGGAGTTACTGTGTAAGGTCACCATCAAATTTGTGTTTAAACAAAGCTGAAGAGTCGATGGGAAAGCTTCTGAGGGCTGAACCGGAAGGTTCGAAATTCTTGGAGGCATATCCACAGGTTGAGGAGGCACTACAAAGAGCCAATTGGTTACAATGTATCAGAAAGTTTAAGGGCTACCATAAGGAAGTAACCAAAGCCTTTGCAAGATCGTTTATGGATAAGGACAGCCAGGCAAAGGTGGGAGATTTAACAGTTACAGTCAGCGAAGGAAGCATAGCAAGGGCTACCTCTCTTCCACAAACCGGTGAACGTTGGTTCAAAAACCGGGCAGTCCAGGATCAACAATGGAAGCGGATTTTTAAAAACCCAGGTATGGACACAAGTGTTTTTACCAAAGGCATTCCAATTTCCCATGTTAAAGAAGAATGGAAAATTCTATTGTTATTAGTACAAAAGTTTTTCACCTGTGAAGGGAGATTTGGAGTGTTGTATGTCTATCATGGTAAAATTATGCTGCAGTTCCAAGGAGAGCATGATATAAACCTTCCTTATTTCCTATTTCAAAGCCCTAGGAAAATGTGTTCCATGGCTCAACGAAATCCACGAAATGTAGAAGCTTACCTCTGTCACCATGGTCTTGTAAAGTTATTGATAGAAGAACAGTTAAAAGAAAAACGAGACACATGGGAAAAATTCCTTGTAAGGAATCATTTTGCAGAGCCTGGAGAGTCTTCTATACCTAGAAAGAGCAGAAAGAAGAGAAGGGAAAGTATCTCTGAGACTGATGTCTTCGAAGGACAAACTGTAGAAGAAATAGAAGTCCATCATCCTGAACCTGAGATTGAACCCACTGAAGACAGTGCTCAAGAGGTCATCTCGGAAACCCTCGCTGAACTTGCTAAGGAAGCTGCCAAAAAGAAAAGAGAGGACAAAAAGAAACAAAAACAAGATAAGGGGAAATCCATAGTCCGAGAAACTGACCAGACCCCAGAGCATTCTAGTGGTGAAGAAAGAGATAACCAGCCTTTAGCACAGAGGATAACTAAACTCCATGAGAAAATTGCCCTCTCTGAGAAAGTAAAAGCTCAAAAACCAAAGAAAAAGGCACAAAAAGAAACACATAGTGCTACCACTGTAAGAAGGAGTAGTAGATTGCAGAATAAAAGGAAAACCACGAGGACACTCTTCGTTGATCTTAGCACACCTGAGAAGGGTGCTACACAAGCAGACCTTGAGGATAGTCCATCATCACGTGAGGCAGCTACTCCTCCAAGAGAAGACAGTCCATTTCAGCCGGAGTTTACAACTGAAATTGAGCATGAATATAGTCCAAGGAGGTCACCAATTGTTGACCCAGTTCAACAAGAGGTGTACAACTATTATGAGACATTGGAGCAAAACACTGCTGGCCCAAGTAATGTCATACCTCATGAACAGCAAATAGATTTACTTAGACAAGAAATCTATGAACTGGAAGTGCTGAACCGTCACATTAAACAGAGAAATGAAGAAATGAAGCAGCAAGCTGATATTGCCAAGGCAATCCAAGATAATACCTATCTTCACATGAGCATATGGCAGAAGAAACATAACAGACTCAAGAAGAGATGCAGAAGGCTGAACAGAGCCTTAATTAATTTGAAATTCAGATGCATGTTCAAGAGGCCAAAGGTTAATGTTTCTACACAAAGGAAGAGAAGGAGGTTGGATGTCCTAGCTGAGGCATCCCAGCAGATGGACTGAATTGTGTTTTCATTGCATGAGGACATGCAATACCCTCGGAGTGGGGGTATGTAGAACCTCTATTTTACACCCATTTGTCTACCATTTTCCTCCACTTTCCTTCACTTTTGCCTCATTTCCACCATAAAACCTCTCAGATCATTACATTCAGTGTCAATAAGCATGATCAAGCAAGTTTTGCTAATGGATGACTATTTGTTTAGTTTTTGACTTACTTGCAGGAATCCCGCAGCTATCTGATGATCCCGCAGCTATCTGAAGATCCTGCAGCCTTTTTGTTAAATACTATGATCCACGTGTCGGTTTGCTAGATGGGCCACATGGGCACTCAGGTATCAGTGTGGTCGAGGTTCCTATCCTATTGTTCCAACCTTCCACGTCACTTTCATCCATGGTCAAAGCTGGTTTAACCACGGTCAACTCAAAGTGGTTTAACGGTGTTTGAAAGCTATTTGGTCACGTCATCTCCAATGGTGATTTGTCCAGGTTCTAAAGACGGCAGGGGACGCAATCCAACAGGGATTTATTATCTATGATGACAGGAACCACCAAACTCGTCCACGCAACCGTGATGTGTCCAAGGACCATTAATACGCATACTGTTTTATTGTTTTTCTGTTAAATAGTTGTACGCGTAGGATAACTTAGAAGCTCCTATAAATTGATGCGTCTGCGTACGCTCAAAGAACTTTTGATTAGTTGTATTTTGCGGCACTCGTGTTGAATTTAGAAGCGTTTGTGAACTCTGTTTTCTAGTGCTATTCCAGCACTCTGTTTGTAAACTTTTTGCAAATGGAGAAATCAATATAGCACTGTTTTGAAGTTTCCAGATCTTTGAGTTCTCTTGTGGCTGAATGAACAGAGGGCCCCTGCTCATCTCAGCCTTTGTAAAGTATTTCATGTGCAGCATTTCATTATTTTCTCATTTGTTTCCTTAAGCATGTATAGTTTTATTTACTTGTTTTCCTTTATTTTCAGCTGATCAGTGTTATTTCTTTGCAGGTTTCTTTTAGCCCGGGATTTATTTTCATATGTGTTGTGTTTGCTTTACAGCTAATGGTATTTGAAGTTGACAATTCAAGTGCTGCCTTTGTCTTTATAGTTAGTTTTTAATCTTATTTCTCAAAGAGCTGTTAACATACATGAATGATCTTCATCATAAACTACTATCTTTTAAGATCAAAATATCACTAACTTGCAGCTTGTTTGGGTGCTTTTTGGACTGTTCTTAAGCTACTTTCTTTCCTTACTTTACACAGTACATGTGCTTTGAAGTATTGAGTTAGAAAGAGTAAATCATTACCACTAGTCTTTAAAGTAAAAGTTTTGATTTTAAAGTGTTTCCTAGACTATTTCCTCACTACTTTCTAATCATGCTTCCCATAGTACATATGGCTGAAGTAGAGTATTAGGAATAGCAAATTATTATCATAAGTCTTTCAAGCATATTTTTCTCACTTTTATAATTCCACTTAAGCTACTTTCTTTCCGTGCTTTACACAGTACATGTGCTTTGAGGCATTGAGTTAGGGAGAGATAATCTTCATTCTTGGGTTTTAAAAGTGACTCTCTTTTTCCTTTTATTAGCAGCAACTTGAACGGTGTCTAGTGCCATTGGTAGTGGTCATTTGCTTTCAAGTTTATTTCAAGTCATTTCAATTTCATTAATTCATTCCAAGCATTTCCTTTCAAGCAAATAGTTAGAAATCACTCAACACACACTTCCACTCATTTAGAATTCACTCTACACACACACCATCACTCACTTGTGTATAAATTCTCATTCCATCTAGGAACATAATTAAACCACAACAACACCCCCCAACGATAAGAAAAACTCTAAGAGGATACTTAAGTACATATAGTACACCTTCACTTCATCAGCTTACGAGCCCCGGTTGACAATAAATACTAGCAATTTAGATAACACTAAATTGACTAAACACTTGGCGAGATTGGTGTTGTAGCTTTCTTTTTTTTCTCTACGGTCTTCCAACTTCCTTTATCTTGCATCTCCTTCATCTCTTCTGGTTCTTTAGACATTGGTGTCTTAGCTTCGCGATCTATTGTGTTCGTCCTTTTGAAGATTGTTGGAGAAGAAGTTTGGTCTAGGAGATCTGCTTTGCTGTTAAATGGAGATTTATTTTGTGCGGTATTCAAATCCTCATAACTGTTGATTTGTTGGACGGGGCTTTCTCCCTGCGTGTCTTGAGAGTTGTTTCTTTCGTGCCCGATTTCTTGTGATTCAGAGTTTTCTCTAGAGTATTCTTCTTTGATGACAGTGTAGTGCTCTTTTTGTGCTCCTTCCCACCATGTAGATCTGTGGTGGTTTTTTCTAGCAGAATTTTTCTGGGAGGCTTTTGGGCAATTTTTCGCTAGATGGCCTGTTTCAAAGCAAGATCGACATCTAAAGAGGACACTTTCATAATCGAGTTTCTGGTTCCACACATAGTCTTTACTTGTTAGGTTTATTTCAGCTGGGAATCCAGCGCTGAAGTCCATTTCCACACAGATGCGTGCATAGGTGGTTCTGGCGTATTCCTCTGTTTCTGGACACCTGCAGTAAAATTTCCCAATTGCATTTCCAATGGATTTTAGCGAGGAGAGATTCCAGAGGTGCAAGGGTAGGCTTGGCAATCTCACCCAAACTGGAGCTGAAGTTATGATTGCTACAGAGGAAAAAATTTCAATATCTCTCTTTTCAATGTATTCACAGGATTTGAAAATCATAGGCAGATCCATCTTTGTTTGATGTTATATTTAGATATATAATTAGTTGTAGAAAATGATGACGTTAATACATGTAGCTTGTAAAGTTAAAATGTGTTTATGGATATGTTCGCTTTGGGCATTTGTATGGATCTATTCGGTGGCCTTATGTCTCTTTGTATGTTTAGTTTCTATCATTGAAATAGATAAATACATAATGTGTATATATTGGTAGAAGCTTCAAAGCTTCCTGAGGCTAATATGTGATTCAAGAAGGTATTTTTAAGAAGAGTGGGGTTAAGAAGGGTTGTGCAACATACATAGCTCATTCTGATGGCTTCTTTGATTATCACTTTAATATAATATATGTAATATATTCACTTAATTTATGTGTAATAATCTGTAATACAAATAGAGCTATGATGGATCTAGGATGGTAAGTTTAGAAATGAATAACCTTAATTATGAAAGTGAGTTGGGGTGGCGGGAGTAGGTGGGGGTAATATAAGGTAAAATGTAATTATTATATTTTATCTAATATTTATGCCTACCTTCATCCATTTTTTATGAAGTTGAGAGAAATATTGGATAAAATATAATACTATAATATTATATTTAATCCAATATTTTCCCTCAACTGGTCCACTTTTATAGTATTTTTTCTTTATATTTGAAGTTTAAAAGTAAACAAACTCAACTATAAGGTGAGGGGAAATATCAAGTAAAATGTAATATTTGGGTTAGGGGATCATGAGAAATATAAGGTAAAATGTAATAATATTACATTTTAATTAGTAATTCCCCCACCCGTGCCACTTTTTACTTGGTGGGAGTGGTAAAATACAATTCTCTAATATTATATTTTATCCAAGATTTCCTCTCACCCAATCCACTTGTTATTAAAAAACTTATTTATATTCGAGGTTCATAAGTAAATTTAACTCCTATGTAAACATTTGAACCTAGTATGGTAGAGATGTAATATTTAACATTTTGACTGTGTCAAAAAAAAAAAACATAAAATTAATAATTATATTTATAATTAAACCAACCTAGGTCTATTTTAACTTCAGATCTACCAAGTCCAGAGAAGGATCAAATTTATTGAGATGCAAACCTCTTTTAAAGTGAAAAATCTACCAAGTTCCCAAAAAGATCAAATTTATAAGATGCAAACCTCTTTTAAAATGAAAAAAATTATTTGATCCCTCTCAATCCTTAATAGATCGAGAATTAAGATGGATTTGAGCTGGTTTTATGAGAAAATAAATTAATAAGTAAATAACTTCATTCTTTCTAATTAAAACATTTTATCAATTAAACTATTTTTTAATCGATATTAACATTATTCATACTTTTCGCCGGATGCAGGTGTTAGATAGGATGGGACGGGAGTGTGCGGCAGGCCACATGCCGGCCATATGCCATCACGTGGCAGACGTCGGAGGCAAGGCTGGCACAGGCGTTGCAAGCGGCTGGTATAAGGCTATGCAGCAGAGCATAGTAAATGCCCTGCACGGCTATTCGGCTCAAGTGGAGGTTGCAGTTATGGCGGGCGCGCTCCAAGGTAAGGTAGCTGAGGCTATAAACCATGTCGCGGCGTCTGGTCAGGGAATGTTGGTGGTTCTTCCTTCTGGCAGGTCTCTGCAATTCCGGTTGCCCTGCCTCTCCGTCTCCACCGGGATCTCCTCGCTGTCTGTTTGGGTTATTCCGCAATCGGTTCCTCGAGCTGGCTGTTTGGATTATTCCGTGGTCTGTTTGAATTTCCTCTCCTCGACCCCTGTAAGGATGGTGAGACCTCGACAGCGTCTGCTTAGCCGTCGAGGCACTTCCAAAGAAGGAACCTCTCGCAATCACGATGCAGATAATTCTGTCCACTGCTGTCATTGCCATAAAATTCGCTCCACTGGAGCTAATCCCCTTCATTCCAGTCAATTCATGGACGCTGGTGCATCGAGCTCGGCTTCCTTGCCTGCCTTCGGCTCTGCTATTTTCAATTTTAGCAGTTCCATGAACAACCCCCAGATTAGTGCGCATGTTTCGGTCCTGTTCATTGAAAATTCCCAGGAAGACAATGACTCCCTGGATGAACATGGGCAGGGGAAAGCTGACAGCAAGATGCAAGAAGCAAAGGTTCCTGAAACTGGCCCGGAGAAGGAAGTAAAGGATCCTGCCTCAGACCTGGAAAATGTCTCGAAAAGCAGGCTAGATCAGAGGGAGAGGACCAGCGAAGCAGAAGACACTGCCCCCACTGCTGCTGAAAGGGAGGCTTACGGTTGGTGCCGGGTAGAGGAGGTGCAAATGGACGAATAGCGATGCCCGAGCTCAAGGTTCACATGGCTCTTCTGTCTGGTCTTCTGGTCTCTAATGTTGTCTGTTTTAGCTTAGTTTTGGCATCAGTGCTTTGTGTTTGTGTCCTAGAAACTTCGTTAATGGGTTGGTTACTGTTAGTCTCCCCTGCGTGGGATAATTCGGTTTTCTGGTTGGCACCCCTGCGCGAGCTAGCTCTTTTGGATGGTTTAGCTTCTCTGTTTGGCGCCCCTGTGTGGGCTAGCTTTTTGATTGGCCTCGACTGCTCCTGGATGATATTCCCAGAGCCTGGTTCTCTCTGTTTTGTCATGATGTAAATTTTGCCTACTGTACATAATATATTAGCATAGTTTTTACCGAAGAAAAAAAAAAAAAACAAACATTATTCACACTTTTCACATTTTTTTTTTTTATATATGTGCTTGTGATTGTTTTCATTAGATTGTGTTCTCATATTTTACGAATAGTTTTTAATAATAAATGGGGTTCGAAAAATAAGTTTTTCACTCATAATCCAAGAAAACCAAGGCATAAGAAAATAAGGGATAATGAGAAGACTCAGTTGACCAAATGTCTTATCAAAGGTAATGAGACTCACTTGCAAGGATGATGAGGAGACTTAGTTGCAAAGTATTGTATAGGCTTGTAGTTGCAGAGCAAAAGACAAGCTTCCTATTTAAATAACGTGAAATATTTTGCATGTACATTACGGTTGGATAACATAACAATACAAATGTAATGTTCCCAAATTTTGGATTACCTTGTGATGTGGTTAAGAGGGATTTCCAAAGCTTGTGTCAGCCTGGTCAAAAGAGCGAGATTACTTTATTGGTGGACACAAAGGGTTTTAGAGGAGTTTTATGGGTCTGACTAGGATCACGTATCATATTTCATCATCAGGATCAGTTCCACATGATTAGCTCTTGGTTTTATTGCATTCCAACCATTTTCATAAAATGGAGTTATTAGCGGGCATATTTTAATTAATTACACTTAAGGTGTTGTTTCAGGTTGATTACTTGGAGAAACACCTTAGTGTAATAGCTCGTTGGAATCGGGGAAAAATTATCTACAAGGAAAGATGATGAAAAAGGGTTTTGGGTGGCCGGTATGACCAAGGAGGCGAATTAAGCATTTTTCTGACATTAAAAGTGGTTTTAATTCGTTAATAAAAATTTATTTATTAAATAAGAAAATAAAAGTGTTTTTATTATTTAATTGGAGGGAAAAGGTAAAAAGGGTGGCAAAAGAGTCAAGTGAGTTATAAAAAAGAGAAATGAGGGGGTCTCTCCTCATTCTAGTTTTTGTCCATTTGAGAAAAATGATTTTTGGAGAACTCTTTGAGAAGAGTCTAGGGTTTTGGAAACCCTAAGTCTGGTTGCTAGTTTCAGTGTTGAAACAATACACACTATCTAGTTTGAGGAGCAAGATCACTCATATTTTTCCATTGTGCTTCAGTGAAAAAGAAGATTTGCGGAAGATAAAGGAGGTAATAGTGTTATCAATTGATTTTATATTCTAATATTAAAATTTATCATATCTTTGACAAGCAAAGAATATTCAGTGGGATACCAAGCTTCCAAGGAAAAAATTCTAAGGATGAGTTGCCAAGAAAAGAGGGTCGGAGTATCTTTACTAAAGGGGCTAAAGTTCTGGGTTCATGAAGCCAAGTTCCCTTTGTCAAAGATAATAAACATTGATGAGGTTTAGTGGGTTGAAGTTTCCACCAGAGAGGGTTGAGTTCCCTTCATTTATGTTGTTGGGTGATTTCTTCATTTGTTGGGTCGAAGTCTGCACCAAAGAAGGTCTAGTTTGCAATTAAAACAAAGGTACCTATATCTGAGTTTTGGGTTGAGTTACTTCTGTAGTGGCTAAGCACATTACTGGAGGGAAAGAGGACGAGTTTACTTTGTCCAAGTTGTTGGTCGAGTTGTCTTTTGTGGGTTGAGTTTATCATTGTCACAGAGTCAAATCCCTTTACTTGTTGATGGGTTGAATCTCCTTAATAGATGGTTGTGTATACATCTGAAGCAGGGTTGAATATTCTCTGATCTCCTAGAGGTGAACACCAATGGAACAAGTAGGGTGATATCTCTGTGTAAAAGATACATTTTTTGACTTCCCTTAGCCACATATTTTGAGTATTACATGGACTAATATGTTGGACTTTATTTGCTCATATAACATTCCAAGTTCTCCTAAAATTGTGCTTGTAATTCTTGCATATAATTTGATATTATGCCTTAATATAAAATGTGTCATTTATCAGTGTCTTCATCATGGGAAAAATTATTGCAAGGTTGTTATGTGTAACCAGAGTTTAGCAACCAATTTGTTGGTCTTGTTGTGCCCTCTGCGTTGAGTCTCATAAGTTGCGAAAGATCATGAGTTCCATCCCTATTTGGCTAAGAAAGTTAAAGGTTGATATTCCAGGGGATAAGGGGGAGGTCGAGCTACATATTTGGCACTTGCATTTATGAGTACATACTTTGGTTTCTCCACTCTTATGTGGCTGATATTGGGAGGCTACGCATTGAAATAAATCCTAGGTTCCACTACTCTATTTATGTATTGGGTTCTTAAAATTGAAATCAGAAATGCAATGTTTATGTTTTAATTTATTATGATGTGGACCTCGTATCAACATTGTACACATTCCTTGGTTTAATATAAATTAGTTAAAGGGATTTGTATGTTTCATTATGGTGTATATTGGTTATTGTGCATGCTCATTTGAAACAAATATCTAACCAGTCACCTACAACACTTCATTTGCAAATTGTTTGTTAAAATATCACAGTGAAGTTAAAAACTCAAAATTTCGTGGGTTTTTCAAATGATATCGAGGTGGGTATCTTACAGTGGTATCAGAGCATGGTCTTAGCCCAGTTGTGGGTCTAAATAAAGAAAGATTAATACAAATTAGGAACTCATGGAGGAACTTTTGCAAGTTGTGCATGGATATAAAAAGAATTTAAAACCATTGTTAGAGCATCCTGAATAGTTGAAGCCACTCTTATCAGTTGGAAAGGAAAAATAGGGATTAAAATTTGAAGAAGTGGATGACTTCTTAGAAGTACATGCACCTACTCATGTTGAGGATGTGTGCAATGAGGCTGGAAAAACAACATCCTTTAACACTCCGTTAGAGTTATCATACGAGGTTGATAACAACAATGAATGTGATAGACAGGTTGAGAATACATATGACAAATTTTCCCAATCAATTAGTAATGATGATTATGATGATTCGAGTGTGTTAGTGCCTAATCATGATAAATATTTGGATGTTGATCCAATTTCAAATGATATCAAGGTGGGTATCTTACAGTGGTATCAGAGCATGGTCTTAGCCCAGTTGTGGGTCTAAATAAAGAAAGATTAATACAAATTAGGAACTCGTGAAGGAACTTTTGCAAGTTGTGCATGGATATAAAAAGAATTTAACAACATTGTTAGAACATCCTGAATAGTTGAAGCCACGCTTATCGGTTAGGAAGAAAAGAGAGGGACTCAAATTTGAATAATTGGATGACTTCTTAGAAGTACATGCACCTACTCATGTTGAGGCTGAAAAAACAACATCCTTTAACACTCCATTAGAGCTATCATACGAAGTTCATAACACCAATGAATGTGATAGGCAGGTTGAGAATACATATGACAAAGTTTCCCAATCAATTAGTAATGATGATTATGATGATTCGGGTGTGTTAGCACCTAATCATGATAAATATTTGGATGTTGATCCAATTTCTTAGGAGTTAGGCATGAAGGATGACACAAAGGAAGATGATTTTGGGAAGTGTGATGATGGTCACCATGAGTCCCATCATTTGGCAAGGAAATTGAAGGTAGGTGAAGATATGATTGTTATGTCCATGAGGCATTTTGATGATACAAAGGCATTGGTGGCAGATTATTGTTGGAGAATTGTAGTGACACATGTCAGTTTAGGAGGAGAGCCTTCACTTTCATATTTTCAAACTCTCATAAAGGCATTGGTAGAGATGAAACCCAACTACCTACACCTCCTTTCAAACAGAGATCACCTACTCATGCTTGTTGAGATATATCATGATGCACTAGCAGGGATGGAGGAGGAAGTTGACGGGCTTACATAGGAACTTGAGACCACTGAGGAGTCCTTGAAGAGTGACCAATTGGCCCTTCAAGAATTAGAGTTGTAGGTTGAGAAACTTTGTACGGAGTCGAGTTATGTGTGCTCTTCATCCTCCATAATAGACACTCAACTATTTATGGGAACCATCACATAAGAGGATGTTAGAGGCACTCAAGATTTGATAGAGGAGCCTAATGTGATAGTTGAGCACAAGGAGCACATAGATGAATTGACCCTTACAGAGAGGTATGTCCCAAAGTTCCTAATTATGCACCCATGGGATATGGAGACAAGTATATTTTATATGAGTATACTTCAATTCGGGATCGAGGTTTAGTTGTCACGAGTGGAGTGGATACTGGAAGCCCAGGTTGGCATTGGGATCCAGGTGGGGATTTCCATCATATATCAGAGGTGCAACATGACTATGGCATTGGTGGGATGGTTAACTCAATGAACGAGCACACACATTATTTAAAGGAGTCTCAGTTAGCGCTAGTGGAAAGTTGGTTTATGAGTAGACTATGGGAGACATCCTGACACATTGTTAGTGTGCGGGGTTGCATGTAGGAGTTATTCGAATGGGAAGGCATTGATATGCCACCAAGTAGGACTTTGTATGGAGAAAATGTTATTCCATTGATGTATTAGGCAAAAGAGCCACCGAGGATCGACACAATAGTGACATCCCCCTTGGCATGTGAGAGGTCATACCACTCAGGTCTACTAGGACAAATGAGGAGATATGACTCACATCAAAGTGGGTTCACTCATAGAGTGGTAGTTACATTGGCACATGTGAGATACCAAATGATATAGGGTGATACAATAGGTAGTGGTGTCCAGTGGTGCACAAAGATACGTTGCAGAGTATAGTGTTATGCATGGGAGTGCGAATATATGTGGTTGTATGCAATAGTGCATGATGTTGCACAACAAGACTTAGGAGCGTTGCCTCTAGAGAGATCTCCTTACAAGGACGTCAGATATACCATATGGTTTAGCTTACCTAAGATCGATGAGGGCATGAATGAGAATATTTGATCATACCCCAGGGACTCACACACCTATTTTTCCTCCATATTGTTTGCAGCCACAGAGGATTTAGTTGTTGTCCCTTGATGCTCTCATCACGAGCAATAAGACGCGAGAGGCTCACTTTGAGGCTATTGGATGGGACACAATGCATCAGGAGAGAGACTTCCCAGTTGAGGCATATGGTCACTACACGAGTTGATAGATTCAGGATTAGGGATGGCGTGACCTACTGTAGATGCAACATATGTTCTGCCCCCTAGTGCACACTTAGGGAAATGATCATGAGAGAGTTACATGACACACCTTCGACAAGACATTTCAAGGCATTGTACAAGTATGGGGCACAATGGATGATAGACCTCTTTTACATGAGGGTGTGTAGGTTCCAGGAAGTAATTGGGTACATCACTAAGAGATGGGATAACAAAGTTCGTTGTGTGATCTAGTGGGAGCAAGGCAGTTTAGCATACACCATAATTATTCATGATACATGGTGTCCATCTATTGGTTGCATATAGGGATCATAAATGAGGCACGAATGGGCCCCAATAATTAGCCTTACTTCACTGCAACAGTCAGTTACGATCAGAGTGGCGCAACAACAACATGACAATCTCCTTTTGAGATCAACATGGGACCCTAACATTATAGGTCTTGACAACTCAACTACCATTATGGATGAGCTAGTATTTACAGGGGGAGATCAGTCATATCTTCCATTGGAATTCCATTTGGTTGAGGGTGTTGCACTTCTCAATGATTTGTTGATGGTATCAGAGGAGGAGGCATTGGTTAATTCATGTGGGTGAGGACCCTCTTCAGTAGGAGTTGGATTGTACTTTCAGGAGTCCACTCTTGAGGTACATGGGGTTGGCTTTATGGTAGAGTAGCTTCTTGAAGAGTTGGTTGGAATTTCACATTTTCAAGACACTCTACTAATTAGTAGTATGTAGATGACCTTTGGTGTTTATGCCTTGTTGGGGAGTGAGTGGAGCGAGAGATGCTTCATAGTGATTAGGATGGTTTGGGACCCTGGTATTCATTTGGATCACCTTGTGGAGTGGCATCATGCAATGGAATTGCTTGAGAACAAGAAATTTTGGGGAGGGGAGATTGTATCTCCCCAAATTTTGTATTAGCTTGTGATGTGGTTAGGAGGGATTTCTAGAGCTTGTGTCAAATCGGTCATAAGAGTGAGATTACTACATTGGTCGGCCCAGAGGGTTTTAGAGAATTTTTATGGGTCATACTGGGATCACTTACCATATTCCATCATCAAGATCAATTTTGCATGGTTCACTCTTGGTTTCATTGCATTCCGACAATTTTCGTAAAACAAAGTTATTAACGAGCATATTTTAATTAATTACACTTAAGGTGTTGTTTTAGACCGATTACTTGGAGAGACCCCTAGTATAATAACTCGTTGGAATCAGGACAAAAATATCTATAGGACAGGATGATGAAAAGGGGCTTTGGGTGGCTAGTGTGACCAAGAAGGTGAATTAAGCATTTTCTGGAGTTAAAAGTGGATTTCATTAGTTAATAAAAGTCACTTTATTAAATAAGGAAAAAAAAGTGCTTTTAGTATTTAATGGGATGGAAAATGTAAAAAGAGTGGCAACAAAGTTAAGTGAGTTATAAAAAAGGGAAATGAGAGGGTCTCTCCTCATTCTAGTCTTTTGCCATTTGAGAAAAGTATTTTTTGGAGAGCTCTTTGAGAAGCGTCTAGGGTTTTAGAAACCTTAAGTTTGCTTGCTAGTTTCAATGTTGAAACCATACACAATAGCCGGTTTGAGGATTGATATCACTCTAATTTTGCCATTGCGCTTAAGTGAAAAAAGAAATTTGCAAAATATAAAGGAGGTAACAATGTTATCAACTGAGTTTATCTTCTAATATTGAGTTGTCAAAGATATATTGAGTTTCCTCATATCTTTGACAAAGAATATCCAAGGGGATACCAAGCTTCCTAGGAAATAAATATGAGTACAAGTTGTCAAGAAAAGAGGGTTGAAATATCTTTGTTGAAGGGGCCAAAGTTATGGGTTCATGAGGTCGAGTTCCGTTTGTCAAAGAGACTAAACATTGGTAAGGTTTAGTGGGTTGAAGTTTCCAGCCGAGAGGGTCGAGTTCCCATCATTTATATTGTTGGGTGAGTTCTTTATTTGTCATGTCAAAGTTTGTACCAAAGACGGTCGAGTTTGCAGCTGAAAGAAAAGTACCTAGATCTGAGTTTTGGGCCAAGTTATTTCTGTAGTGGTTGATCGCAGTACTAGAGGGAAACATGACGAGTTTACTTCGTCCAAGCTATTGGTAGAGTTGTCCTTTGTGGGATGAGTTTATCACTGTCACAGAGTCAAGTCCCTTGTTGATGGGTCGAATCTCCTAAATATTTGGTTGTGTATACATCTGAAGCAGGGTCGAATATTCTACGATCTCCTGCAGGTGAACACTTGTGGAACACGCTTGATATCTCTATGTAAAAGATACATTTCTTGAATTACCTTGGGCTGCATATTCTGAGTATTACATGGCCTGATATGTTGGAGTTTATTTGTGTATATAACATTTTGGGTTCTCCTGAAATTGTGCTTGTAATTCTTGCCCATAATTCGATGTTATGCCATTTCTGAGTGTCTTCATCATGGGAAAAAATATTGCAAGGCTGTTATGCGTAACCAGTGTTTAGCAATCATTTGCCGGTCTTGTTCTGCCCTCTACGCTGAGTATCATATGCTGGGAAAGATCACAAGTTCCATCCATATTTGGCTGAGCAAATTAAAGGATGATATTCCAGTGGATAAAGGGGAGGTCGAGCTGCATCTTTGGCACCTTTATTTCTGAGTATATATTGTTGGTTTCTCCACAGCTATGTGACTGATATTGGGAAGCTACGCACTGAAATAAATCCCAGGTTCCATCACTCTATTTATGTACTATGTTCTTCAAATTTAAATCAGAAATGCAATGTCTATGTTTGAATTTATTATGATGTGGACCTCGTATCAGCATTGTACACATTCTTGGGTTTAATATAAATCAGTTAAAGAGATTTGTATGCTTCATTATGGTGTATATTGGTTACTGTGTACGCTTATTTGAAACCTATATAAACAATCACCTACAACACTTCATTTGCAAATTGTTTGTTAAAATATCACAGTGAACCAGACCTTAAAAACTCAGATTTTTCGTGGGTTTTTCAAATGATATCCTGCTGGGTATCTTACAATATATGGACGCCCATGTGTATCACAAAAAAATAATATTGTGAATGAATAAAACTTGGAACAAAAGTAAACATTTAATGTTTACAAGCTAATTCACCTCACAAAAGGGAATCCATATTTCTTAAATTTAAACATAAGAATTGTTCCTTTGCCTCAATATGAGGACAAATAAGGCCTCAAAATTTGTTGTTGGCTAATGTAATGTTTTGTAATCATTTAATACATCATTGTAATTTGGGATAAAAATTTGGTGATGTTTTCTTTTTCATGTCATCAACCCTGAGATGTTAATTAGTATTACAAAAAAGCCATCTATTAATTAGTATCACAAAACAACCATATATTAAATGTACTTAATTGTTTCCAAAAGTTATTGTTGTTTTTAATTTTTTTTAAATTCTATGAATATACAAAGATCAAAGTCTATGCATTTTATATTAAACAAGGGAGTTATGAAGTCTCTGATACTAGTTAAGGCTATAATGCAAAATATTTAACCCAACCAAACTTGCTACACAATAAAGAGTTATAAAGGGCCATGGTGCTTAGGACATATAACAATAAATATAAAGAAAATAAGCGAGCTCACTGGAGCGAATATGTAACCTCCTTTAAATTGTTGAGTAATTTAATAACATCATTTTGTAAATACTCTCACTCAAAATTATAAGAGTTTATCTAACAAAGTTTCCAATTGATTCAAAGGTAATTACATGAGTTCTATCAATACCTAATTTCAAAACTGCAAGCAATTGTTTGCTTTAAAGAAATGCTATGTAGTCCTTTTGTGAACTTATATTATGTTATTTAAGGACCTTGAGTATCCATCTTACCTTTACATTATTGTTAAAACTTTATGTTCAAGTAATGGGTGGTAAGAGCAGGTGGGATCATGCCCCGAGGTTTAGTTCAATTGGTCGAAGCCCCATTGCTAAAGCACCTTTCAATTGGGAGGTCACGGGATCAATTCTCCTCGATGCCCTCGGGGCTAGGCTCAAATTAGTTTGTTCAGGGGGTGTGGTCCCTTTGCGTGGACCTACCCTGATTTTTGTGCAGGTGGGATCATTCTTGATCATAGAGAAAAATAAGAATTGACTTACGTATAGGGTTTAGGGACAACCACAAATAATTAGGGAGAGTCATATACCCTTCTTTGAGGTTTCTATTAGTGAATGCAAATAAAATGAGTACTTTGACTGTCATTGGAAATTCAAACATAATTATTAGTCAAATGAGTTCTAAGAAGAACCCTTCTAATTGCAAGCTAGCATCACTCATGGTGAAGACTTAAAAAGAGACTCGTCAATTTCAAGACTTTGCCTTCAACCCCTCTAATTGCAAGCTAGCATCACTCATGGTGAAGACTTAAAAACAGACTCGTCAATTTCAAGACTTTGCCTTCAACCCCTCTAATTGCAAGCTAGCATCACTCGTGGTGAAGACTTTAAAAAAGACTCGTCAATTTCAAGACGTTGCCTTCTTCCTAGTCTTGAGGGGCCTCAATTGGCAAGCTAGTGGTCTTGGAAATGCAACCACAAAATTAAATGAAGGGGTCCTAAGTTTAAATAGGGAATTTATATGTTCAAGGTATCCCCTAAGTTCATTATTGAATTATCAAACATGAAACTATGGTACAACCACACTAACAAACACATGTCAAGTGATATCATGTGAGGTATGGGATATAAAGGGAATCACTTCTTCACCAACATTGCACATGCTAGCCATAAATTTTGACCAACAATTTGAAACATGATGTGTTTTATCTCAAGAATCAAGTGGGATAATGGCTCAATATGTAGGAAGTTTAAGTGATAACGCGTGATCAACCCTGGCCCTTCTTATCTCCAAGTAAGAATCTTGTCTATAGTTTGGAGTTTATTTTCAGTGCAATGGACTTCACTAGTGTTACTTTGATGTTGTGATAAGGAATGTTGCTTGGGTGCTCTACTCTAGTGCTTTATTCTAGTTCTGGGTGTTTGTTGTTTTAGGTTCCTTCTAGTTCACTTGGCGACTATTATTTGTTGTTTGGATGCTTGAATTTGGAAGCTAGCCCTTTTCCCCATCTTCCCCACTCCACCCCTCCCCACCCCCACCCCCACTTGTGTAGTCGTCTTCATGGATTGGTAATTCAAGCAAGTCTACACCATTTGTTTCAAGGGAATATTAGGGTTGTTCCTTGGGAATTATACCTTTCAGTTCCTCTTAATCCTACCTTAATTGGATAATAATAAAATCCCTAAAAATGATCTGCAATGAAATCTTAGAACTTCATAGAGTTCTCCACAAATACGAGCAGTTTATGAATAATAAAAGAACATTATTTTTCTCAATAGCTACCAAAAGTCATGAGAATGAACATCAACATATTTCTCATAATGCTTTGGCCATAGATACTCCAGTTTAGTAGAAGAGACAAATCTGATTTTTGGAAGCTGAGTATTCCTTGCTAAGGAACAAGGTCTACAATCTCAATAAAGTTTGATATACCACTGCCTCAAATTACAAAATGTCAATAAATTTAACCCCAAAAGGTCTTAAGGAGAAAGAAGTTATGTACCAAATGATGGAGGATGCGGGCCTAGGTATTCAAGAATCCCATTCTACCAACATTGAATAAGATGAAGCTAATAAAAAACATGTCTTTCATTCAATTTTATGTTATGTAAAGAAATAATTATTAGAGGAGTCTTTTTTAGAGTGTACACTTATAGTAACTTCTTTGAATCTATGGTAGAGTATGATTTAGAATTTTCTAATTCCAACATTTTCCTTGTAATCTTGGCAGGACTACATCTTCATCATGTCCAATATATCGCCCTGATAGTTGGGGGGGGGGGGGGGGGGGGGGAATTGAACCAGTAACTTCACATGAAGGAGTGTACTAACAAAGCACTTAATCACCATCTATCCAAGACCTCGTGGACCTAATTCCAACATATAATATCTACCTATGTTGCGGGTTTTGCTCCATGGCAACTCTCTTGTTGTGCTATCTCGTTGCTTAACTTAGTTGTGGATTTCTATCATATAAATTTACCAATTTCTATTTTAAAAATTAAAAATTAAGTTCGAGTTGAATAATTATGTTTCACTGAATATCTTTTACAAATGATCTTTGAGAGTAGATCATGAAATATGAATTAGAGCAATATTTAAACTTATAAATTTTACAATTTAGAGAACACGACGCACATCATTTTTTCTTTAAAAGGTCATTGCTTTTACAATGATCCCTTTATGAGCGTTGAACAATTGTATGCACATAAAATATAAGGCTTTGTGATTTACAATGGACAAATCTTAACACAAGTACTTTAGCAATATATATATTTTTACCTTCTTTTCAAATTTTACTAATTTGGCACAATGATCGTGGCTTTATGGTTATTTTATTGATAATTTTATCGATTCTTACACATTTAATTAAAAATGTTAGCCTTGCTTTCAATCTTCAAGATTATTTGTGAGTAATTTTATGTATTAAATGTTTCCCCATTCCTTGTCACATCCCTCTTGGATTGTGTTTGGAAATTATTTGGTTGATTTTGTGTAATGGTTCCTTTTCCACCATGGTTGACAAAGTTCATTGAGACTACTTAGGAGGTCACCCATCCCAAGATTCATTTATCTCAAGCGTGCTTAACTATGGAGTTTTTTCCATAATTAAATCCCCTTAGCTTAATGACTTTCTCTATGCAAATAATCCCAAAAATGATATCTCATGTGTTGGAGTGTGGAAGCCCCCAAATGCTTGAAAATAAAGAGTCACTATAGATCTATATGAATAGTCTATAAAGCACAATAGTTGCTAAGGTTTCAAAATGGGGTATCAAGCCAAGTGAGCTTGATTGTGGGAAAAACTCCATAGTCAAACCAAATTGAGATAAAGGAACCTCATGATGGATGATCTCTCAAGAAGTCCTATATATTGAGTGAAAGCCTTGGAGGTGATAATTGATGCCATGTGATTTACTTCACTAGTTTAAATTCCACTGCTTCACCCGCATGAGCATCACCCAATGCAATGAGTGCTAAGTTGACTATTTAATTTCATGGGAAATTTAGTCATTTTAACTAATGCTTGTGAGACACTAGTCATGCTTAATGACTTATTCTATATAGATAACCCCAAAAATGATATCTCAATTGTCTACTTGTTGGAGGCTTCTACAATTAGTGCTTTCCTATCCATTGGCTTGGATCTCTTCCTATTAAATCCATCAAGTGCATATTGTGTTACTTTTGGATATATACAAGTCACGTTTTGATCAAACTTCATCCCCATAGTTGAGGGAAAAATTAAGAGATTTTACACAAAACAACTCAGACTGTTAGAATAAGCGAGGTGGATGGGATTATCACCTTGGGTTTAAAGACTTGTCATTTATGATTAAGATTTCATGCGAAACCCCAATAATGCTTTATCTTTTATATTTTTTTACCATTTTTGAAATTTTAGACTGTACATCGAATAATGATAATTAAAAAAAAAAATTGAAATAATTAATATGGAACAGAAATATTTTGAAATATATAAGCATATTAAAATTTTATGACAAATAACTATAAAAAATCATGAAAGAAAAGAAAATCAGATGAGAAAAACATAAAACAAAAGGTATTCAACTAAAGAAAGTCATTCAAATAAAGGAATAAGGTTTAGCCACCAGAAGAAAGCGTTGACCCTTTATTCAAACTAGGCATAAGTATTGGACTTAATAATGTTCACAAGTTCCTACAAGAACTTGGACTGAAGAATTCTTAAATAATATGATATGTAAAGATTTATACAAAGGCTATCGAGTGCCACAATAAGCAAAGATGATCTCAAATTTCAATTGGACCCCCTTAAGGAATGTGCAATAGATAGTTCATATTCTGCAAAATAATTCACTAATTATCACTGAATATACTCATAGCTTCTAAAAAGCCAAATAGAATGCAAATAAATAAACACCTTAAAGAGAAAATCATAAAAGAACATCACTTGGCCTTTCATGCCACTTCTAGAGGAAACCTTGCTATCAATAAAGCCATTGATCCATACAAAAATCTAAGACTGAATTAGAAAATCAATTACAAAAAAATCTCTCAAAGCTTTAGCACACCTCTCTCATGATGATTTCTTCTCCTATAATAATTATTTCATCTCATTTTGTACCATTCTCCATTAGTTATTAATTTTCAGTCGTTTGGTACATAAGGGAAATGCAAGGGGGCAATGAATTATTGAAGTAGTTTTTTGTTTGTTTGTTTGTTTGTAGGTTCGACTGGTGATACATGTATTGGGGATTGAAATTTCGACCACTTGGATTCACAAGGGCTTGCCAACATACCTTTTTGCCAATTTTACTACCATCAACAAACATAGTGATTTTAAATTAATAAATGACTATAATATTACATTTGCAAATTAGCCTTGAGGGTTTGCTCAGTTGGTCGAGTTCCCATTGTTAAAGCACCTCTGTTATTGAGAGGTCACGGGTTCAATTTTCTCAACACTCTTGGGGTTAGGCTCCATGGTTGAGCTAGTAGGAAATGATCATTTCGGGTAGATCTACCTGATACAAATATTCCATGGATGTAGCAGTCACCGATCTCTAGCGACCGTGAAAAAACATAGAAAAAAATTATGTTTGCAAATTTACTTAGGATAGGCAAGGGTCCTACTAGGCTTTATCATAAAATAAAATATGACTTATACCTATGATTCAATGTGTACAAACCCCTTGTAACTTCCAATAAAATATCACATATGTAATGCCAAAATAAAACATAAAAAGAGCACATAGATATATAAAAATCATCCAAACATATCATCATTAAATCCCATTATCTCTCCATATAATAGGAAAAAATGTGATCATTAGTTTTTAAAAATATTTCCAACATTGTAGTAAAAAAAAGCCAATGTCTCCTTCCATTAGAAAATAAATGTACCTTTTACCATATGTCTTTAAAACATGAAATAAACAAAAAACTAATAATGCAATATCGTTGGAAACATGCGCACATGTGAAATCTCTCTCTTATTATGCTCTTTAGTGTTAAAAATTGGAGCACAAATGAGATAAGACAAATATTGGTGGAAAAGGCCTTAAGCCATTTTCATACTCGTTGTATTGATCTCATATCTAAATTTATAGTGCATCAATAACCATTATAGATCTAGATCTCATTGACAACTCATTGGTTGATCATGACAACACCTCATCAAAAATCAAGTTTAAAACTCATGTCAATGTGGTCTCAACTTTGTGAGTGTATAGGGATTCATAGTCTAACACTCCCCCTGTCAAGCACAATTTTGAATAATTTTACCAATAATTCGTCATATTCAATCTCAAACCATTGAACTAAAATTTGATGAGGATATGCTTGCAAAATTGGTAATATTTGGATGTTTGGAAGTGAGCAACTGTTATGTTTGAATGTTCCTAATGAATAACTAAAATGGTTGTTGTTGAGGAGACTAGTTGCTATGTTGAAATTCTCAAGTGTTGATTGAATTTTGATTTACTTTGAATCTTGAAGCTTGATATCTAATTCCCCTCCCTATTAGGTGCAAGGTGAGAAGTTTTTCAATAGTTCATTCTAGAAAGTATCCAATCTCGGGCTTTGGATTCTTTAGGTGGTGGTTATGTTGGTTGACCACTAACCATCTTCCATGGAAACTAGTGGTTTATGGTTTAGCACTAACAAATCTGCTTTGAATAATGTGGTGTTTTACGGATGGCCACTAACTAATCTGCTTTGAATAATGTGGTGATTTTTAGATGAGCAATAACCAATCTACTTCGAATAATGTGGTGGTTTCTAGTTTACCAATAACCATTTTGATGTGAACAATGTGGTGGTTTTGGATGACCACTAACCTACTTGATTTGAATATTGTGGTGGATTATGGTTTACCACTAACCATCTTCCATTTTATCTAGTTACTCCCCCGCTTATAGTTTTAGGAGAGTTTATTTTATCATTGTGATCCCCCCTTGAGGTGTGTAGAGCACCATCTTTGACTTCATAGAACATACATAATGGGATAAGGAGGATCCCTAAAATTATCTAGAATACATGTTTTATAGCTTCTTGCTTTTTCCTTTTCTTTGTTTTTTTTGTCTTTACTTGTGCCTTGATTGACTCTCCAAGTGACCAACTATTTTACAATGTTGGAATTTGTTTTGAAGATTGTGGACATCTTCAAGGAATATTGCACTCACATACTGAACTAGTTTGGAGTAATCTGGAATAGAAAAGCCATTTCCTTTGCCATACCCCAAGCCATGTTGATTTACGTGGAATGATATCTCTTCCCAAGTTCAAACAAACATCTTATAAAGCTCTTGATTTTGTTATTTTGCTTCTTCACATTTGCTTTTGCTATTGTTGTTATCGTTATGATGTGTTTGGGACTCATCTTCATTCATTAATTCATTATATTATTCCATCAAGTCTTTTGCATCATAATGATCATCAACCATTGATTTCATTTGTTACACATGTTGCATCAAACTTTTGGATAAGATATTTTGTATCATATATTGCATCAATCTTCTGTAATAGCTCCTTTGCGTCACAACTTGTAGCAACATTTTAGATGAGTTCATTTGTATCACAAAGTGCATTAGCTTTTTGTATGAGGTCCTCTCTATCAACAATTGCATATATCTTAGTTGTAGATGTTATATCATCAAGTTGATCTTGCTTTTCTTTTATTTTTATCTAAATTACATCAATAAATTGATCTTTAATATATAAATCACTTTGAATATTATTTGTCTACTGTAGTGTATCAACAATGTGATCGTTGATGTTTTGTTTTTGTTTTAAGTCCCACTCATGTGCTTTAATATGATTTTGTAATTCATGGTTGTATGCTTGTAAATCCATGAATTCTTGAGATGTATTTTTTAAACGCTTTCCTCCTTTAACCATTTTTCTAACACTCACTTATCACACTTGCTTGATTATATGCTTATGTGTCAAGCTCACTTGACTTTATGTCATGTTAGGGTGTTGGGTACTACCGATCATCCACCCTAAAGTGTAATTACAATGATTGAATTACTTGACTTGATGGCTCACTTGACCTTCTAATTCAATTTCAAGCAAGTCACAATTGATTTGCAAATTACACAAAAATGATAAGAAATTGACATGGATGTTATTGAATGTTGTTGTGAATGATTGCCAATTTGTTTGATTGAATATGCATGGTAGTTCCTTGATTATGTATGCTTGAAAAAACTTGAATGACATTAATTGTGCTTGAACTTCTTGTAGGTTGTGTTAAATGCTAAATTGCAATTTTGTAAAAAACTAGACACAAAACATCACAATGCAATCTAGAGAATATTCACCATTGGAAACAATGACAAATGTCCTTAGATCCTTATATTCAATTTTAGGCAGATAAACGACATGAAGCAACATAATCATTCAATGAATTATGCATAAATGCACACAAGTACAAATGTCTTGAGATCCCATTATTCAAATTTCAAGTTGGATCTATGATAAGGTTTATAGCTTATGTCTATGTGGTCTCAAACTTTGTGGTTGTCTATGGATTCACATTCTAACATTTAGTTTTCAGAGTGCTTGCTTTTGAGTGAGAAGGCATTGATTGAGAAGACTCAATATTAGTATATTTTTTAGAATTTGTTTTTCTTTGGTTGTATCAATTGGCTATCTAAGGGAGGAGGATTTAATCTTAATCACTGGTTGATTATGAGCAAAATAATTAGCAAAAAAAATATTGTAGATGATTTCTTATGGATATTGAGTCATTTTACAATTTCAAAGGTAATTTTGACTTGATTTTTTTCCTACCCATCATTTATAGACTGAGGCCTACGATGATGAATTTCTATTATGTTGGGGTGAGGTCATAAAGGGGCATTAATGGGCACAAATGGTTGAGGTGAAGCTTATTTTCCTCCCAACAAAAGGTCCCTTGTTTGAACCTTTTGATTGAACTCATCTAAATTAGCAATGAAATGTACTAAGAATCTGATCCTTTTATTCCTTCCCTCCTTCCAAATGGCATTTGACCTCCTTACTTGTCCCCTTCGGGAACCCATATATCATATTCTAAAGAAACTTGTCTAAATCATATAAATCAAAAAGTTAGTTTTATGGTCCATATATGTCATCTTGTAATTGTCTTCATGAAAAATAAAGAAAACAACATTTTCACTACATGGTTACTGAAATGGTTTACAATGAGTCAAATCAAGAGGGTAAGCCTATGAGAAAGGAGGGATGAATGATATATAGCTCTAATAAAACAACAAATGCCTATATTAATTCTCTATCTCATTTATTTATGAATCCAATACACTCACATGTAGTGTCTAAACCAAGAAAAAGGTGGATATTTATGTAAAGATCCATTGCATTCAATCTTAGGAGCATACATATTTACACTTTTATTGTAAGCCTAGGAGAAAGGAGGGATGAATGATATATAGCCCTATTAAAACAAAAAATTCTTACATTAATGCTCTATCTCATTTATTTATGAATCCAACACACTCACATGTAGCGTATACACCAAGCAAAAGGTGGATATTTATGTAAAGATCCATTGCATTCAATCTTAGAGCATACATATCTTCCTACTCCTATTGGATCCCTTGATATGCACTCATTCCGGAGCATTTCTCTTCCATCTGATAAAAACCACTTGGAAGCCATGATTAAGCCCTTGATATGTTTTCCTTCCAGATCCTTGGCCTCTTGGGAGCCACTATCAAGGTAAATAGTGCCTGAGCATAGTTCTTTTATTGTGTTAAGCTCATTAAAAAATGAAACAGATCACCCTGAGCCTAGTTCTTTTACTATGTCAAGCTCATTAAGAAATGAAACATGTCACCATGAGCACAGTTCTTTTACTGTGTCAAACTCGTTAAGAAATGAAACAAGTCACCTCAAGCATAATTTATTCTATGTTTAAAGTTTGCATAAAAATGAAACAAACCTATGAACATAGTTAGTTTTCTATGCAACTTCATTTCATTTGCCCATATCACATGATCCTCTTCCTTCCTTCCCAGTGAACATATTTCTATCAGTAACCAACAAACTATCTGGGTCCACAAGAAGAGTTGGTGGATGAAATGAAGTTGGGAGGGCATGCCTCTACCTTTATGTTGGGGGAAATGCATTTATCTCAAGCATAGTTTTTCTTTGTTTCAAGCTTGTGTATAAATGAAACCACTCTCAAGCATAGTTTCTCTTTGTTTCAAGCTTGTGTAAAAAAAAAATTAAACCTATTATGAGCTTAGCCTTCGTTCTTTCTCATGCTCATAAATACATGAGAATAAGTTACCAATAATACTTTTATCACTTTTTAGGGCTCGCTAAAAGCTATGAAAAAGGAACCCCCCAGAATCCTCTTAAAGCTCTTTTCAAACTCCCAAAGTATGAAAAGATCATCCAAGACTTGTCTCTTTCATGCTCGTTAAAGTAAATGAAAGGATGTTTGCATAGTATAAGTTTATCACTTTTATGCACTTGTTTTACTAGTTACGAAAATTGAATATTTGAGTCAAACATGACTAAAAGGTTCTTTGGGTATTATTTTATGCCTTTTTGGGCCCAAGGGACAAAATTTATGAAAAGGAACCTCTCAAAGCTTTCTTTTTGCCTTTTTTTTTTCAGACTCTTTAAATAGGAAAAAGAAGTCAAGTTACCCCTTCGCTAGGCTCGTAAAAACATAAACAATGTAGGACTCGTCAAGCATGATGAGAAAGAAGCACTTCTTCCTAGGGTTCGTTAAACATACATGGAAGGACTCATCCGAAGGATGAGTTCACAAATCAAGCACATGTTATCCTCCTCAATCTTGTAAAAAAATAAAGAGGTACTTGCCAAAAATGGTGGGGAAATTGGGAAAACAAGGCATAAAACATAATTTTTGGTAGTAAGTTGCTCTTGAACATGACACTCTTTCACTTTCGTGATTATTTTGGGTTGGGAAATCTACTTGCCTCCTTGTTGATTACACCTTATAAAAATTCTTCATAATGTGTCTTTGAGTCAATTTTGCCAATTCCATATAAGTGTCATTGATATGTTCAAGAGAAGTTTGCCCTTAGTTGAACATCTGCTGCAATACCTACAACCTCTTTCATGCCAGCCATCCTTGAACCAACTCTGCATCATAACATTCTTCCTCAAATCTTGCTAACTGTTTTGTGTCATTGATGGATCGCTTCCTATCGATTTTAGCACATTATCTAGGAAGTGGATCTAGAAACTCCCCTTAGTGCCTTGGAACTTGCATACCTCAATGGCAAGTTTCCTCGCTTTCAGTGTCAGGTTCTCATCATTAGCCTTTGACTGGGAGATTTTGTGGAGTGTTTGACTTCAACTCATTTATTCACACCTCATGGATTGTGCCTAACACCTTGAGGGCCATTATCAATATCAGTGGTCTCTCTCGCATTTGTTAACGACTTTCATCATTGGATAGTAATCAAATGGTATTGACCATGTTCGACTTCAACACATCTATTCACATGGTTAGATTCGTACGGTCAAATGACAAGATGGAAGACCCCACATCTAGTTTCATCCATTCAGACTGCGATTTTAGGATTTATACACAAATCTATGAAGTATGCTGGCTATGGTAATAGAGAAATTCCTCTGAATGTGGGTCCACAATACATAATCAGTGTACGTGACTTTGATCATTGTACATGTAAAATGGCTTATATGCTAAGTATGGGCATGCCTAGCTCAACAGTGATACCATGATAATAATGTATTGTAACAATTGATTGATGATTGATGATTGATCTCAACCAGTAAATTCTCGATCCAGACTTTCCATATGGTAAAGCACTTCAATTATCATCCATAACTTCTGAATTTTTACTTTAGGGGCCAGTCTGTTACAGGCCATTTTGTCACACTTATGAAAAAGGCCCTAATCCTGGATCTATCGCCATCTATAACAATTCGCATCAATCCCTGTAAGACTAAAAGAAAAAATTTCCCCAAAATTTGTAAAGATATGTTGACGGTGTTGGAAATCCATCAACCAAGGGGGTCTCCCTGATGTGAAGTCCCAATTAGACCTCACACCATTGGAATAGGGGCCCCATCTGGAGTATCAACCCGTTTTCCATGTATTCTTATAGAGTTTCCTTGTCTTTAGTTGTCGGAAAGAGAGAGAAGTGTGTATGTGCCTTTGTGAAAAGCAAATAAGTCTGCCTGGTGAATGTTTTCTTCTAGGTGTATCAAGGTTATTCTACTACAGAGGGAGGAAAGGTGAGCCTCTAAGAGAAAGGTAATAGTACCACCCTAGTAGAGGCACACATAAGCAAAAAGATAACCACCTAACATCAAGTAGAATAGTCCACATAGATGCGGCGATTGTTACAACCATTACAATGTGTTTTCAATTAGATAAGCACTAAAATAACCGAAATAGTTCAACTACTTTAGTACAAGTGAAAGAAAACATGAATCATAAATATTCACATAACAATCTTACAAATATTCACAATCCATGCATGAAAATGTGTCAACCATCAGGCTTCAAGTATTAAGTAAAAGTCCCAAGGCACATGTATACATCAAACACTGCTTGCTCCAATAGTGGAGTGTTGGAGCCACCACTTGCTCCTCAAAAGAACTAGCTTGTCTTGTTGATGCCTTGCAGGAGAAGCCAAGGTGAAAAGTCCTTTGCTTGTACAATGAGGGTGTATATATAACAAATGAGGTGACCATTCACCTCCCTTGTGACTATTAGACTACCCTCATGACTGTTTGACTTCTCCATGACTCTTTGACTTTTCGCATTACATGAATGACTCTTGGACTTCCACTCTTACAATACATTTTCTAATGTTGAATTACATATTCCATAAAATGATGTGGCAAATGATGATTGATGACATGACATGACTTGACACTAATGACATGGACTACATGATGACATGGCAGTGTAAAGTCACTCTTTTTTGTTGGCTCCTTTTGTCTTCTTGAAAGATGGAACATGCTCTTCTTCTTCCTCCTCCTCATGACTTGAAGATAAGGAGTCTCCAATCTGGTATTGGTCATCAATTGTTGTTGCGAACCGATGTCCCTTTGTCTTCTCTTGATGGATCAACTTGTCTTCGCATCTACAAGGGTATCTTCTAGCATGGTCTCCTTCTCCATCTCCTTCATCATCATTATGTCATGACATAATAGAATACCTGCGATTGCAAACCACTCATGACAAGACGACATTAGTTTGATAAAACCCTAGCATAAGATGCTTCATGAAATTAGGGTTGGAGCTAGCGAATGATTGAGTGACTGACTCAGGGATTGCGCAATTCTAGAGGCCAAGGTCTGAGACTAAGGCTTGAGGCTGGGTAATGTGCAGTTTAGGATTTCCATGGTCAAAGGATTGCATAGTTGAGGGACTCAATGACTTAGGTTGGAGGCTTGAGCCTTGAGACTGTGAAATTCGTAGTTGAGGAGGCCTGGGCAGAGGGAGTGCGTAGTTAAGGGACTTAAGGGCTCAAGCTAGAGCCTTGAGGCTTGATACTACACAATGTGCAGTTCGAAGGGCCTGGACTAAGTGACTACGATGAACTCCGGAGGTCAAGCTTGAGGCTTGAAGTTGCGTAATGCAGAGTCAAACATGAGAACAAGTTGGGATATTGTGTAGTTGAGGGGTTCAAGGGCTCAAGGTTAAGGCTTGAGGCTTTAATTTTCCCAATGCATAGTTCTAGAGGGAGAAGAGTCTCAAGGATTGCGTAGTTGCACAAATCAAGGTGTCAAGCTAGAAGCTTGAGGCTTGACATTGCACAATGCACAGTTAAGGTTGACTGGGAGGCAAAAATTGCGCAGCTATGGAGCTCAAGGGTTAAAGATGGGCACTATGACTTCGCAATGCATAGTTACAAGAGGCAAGGTCAAGGCTTGAGGGTTAAGACTACGCAATGTGTAGTTCAGGAAGGCTAAGTGAGGTCAAGTTGTCCGGAGTGAAATTTTCGAATGAGGCTAAGTGTGGAATCAATGAGTCAAAGTGAACAAGGAAAAAACTTGAGCATGATCACACACTTAGAACAATTGAAGATATGGCATTGATCGCTCAGAATACATGAACAACATACTTTCCTCATTGTGATGATATTGCGACGACTTTCCCCAAGTGTGACACTGAAGGTACACTTTGCGACAACAGTGACGACACTTGTGCGACAGTGCTTGAAACTTTGGAAATGAGTGTGAAACATGTCTACATGATAAAAATAACTCATTATCAGAAACATAGCCCCTTGAAAAAAGTCAAAACTCCACTTTACACGATAAGCGGAAATTCCCACACCAAAGGACGACACTTACGATATGACAAGAAAAGTGTAAATGACAATTGCGATATGCGAATGACAGTGAAAAAAACACATGCTAGGACGAAGGTAACATGAAAATGACACTAATTAAAGTGGACTTAAGCAAAAAATATAGTCGCAAGCATGAAAATGATACTTGCGAAGATGAAAGTGCGCAAAAGGAAACAATTGAAGAAACTCACCAAAATAGAAGTACGTTTGCAAACAAAGTGAGGGATTGTTAATGACAGTGCACACTGACTGTTGGCATGGGTTGAAAATTGCACAAGCACTGTCTTAGTCAACCATGCCATGCCTGTTCAAGCTTTAATGAAGGAATGTTTTCATGAATGCAATACGGACTGAGTATGTGTGAGCAAGTGACTTTGACACTTACTATCTTGAAGAAAACTCAAAGACTTAACAAAGCATCATCTGAGTTCCATTCTAATATAAACACTCACCCCACCATGACCTCTTAGTGCCACACCATCCACCGAAACTCATATTCCATCATTTGCAGGTAGACTTAGGCTTCCTAAGGTACAAAGATCTGAAATCCAACTGAAAGATTCACCAACTTCTTCTACTAAAGCCATAGTAGATGAACCTATATACCCAACAAAAGGAGTAATCTTCAACTGGATAACCAATTCTAGGATAGTAATTGAAAATCCCTAGTGAAGAGGAAGAGGAAACTTATTTTATTCCATTAATAGAAGAACTAGAAGAGGAGCTACAAAACCCAATTGAAGAACCCTATATTAGCATTGAGGAATCTACAATGGCAGGGGAAGGAGAAGGAAAAGTACATAATGTGAATGGGCAATTTAGGATTGGAGGTGGAAGAGGAGGTAGAGGGGGAAATAAAGGAGGAGGTGTTGGAAAAGGTGGTAGAGGAGAACCAAAACCTTTTGGGTTTCCCATCTTAGATGAAGATACCATAGTTACAATGAAGAATATCTCACCCTCCATCCTCCCTAATTTCCATGGAGTAAGACATGAGGATCCTGAAACATTTCTTTTTGAGTTTGAAGTCTTGTGTAGATCTTATGACTACTTGCTTGATTCTCAAAAGTTGAAATTGTTTCCAACCATTGTTAAAAACGGAGCACTTAAATGGTTTATGGGATTAGGGACACATACCATAATAACATGGGAAGAAATAAAAAATGTGTTCTTAGATAAATACAAAAACTATTGTATGCCTCATAACCTTAAATATGAAGTCTTTAAGATGATGCAAAACAAGGATGAAAATCTTGAAGATTTCGTTGAAATATTTGCTTATAATGTTAAAAGGGCTAAAATGCATAATCTAGATGAAGAAACTTTGAAATATCTTTTGCTAAAAGACATTAGAGATGTGTGGGTAGATATTCTCAATTTAATGGGCAAATGAGATGTTTCTCAGTTATCATTTGTGAAATTTGTGAATTTGTGAAAGGCTAGAATCAGGAAAAATCCAAGAGACCTTGTTATGTCTAGGATTAATAAGTCTGCAACTAGAACAATGAGAAGAGAAGAAGTAGGCAATTTTCTTAACAACTTCAAAACTGATATCTTAGGGAGTATTAGTGAATAAGTAGATACTCTTAAGGTTCAAAACAAGCAAAAAGTTGAAAATGCTGCATTATCAAATTTTTGTCCTAAATGCAAAAAGAAACATGCTCTAAGAGAATGTCCTCTTGATAGTGTAGAAATATGTGCTATCTATGAAGAAATTCATATCACAAAGGAATGCCCTTCAATTCCTGGACTTGAAGCAGTCTTGCAAAATGAAGTTGAAGCAAGCCAAGCTGAGTCACTTTTTTTTATTGGTAAAAGACCATGGCCACCACAACAACCAAATATGGTACAAGGTCTTAACCCTCATACCAATCATATGCACAACCTCAAAGCAATTGGAATACTTGAATGCCTTGGAAAAATTGGCCACCTCAAAATCCATTATGGACACAAGGTTGGCAGTATCCTCCTAGGAATCCTCAATATAATCAATTTCAACAACCATTTATTCCATATCAACCTCCATACTATCCTCCTCAATCAAACACTTTTCCACAATTTCAAAATCAAACTCGGATTTCTAATCAACCACTTCAATTACTATCCACATCCTACCCCCAAACAATCAACTACCTGCTCAGCTACTTCCAAATCTGAATAATAAAAATTCTCAACTTGTTTACAATATAGAAGGTCAAAATTTCCAAGCTTGCATGATAACTCCATTAGATCTAAACAATGTCCAACTTAGATTTGGTAGAGTTTCGAAAAAGAAGTTACCATTTTTTTTATTCAAGAATCTGGAGAGGTTGAATTGCTTGAAACAGAAACATCTCTTAATCAAGAAGAAATTACTCAGAAAGAGAGTGCCCCTATACATGATACCTTAATAAAATCAACTCCCATTGCAGAACAACCTTCTATTTCTATTCAAAATGCACACTTTCTTAAAAGGCTAAAAAATGACAAAGGAATAGAATAACAAATTTTGTTGCCTGAATATGATATATTAGATGAATTGAAGAATGTTTGCATCAAAATTCCTTTGTTACAAGCTATAGGGAAATACCAATATTTGCAAAGACAATCAGGGAGTTAAGCATTAAGAAACCAGGAAAAAGAAGAAAAGAAGTTAAAAAAGTTCAGTTAGTTGGAAAAATTGCATATATTATGATGGGAAAACCAACAATTCAAAAATATCTAGATCCCACTAGTCCCATTGTAAAAACACACATTAATGGTGTCGATATTCCAAACACATTGATTGATTTAGGAGCAGCTATCAATATCATGAGTAAACAAACTATGGATCAATTAAAACTTTCTAATCTTCAATACACACCAACATTACTACAGTTAGCAGATAGATCTGTTATCAAACCATATGGTGTATTAGAAGATGTATCTGTCTCCTTAGATTCTTGGGAATATCCTGTTGATTTTATGATTTTAACTCCTAAGAATAATTTAGGAGGACACCCATTGATTCTAGGTAGACCATGGTTAGCTACAACTGATGCTTTTATAAGTTGTAGATCTGGTGATATGTTTATCTTTGATGGAAGCTCTACTAAGAAATTCACACTATATCCTCCTGCAAAAACAACAATAGAAGTAGAAAGTGAAGTTTGGATAGATGATGATAATGAAGATTTTGATATACAACCAATATTTGCTACTTCACAAATAGATGAAGAAGATCAAATTTTAAATTTAATGAATAATAATGATTCTTCCTCATATTGTGAACAAGACCAAAATTTTCAAGAACAATACAATGTTGAATATTTATCATCTCATCAAATGGCTTTACATTCTATGGAAAAATTTGGCAATTCTTTAATAGAAATCTTTCCAGGGAAAACTTTGAACATTAATGATAATCTAGAAGAATCCCAAAAGAGAGAATTGATAAAGATGTTACAAGAACATTCCTATGCTTATGCATGGGAATACATTGATATGAAATGAATTGATCCTAATACTTGTATGCATCATATCTAATTGAGGAAAACGTCGAACCAATTCGACAACCCCAATATCAGATAGTCAGTGGGTCTCACCATTAGTGATTGTTCCAAAGAAAAATGGAAAATGGAGAGTATGCATTGATTATAGGGAATTGAATAAATCTACCTTGAAGGATCATTTTCCACTTCCCTTTATAGATCAAGTCCTTGATACATTGGCAAGGAAAAAGTATTTTCATTCTTGGATGGTTTTAGTTGATATAAGCAAATCCAAGTAGCTATAGAAGATCAAGACAAAACAACTTTTACCTGTCCATGGGGAACCTATGCTTACCGAGTACTTCCTTTTAGATTATGTAATGCACCTGCAACATTCCAAAGGGAAGTTCTAGGCATTTTTTCTGATCTAATTCATGATTGTGTGGAAGTTTACATGGATGATTTTACTGTATATGGTAATTCTTTTGAGGAAGCTCTTGAAAATTTAGAAAAAGTTCTCATTAGATGTAAAGAAACAAATATCTCATTAAGCCATGAAAAATGTTTTATGATGTTCACCGAGGGAATTGTTTTAGGCCACCACATTTTAGGAGATGGAATTAAAGTGGATGCATCTAAAGTAGAAGTTATTTCCAAATTATCAGTTCCTGCTTGTCAAAGAGATGTTAGAAGTTTTCTTGGTTTTACTGGTTATTACAAAAGATTCATAAAAAGCTTCACAAAGATAGCTTCTCCACTTTTCAAATTACTTACAAAATACCGTGAATTCATTTGGAATTCTGATTGCCAAAAAGCTTTTGAAACATTGAAAGAAAATATTTTTGAAGCACCCATCTTAAGAGGACCAAATTGGAGTCTTCCTTTTCACATTTTTACTAATGCTTCAGATACATCCTTAGGAGCTGTACTGGAACAAAAAGATTTGACTCCTTATTCCATTTATTACACAAGTAAAAATTTGACTCATGCAGAGTTAAATTATACTGTAACAGAAAAGGAGTTTTTAGCTGTTGTACATGCCATTAATAAGTTTCGACATTATATCACTAGTTATGAAACTTTTGTTCACACAGATCAGACTGCAATTAGATACTTAATGAATAAATCAATTACTAATGGCAGAGTTACAAGATGGTTATTGTTATTACAAGAATTCAATATTACTAATTTGGATAGGCCTGGAAAGGAGAATACAATTGCTGAATTTCTATCTAGAATCCAAAATGATAATAAGGATGTTCCTGTAAAAGATATTTTTCCCGATGAATATCTTTTTACAGTATCTATTAAATCTCCTTGGTTTGCAGATATTGCTAACTATTTGGCCATAGGAAAGTTACCTTCACATTTGTCTCCTTGAGAGAAAATGAAAGTTATTCAAACCAATGCATCTTATTCGTGGGATAAATGGATAATTGTACAAAACATGGCCTGATTTAATTGTTCGAAGATGTGTTAGAGAAGATGAAGCACCATAAATATTAAAGGCTTGTCACAATGAACCATGTGGAGAACACTTTTATGATAAAAGGACTACCTACAAAATCCTTCTCTTAGGATATTATTGGCCTTCTCTTTTTAAAGATGCCAAAGAATATGTTAAGAGATGTGATAGTTGTCAGAGAATGGGAAAGCATGTTCCTTTAGATGAGATGCCTCCACAACCTCAGGTAATATTGAACCCTTTGAAAAATGAGCTCTATATTTTGTTGGTCCAATCAATCCACCGTCAAGGCAAAAAAGGTACATTCTTGTTTGTACGTATTATGTCACAAAATGGGTGGAAGCTAAAGCACTTCCTTTTGCTATTGAAAATGTTGTAGTTTCATTTCTTTTTGAGGATTTTTTCACTCGTTTTTATGTCCCAAGGGAAATTGTGACAGATCAAGGTACTCAATTTACATCCAAGTTGGTGCAAAAGGTAATGGAGAAATACAAAATCAAACATTAGAAATCCACTCCATATCACCCACAAGCAAACGAACAAGTTGAATCTACTAATAAAGTACTTGAAGCAATTCTTACCATGACTGTACATCTGCATAGAAGGGACTGGGCAGAAACGATTCCAGAAGCTTTATGGGCATATCGTACCACATGGAGAACAAAACAAGGAATAATCCTTATGAACTTGTTTATGGGAATCAAGTTCTATTTCCTATTGAGTTCCAAATAAATACTTTCAAAACAACAATCAAATTGGGTCTTGATTTCTCAGAAGCCCAAAAACAAAGAATGGAGCAATTGAATGAACTTGATGAGATACGACAAGATGTTATTCATAGAACCAACATAGTTCAACAACAAAGATCTAGATGGCATGATAATTTTATCAAAGATAGGAAGTTCCAGTCGGGTGATTGGGCATTACTTTTTTATTCTAAATTTAAAGATTTTCAAGGAAAATTTCAAACTCATTGGCTTGGTCCTTATGAGATTGAAATTGTCTTTGATAATGGAGCAGTCAGAATTAAAACCATTGATGAAGAAAAAGTAACTTTCCTTGTAAATGGTCATAGATTACGAATATATCATAAACCATTAACAAAGGAAGAGTTCATAAGAAATCTGCAAGATAATCTTGATTTGAAGTTGGTCAAGGAAGATTCTTCTTCCTCTCCAACTTAGCCTTCTACTTTCTTTTTCAAAAAATAATATATATATATATATATATATATATATATCTGTTGAAAATAGCAACAAGAAATGATAAAATTAGAATCTAGAAATTCCAATTTTAATTTGTCCTTGAATTAAAATTGTGAATTACATTCGAATTTAGTCTCACCAGCTGCTTGGAATTAATTAATTAATTCAGTATGGATTAATTAGTTGGAGAAATTCAAGTTAGAAGTTTTTCTGCAGTCATGCAAGAGTTATCCCTTAACTTAAGGAGATTATCCCTTAATTAAGGAGATAAGATTGAGTTATATTTGAGTTGTAATTAGTTAGCTCACTTTACTGAGTTAAGTCCAGTTAAATTAGTTCCAAACTGTTTGAAGAACTAATTGTGAGTTATCAGTCAGTTGATGCATGCATGCACTCAACTAGTGTACTCCAGATAATTGAAGATTCCCTAATCAGAAACTCATGCATGTCTATTCTGAGAAAGACCTAGTTGAGCTAAATGTCAAGGACATGTTACTATCAGTTGCATGTGTTTCCTATAAAGGAAACTCATGCATGCAGTCAAGGTAAGGTTCCTTGAGGATTGCGCAATTCTGACAGTGTGTTAGAGCAGTGTGTGAGAGCAGTGTTACACTGGGGGAAGGAGATCATCCCAGAGGTAACTGCACAAGGAAATAGTTGCTTGGAGGGCAGAGGAGAAGGCTTGTGAGAAGCCAGGATTGCCTGTGAGCATCCAGGAGGATTGTACTGAGAGTTGGCTAGCTGTGAGAGCTAAGGCTTTGTATAATTCTGATGTATTTCCACCTTGTATGATAATACAGATAGTGGGGTTTTTAGCTGAGGCTTTCCCCTGAATATTTTCTGTGTTTCATGTGTATTGATTCTTCTTCTTATGGTTATATGTGTTCAGCTTTGATTCAGCTCGATCTTTAAGCTTCTGCAAGTTTGATAGTAGAAGTAGATTATAGTATTTTGCTTTGGTATATTGCATTATCGAGTTAATCTACAGTCAAATTTTCTACATAGATCTCAGAGGTAGATTTGTAGAGAATTTCTAGGAAATTCTACATGGTATCAGAGCCTCGTTTATCGCGTTGTGAACAGTATATGGAGAAGATAATTTGAAGTTTGAAGTTCGAGGTTGCAGGTGCAAATCGAATTCTTATCATACTTCAAGGTTGGCCAATGGTGTTCTATGGCTTGAGACTCGAGTATGCCTTGGAAGGCAGCTTGAATTACATAGCATGGAAAGATCACATGGAGGCTATATTAGAAGACATCGGCTTGAAGGATTTCATAGCCAAATCTTGTGGATTAGTTGAACCTAGCTTTGGGCAGAAGTTTGTGGTGAGGGCGAGATGGATCATCCTTAAGGGATTTTGAGACCATATTGTATCGAGTCTCTATGGGAAGGATACTCCATTTTCAATGTGGAAGACATTGAAGGACCTCGACCAGAACAATAGTGACCAGAGGAAATTGGCACTCAAAGATAAGCTTCGAAGAATCAAGATGGAGAACGAAAATACTATTTCCACATATCTGAACAAGCTCACCACTTGCAGAGACGAGCTTGATAGTGTGGGAATAACTATTTCCGATGATGATATGGTGAGCCTCACTTTCCTTGGCCTTTCAAAGCGCTGGAATAACTACGAGGACTCTGTGAATGAAAGAGAGAAACTACCGGATTGGGAACGACTGTGGTCGGATCTCATGCAAGAGGAGATTAGGAGGAGCACATGAGATGGTTCTTCATCCAAGGATGATGATGAAGAAAATCTGGCCTTAGCAAGTAAGGTGAGGAAAGGGAAGGGGAAGGCGTCCCATTCCAAATTGAATTCTTCTCATGGAGGGAAGAAGGTTGACAAGTCTAAAGTGAGATGCTTTAATTGTCACGAGATGGGACATTATGTGACTAATTGCCCATTAAAGAAGTACAAGAAGGGATCCTCAGAAGGATTGGAAGGTGAGGCATTAGCCTCTCAGTTCGAAATGGACTTCACCCTCATTGCATGCATGGTGTCATCAATGATGGGTTGTGGTTGGTATCTTGACAATGGAGCCTCATTCCACATGACTAGCGATAAAAGTTTATTCAATACCTTGGAGGAGAAAGACCTTAAGATTCGCATAGAGATGGGTGACGATGAAAAGTTTAGTGTTTCAAGAGTGGGCATGGTTGCTTTTTAGAGGGAGCATGGAGCTTCTATCACCTTGACCAATGTGAAGTATGTGCCTGGACTGAAGAAGAACTTGGTATTGGTGGCGATGTTGGAGGACAAAGGCTACAATGTTGTATTCAGTAAGGGAAAGGTTTTCCTTAGACACATCACCACAAGACAGTTGAAGCAGATCGGTTCAGAAGTCAAGAACCTGTATGCTCTTGAGGTTCAAGATGCATGCAAAGCCTTGAGGAGCAAGGCACGTGTTAGAGACTTGGTGGTTGAGAGGGAGAGTAAATTACCTCTCAAAATGCAATCCCAGAAGAAGTCTCAGACAATTGTGGAGGAGCCACAATTAGAGTCAGTAGAGGGATCACATGCAACCATACCTCTAGGTGTGAGGTGGGGCGATGTGAAGTGATAGTCCCAAGAAGGCTGAAATTGGGCAGGGTCCATTGAGAGGTTTTATCTCATGGATCGTACCTTGCTACGGGAGCCCAAAGTACATAGTAGTGGGAGGAATCAGTGGGATTGATGCAGTCAGAGATCAAAGTGACAGAGGCTAGAGTAGTCAGATATTGAAGAGCACAGAGAAGGATTGACAACAGTGCAGAAAGGCTGAGTCAACAGAAGCGCAAAGTTTTTCATTTGATAGAGGCAATAGTAGTCAGAGACTTTGATGACAAATGCATTATACTGATTCATGTTTTTTTTTTTTTTTTTTTTTGGAGTTGCTAGAGAAACAATAGTAGTCAGAGACTTTGATGACAGATGCATTATATTGATTCAGGTTTTTTTTTTTTTTTTTTTTTGGAGTTTCTAGAGAAACAACACTTGAGAGAAGTGTTGCATGCAGAACATTCCAAAGGTTCAGGATTGGGATCGAGTTGAATTCCTTTCTTGTTGAGAGGGAGTGTTGAAAATAACAACAAGAAATGATAAAAATAGAATCAAGAAATTCCAATTTTAATTTGTCCTTGAATTAAAATTGTGAATCAAATTCGAATTTAGTCTCACTAGTTGCTTGGAATTAATTAATTAATTCAGTATGGATTAATTAGTTGGAGAAATTCAAGTTAGAAGTCCTTCTACAATCATGCAAGAGTTATCCCTTAAATTAAGGAGATTATCCCTTAATTAAGGAGATTATCCCTTAAATTAAGGAGATTATCCCTTAATTAAGGAGATTATCCCTTAATTAAGGAGATAAGATTGAGTTATATTTGAGTTGTAATTAGTTAGCTCAGTTTACTGAGTTAAGTTCAGTTAAATTAGTTCCAAACTGTTTGAGGAACTAATTGTGAGTTATCAGTCAGTTGATGCATGCATGCACTCAACTAGTGTACTCCAGATAACTGAAGATTCCCTAATCAGAAACTCATGCATGTCTATTCTGAGAAAGACCTAGTTGAGCTAAATGTCAAGGATAGGTTACTATCAGTTGCATGTGTTTTCCTATAAAGGTAACTCATCCATGCAGTCAAGGTAAGGTTCCTTGAGGATTACGCAGTTCTAACAGTGTGTGAGAGCAATGTTACACTGGGTGAAGGAGATCATCCCAGAGGTAATTGCGCAAGGAAATAGGAGCTTGGAGTGTAGAGGAGAAGGCTTGTGAGAAGCCAGGATTGCCTATGAGCATCCAAGAGAATTGTACTGAGAGTTGGCTAGTTGTGAGAGCTAAGGCTTTGTATAATTTTGATGTATTTCCGCCTTGTATGATAATACAGATAGTGGGGTTTTTAGCTGAGGCTTTCCCCTGAGTATTTTTTGTGTTTCATGTATATTGATTCTTCTTCTTATGGTTATAAGCGTTCAGCTTTGATTCAGCTCGATCTTTAAGCTTCCAGAAGTTTGATAGTAGAAGTAGATTATAGTATTTTGCTTTGGTATATTGCATTATCGAGTTAATCTACAATCAGATTCTCTACATAGATCTTAGAGGTAGATTTGTAGAGAATTTGCAGGAAATTCTACAATATTTATATAATAATAATAATAATAATAATAATAATAATAAACATGGAAACAAACATTGTTGGCATGTTTATACAAAAAATCTAAGTTGAAAACCAAGAATTCTTGGCAGCCTAGATTTTCTTTTAATTTCCCTATTCTTGTCCCATTTCTTTTATTCATCTTTTGCAGAAATAAGAAAACTATAGAATTGTCAATAATCTACAGCTCTCATGAAATTCTGTAGCTGACTTGACAAATTACAGCTAAAGCAAATGAATATCACGGCCGAAGCAACCTAAATGAAGATCACAGCCAGAGCAACCTACAAAAAGAGAAAATTAGTAAGGAAAAATAAAAAGGTATGTAACTTACTTCGTAGGTTTTAGAATGTAACTCATGTAATATAACTTCACTCTATCAAATGTTTTGTAACCTCATATGTTATGACCTCAAACAAAAGATCAATTTAAAACTTGCTCATGTAAACTCATATTTTCCATTATAATGTATGTCGTACCTTCAATGCATGGTGGAAATGATAATTATTAATCACCAATGAATGTATGGTATAAGATTGAAACATTAAATATTATATACCACAATATGCTATAAAACCATTTAAGCTTGTGTGCTAACAAACTCTTTCATATGACATGTCATTCAAATATGTTATGTATTCACTAGTTTCCCAAGCATTAATGAAGAATGGAAAATCATAATAGAACCAAAAAGATCCTTGAAACAAGGATTACATAGCTGAAAAATCAAGCAATTATTGAGTATCTCATCAAATGGAAGAACCTATCAAAGGAAGAGGTGACATAGGAAGATGATTTATTCATGTAGAAACATTTGCCATTAGTCCAGTGTTGTGGGAAAAATTGTTTGGAGGGAGAATGTTAAGCCCTAAATAATCCCCATGATAACCCTAGAGCCCTTTATGAATCCCTAGATATTGAGTTATTACATTTCTATTGTTATATTTTTATGTTGGCTATAATATTTCATTGTGCCTCTCCTGTACACACACACACACACACACACACCAAGGGGACCTAGTCTCAAGATCATGATATCTTGTCTTGTATTGTATTCATTGTAAAAGGAGGTTCCACCCTTGAAACGATTTATCTTCATTACCTTCTTATTGTTTTTAAGTAACATGGTTCATAACAACTTAGATGAGATAGGTCACCCAACATTGTAGTATCTGGATTCTAATAGCATCTCCCTTAAAAATGAATATATTTAATTCCTTATCATGATATAATAATTTTTCTTCCTCTTTTTCTGTCTCTTCCCTTAGGGGATTTCCTCCCTTCCTTTAAAAGTGAACCTTTACCATTAGTATCCATAGATGCCACTTCTAGAGTTGGTTTCTTTCATTTATATAAAATTCCCCCAATTAGTACAAAAGTGTAACTATATAGAAAAAAAACCTCAAATCTAGAAAAATAGACTTATTAATGTTTTATTCGAGGTTTGTGGGCATAACTTGAGGGCTTAATTTCCCATATTCTTGATATTGTAGCCATTGAGTAGTATCAATGGTGACATCACCTTTTGTAAGAGAGAAACAAAACCTAAGAGAGAAAGAAAAACCCAATCTAAATCCAAGATCTTGATGTCAAGGGAGAACTATAACCAGATCTACCATTCATAACTCGATGACCCGATGTCATTTAACCTCTTCCGCCCATAAGAGTGAATATTCATTTCTCCCAACACTACATGTTTCCAAAACAGGTTACTAATGTCACATCTATCTAGATGGGAAAAACTTGAACTCCCTCATCCCTAGAATGTTTTTCCGTATTTCCCCATCCCTTCCAACAACTACATAACTCCTTCCCAAGAAAATAAACTTAGTTATAATCATAGAGGATTGAAATATCTCTCTCTCTCTAACTAAATTGAATGCTCAAACTATATCAATATCCTCCATGTAGATCATCCCACACACCCCTTTCCCCAAATCCTTTATGTGAGCATGTATGTATGACTAGTGGGTTAGCTCAATTCATTTGAATGAATTTTTTCAAGGTGAATTTTATGCGAGTATTAGAGTGGAACATTAAGATGAAGGATTGCAAATAAGATGCAATTTTAGGTGAATAAAGAATATTATGGGTGTAGATGAAATATAAAATGAAGGATGGTGAATAATAAGTTGATTCCACGACAGAAGATGGTGACAATAGAAAGAAGGCTGATGAAGAGAGAAGAATATTATCACTGAATTGTTGAGAAATGTGCAACTAGGTTCAGTCTTCATAAGTATGAAATGTATTCTTGATTCTTGTAAATTATAAAATGAAAGAAAAAATATTATTATTATTTTGGAGCATGGGTTTCATGCTCAAGGTCTTTTATTTTATAGGTCAAGCACCCATTGAGTGCTTCTAAGGTTTGTCCTAGGGCAAGAATTCAAAAGAGTCATTTTCATAAGTTGAAGACCCCACTGGGCACATTGTAACTTGTAAAGAAAATTACTTTTGTCTTTAAAAGTGTCAGAATACCCTCCAAAGACCAAGTTGGCATAGCAGCTAGCGATTAGACCTAAAGGAAGAGCCACACCCACCCTTGAAGAGCCTATAAATAAAATATGAATCATCCTACTTGAAGTAAACTCACTCACCACTCATTCTAGTGAAGGAAGAGGAAGGAGAAGGAAATGAATAAGAAGGAGGACGAAGAAGACTTATGTTTGGGATAATTTTCTGTCACGCATGCTAAAGAGGACTAGGGTTTCTATAGCAGACCTAGGGCATCCATCTACAAGTTCGATCTTGGAGAAAAGGAGGTAAAGAGGTCAAGCAAAGGTCACCAAGGGTCTCTCTCAATCTCCAGAATCCAGAAAAAGGCAAGCAAAGGTCAGAGGAAGGATCTAGGAGAAGATCAAAGCTCCCACGGATGGCAGCAACAACTACAAAGAGGCCGAAATTTCAGATCTACAGTAGGAGGCTGAAACTCTTGCAATAGTAGGTCAAAAAGGTGCAACTGGAAGAGATTTGACTATATCGAAGTTGGCACATCATCCAAAGAGGTTGGTCTTGGTCTTGGAGGGTATTGGTCTCAGTCTTAAGGTCATGGAATTCATCAATGGAAGAATTTTTAAGGAAGAGAAGAGATTTATGGTTTTTCCTCTCAAGAGGGGAGGTTTTGGTCCTAGATTGCAACCTATATACTATGTCATTGCTCTTCTTGTTTTGGTAGTTGTTTGATGCTTCATACATATAATAATAAGGAGCAAAGCTAATAAGTAAAAGGGAATCACAAGTAGTTATCAAGTAAAAGAGAATTAATCATAATCATTGCCCTATTGAATTCTCAACATGGTATCAGAGCTAAGGTTGGCTAAGAATATCTCCTCTACATTGAAGAAATTCATCAAGAAGTGTTCAAAGGTAGCAAGCTATCTCAATAAAAGCATCAAGGAAGCATGGAGTCTCTTATTCTCTACAAAGAAGGAAGTAATCGAGGAAAATGATGGAGGCCCCTTCTTGACACTCACTAGCACATTCCAAGATGAGAGCATTTGGGTAATTGATAGTGGTGTGTCTAGGCACATGACATGTCATCACAAACAATTGAATACTTTATCAAAGGGAAAATCTTCTTATTTAGTGGAACTTGGAGATAACAAAATCTATCCTGCAAGAGGTATTGGATCAACCTCGATAGAGCTAGAGAATGGAAGCAACATTCACCTCAACAGCTTCCTATTTGTTCCAGGTTTGCATAAGAACTTAATTTCCATTTCAAGTCTAGAGGATAAGGGTGATAGAGTAGATTTCATTAATGGAAAGGGTATGGAGTAAAAACTCAAGCATAAAGAATGCTAGAGTGGTTGGTATTCAATAAGGAAGACTTTACATGTTGATATCTCCTCTGTCTCAAGCCTTAGTTCACATTAAAATTAGCCCATGTCATCTATGGCATAGAATATTTGGTCATCTTCATCTCAATATCCTCCCAAATCTAAGTTCCATAGTATATGGAATACCTAAACTGAAATAAGATCATGAAGGAGTATGTAAGGGATGTGCATTAGGTAAGAATAACAAGAGACCATTTGGAAGCAATGCTTCATGGTCAAAAGAAATATTGGATCTCATTCACTCTGATGTATGTGGCCATATGACTCCTAAATCACTTGGAGGTCATCTATATTATGTCACATCTATAGATGATCATTCAAGAAAGACCCGGGTTTACTTAATGAAAACCAAGGACGAAGTATTTTCAAAATTTCAAGAATTCAAAGCCAAAGTGGAGAACCTTACAGAAAGAAGAATCAAGATAATTTACATAATATACATAAAGGAAGGACACCATATAGAAATAAGTAGAGATGTCATATTCAATGAGAGTATTGCATTCAAGTAATCTAAGAAACTTCCCATGGGCTCTGATGACAAATAAATTTCAGTATTTGAAGAAGAAGTAAGCAAGGAAGAAGAAGAATCTCATCGTGAAGATGAGGGTCCCAGTGAACCCATTCAACCTGTGGTCCTCCCTGAATCAAGAAAGAGACCAAACTGGTTGAAATCTACACTATTTGATGCAGAAGGTCACGGGGCAACAAAAGGCTCATTTAGAGAAAATAAGAAACCTAAGATATATTCTAGGTATGTTGCCTACATGACAAAACTAATAGAAACATATCCATCCACCTTTGAAGAAGCTGTCAACCATCAAGAATGGATAGATGCCATGAATGAATAATATCAATCTATAATGAAGAATGGAGTTTGGGAGATCGTACCTAGGCCCGAAGAAAAATATGTGGTAAATTCCAAATGGATCTACAAGATGAAACATGCGACAGATGGAAGTATCGATAAGTATAAGGCAATATCTGTGGCTAGGGGCTTCTCTCAACAAGAAGGCATCAACTATTAAGAGACATTTTCTTCGGCAACAAGGTATATAATGATTCGTTCATTGGTCTCTCTAGCAACATCGATGGGATAAAGCATCCATCAAATGGATGTCAAGATTGCATTTCTGAATGACACAATTGATGAGGAAGTCTATATAGAGCAACCCTTGGGATTTGAAGTTAAAGACAGAAAGGGATATGTTTGCAGATTGGAGAAATAATTATATGGCCTCAAGCAAGCACCAAGGGCATGGTATGCTAGAATGGATGCATACCTACAAAGAGTAGGATTCACAAAAAATTTTGCTGATACAAACCTTTATATCAAGGTTGTAGATGGAGAACCTGTAATCATTCTTCTGTATGTGGATGATATTCTCTTAATAAGTGTAGAATGTTGAATTGAAGAATGCAAGAAGAAACTAGCAACAAAATATGACATGTAGGATCTAGTGTTGATGCATTACTATTTGGGACTAGAAGTCTAGCAAGGACCTGATGAAATTTATTTGGGTCAAGGGAAGTATGTGATGAAGATGTTGAAGAGGTTTGATATGATGGATAACAAACCTATGACCACTCTGATGATCACAAACTTGAAGAGACTAAGGAGTTTTGAATCGAGCCCTGCGGATCCTTCCAAATATAGAAAAATGATTGGCTCACTGATGTACTTGGTGAATACTCTACCAAACATATGTTTTGCAGTAAGCATTCTCAGTCAATTCCAAGTGGAGACGAAGCATAATCACTGGATAAATGCAAAACATATACTGAGATATCTGCAAGGAACTATCCACTACTACCTAAAATATGATAGGAGGAATGATGTCCACTTGATTGGATATACAAATTCTAATTGGGGAGGCAGTGAGTAGTATGGAAGAATCACCATAGGAGGATGTTTTAGTTTGGGGTCATCCATGATATCATGGATGAGCAGAAAGTAAGACACAGTTGCTTTTAGTAGTGTTGTGGCCTGTGAAGTAAGCAGAGAAGTGATCTTGTTAAGGAAACTGCTATTCGACTTATTAGAAGGACCAATGATCCTTACAATGATACATTGTGACAACACCAGTTGTATACGATTGTCTGAGGACCTAGTATTTCATGGAAAGACAAAGCATATAAACAACAAGTATCACTATATTCAGAGCTAGAACAAAATGGTGTGTTACATCTACAATATATCTCCACTGATGAGCATATAGTTGACATATTGACGAAATATCTTCCTAATAAGAAGCTTGTGTAGCTGAGAGACAAGCTTGGCTTGGTTGATATATCCTCCCTAGTTGAGAGAAAGGGATAGGTGCATCATTCTTTTCTTCAGTTGGGAAGACATAATGGAGGATTGGTTAACCATATAACATCCGATACTCTTTGAGGATGAGGTAGGGAATCTAAGATAATAGTAGCCATAGACTGATATTCTTTGAGGACTAGCTATCCAAGGTAATAATAGTCCAAAGAAGGTCATACTCAGTGAACACTCGAGTGGAGTATGTACCTTGAGATACAATGATCATCGTGTCTATAAATCATTAGTATCACCAACATTGTGCTCTGATCTTGTGGAGAGATAGAGTTGTTAGTCAAGGCCTTGCTATGTGACAATGTTGATTAATATAATGCTAGATAGATGGGTTACCAACCCGACTCTTCTTATGAGATCTCTTCAGATTGAGAATGTCCATGTACCTCTTATGAATACCTCCCTAGTTAAGAGGGAGTGTTGAAAAATGTGTAACTAGGTTCAATCTTCATAAGTATGAAATGTATTTTTGATTCTTGTAAATTATAAATGAAATAAAAATTATTATTATTATTTTGGAGCATGGGTTTCATGCTCAAGTTCTTTTATTTTATAGGTCAAGCACCCATTGAGTGCTTCTAGGGTTAGTCCTAGGGAAAGAAGTCAAAAGAGCCATTGTGATAAGTTCAAGACCGCACTGGGCACATTGTAACTTGTAAAGAATTTTTTTTTTGTCTTTAAAGTGTCGGAATACTCTCCAAGACCTAGTCAGTATGGCAGCTGGAAAGCCAGCCTAAAGGAAGAGTCGCGTCCACCCTTGAAGAGCTTATAAATAGAAGAGGAATCGTCCTACTTGAGGTACACTCACTCACCACTCATTCTAGCAAAGGAAGAGGAAGGAGAAGGCAATGAAGAAGAAGGAGGAAAAAGAAGACTTATGTTTGGGCTAAATTTCTCTCACATGTGATAAAGAGGACAAGGGTTTCTACAACAGACCTAGGGCATCCATCTACAAGTTTGGTCTTGGAGAAAGGGAGGGAAATATGTCAAGAGAAGGTCACCAAGGGTCTCTCTCAAGCTCCAGAAGTCATAAAAAGGAAAGTGAATGTCAGAGGAAGGCTCTAGGAGAAGATCAAAGTTCTCACGTGTGGAAACAACAACTACAAAGAGGCCGAAATTTCTGCAGTAGGAGGTCGAAAATCTTGCAGCAGAAGGTTGAAAATGTGTAACTGGAACAGATTTGACTGGGTTAGACTAGATCGAAGCTGGCACATCATCTGAAGAGGTTGGTCTTGGTCTTGGAGTATTGGTCTTAGTCTCAAGGTCATGGAATTCATCAATTGAAGAATCCATAAGGAAGAGAAGAGATTTAAGGGTTTTCCTCTCAAGAGGAGAGCTTTTGGCCTTGGCTTGCAACCTATATATTGTGTCATTGTTCTTCTTGTTTTGGTAGTTGTTTGATGCTTCAAAAATATAATAATAAGGAACAAAGCTAATAAGTAAAAAGGAATCACAAGGATATATCAAGTGAAAGATAATTAATCATAATAATTTCCATATTGAATTCTCAACATGAATGACAAACCAAATGATATAGAAAAGTGCAGGCATGAAGAAGTCTAAAAGAAGAAGAGAGGAATTTGGTGGTAAGAATAATCCCTACAACTATTAAATCCTAAAGAGTAAAAAGTTTATAAAGAAGGTCATAGGTGAATAAGGACCATAAATACCAAAATACCAAGTTCAAAGAAAGAGACAACCTAGGTAAGGTACCCAACAAGGTGAGAAATATTTTCCAAGGAGGAAGAGGCACATGGAGTCCTGAAGTGAAAGAGAGAGAAGAAGGTGAGCACATTGAATCTTAGAGTAAGAGATTGAAAAAGAACATGGGTAATGAAGGGCTTAGTAGAAAGGAAATGCCATAGAAAATTGAAGGAGAAGAAAAATGTGACAGAGATGATGCAGTGAAACTAAGATGAAAGAAGATATATGAAGAAGAAAAGCAAATGACTCATAGACATGAATAAAGAAATACAAGGAAATATTGAAGAGAATATAGGAAAGGATAGTGAATGATGAATTTATGAAGAAAAATGGACATGAAGGATGTGTGAAAATTCCTAAATCCGGAATCCCTACTGTAGAAAACTGATGTTACTTCTCCTACTTGCTAATCCACACAAGTTATTTACTACGTTGTACGGTAAATATCAAATTAAATACAACTGCATCATTCACTATTTAAAATAATATTTCGAAACAAGAAAATGAATAGGAAAAAAATACAACACAATGACACAGTTATTTTTGGACAAATGTCCCCAGAACACATTATAGGAAAACCAGTGAAACAACTGAGGGTTTTATTATTAAGAATTAGTAATTTCTGAATACAACTTCTGGATGCCTTCCCGACAATCCAATTACAAAGAATATTATTGACAGAGAGATTTGTGAGTTTACCTCACACTAACACTGGAAATCCTATCTGATCCAACCCCTGAATGACTTCCCCTGGTTGTCTCTAGTTGCCCATGCATAGTCTTTGCGTCAGCGCAACGTCAAACCCTCTAGGGATAGTGTCACTCCTCCAGCTGATCGATTTGCTGTCCAGGAGCTTCAATTTCTCCCTCTCGGTCTCACACACTGACTTCCATCTCAGAAATTGATCTCCCCATAAAAGTTTCGGACCTCCTCATGGCTTTGCGTTGCCTCTGCGTCAGTCTACTTTGCCTCTACGTGGCTCTGTGTAGCTCTGCATCAGCCTCTTATGGACCAACGCTGCATCTCCTAGCTCTCTCTCCACCTTCTCTATTGAGTATTCCCAGATTAGGAGAAATCTCCAATCAGAACTATTCCTTCCCCTCACTGCAAAATCTCACTTCGAATTTCTCACCGGCAGCTGCTCTGCTTCAAAAATTTGATCTTCTGAACTTTGTGTGTGTGTGTGTGTTCTCCAAGTACTAATGAAGCATTATCTTATAATCCTCTCATTGGTCAATCAATGACCCATATTAGATTCTAATAAATGGCTAGGATCATATTGACTTAATCTCCGCCTTCTTATAGAAGTTACACGCATGGTTTAAATTAATACCCATTAATTATTTTAATTTCCCAAGTTCAGACTTAGGGTCACATTAAAAATAATTAATTATTTTAATAAAACTGTCTCTGGGTGGAATTTCCCAAAACGATTTTGGTGTTGGAGAATGCATGTGTCTAAGCCTCCCTGCAAAATTTGAGACTTAGAGCACATCCGATGCTACCAGAAATCAACAAGATGAAGAAGTGAAGAAGAGAATGATGTCACTGTAAAGAGAATGGAAAAAGGTAAGTGAGGACACAAAGTAGAGGAAAGAAGAAGGAAGTGAAGCAAGGTAAGAATAAGATTACCTTGTGTTGAAAATTGCATTGCAAATTCAATGAATCTATGAAAAATGAAATCCCTAAAAATGGTTGATGGCCCTCCTTGAGTATTGTGAAAAGAAAATGGTCTTGTTATGTGTTTGTGAAAGGGATATATTAGCTTGAGATGAAGATTTTGAATTGTATATACTTGATTCAAATGATGATGTAAGGCCTAATTAGGCATGTATGCCCCCATAATTTTTTATGTTGAAAAGTTTGTGTTTATTTAAAACACCAATTTGTAGTACAAGGTTCATGGTAAGCCAAAACCACTTGTCATGATAGAAAACAACTTGATGTAATGTATTTTTTGTGGTAAGTAGAATCACTGAAGGATTGTAATGATATGGTAAATGGTTATCTAGAAAAACCTAGAGGTGTGATGGTTGAGGGTCATCCACAAAACCACATAAATGTAATGGGTAAGGGTAATCCAAGAAAACCCAGAGTGTGTTTATAAGTCATCCAAAGAAAACCCATGAGGTGGTTATGGGTATTCCAAAGAAAACCCAAGATGATGATTGATGAACATGTAGAGGGAGTAAAAGCTATAAGAATGAAGATATGTTGCTGAATCATGAATGACAAAAGGTTTCCAAGAGAACCAATGAATAGAACAGTTAGTGACCAATATATCTTGGTGGATGTTCACTTATTTATATGGATGTTTATGTTTTGCAGGTACAAGAAGAAAATAAAAAAATATTGAATATGAAGAATGAAGAATGCCAAAAAGCGGAAGATGAAGATGAAAAATGGATTGATTCAAAAGAGAATTGATAATTACATGTTGAGATCACAAGTACTCATTAATGAGGAGTATGATGGAATAAATCCTTGTGATCATGAAAAATGTCTAAACTATATCATGATTTTTGATGATGTAGACTATTTCTAGAAGTATACATAAGAATGACAGATGAGGAGAAATTAGAGAAGTTAGGGATGAAGATCATCTATTGAGAGATTCATGGAGAAATTACAGAGATAGTTATGGATATGGGTTGAAATAAATATCCAAATATGAAAAAGATGTTATGGGCATCTATATTATTAGACTTTAAACTTTTGTCGTCTTGTTTTGGAGAAAGATAGTTTGGATTTTCCACTGTATTACATGAATTTTGTCGATGTTTCAAATCCCAAAGGGTATCCATCATCAGGATAATAAATGAAAGAAGAGTCAAAGGGAGGATGAATAAATAATAAATGAACAAAGTTAAAATCCAAAAGGGCCAATTAAAATCCTAAAATTAATAATAACCTAAACCTAAATTAAAATTATTCGAATACTTATCCTAATTAGGATGTGGGCAGATAGTTGAGAGTGCAAGGGTGTAGTTATGTTGGGTACCTGGGCACTTAATACCATCGTCCCCCACATGCTCGAGGCAGGGGGTGCGGTGTCCCTTGGCATGATGGCAAGATGGGGAAGTGGGCAAGGTGGCGGGACAGAAGGAAAGGCAGAGTATAATGGATGGAGGGGCATTTGACGTGCAATCTTAGCGCGATAGTTTGTGGAGAAGGGTGGTGGCTCAGAGCTAGTGGTGATCATCGGAACACGAAGAACCAGGGCCATCGTCGAACAGTTGCAAACTTAGGGTATGTTATTTGGCTCCACCTCAAACCTGTAATTATGGTGTTGCTGGGGTTTCGCTGGGATGTAAGAGGGTCTGCCCGGGGGATAGGAAATTGTTGGTGGCAATGGGGTAGACAATTGCTCACCATGGCCTGGTTTTGCGTCTTTTCCTTATGTCAAATGGGTGAAACCCATGACAGTTGGGGGGGAAATTACCTACTATTAGGATGGGAAGTTTCGCTCTTTGTCGACAAGAGGGGGGGGGGGAGCTTGTCAGTTGCAGGGTAATGCAGGAAGGGCAGTGGAGCATAGATGGGAGCAGGGGAAAGTAGCTGGTAGGCGGCCTAGGATGCAACCATACCCGAGATTCACATAGTAAGCACCGGGTTACCTGGAACCCATGCCGGAGTGAGGGTAAGCCCAAAAATCGTGGGTGGAGACCCAACTGGGGAGAACTGAGAGGCAAGAGCTCTAAGACTAAGGCAATGAGGGAAAGGAATCTGAGCCATAGTTAGCATGTAATAGAATGTAAGGGGGGACTACGAGCTTGGCATGGGCATGGGATAGTATACCTGCATATGACCGAGAGAATTGGAAAGGGTGAAAAGGTCACGTCAAGGGGCAGGGGTCAGGGCCTTTCCCATTGGGCATTGCAAGGTCCGACCCACCCCAACACGATTGTGGAGAAAATGGGTAGAGAAGAGAAGCAATGCAAGAAGTACCCCATTACAAGTAATAAGGAATGGGTGAGGTGGTGTATTGTGTTAATTCTGTGTTTCAAACTAACTTATTGCGGATGTCATGAGTGCTTAGGACAATAGGGTATGGCGCAAGTTGTGTGAGGTCGTGGACGTGGTAGGAGAGGCTCGCCACCCAGGCAAGATAAGGGTCAAGGACATCGAATCCACGCAAGGGCAGAAAATCAGTCAAACCTCTCATAACAGAGGCAAAAAAAGCTTACCATGAGAGGACAAATGAGGGCATCTGGAAGCTGCTGGAAGAATGGGAAGAGGAAGTGAAACAAAGTAGTGAGACAGAGGAGGAGATGGACAACTGGAGGACCTTAGTCCCGGATTCGGGAAACACCTGCGGAAGAATCACTCAGTTCAAACAAAATCTGTACTTGTATTGGCTCATGAAGAGTCTACTAGGCAAGGCTATGGAGTAGATCTCAGCGGGGATGGCGGTGACACTACAAGGATTGCCGAACTACAAGAAGGATATGGAGAAAATTCTCTTTCAGTTGCATAAGCAAGATATTCGGTTGGACAAAATTGACTGCCATATCCCTTGCATCCTGGAGTTGTATGGTATGCTTGACACATCTGCCGAGGACTCGACACCTGTTGCATTTGTCTCAGAGGAGAAGAAGGATTAGAACAACACCCATGCATAATTTTGTCTTATGCAGATAGATTTTAATTTCGATATTGCAATTATCAGTTTATATAGTTATGTAGTATTTGGTCATGAAGTAGAGACATATCTAGCCTGGCTGGAAAGACTAAGACAATATTGTTTTTGGATGGCTTATACTGTGAATGAGTGGCCAACAGACTTGGTTTCCCTCCGGGGCAAGTTGAGGCCACTCGGTTTATCTGTGTGGTGTAAACTTGTTTTTTCAATAGAAAATGGAATGGTCCTGCCAAGCTTAACAAAAAAATATATATTAAAATCCTTAATAAATAATCTAAAAATGAAATGATTGCTATAAATAAATAAATACTATTTATTTATTTATTAATAATGATTTATTCATATCTAGGGACCAATTGTGCAATATAAATATAACATAAATGATTTAATTAATAATTTTCCAATTCATGGGTTTCTTGAGTATAGATTCTCAATGTCCTTTCCTTTCTACACATTTGTGTTTATTATTGTGGGCTCTGATTATGTCATCCATTCTAGTGTAGTTGAGGAACACCTAGTGAGGAAACCCCGAGACACTTGCCTACATTCATGTGCAATACCCAATGCAAACTCTTGGTGTTGATTATGATGTTTGACCGAGGAAAGGTATCAAGTGATGAAGTGACACACAACTGACCCATGAATTTAACCCTAAGTCCTCCTACAAGAAGTTTAAAACACATAGTGATTTGAGCCATCATTTTTTTTATATATTATACTATTAAATTTTATGTTGTATTAGTTTTCAAGTATAATATTGGAAATTTCATGATTATTAGAATATATATAATATGAAAAAATTAACGAAAGTGAAATTGGGACCAATATTTTGTTAGTTTTTGGTTTGACCTAAAACCTTAGTGACACATTGAGACCTCAATGTTACTTCACACCTCATTGGGCATATATGGAACACCTTGGGCACATGAAAACTTCATTAGGCATATAGACCTCATTGTGCTTTCAGAGTGGACATTAATTATTAGATTATGATTTTTTATGAGACTAAGTAGGCATTAGACATGAGATTACATATTTTCCACACAGAGGTAAGAGATTCTACCTTTTTATAGTTTTCCATCTTATATTTTTACTACATCAAAACATTTGTGTTTCCTTTCTAGTAGGATTTCCAATGTAAACCCCAATGTCTAATGTTCAAAGTCCAAAAGGACAAACATAAGGATTTCACTAAAGTAGTAAAATTATTAATATAGCTACTTACGTTCTTAACTTTTTACAAACTATCAATTTCCAATGATTAAGTATATATGTTCTTTGGAAAGATTGAGCATTCACATTATTGTATATATGCTCTATGTTTGAATTTAATGCATTTATATCAAACAAAATTAAGATTTTGTTTGCTGAACTAGAGAAGGAAAAATTAGATGTAATGACAACACTAATTTGATACTTTTAAACATTCCCTACAATTCTCTTATGTCTCCTAAACTCTCATTTAGACCTTGTAATTATGGAAACACGATGTAGAAGGAACATGATGACAACTCTTTTTCCACTTTTTGTAGCACATATGTGAGTCTTGAAATTGTCCTTTCTTTATAAAGGTTATTATTTCCTAGGGAATATGTGACAAACTTATTGTCAGACCATTTTTAATATATCATGTAGTAGTTTATTAGTCGCTTGGAACACATCTTCCTTACATAGTTCTTCCATAAGGGCGGTATGTGTATTAATATTACATAGTCCTTCCACAAGGGTGGTATGTGTATTAATATTACATAGTCCTTCCACAAGGTTGGTATGTATATTAATATTAGAGGCACGATGGTTGTCCTTTATTTGATGAAGCAACCTTATTGCACCCTTCATAGTACGCACTTCATAGAGTCCACCCATCAATGTGATGTAGGTTACAACATTACAATTGAACCTTTATTTGGAGACTCATAGAAGATTTTTTAAACTATCTCCCCCAATAGTAGTTGCAATGCCAATATATTACTATATCATATGTAATTATGCCAACATTATAACCTTTCTTGAACATCACATGAAGAAATTTCATGGCCCCTTGCCATTTCCCCATTGCATAAATTCCATCAATAAATGAATTCTATATAACAACACTATAACATAATATTTTTGAGCATTTCAAACAAGAAAATTTATCCTCATCCAACCTTGCTTCTTTATAAACACCACCAATTGGACCACTATAGAATGAAATTAGCGTTATACATTTTTTTCAACGTCTTATGTTATAGTTCCTTGAACCTATGAAGCTTTCATTTCTTTCAAAGAACCATAATTGAATGTAATATTATTGAGACTATACCCTTGCTATATCATGTGAGATAACAATTTCATTTATTGTTAAATCTTGCATGTCTGTAAAGACAATGAATTATAGTATTTTATGTATTAACATTGGATTATATCCTTTTAATTTATGAGATAATAGTTTCTTGTCTTCTTGAAGGTAAATTTGTTTATAAAGGCCATTAACATAATGATTCATTCGTTCTCAAGAACTTTAAATAACTCATAATTGATATTGAAGTTATATTCTCACTACTTTTTAATTTTTGTAAATTTAACCAATAGCACTTTGTCATTTTTTATTTACTCCATATTTCATCTCTTTGTAAATTAGGTATCTAGGGATTGCTATGAAATTACCTAAGACCATGAATAATTCTATGTAGGGTTTGTATGACAATAACATTCATCTTGGTTTTCCTTTTGCTTTGGTGTTTCTTCGATGACCAGAACTTTGGGTCAACTATATGGGTATGTGTATTCAAACTTATTTTTATTTTATTCTAAGAGACTCTATCCGAAATCATAATTAATTGAAGTATATTTAATTATGTAATTAATAATAATCATTATGATTTTCATAGCAAGATCATTTCTATCCATAGCTTTTTTGATGTTTTCTCCTTTCATAAGGAGATTCTCCACAACTACATATTCAACAAGGGCTACTAAGTTTTTCTACATTTAGTTAAAACATGTTCCATTTAGTTACAATGTCTTCCTTTAAGCAAAGATTTATAATTTACACTTAAGATTTGTCAATGTAAAGTATTTGTATAATTAGTATAAGCATCTTTATTAGGTTTTCCATTGACAAGACCATTACACTTGGATGTTTTGTCTTATTAAATGGATATTCCATTCTCCTTGTCTTATAATTCTATAGTGAATAATTTACTTATTGATAGATTTGAGATTGAATAATTTACTTATTCATGTTTTGGAAAATTGTCTTCCTTAGAGTAGGCATGGTTTTCTCTTCCTTGTCATTTTTTTTATAATATTTTTTTGGTTTAAAAAATATTATATCATTAGTTTTTTTAATGGTTTTTTTTTTTTAATTTTTATGGGTGAAGTCTAGGTTCATCTTAGTCTCAATGTTGAGTATGTTGAATTTTGTAGCTATGGTTGGTATTCATAATTAATGTATATATATATATGAAAATGCAAGAGATGTTCTTCATGTTGGTTTCAAAAGAGAAAATTTTGAGTTTTGAATTTTTGATGTCAAACTTGTCAAGTCAACCCTCCAAGTCAAGTTAGTCCCAGTGAAGAGACATCCATTCAAGTGAGCTAGATGGTTTCAAAAGAGAAAATTTTGAATTTTGAATTTTGAATTTTTGGTTTCAAACTTGTCAATTTGACCTTCCTTCAAGTCAAGTTAGTCTCAGTGAAGAGACACCCATTCAAGCCAACTAGAATACTATATATAAGGAACTCGACTTCCTTCCTAAAGCACCATTGATCTCACACACAACAAGATATATTATGGGCATCCAAGCGAGGAAGAAGAAGGACAAAATCATCTCAAACTTCTCTCTCTCTCCTTGACTTCGCGCTTGTGACTTTCCGGGCATATTCTAGGCAACTGTGTCAAAATTTTGGGATACAGTTTATGGCCTGCAGGTGTTACAACCCAATTTTCCACTCCAGTATAGTGAGAGAGACCCACGTTCAATTTACCTCGGTTGCTGGTTAGAATGCATCCCCTTTCACCTTTTCTTTTACTTATCTGGGTTTTATTCAATGCTAAAAAGGGTGAAATTACATAATTGAGTAATTTCTCATAATTATTTTGTCACAATTTTATAATTATGAGATAGTAATTATTTCATAATTGAGGCAATTGAGAAAAAGTTCATTATTGAGAAAATGGTTTCTAGAGGTTGTCATTTCCAAGGAGATCAACTCGACCCACTTGTGTATGAGTTGGCTAGGGGTCCATTTTTGTATAAGTTTCCTAACTTCTCAAGCCCCTAGGAGTCTAGATACATTCTCCTAGAGGATATAATGAACCTATATAATCTCACCAAGGGGAAAGGGGGATAATTTTAACCCAATAGATTAACTCAGTATATAACTAGAATGGTGTGTGTAATAATGTAGACTGATCAATATGTTTGACCCTAATTCAATCCCATATAAGCAAGCACCCTTAACATCTATACATGAAACTTCAAAGAGAGAGTTTTCAGGCTGGTACCAGGCACCCTCGCAGGTTGATGACATATTTTGGGTGTGATGCAGAGAGTCTTGATCCTATTTGAAGATCTTGCTCCTAGCTATAATAAACCAAAGCCCTGCACACATGCACCAAAAAAAGCACACAAAATCCTTCTACAGAGGGCTTGTTAGCCTTAAAAAAACATGTACAGACAAATAACATAATAAAATTAGAAGTACAGGAAGGGAACATTATTCTATTAATCCTGAATGAAAAGTACATGGAAGTATACCTCCAACAATGGATTCCTCTCCTCAAGCTTGCAACATGGTCTCCTTCTCCTAATGTAGCAAATTTCTCGCACTATAATATGGATACTACCCTTTCCTCTTGGTGAGATTATATAGGCTCATTCTATACTTCGGGAGAATGTATTTAGACACCTAGGGGATTGAGAAGTTAGGAAACTTCTACAATAACGGACCCCTAGCCAACTCATATATAAGTGTGTCAAGTTGATTTTCTCTTTGGGAATGACAGACTCTAGAAACCTTTTTCTCAATTATGAGCTTTCTCTCGATTGTCTCAATTATGAAATTATTATTATCTCATAATTATAAAATTTTGACAAAATATTTATGAGAAATTACTCAATCATGTAATTCCACCCTTTTAACATGGAATAAATTCCACATGAGTAAAAGCAAAGGTGAAAAGGGATGCATTCTAGCTAGCAACTAAGGTAAGTTGAACTTGGTTTTCTTTCACTATACTAGAGTGGAAAATAGGTTTGTAATAGCAGGGTTGAAATTATGGACAGAAGAACCGAGTTTTTGGGTAGTTTCTGGGAGGCTGAATTTCAACCTAGATAGATCAGGGAAGGCCTAGTTTGTTTAGAAGAATGTTGACTTGAAAAGAGGGTTGTTTGACCAGGTTTGACCATAACATCGTTGGTAAGTTTGACCATTATATTGACCATCAAAATTAGGTGTATCTCTCGTTGAATTGAATAATTTATCTAAGGAGAAGGTTGTTGGGTTTCCCCAAGGTAAATCTTGTGTTGTCATTGTGCACTGTGATCTCTATTTTCCTTGTGCATTTATGGTTGAATTTCTGAAGTGTAATTTCTTAATGATAAATTGGAAGTGATAAAAGAATATCTACATCATTAGAAGTAATTATCAGTTTCATAAATTAGTGTTTTTATTTATTGCACTTGAAAAATAAACATGGTATCAAAGCTTTGGTGAAGGAAAGGGCATTGAGATCACTATTTAAGAGCTTTGGAAAAGGAAAGAGCATTGAAGAGACCTACATCTACAATCAAATTGATTTATCTATAACTATGGGTTCCTCTATGAAGTTAGAGAACAAGTTGGAAGGAGCTACAAATTTTCGGGCCTGGAAAACAAGGATTAACGTCATCCTTGCAAAGAATAATGTCTTGGATATTGTGAAGGGAAAGGTTATTAAACCTTCAGATGATGAAGGGAAAGAAAATTATTATAAGGATGAAAGCTCAAGCAAAAGTATTATTGTAGATTCTATCAGACATCATTTGATTCCAGATGCCGCAAATCTTGTCACTTTTGTAAGGCCAAGAGGTAAGTCCTCAAATTGAATTGAGTTTCTTCATTAAGGCTTCTTATGGTTATATACAAGAAGGGAGATACTCTTGGGCTTCACCTCTCAGTGTCTCTTCATTTTCTTATTATCCATTTTTTACTATTTACAATATTTACAAATGTTCACCCAAATGCAATGATTAGGTATCAACATTCCCCCCCTTAATCTGAAGGGATGTTGATGAGTCCAAGCATCATTCTAAATCTTTCAAACTTTTCTCTTCCAAGCGCTTTGGTGAAGATGTCTGCAATCTTCTCATTAGTGGAAAAATGGCGTAGATGGATTGTCTTAGCCTCAACATAAAGTCGAATTAGATGATATTTTGTATTGATGTGCTTCGTTTGATCATGGAACTTTGGGTTCTTGGCCAACTTTATTGCAGAGGTGTTGTCAATAATGAGCAGAGTTGAATGTAGTTGTTTCACCTGCAAATCTTCCAGAATTTTCCCGAGCCACACAATTTCTTTTGTTGCCTCAACAACTGCCACATACACTGCCTCTATTGTGGAATCTACTGGAACTGATTGTTTGCGTGATCTCTAGGAGACGACTCCTGATCCAAGACTCATAGCATAACCTCAAGTAGATACCCCAGTTTCTTTGTCTCCATCAAAGTTTGAATCAAAGTATCCAATCAAGTTGAAGTCGCCCACCTGTGAATACTTGATTCCAAAGTCTCGGGTTCCCTTCAAGTACTTTAGAACTCTTTTTGCAGCAGACCAATGTCCCTCACAAGGCTTTTGCATAATCCTGGAGAGGATTCCAACAACAAATGAAATATCTGATCTGGTAGTAGTAAGGTAGTTGAGACTTCCTACAAGTTGTCTATACCTTGTTGCATCCTCAAGTTCTTTTCCTTCAATGGATGTGAGCTTTAAGTTCTGTTCCATTGGAGTAGTCAAATAATTGCACTCATCCATGCCAAACTTGTTTAACAAATCTCCAATGTACTTCTTTTGAAAGAGGAATATATATTTCGGATGTTGAGTTACTTGAATACAAAGATAGTAGTGAACATAGCCCAATTCAGTCATTTCAAAACCTTTCCTCAATTCCTTCTTTATGGATGCAATGTAGCTCTCACTGCTCCTTGTCATCAAAAAATCATCTACATATACCACAAGATATACAATTGTTTTTCCAACTTTATTGACAAATAAAGTTGCATCATCAAGATCGTAATGTTTGAAGTTGAGTTTCAGAAGATGCTTAGTTAACTTTTCATACTAGGCTCGCAGTGCTTGCTTGAGGCCATACAAGGATTTCACAAGTTTGCATACTTTATGTTCATGTCCCTTCACAACAAATCCTTCTGGATGGGACATAAAAACATTTTCTTTCAAATCTCCATTTAAGAAAGAAGTTTTTACATCCATTTGCTGGACTTTCCAATCGTTCTGAGCTGCCAAGGCAAGAGTGTTCAGATGGTAACCCATTTTTCTGTGGAGGCAAAAGTCTCCTCATAATTGACCCCTTCCTTCTATGCAAAACCTTTTGCCACAAGCCTAGCTTTGTGCTTGTCAAGTGAGCCATCAGCTTCATACTTGTTCTTGTAGACCCACTTGCAGCGAATTGGTTTGGTTCCCAATGAAGGATCAACCATCTTCCAAGTGCCATTCTTTATCAAGCCATCATAATCCTTTTGCATTGCTTCTTTCCATTCATCATGAGAAGCGACTTTTTTCAAGGAAGTTGGTTCAAAATTTGTAAACAAATTCAATTCACAATCGTAAGAAACATCCATATCAATAGGTGAATCAAAATCACCTACATCACCTCCATTTTGCTGGTTGAAATTCTTGTTCCTGTCTTTCCAACCTCATTAGGATTAACACTTGCAAGTGTCTTTGTTAACCACTTTGTGGGACCTTTCTGAGATGGTCCTGGCTTCTTAGTTGACTGATTTGGGACTGAATCAAGATTGAGTCTCCCAATTTTGTCAATCACATCAATCAAAGTATCATCAGTGCTTGGAGTTTCATGTGGGAGAGAGGGTGCCTCAGAAGAATATTCCACAGATTGTTCCAGTATAGGAATCCCCCCTTCAAGATGTGGAATCTAGTTATCAAATTCTTGAAATGATTTTGCATGTTCGAATATATCCAAGCTATCAAGTTGCCGCTCAACAACATTGTCAACTTTGGAAGGTTCAAGAAAGATTACATCTCTATATGCAACAAATTTTTTATTAACTTCATCATAGAGACGGTATGCTTTGGAGGTATTTGAATTCCTCAAGAAGATACACTTACGACTCCTTGCACCAAGTTTGTCTCTTTGTACCTTTGGTATCAAGGCATAACAGGTGGAACCAAAGACCCTGCGATACTTTACCGAAGGAATGTGGCCATACCACATTTCATAAGAAGTCTTGTTTCTAATAGCATTAGATGGACATCTATTCTTTACATATACAACACATAGAACTACATCAACCCAAAACATCAGTTTTACATCTTGAAAAACATCATGGAATGTACCATATTTAATATTATCCTATTCATTCTTCCAACTACTCCGTTCTATTGGGGATTATAAGGCACAGTTGTTTGATGTTTGATCCCATGTTGGCGGAGATAGTTTTAAAATTCATTTGAAGTGTATTCTTTTCCTTTATCAGTGTGAATATGAGATTGTGCATCATTTTCAATCCATGTATGAAAGTTCTTGAATGTTTGAAAAGCATCAGATTTGTTCTTCAATAAATAAACCCAACACATTCTGGTGTAGTCATCCATAATTGTCATCATATATTTATTTCCATTTGCAGAAGGAACACGCATTGGACCGCATAAATCTGAATGAATGAGTTCAAGTTTTCTGTGCTCTGGAAAGTGAATCATGAAAACACTGTTTGCTATGCTTTCCTAGAATACAAGCATCACATTGCTTAAGTTTCCTAGGAATTGTAGGCAAACCAATAACACCATTTTTATTCAACAAGCGAAGGTTGTCATAGTTCAAGTGTCCAAATATTTCATGCCATAATAGACTTGATGGAAATGTACCTTCATCATAATGAAAATTGTATGATAAATTTTGTGCACAAGCAGAGGTGCCTTGCAGCTTTAGAAGTCTTTCTTCTTCTATCCCCGTCATGACAAGTGAGTGATCTGATTCTTTTCTCACCTCAACTTTGCCATCAAACATATGAATGGAGTGCACTTGCTGGTAGATGTGGACTAAGGACAACAAGTTTCTCTGCAGTTGTGGGAGATATAAAACATCATGTAGAAGAAAGTCTGGAAGACCAGGCAATTTGATCCTAATTGTGCCAAGCCCTGATGGCTTGAGTTTTGATTTGTTTGCAAAGTATACTGCTCCATCAACATTGTCAGTAAATTCTTCAAAAAAAATCTCTTCTAAAATTCATGTGGCACATTGCTCCTTAATCAAGCAATCAATCATTTTTCTAAGAAGCAAGTGAAACATTAAACAAGTCTTCATTTACTCCAATATTACAATGTGCCACAACATAGTGAATGATTCAAATGCCTTACCTTTGGCTTGATTTCTTTCCTGCTCAATTTTGTCCCAAGGAAACATGCATGTGGATGCATCATGTGATCCATCTCTACTGCAACATATGCTTTGAAGATTAGACTTTTGTCCTTGAGAGTGTCTGCCCCCCCTTCCTCTGAAATTTCTTCTTCCTCTTCCTCTTCGACCACCTCTTCCTCTGGAAGAATCTTGAGCATGATTCTTCTCTCTATGTGCAAGACACATAGCTTCTTCCGAATACTGAGGAGCTATCTTCTTCCCAAAAGCTTTCTCTCTCTCAACAAATTTATTCACAAGGGAGTCAAAGGTAATCTCTTTGAGGTTTCCATTTGCTTGCAATGACTCAAGATAATTTGAATAAGTGGGATAAAGTGCCTTGATAAAAGATATCAGAGGAATGCCTATTTAAACATTAGTGACTTTGATATCATTCATAATAGATTTTACTTTTGATGCTAGAGCAATAGGATCATCATTTTTTAATTCAAGACTGAACAATTTAATCATTAATTGGACAACTTCAAGCACAGAGTGTGAGTCATAGAGTTCCTTCAACTTCTGTAAGGCTTCAAAAGCATTTGAAAATGGTGAAATATGCCTACTCACCTCTTCATTTATAGATGCTACAATCAAGGCATAGGCCTTGCTATTCTTGTTTTCCCAAATGGAAAACTCCTTATCTGAAGTGGGCTTTTCAGGTGCATTGTCTCCTACACCTTCACAGACTCCTTTCTACAACTCATTGAAAATGAGAGTGTGTTTGATCTTCCAAGAGCACTTAGGATAGTTATACTTTCTAGAGATAAATATTCAAACTATAGAGATCAATGAATGCATTTAAATGTGTACTGTGTAAAAAAAAAAAAAAAACGCTCCTCTGTTGGAAAAAAATTGCACTTGCTGTGTAAACAAAACTATGAAAATATGATTCTGATATGTATATATCAGAGGTATATTTGGGGAAGGGGTTATATGGGGGAGGAGGGTCAATGTATCACAGTTAAAAACCGAGGAGTGGATTTATGCATCTTATCACCAAACCGGGAGTGGGAGGGAGGCACTACATAAAAAAATGCACCACGGATTGGGAAGCAACGAATTGGAGGGTGGTATTGCAGGACCAGGGAGTATAGGAGTGTAACCAGAGTAGTGGGAGTGGTGTAATATATTAACGAAAGCACACATATATCACGGTTAAAAAACTGGAGTGGATTCAAACCATGGTAGCGTTAAAAAAACAACACAATGTAAAATGCAGTGTGAGAGTTGTGAACCAGTGCTATGGGTGGAGGAGCGCTGACTGGTGGGAGGAGAGGAGGTGGCAGAGTATGAGGATTTAGTGTGATGGGAGCTACCGACTCGGTGTGGTATGGAGGTGACGAACCTCATGTGACAGTCAAATATGACTGTGATATCAAGCGACTGGAGCAACGTTGTGGTGAAGCGAGGCCGACTGTGGAGAGAACAACCAACGCCACGAATTGTATCAAAAAAGGAGTATTCAACTAGCAACATTCATGAGTATGCATTAACCAACAGCGTTCATGAGTATGTGTTCAGGCAATGTTCAAACTTGGAATATTAAAAACACATATGAAAGTATATGGAAGGTGGGTTCGAGCCTCGGGAGTAATGGCAGAGGTGTCAGTTTTGCAAAATGGACAGAACATAGGCAGGAGGGAGTTACAAGGGTAGAGAGGGAACTGGAGCTGGCTCTGATACCATGTTAGGCTAGAAGGTAACTCCTCAAATCGAATTTTGTTTATTCATTAAGGCTGCTCATGGTTATATACAAGAAGGGAGAGACCCTTGGGCTTCACCTCCCAGTGTCTCTTCATTTTCTTATTCTCCATTATTTACTATTTACAATATTTACAAGAGTTCACCCAAATTCCAATGATTAAGTGTCAACAACTTCAAAGAATATGTATGATGCCTTTGTTGGATTATACTATTGGCATTATGATACAGGTGTTTTCCTTGATGGCAACTCACTCATATGACAGTTCACAGTGCAACAGGTTAACTTATAGATCAGACTCCAAAGATTGAAGAAAGAGAGTGGTTTAAGAAGTATACACTGGTTCACTTTGTCCAAGCAGCATATACATGTGGGTTAAGAGAACAAAAGAAGCGTATACATATACACACAATCCCGCAAGAGGAAAAGTGCGTACATGTTGGAAAACCAAGGTATTTGGTCCAAGGTATTGACCCTAGGTATTTGGTCCAAGGTATTGGTCCTAAGTGGTTTTGGTTCAAGGTATTGACAAAGGATCTAACTATATAAGGAGGAAAATATCATTAGGCCAAAGTGTGCAAGTTTGAATATCTTATGAAGTGTTAGATAAAATATGCAGGTTCTGGGTTTTTGATGCTTTGATTGATCTGAACTAAGGATGCACCTATGTGGTTGATGATGGATGATGGATCAGGATCTTAAGGCCTGAACTGAATTATCATTATGTGGTTTGATCATGGATAGTCTAGATATGAATACTAATGCATATTTTATTCTGTAAATGTTATGATCTGGGTATGACCGAAGTTTCGAATATCTGAGAAGTTTTTAAGATAGTATTTACAGATCTATACGTTGGTTCTCTTTGGTAAAATCGCGTATACACGTTGGTTAGTCACATCCAAGTAGCGTATACATTATGAAATATGATATTTGAAGTTGCAGTTGGATCTGGTTGTTGTTGCAGAGTTTTGGGTTCTGCTTTGTGTTCTGGTAACAGTGTTCTGAAAGTTCAGATTGATTGATTGTGATCTACTTCAGTGATGATGGGTTGCCAGTGATTGATTGATTCAGTTGTGGTTGATTCAGAGATTGATGATTGAGTTTCAGTGATTGGTTGATACAGATGTATTTGATGGTTGTATTGCAGTTGTGATTGATTTTGAGCTTCAATGTTGTTGATGGGTCTAGTATGAAAATTTGATGAAACGAGGCCTTCATGTGTATTGTTGTGTACCAGGAGCATCCAGTCTGAAAATTTATGAAACGTGGTCCCTGGAGGAAGAGAGAAGGTCATAGCCTTCTGTAGGTCGTCGCCTACATACTGGAAAACATATCGGCCAGTACAAGAGCCAGGGGGTTGGAGCTCCCTTCCAGTAGTAGTTGGAAAATGAGTGAAGGTAGGAGCCTTCTGTAGGCCGACACCTATGTACTAGTAAACATATTGGCTAGTACAAGAGCTAGGGGGTTGGAGCTCCCTTCCAGTAGCAGCTGGAAAATGAGTGAAGGTTGGAGACTTCTGTAGGCCGGCACCTACGTACTAGTAAATAGATCAACTAGTACAAGAGCTAGGGGTTTGTAGCTCCCTTCCAGTAGTAGCTGGAAAATGAGAGAAGGTTGTAGCCGTCTGCAGGTGGGTGCCTGCATAATGGTATGAGCCTGCACCAGTACAAGATTGTAAATAGGTTTTTCTTATATTAAAGGAAGACAACAGTAGGTGGTTTTTGTACTGCATTGGGTTTCCACCTTAAATCTTGGTGTTCATGTGTGTTGCTTATGTGTAATGGTTTATTTTGTTATTACTGCACATGGTTACTGTTTATATAGTTAATGAAGTATTGATGCACTGATTAAAGATCAACATATGATGAACTAACTTAAACATAAGTTTGCTGGATATACGCTAGTTGCTTTAAAGACAGTTGTGTGTACACGCGGGTTATGTTCATTGAAGTAGCATATATAAATCAGAGTATGAAAAGAAAAATATATTGATTTGACTAACACTGATTCACCCACCCACACACCCCCCCCTCAGTATTATTTCCAACATATACACCATCAATAACATTAGCCAAGCCATGAGTTTGAAGAATGAGGCTTGTGATGTTAAAATGCCAAGAAATGATACTATGGCCTCATATTTCATCAGGATCTCTCAACTAAGAGATCAACTTCAAGCAATTGATGAAATCATTTCTGATAAAGAACTTTTGACTACAACAATTAATGGTTTTCTTGACTCATGGGATTCATTTACATTTAGTTCCTATGGCAGGAAGGAGATCCTAAGTTTCGAAGAGTTATGGATCTCATGTACTCAAGGAGAATCTAAACTTCTATCAAAGGGAAGGATTCAAAGATATGAAGAAGGTGAATCTCAATCATTTGCTACACGTTCCAAGAAGGTTGGGGGAACAAATATGTTTGTCTTCCAAAGAAGAAATGAAGTTAGAAGAGATGAAGGTAGAAGAACTACTCCTCAAGGGAAGAAAAATATGTGATAGGTTCTATGTTATCATTGCCACAAATTTTGGTTGTTATAGAAGCCATTATCCTAAAAGATCGAATGATAAAAAGAGAAAGGGGAAGCAATATGATACCACAACAGACATTGATGAACATCCAAAGAAACCCAAGAACGAATATTTAGGTGACAAATATTTCTTCTATTTCTATACTCTTACAAGTTTTGTTGTAGGTAGTGATGACTTATGGTTGGTAAATAGTGGCACCTTAAGACACATTGCAGGAGATTGTGTTAATCTCACAAGTCTAATGGAAAAGAAATTATCTGAAAAGGTAGAGCTTGGAGAAACAAGAATTATGCATTCAAAGGTGTTGGAAAAACATCCATTGAGCTGGAATCAGGTGAAAACGTTCATCTTAGCAACATACTATATGTACCAGGTTTGAAAAATTATTTGGTTTCTATTTCATGTTTGGAAGATAAAAGGGGACAGAGTAGCATTTGTTGATGGTAAAGTCCTTGTATCATCCAAGGGATCAAGTATAGACTACACTAGAGTAATTGGAGTTTGTGAAGGAAGGTTATATATACTCTTGAACCAACCAACTCAAGCATTAGTACATAATGATATCAATCCATGTGAACTATGGCATAGAAGATATGCTCATCTTCACTATAATATAACTTTGCCAACTTTAAATCATATGGTTTCAAGTGTTCCATAATTACAAATAGAGCATGAAGGACTATTTAGAGGTTATGTGTTTGGGAGGAATGTCAAGAAGTCTTTTCCAAGTAGTAAAAGTAGGTCCAAGGAAATGTTGGATCTAGTTCATTCTGATTTATGTGGTATATTTCCGATGAAATATCTTGAAGGCTCTCTGTACTATGTAACTTTTATTGATCACTTCTCTCACAAAACATGGACTTCATGAAGACTAAGGATGAAGTCTTCAACAATTTCAAGATATCAAGGCTGAAGTAGAGAACTTGACAAGAAATAAAATCAAGATTTTGAGATCAGATAATGGAGGATAATACACTTCCAAGGAACTTGTTGCATTCTATAAAGGATTCAGGATTAAGAGGGAGTCGATAGTCCCTTACAATCCACAACGAAATGGAGTTGTTGAAATAAAGAACAAGTCCATTGAAGAATCTACTAAGGCAATGAATCATGATCAAGACTTGCCCATGTTTTATGGAGTGAATCATCCATGGAAAAAATCTATATTCAAAATAAATGTCCTCATCAAATCTTGGAAGACAAGACTCCTGAAGAAGCACTCATTAGACAGAAACCAAAGGTTGGACATTTGAGAATATTTGGTTGTCTAGTTTACATACATGTACCCAAAGATAAAAGGAAGAAATTAGAGCCTTCATGAAAGAAAGGAATATTTGTTGGATACAACGAGTCATCAAAGGCCTCTAAAATTTATGTTCTTAGACAAAAACAAGTTGAAATTAGTAGGGATGTTACCTTTGATGAAAATTTTTCCTATTGGATGTCTAAATAAGTTCCCATGGACTCTAATGATGATTTAGAATGTGAAGATCCCAAGGAAGAAGACTCAAGTCCATCCAATCCTTCAGAACATCTCATAGATCATCAAGAAGAGCCAGAAGGGCCTAGTGAACCAATGGATCCAGTTGTTGTTCCAAAAATCAAGAAGAGGCCAACTTGGCTTAGATCTACTTTACAGGAAGCAGAAGGACATGTAGCTCCATGTGGCACCTTTAGGGAAAGAAAGAGACCAAAGAGGTATTTTGGATATGCAACATTGATGACTAATCTCATTGATTCTAAACCTTCCAACTATGAAGAGGCAACTAGCCAACAAGTTTGGAAGGATGCAATGATGGAAGAATACCAATCTATTATGAAGAATGATGTATGGGAAATTGTTCCTAGACTTGAAGGGAAGTCAATGGTGACCTCCAAATGGATATACAAGATTAAGCATGCAATGGATGGAAATATTGACAAGTACACGACGAGATTTTGGGCTAGAGGATTCCCTCAAAAAGAGGGAGAGGATTATGATGATACTTTTGATCTAGTTTCCAGGTACACTACTATTAAATCTATTATTTTTATTGCTTCTTTCTGTGGGTTGGAATTTGCATCAAATGGATGTAAAGACTTATTTCCTCAATGGTGTGATTGGGGAAGAAGTGTATGTAGAAAAACCTTAAGGTTTTGAGGTTCATGGGAAAGAGTATCACATTTGTGGATTGAAAAAACCTTGTATGGACTTAAGCAACCACCTAGAGCATGGTATTCTCGAATTGATTACTACCTAACAAGACTAAGTTTCTCCAAAGTGATGCTAATCCAAATCTATATATCAAGGTTGAAAAGAATGAACCTATGATTTTATTATTTTATGTTGATGATTTATTTCTGAAAAGTGTAGAGCATCTCATTATTTAGTGTAAGAGGGAGTTGGCCTCTGAATTCTATATGAAGGATCTTGGCTTGATGAACTACTATTTGAGACTAGAAGTTTGGTAGGAACCTAGTGAAATCTTCCTTGTTCAAGGAAAGTATATAATCAAGATCCTTCAGAAGTTTGGAATGATGGATTGTAAATCAATGGAAACTCCCATGATGACTAATCTGAGGAAGTTGAGAGACTCTAAGTCATATTTGGTATATCCATCAATGTACCAGAAGTTGATTGGCTCCTTGATGTATTTAGTTAATACTAGAATAGACATTTGCTTTGCAGCGAACACTTTGAGCCAGTTCTAGGTGGAACCAAGACATGATCTTTGGACTGCAACAAAGAATGTATTGATATATTTACGTGGTGCGATTGATTATGGTTTGAGATATGTCTCAAACAATGATATATAATTGTAAGGATATACACATTAAGATTAGGTAGGGAGTGTGCAAGACAAAAATAGTACACCCAAAAGCTGCTTCAGTTTGGGCTTTGTTATGATTTCTTCAATGAGAAGGAAGTAGACATTTGTCGCACTCAACATTACCGAGGTTGAGTATATTGCAACCAGTTTAGCAAGTTGTGAAGTACTTTGGCTTCAGAGGTTACTCGTAAGACTATCTGATCAGGTGTTGGAATCAACCGTGATATATTGTGATAATCAAAGATGTGTGAAGCTTATAGATAGTCTAGTTTTCCATGACAGGTCGAAGCACATCGATATCAAGTACCACTTCATTCGTGACATGGTGCAGAAGGGAGTAGTGAAGCTCCAGTACATCTCTACTGATGAGTAGATAGTTGATATTCTTACAAAGATGTTGTCCAAAGCGAAGTTTGTATAATTCAGGGACAAGCTTGGATTTGCTGAGAATGCCTCCCTTAATGAGAGAGAGTGTTGATGAGATAGCATCAAGGACAAACATTCTCCCTATATCAAGTATGTTGATCAGAATTAGGGAGAATGGTTCAACAAAGGTTAGTCATTTTTCCTATGTCAAGCATGTTAGTCAGAATTAGGAAGAATGGTCCTATAAGCCTAGGATCACTTAGTTGAGTGGGTGCCTTTCAAAATCAGGGTCAAAACCCTCCAAATAGGTTGAGTGAGCTAATTTAGCATCATGCTCATAATTACTCAGGTGGAGTGTGGCCTTTGGAGATTCATTGTGTGTTAAAGATATTGACCGGAATGATGGTGAACTGAGACTAGTTTGTATACCATGTGTCAGATGGACCAGAATTATGGCGACTAGTTGATGTTAATGATGTACCATGTGTCACGAGTACTGACCAGGATTATGGTAAGGATACACCATAGGTTAGAGGTACCAATCAGAATTATGGTAACTTGTTGATGCTGTTGATTTACCATGTGTCAAAGTTGTTGACCAAGATTATGGTAATTGGATTATGTTGTTGATGAATTGTTATATTTTTTTCTTAGAGAAATTTGTCAACAAGAGAACATCTAGATAGTCATTATGAATACCTCCCTAGCTAAGGGGGAGTGTTGAGTTTCGTAGCTATGGTTGGTCCTCATAATTAATATTTAGCTATTGATATATATAATGAAAACATAAGACATGTTCTTCATGTCATTTTATTGATTAACACATGAAATGATTAATATAAGACATGTTCTTCATGTCGGTTTCAAAAGATAAAATTTTGAATTTTTGGCTCCAAACTTGTTAAGTCAGCCCCAATGAAGAGACACCCATTCAATCTAGCCAGAACACTATATATAAGGCACTCAACCTCCTCCACAAAGCACCATTTGACCTCACACACAAGATATATTTTGGACAACCAAGCGAAGAAGAAGAAGGACGAAATCATCTCAATCATCTCCCTCTCCTTGACTTTTCATGTGTTATTTTCTGGGCATATCTTGGGAAGTAGAGCTGAAATTCTGGGAAACAATTTCTGGGAGGCCAAATTTCAACCTAGATAGATAAGAAAGGTCAAGTATTTTGGGCAAAATATTGACTTGACAAGAGGGGTGTTTGACCATGTTTGACCATAACATTATTGGTCAATTTGACCATCATATTGACTAGCAGAATTAGGTGTATCTCTTGTTGAAATGAAGAATTTATGTAAGGAAAAGGTTGTTGGTTTCCCCTAGTGTGTTTTCTTAGGTTAAATATTGTGTTGCCTTTGTGCATTGTGATCTCTACTGTCCTTGTGCATTTATGGTTAAATTTCTGAAGTGTAATTGCTTAATGCTACATTGCGTGTTAAAAGAATATCTACATCATTAGTAGTAATTATTAGTTTTCAAAAAATAATGTTTGTATCTATTGCACTTGAAAAATCAACATGTTAGAATATTGATTTGCTCCCAACTTTAAGATGTTGTTATGTCATTATACAAGGCTTGATAAAACTTGCCTATATTGTGGGACAAATATCCCATAAAACAAATTTTATCCCTCACACATAACTCCCATCACCAACCCCTATGAAATTTGAACTTGTATTTTAAAATATAAAACTGAACCCCACTATCCAGGCATATTGTTAGTGGTAAATTAAAAGGGGCTTCCCCGAAGATTATTTCTTTCTCCTCCAAAGCACTAAACTAGATTCACTCAATTTTCCTCCCACTGTGGAATGTGCTTCTCAAGCCCTTAGAGGAAAGTTGCTCGAAGATGTGCTTGAACCATGATGTTGATGTCTTTAAACATTCGAGGGTTGGGGGGAGCCTCAAAACGTTTATCCCTTCATCATTTGATTATGGTTCATAGGCCTTCAGTCATTATATTTCAGAAAAATTTGGTGATGAGTGAGAAGGTGTGGTCTTATTTTTTAAAGATATGTCCTGGTTGGATGGTTTGTGCAACATATGCAAATGGTCTTTTTTTTTGGTTTAGCTACTATGTGGGATCCTCTAATGCTTAATTTTTTGGCCTATAAAACATGTGTAGGGTATTGTTGTTAGGGTATGCTGGAGGATAAAAATACCAACTTCATATCATTAATGTATATGCACCTTATACTTTTAGGATGGGGTTTTGGCGAAGACTAGATTACAATGGTTTGGTAAAATTGGGTTCTCTTATTATGTGTGGTGACTTAAATTTAATAGTGGCAGCGGAGGAAATTTTGGGTTCAAATGGTAAGTTGGATGATATGGGGAGTTTATTTAAGGACCTTTTAAGACAAAATCATCCAGTGGACATCTTACTAGATCCACTTATTCCTACATGGAAGACTGGTTGATTTGGTCCAGTGGGTATTGCAAAGAGATTGGACCATTATTTGGTTCGTGAGAACCTGGTGGAAAGGCTTGGCATTATGAGATCATGGGTTATCCCTGCCGGTTTATTTGATCATGAACCAATTTTTTTACAATGGTGTGCGAAATTTGCATGGAGAGGCCTTCCTTATAAATTTAATCATACATGGTTGAAAGGTAAGGAATTTATAAATCTGGTTTGGGACTTTTGGCTATCATCTGATAATGATTTGGATATCTCTAAGATGGAGGTGGTTGAGAGAAAGCTCTCGAACCTAAAATGAATCATCAAGGTTTGGGAAAGGGGAAAAAAGAGGATCCATATCAAGTAATTGATGGACATTGATAAAATAATTATGGATTTATCTGATCCGTCTTCACTGGATTTCTTCTGGGTGGCTCATAAGGAATTAATGCTGGCACTTGAAGGTTGAAAATGTGAGATATTATTGTTACATGAGGAAGAATGGTGACCTAAAATTCAGGTCATTTGGTTGACTGGAGGGTACAAAAATACAAAATTATATCATCAATATGCCACAACCAGGTGGATACATAAGACCATATGGGGGTTGATTAATGTAGGGGGTCGACATATGACATCCCTTAAGGAATTACATCAAGAGGCCATAAATTATTTTGATAAGATGTATAAAGCCAGGTTCAGAGTGGATTTTGCGAACCAATTGGATAACATTCATACATATCCAAACATGTTTGATGTTGATGACAATTTAAGTATCAGTAGGGCAATTACTATTGAGGAAGTGGCGGTGGTTTTAAAATATTTTGCAAAGGATAAAAGTTTAGGTCCAGATGAATGGACGGGGGAACTGTTTCTCCACTTCGTAGATATTATGGCGCCAGACCTACTTCTTATGGTGGAGGAGTCACAGACTCTATGCAACATTTTTGTCGCACTTAACTCCACTTTCATTACATTAATACCTAAAGTGACGCAAGTAAAGTCGTTCGTGGACTATCGACCCATCTCACTATGCAATACTATTTATAAACTAATATCCAAGATTATTGCATTGCGCATAAAAGCTACATTATCCAAATACATCTTGCCTACACAAGTTGGGTTTTTGGAACATACACAGATACAAGATGCGGTGGCAATTGCTCATGAATGCATCCATACCATCAAGGTAAAGAAAAAATGAGCAATGTTAATGAAATTAGATCCGATCAAGGATTATGATTGTGTGGATTGGGATTTCTTGAGATTGGTACTACACAGAATCGATCTATTTGTGATGAATGTTGACAGGATTATGGCGTGCATTACTTCAGTCAATTATGTGGTTCTTATTAATGGTGTTCCTTCACATTTCTTGAATAGCATCCCACAAACTTCACCAGGCTTGTTCATTTTCCCCTCTTTTATTTATGTTGATCATTGATGGTTTAAGTAGGAAGATTTATGAGGCACATTGACTTGGTTTATTTTCGGGTTTTTCAATCACCAATAATATTTCTATTACACACCTCATTTTTGTGGATGACGTCCTTATCATGGGGGCAATTTTTGTTATGGAGTTATTAGAATAAATCAAAACCGTTATTAATTGTTTCTTTGCCAAATGGACCTTCCATTGTGGAAATTTCAAATATTTTCGGGGTTAACATTGCTCCTTTGGGCAGTGGCTTTAAGTATTTTGGTTTTATACTTAAACCAAATAAATATGGATTAAAGGATTGGAGCTAGTTAATGGACAAATTTGAGTGAAGATTGTCATTATGATTGCATAAATGGCTCAAATTTGGGGGTAGGTTGATCCTTGTCTAGTCTGTCTTACTGAGTATTTCAGTCTATTGCATGCACCTCTATTTGATGCCAAAAACTATTATCAATCACATAAATACTTACATCATCTCAAGTTTTATTTGGACTAGCTCTAGGGGTCCCAAAAAAATCCACCTTGTCAACATGGAGACCTTATCCATGAAGGAGGATGGGGATTGGGGCATATTACATATCGAGCGATTTGGATGGGATTTATTGATGAAAAGTCTATGGTGTGCTCTAAATGGAAGTGGGATATGACAATGGATTATATATGCAAAATATTGAAAAATATGTTTCAACAGTCGTAGATTAAGGATGGGGGTGTGGCTCCAAGATCTACTTCATACATTTGGAGCAGTGTGATGAAAATCAAAATATGGTTGATTGGTAATCTTGGTTGGGAGGTTGGAGCGGGTAACATGGTGGATATTGACTTGGATCCCATTAGGGGATATGTAGGGGACCATATTTCGCCTCAAATTGTTATTTGATATATACATAACTTGGGGATATATTATTTAAACCAGGTACATATTAATCCAGGCCCACTATCAACCTATCCTACCTGGTGCAGTTCAAGGGAACTTGGTTTATTTGGCGAGCTGACCGCATATTGGGATAGATACATATATAATTTGTCTGTTGCGGGCATATCTTTAAATGACAAGGAAGACATCTTCCAGTGGGATGGCATCACTAAAAATGGACATATTTCGGTCTAGGAGGCTTAGAGTTATATCACCACTGCTCAACATAAATATGAGACTCCTAGACGAGGATTCAATGGGCCAGGGAGGTGTGTGATGTGTGTTTCAGCGAGCGAGGATGTGGAACATCTGTTTTTAAAATGCCCGTGCGCGATCTCCATATGGACAGGGGTACTGGACATCATGAAGTTATCAGTTGTCTGGAGCAACAATTCTATTGATGTTTGCCTTCAGGATAAGACAACAATTCTATTGTTGCTTGCCGTCAGGATTGGTTCTCGGGTTACAAGACTTGGTGCACTCTTCCATTATTTATTTTTTGGGGGTGTTTGGCGCAACAAGAATGATATAATTTTTGAAGATTCCTGCAGGGACATCAAGTGGAATTGCATATCAATTGCTGCTTATTTCAACGAGTTTGTTCTGGTGGTTTCAAAGAGGCTTGAGCGACGCTTTCAACACATAAACATTTGGGACAAGTTTCCTGTGGTTTTCTTCGATAGGTTGGCCTACAATGAAAATTGTGGGAGCGGCCCTTATATTCTTGTGTTTTTAGTTTTGAATATCATTTACGCAGCACTGATGTTGTGATTGTTTGACAAATTTGTTTGGGCATTGGATTTGTACACCAAATGCTCTTAACATTGCCATTACATCCATCCAGAAAACTCACAACACGACACGAATTTGACCATCCGTGCAGAAAAAACTTGAGAGGTCGACACAAAAATTACTTCGCATACAATAACTTCATTTTATTTTAGCGGAAAAAGAATTTCGGCGAGGGGAAATCACCACTCTGATCGAAGATGTGCAAATTGGGTAAGGAGCTTCTATTTTTAGTTCTGTTCCTACACTACGATATAAACGAGGACGTTACGTTTTGACTTGCCGTAGCTTTTATTATTCTATGTAACACTTTTGTACAGAAATGATTCTAAATATTAAACTTCGCTCCATTGATATATCCGTTGTCGTCTAGTCCGGTTAGGATACCTGGTTTTCACCCAGGCGACCCGGGTTCAAATCCCGGCAACGGAATCCTTTTGGAATGGATCGTTATTCAAGTCATTTGTCAGGCCTGTGAATATTATTTATGGAATCAGTTTTGTTTTTGGATCGGAGCTGTCAAGATGGTTGACTTTACGAAAGTTATAGAGTAGCAATTGTATTTAGAGATGTGCGACCCGGGTTCAAATCCCGGCAACGGAATCCTTTCGGAATGGACCGTTATTCACGTCATTTGTCAGGCCTGTAAATATTATTTATGGAATCAGTTTTGTTTTTGGATCCGAGCTGTCAAGATAGATGACTTTACGAAAGTTATAGAGTAGCCATTGTATTTAGAGGTGCAAAGGATTTGTATTTAGCGGTGTAAAGGAATGAATGGATGGGAGAAATTAGGCATGTCAAGATGAATGGATGATTTTATTATAAATTTAAGAAGAAAGTTACACTAACATAAATGTTTCATAACAATGACAATCTTTGCAGAGGGAAGGTACATAATAGAGGAGTTCAATTTTTTTTTGGGGCTTTTTTAAAAGGCATGAAATAAATTCTGAACATAAATGAAAGTGCGCAAGGGTTGGGAGGAGGCATTCAATGATGTTGAAAGTGTCTATTTTAATAGAAAGGGTGAAAAATAAATGATGACATTTGATCTTGGTGGAGATGTCTATGATGGATTCTAGCTCGCTTGAAAGGAGGAAAAAGTCCTTTGTTGTTGCAGCCAAGAGTTTAGTTGCAATATCATCGAAAGCAATGGCATTTTCTAGATGGCTAGTATGGTCATGCAATTCAAGACGAAGTACATAGCAGTAGTCACATTCAAGGAAGGTACCATTGCATTTCATGCAATGCCACATGTTTTCGGGTTGTTGGACAACCTTTTCCATGCATTTCATCCCATCAATGCAAAGGGGGGATGCAAGGAAGTAAAAATCTTCCATATTAATTGTTGTAGTAGTAGCACATACGACAATCCATGGAGATTTTTTGGAGCGGGACATTGCAACAAGTTTATTGATTATTTTTGTTTTGAGGGGCCTGTTAGAGACACCTGTGTATTTTCGACTCAGTGAAGGCAAGGATGCATTGGAACCTCTTTCCTGAAACCATTGTTGGAACTGATGTGTTTCGACAATATCTGGGTTTATAAGAAGGAAAGTAGTGGGGATAGTTCCAATAGTCCTTCCATTTAACTCGATGACATGATCCCCTTTGATTAGAAGGAATGAGTGGATTTTGAGGTGCCAAGGTCAGAAATTCCATCCCCTTCAGCATGGCATTGCACGCCCCATAAGGTGACATCAATGATGCAACCTAACATGTCATAGAAGGCGAGATTTTTTTTGGGATTTTGTAAGCCATAATGTTGGCATATGATTGATGTAGGAGAAGTTGATCTAGCAACACCAACAACGTCAACAATTGAGTTGATAGTTGCAATGTTGAGTGAACTTATTGGCATGAAATGAAAGCAATGGGAAGGAATCCATTAATCATATTGTATGAAATGAGATACAGTTAATGTAGAGAACATGAGGATTTCAAATGAGCTATTTTGATGATTGTATTTGGGACTATGATTACAAAGAGTAACTTTTTTCTTCATTGGTTTCTTAATTAGTGATGAAAATTTTCCATTGCAACATTTGGTTATGCATGGAGTAAATGACTTGTGGAAAATTACACTGGTAAATAACTAAATGACCACAAAATTTATACAATTCCTTAATTAATTCTTTGAGTATTGAGGGAATTGTTGGTTTATTATGTTATGATGTTGGGTAGGGAAAAATGTGAAGACAAAATGGATTAGTTTTCACATTGTTTCTTTCACAAGTCGAGTCAACACAACTCAAAGGAAAAGTTCAAAGAGCTAGACAAAAAATTGACCAGTCAGGGATTGCCTAGGGGAGGTTGGAGCCACTATTGAGTTTCCAAACGATGATTATAGATCCCATCAACTTTCCCATGTCTAATGTTTCTCTTCTCAATGAAAGGACTATTGTAGCATAAACCATGTCGATTCTGTTAGGTGCCCTTGATATGAAGGTCCCAAAGGTTGTTTTGAAGGATTTTGATTATAGTAATTCTAAGGATGTCTGTGGGGTTCTAGTATAGTATCCTGGAACCGAAGGGTAGGTCTAGGATTCCTTTTATTTCGTCAGGAATACACATGCCAATGGTGTTAAGGTTGTCATGGCCACATCTATTGGCTTTGACGTTATCAAAGTCTCCAGGGGAGTTCAAAGCAGATATGGCTATTGGATTTGCTTAGAGGTTTGGGGTTTCGATGGCATTGGGAGGGCCTCATGTCGCTTTTCAGGATACTTCACAAGAGTATAAGAGAATCATGCCTGTGAGGATTATAGGAGTGAATGTGGATTCAAATGATAAGACAACTCTTTGGATATGGTGTGTGAGACTGCTTCCCAACTGCCTTTTTCGAGTGTTCTTGGAAAATTTTACATTGACTAGGTTAGAGTTATTGGTAGTGAGGTTGATGACTTGCACTATTCAAAGTGCCAAGAGTTGCAAACCCTAGTCATCAACATGGTTAAATTTGCTTTTTACTAGTTTTAAGAATTAAGTTCATTGTGCTCTTAGCCATTTTGATTGGCATTCTTCTTAGGGTTTTGCCTTCAAGAGCCATTTACTTATTTGATCCTCATGCAAATAAACCAATAACCTCACACATGCATAGCAATGGTCCCCATGTCTATTAGACTTTTGTAAACCAAACTAACATAATGAAGAACAAGATTCAAGATGCATTAATGCTTGGACTTCTCTTTGTAGTAATGCGTAAACCAATACTTATAATCCATATGTCCATATGTCATTAAACACCTATCCTAGTACATTCAAGGGCACATGATATTTTGCTCACCTCTAGAAAAATGTTTATTATTTATTTCACTTTAATAAATAATGGTGATGATGATGTTGCTACTATCTATTGAGGTCATCTTTGGTTTATCATACCTTAAGAAAAATGTGAAAATTTATTTGAAAGAGCTAGACAAAAAATTGAAAATTGAAAATGTGAAAATTCACTTGTTGATATGGATGTTACTTATGATTGTGAATTGAACTTGTCTACAGATTTTGAACCAACTTCCTTCAAAGAAGCTGCTTCTCATGATGAATGGAAAAAAGCGATGCAGAAGGAGTATGATGCCCTCATAAAGAATGGCACTTGGAAGCTGGTTGATCCTCCATTTGGAACCAAACCAATTGGCTGCAAGTGGGTCTACAAGAACAAGTGCAAAGCTGATGGCTCACTTGACAAGCACAAAGCTAGGCTTGTGGCAAAAGGTTTTGCACAGAAGGAAGGGGTCGATTATGAGGAAACTTTTGCCCCCACAGCAAAATGGGCCACCATCCGGACACTCTTTGCACTAGCTGCTCAGAACGGTTGGAAAGTCCATCAAATGGATGTAAAAACTGCATTCTTGAATGGAGATCTAAAAGAGAATGTTTTTATGTCCCAGCCTGAAGGATTTGCTGTGAAAGGACATGAACACAAAGTATGCAAACTTGTGAAGTCCTTGTATGGCCTCAAACAAGCACCACGAGCCTGGTATGAAAAACTAACTGAGCATCTTCTGAAACTCAACTTCAAACATTTTGATCTTGATGATGCAAATTTATTTGTCAAGAAATTTGGCAAAACAGTTGTATATCTTGTGGTATATGTAGATGATCTTTTAATGATAGGGAACAATGAAAGCTATATTGCATCCATAAAGAAAGAATTAGGAAAAAGTTTTGAAATGACTGATTTGGGCTATGTTCATTACTATCTTGGCATTGAAGTAACCCAACATCCAAAATCCATATTTCTTTCTCAAAAGAAATACATTGGAGATTTGTTAAACAGATTTGGCATGACAGAGTGCAATCCTCTTTCTACTCCAATGGAACAAAACTTGAAGCTCACATCTATTGAAGGAAAGGAATTTGAGGATGCAACAAAGTATAGACAACTTGTAGGAAGTCTCATCTACCTCACTACTACCAGACCAGACATTTCATTTGCTGTTGGAATCCTCTCCAGGTTTATGCAAAAGCCTTGTGAGGGACATTGGTCTGCTGCAAAAAGAGTTCTAAGGTACTTGAAGGGAACTCAAGACCTTGGAATCAAGTATACACAGGTGGACGACTTCAACTTGATTGGATACTCTGATTCAGACTTCGATGGAGACAAAGAAACTGGGGTATCTACTTCAGGATATGCTATGAGTCTTGGATCAGGAGCTGTCTCCTAGAGATCACGCAAACAATCAGTACCTGTAGATTCCAAAACAGAAGCAGAATACGTGGCAGCAGCTGAAGCAACGAAAGAAATTGTGTGGCTCAGGAAAATTCTTGAAGATTTGCAGGTAAAACAAATACAATCAACTCCACTCATGATTGATAACACCTCTGCAATAAAGTTGGCCAAGAACCCAAAGTTCCATGATCGTACTAAGCACATCAATACTAAATATCATCTGATCCGACATCATGTTGAGGCCAAACCAATCCATCTCCGTCATTGTTCCACAAACGAGCAAATTGCAGACATCTTCACCAAAGCGCTTGGAAGAGAAAAGCTTGAAAGATTCAGAACGATGCTTGGACTCACCAACATCCCTTCAGATTAAGGGGGGGAATGTTGACACCTAATCCTCAACGGATGGGTGAACTGGAACGTGAACAGTCATCAAGAAGATGAACTGTTCCGTCTCCTTCTTGTATATAATCAATAGTTCTCTAATGAAATTTGATATCAGTTTTTCTTCCGCTCATTCTGGAGTTACCCTGGCCTGACAAAATGTTACTTCTATACTAAAAATGATTGGATAGAAGATTTACTACACTTCCATAATTTCGATGAGTTAACAAGTTAGGAGGGTTGATATTGTTATAGATATTTGGAAAATGATATTTAATGAGTAAATAGACATGGCATTTTAAGTGAAAGTTCTTCCCATCTTCCACCTTTTTAGTATCACAAATATGACAAATTCTTTTATTCCATGGTGTTCTAGGGACAATCTACCACATTGTTTGGTTATGAAGCTTATAAGGGTTTAAACTTATTTTAGCACTATCAATTTTCTTTCTTAAGTTACCTAACAAAAAGATACTTTTTCTCTTTTAGATTGGAGTCAATCACCTCTTTACAATATCTTCATTTTCTGAAATTCACTATCCTCTACCAAATAGCTTTTGGCCTCAACTTCAAGGTATATATGGTGAAGGCTTTAACAAAGAAGAGACAATAGAGCTCCAATCCAATTATCATCAAAGATAAACCTATGAAGTAACAACTTAACAAAGGAAAGGAATACATTACCTCTCCCTAATTAGGTACTTTTCATATGCCCTTTAGAATCATGTCTCTAAGCTTGTTTTTATTTTTATTTTTGTCTCTTTAGCCATGCTCCTTGGTAACTTTTTGGATACAAGTTTAATTTTTATTTTAGGTTTTCATATGGTATAGTTAGAACTACTTTGGACTACCATATGTAAATGCTAATAAATTTCAACATTGTCTAACTATTCTACATTTTAGAGTTTTTGGTTGGAATCTAGAGAAATGTTTTTTTGATCAAATCATGATCTATTATTGTTTAAAAATGCATTTGTTACTGCATATATGGATTCATCACATTGAAAAACCCCTGGGACACTTGGAGATTGTGGAGAGTTCGCAACTCAAGCTTGTGATTCTAACAAATCCTTGTTGGATTCTAGACAAACTCATCTAGAAAAATATACTTGAAAAAACTCCAAAACATATAACAGATAGACTACAACATACATTTAGATTGACTCTAGATAATTGACTAGGGTGTGGTTGCTATGTGAACAACTTTAAGCTAACCAATAGTACACACATTTTTATTTTATATTAATATAATATGAATTAATTTTTTAATAATAATATAAATTAAAGATAATATTGAATGGCATAATCTAATAAAATGTTTTTTCTTTTAAATTAAAACACGATTTTTAATGATATCATTAATATTTTTATCATTTAAAATGCATGTTTCTAGATTTAATATTAAAAAAAAAATTGTAAATATTTTTATTTCCTTGTGATTTTTCTCACCCAACTCTTCCATCACTTCTCTAGTGTTCCATATGAGCATCACTGAAGGGTTCAACCCTGGCTCCTCCAGCGTTTTCAGATGAGCATCAGTGAAGGCATATGCCTTGGCTCCAAATGCAGACACTGCACTTTTGGCACTATCTGTCACAGTTTTTCCATCTGGACCCACCACAATCAATGATGGGATGCATCTAAGACATAAAAGCTTCGAGAGATCCTTCTCAATTTTATCTCCAAATGGAAGAGCCAACCATGGCATGCTTTTGCAGTAATCTTCAAAAGCCTTTTGATCATTGTCACTAGAGATGAAAACAATCTCAAATGCTTCTCCTCTTTCCTTGAGTTTGTTGTGTACCTTTACAAGCTCTGGAGTGAAATCTTGACAAGGACTGCACCAATGGGCGGAGAAATAAAAACCAATTATCTTGCCCACAATCTATACAAAAATCAAAACATATAAATTATCAACATCACCCAGGAGAGTATCGAGTTTTGATCAGATTCCATGTCAAGTTGTGGTTTAGTTGTTAATAACAAGAATCCACCATGAAAACAACTGAAGTTCATGGCCTGAGAGATGTAGAGCCTCATTGTATAAGTATTTCATACTTCCATGAACAAATTCACACTCTTCACTGTTTAACACTGTCCCCTGTTCACTCTCAGGAACCACGACTCTGACGATGCAAAAGAAGGAAAGGGATCTTCACGCTCCCAATCACAAAAATGCTTTATCAAGGCCGCCTTCTTATGCAGATCACATGTCCAATGAGTGATCAACTGCAAGTAGTAGTTGTTCCTTTGAGCACATTTCTCCTCAAACAATCAAGTCAAAACGATGAAGTTGATTCCTTCTAATAAGGCAAGGGGGTGGCAGGCACAAAGTCACAATGGTGAGGTTAAAATCTACCTATCTTAAGTGATTCCATGAAAAGGCTATTTGTGAATGAGCGTGGTCAGGACATGAAGCAACAGTATGTCCAGACGAGCAGGGAACCCATCTTTGATCTTTTTACATCTTAGGGTTTTCAGGAGTGGCTTGGATAGACATTGAAGTGCTTTGTCTAGGATCTTCTAGCATTTATAAAAGAACCCCACTTTGTTAAGAAGAAATGCGTTATTTCGTATGATTATGCCCATCTTTGTTTCCCTCAATCACAAAACTTACAAGGAAACATATATTATATATATAATTATGCAACGAATTTACTAATTCAACTGACCAAACTTTGACTCCTTAATCGACTGAATCAACAAACACAACAAAATCAAAAGAAACAACTGCAATGGCTGCTATGGGCTATGATTAGGAATGAGGGTCTCTCTCTCGGGTATTGGGAACTGGTAATTGACACTTCCTAGGGATCTACACTTGTTGATGGCACTAGTGATCCAATTGTTTACTCACCACGCCTTATAGGTACATATACTCATAGATCCAATTGTTTACCCACCATGTCTTACATGTACATATACTCATAGTCAATGCTATTATTGGTCCTACGTACGACTTTCCGTGGGGTCACGCCCACTTTACGACTAAACGATGACTATGGAGGCACTTCTTACTAATCAAACATAGGACCAAGTTGTTCAGAACCACAATGTCAGGGAAGTACGCGAAGCGACCTCTCATGAATATTTTCCACGTGTCAAATTTTCATTTGGCCAAAGACGACACAAATTAAGCTCACTCATTGGTTGCAGTGAACAATCTTTGGACATCCAAAGCCCACAGTGGAAAACACCTTCAGCGTAATAATAACTTAAAAGTATTAATAATAAAAATTTGCATTTGTCTACTTTACCAAATTGGCATCAGAGGCATCAGGCCTGTCAAGATGGGCAAGTTTATAAAAATTATAAATAATAGCGTAAATGTATTAATAATTAAAATTTACATTTGTGTACTCTACCGAATTGGCGCAATTAATGGAAAAAATGGGCACTTATAATGAGACTATATCAAAATTTTGGAAAAAGATGGTCATTTTATAATGAGACTACAACAAAATTATAAAAATAGTTAAACTTGTAGATGTTAATTCATTAATTAGTTTTATTTTAGATTAACATTTATTAAAATTATCTATATTTAATTAATTATTGAAATTATTTAAGATTATATTTTTATAGAGTGGAGAGGCTTATTTTATAGCCCAGTATGAGAGGGATGTGTAAGTTTGTCTGTCCATGAGCTTCTCTTTAAAAAAAATAAAAAAAATTATGTTCTAAATAGAAAAATAATGTCCACTATAATAATAAAAAATCGAATATGTTGTAAATTAATTAGAAGTAAAGAAAAATGTTTGAATAAAATGTTTAAATCTTATAATTTGGTTAGATCAAATATTTTGATATGAATTAATATTGACATATACTTAGAAATATGTTAATAATAAAAAACCATTTTAATTTGGGCATAAATGTTTGGATGTACATGTTATGTAAAATATTTTAATGTCAATTGGTTATACATTATATAACATTTTTTTTTTCATCATGAAAAAATTAAGTTTTTATAGTTAAAACGTTTATTTGGTCATATACATACACTATTTAACATTCAAAAATACAATTTGAACAATGAAAATAACACATTGTATTTTACACTCTAAAGAAGTTGGCATGTAAAGAAATATGATCCCTCTAGGCTCATGTTAGATGAGTACTTAAGATGAATCTATATTGGTAATAATATTTTTTTTTAATTTAGGGTTATGTGATTCATATTTGTATGTTAATTTTTTTCCAGTGATAATCATATCACATCTCTTTGATGTGATTATCAAACAATATATATATATATATATATATATATATATATATATATTTCACATTTTTGTGCTTCATATTGTTTAGAGAAAATTCTTTCATTGAAATCACATCTACACTTATATAAGTTGACGTGTTTAGAACCACCCAATATGATTTATCATCAAAACTAAAATATTAATCAAAACATACAATTAAATAATATACAAATACCAAAATATAAGAATTTCAAAAATTAAATAATAAAATGAAGCATTTAATAATATCTAATTATATTTCTAACTAATATATTATCTTAGTGTAACATCTAAGAAGTTACCAAAATAATAAGTAGAAAACACATATATTAACAATATAATTAATATCTATTAAAGAATAACTCTAAAATTAAATTTAATAAAGACCAAAATAAATAAAATAACATAAATATTAAAAGGAATGATAATCGTAAAGCAAAAGAAAAGAAAAAATATATACATAAAGTTAACTAAATACACAATATATGAAATTTAAATGTAGAATATTATATATTATTATATTCCTAAATATATGCTTATGAAGATGTATTAAATATAATTATATAAAAAGAAATATAATAATAGTTATAAGATCAAAAATATATGCTTATGAAGATGTATTAAATATAATTATATAAAAAGAAATATAATAATAGTTATAAGATCGAAAATAGAAATAAATTTATTTAAGTAAAAAATTCAAGAAAAATCATATTGATAACTTAGATTCAAAGTGTTTCGAATTCCCATTGAAATTCATTTTCAGGACAAAGATAGAAAGCAAGATCAACATATCAAATTTTTATAGTAGAGATGCAATGGTAAAATCCTAACAATCACTAAGATAAATATTATAAAAATAAAATGGAATGTTATAGGATTCTAACAAATAATTAAAATAAACAATGTACTATTTAATGAATTAATAATCTATTTATTAAATTATTTGTATTTATCTAATATTTACCACTAATATTATCTAATTATAACAAATTTTAAAAACAATACTACTTTTTCATAACTCTTATTTTAATACAATAAGAAAATTTAGCGATAATCTAATCTAGGTGGATATTGGTGGTCACTCGCCTATTCCACCTAGACCTCTAGTTAGTTTCATTAGTATCCTTGCTTATAGTAGCATTTACTATTTATAGCAATTTTTTAGGGCCGTGAACTTTCGGAGTAGTTGACCCCATAAACGACGTTTTTTTAGGTCATCATTCATTCCAAGGCTACATCAAATCCTGTAGTACTTAGGGAGATCTTTCCAACGAGGCATCATATATACCAAACGAAGATAATATGACCAAGTTACGACCTAAGGAAGTTGGATGCCCAACTAACCCCAACAGGGCCCACAAACTCTTCGGGTTCCATATCTCTGGGTTAGGGTTTTGGTTGTTTAGGGTTTTCCCTTGTTGTTCAATAATAAAAAGGCCCTTGAGCCTCATTACAACACAGTTCAGAGGCATGTAGCTGCCACATCTCTTCTCAAAGATAAGCTACCATCGCTTGGGCTAGTTTATTTCCATTTCTGTATGTAAGCATATTTCAGTTATTTGATATTAATGAAAGCGAGTTCTATTTATACTGCATCTCTGTGTTTATGTGTATATCTATATTTTGTTGCGTTCATGTATAAGTCTGGATTAGTGGTATTAGAGCGACTTGCTATTTCTCTGTTTTTATTTGCATGTCCTCAACGAGGTTAGGGTATAAGGAGTTAGGGCTCGGACTAGTTGAACCTTTGTAAGACCAACCTCGCAAACCCCGACGACATCCCATGGCAGAAGAAAATAAAGACGAGGGGGAAAGAGATCTTTTCAAAATATTGCTCGAGGAAGCCCTCGAGCGACAAAGAAACGTGATGATGGATAACTTTGCCCAGATCCTTCGACGACTACCCATAGGAGACACATCTTCATCCAAAAACCTAGAGGCACCACTCCTTTTAAGGTACAAGTTAACTTTGACAATTCCATATTTGAAGGCCAGATAGATGCAGATGCTGTAGATAGATGGTTAAATTTGTTGGAAGGATATTTTTCAGTTCATGACTTTTCTAATCGGGAAAAGATTACTTTTGCACTCCTCAAAGTCGCCCCACATGTCAAGGACTAGTGGGAAAACTACTATGAACAAAAGGACAAAAGGGAATCCACATTGTTTTCAGCTGCACCCACTTGGAATTATTTCGAAGATGCCATGAAGGAACAATATTACCTTGTCGAGAGATATGAAGATAAATACATAAAGTGGACCACACTGCGACAGGGAAGGGACCAAGATGTGCCAGAGTTCACAAATGTTTTCCATACCCTTCACATGAAACTGAGTATCAAGGATTTTGAGTGGCATTTTCTACTCAAGTACTGCGTCAGTTTACATAAGTAAATCTAGGACGAGATGGAGTTCCTGGACATCTCCTCGCTTAGGGCCACCTAACGATACATTGTCAAGATCGAGCAGAAGTTTATAGAAGAAGTGAGACGTTCGATCTGTGAATACGAAGCAAAGGAAAGGCGCCCCCAAACCATAGAACAAAGGACAAAGCCAAGGCGAGGCAAACCAGGAAAACCCATCGAAGCCGCAAGCAAAGAACAACACCATGAAGACAAAGAAGAACGCAGGGAAATGGTGTGAGTTCCATAAGAGCTCCAATCATAACACAAGTGAGTGTCGAACCAAATAGTCATTGGTGGACAAACTGAAGCCTTCCGAATCAGATGCATGATGGGAAGTAGATTATCAATGTGGAGCCTAGTTACACCGTTTTCGACACCAAGATCCAGAAGGATGAGCCCAAAGATGCAAAGAAGGGGGAGTGACTCTTCCACTCACAGCTGTGGGTGAAGGGTTCTCCATTGTAGTTCATTATCGATAGCGGGAGCCAAAAGAACCTCATTTCAACAAAGGCTGTGAAGCTGTTGGGCCTACTGACGACACCACACCCACAATCGTACAACATCGAGTGGCTTCACCAAGAACGAGATCTTCGTGTCAACCAACAATGTCGCCTTCCCTACAACATCGAGCCCTTCACAAATGAGGTACTATGTGATGTTTCTCCTCTTTAAGTTTGTGTTGTTTTATTAGGCCAACTGTACTTGTGGAAGCGACATGTTGTGTATGAATCTAGGCCTCATACTATTGTTATTACTTTGGAAAATAAGTTGTACATGATACCAAATGTAGCACCACCTACCGCCATTTCTTTGATCATTGCGAAGCAATGCAGTCAGATCATTTCTTAGACCGGGAAAAGTGTTTTCCTTATGATTCTCCCTTAGGGCAAGAAGAAGATTGTGGCCACAACCTCCAAACAAGGCTCCTCCGCATGGTAGTAGCAGATGGACAAGGTTGTAGAGGAGTACAGGGATATCTTCACCTCACCCATAGGGGTACCTCTACACTATTAGGTCAAGCACTCCATCGATATGACCTCGGGCATGCCGCTACCCAATGGACTGACCTATCGACACTCTGTTATGGAGAACGATGAAATCAAGAGGAATATTCAAGAGTTGTTGCAAAAAAGGGCACATAAGTCCAAGTTCATCGCCCTATGGGAACCAGATCGTGTTGGTACAAAAGAAGGATGGTACATGGAGACTTTGTATTACCTATCGGGTGTTGAACAAGATCACTGCCCGGAATAGGTATCCTATCCCATGGATTGACGACCTTCTGGGCCAGCTTAAAGGGGCCAAATATTTCAACAAGATTGACTTGAAGTCCAGTTATCACCACGTACCAACCGAACACTTCAATGTGTGGAAGATTACCTTCAAACCCAAGGAGGGTCTTTTTGAATGGATGTTCATGCTTTCCGAGTTGACAAATTCCCTTGCAACCTTCATGAGGTTGATGTACGACATCTTGCGACCCCTCACCAACTCATTCATGGCGGTGTATCTTGATGAGATTCTGATCTTAAGCCATAATTGGGAAGAGCACCTCCAACATATTCAACAGGTCATCCAAACCCTGCAACAACACAATTTGTGTGCCAATTTGGAGAAATGCTCTTTTGGTATGACCCGGGTTCAATATTTAGGGTACATAATTGATAAGCGGGGTATGCATGTGGACCTGACCAAGTTATAAGTAACTCGAGATTGGCCAACCCCAACCACTCTAACAGAGCTCCGCAAATTTCTGGGTCTTGCCAACTCCTATTGCAGGTTCGTGTTGGGGTTCTCTCATATCACTTAGCCTTTGAGTAAAGTCACTAAGGGAGGGGCGAAAACAAAGTTCTTTTGGTCTGAATCCCAACATAAGGCGCTTTCTGATTTAAAGCATCGCCTCTGCTCTGCACCAGTCCTCACATTACCAGATCTACAAAACTGAGACATATGCCTCCTACTATGCTATTGGTGCAGTTCTTACTTAGCAGGGGCATCCAGTAGCATATCACAGTGAGACACTTTCAAACACAGCCTAAAAGTATCCCACCTATGAAAAATAGATGTATTCCATTGTGCAGGCCTGCCGAAAATGGAAGCATTAAATTTTGGGGAAGGAAACAGTCATCCTCATAGATCACTAACCCCTACAATTCACACAGACATGCGGGAAGTTGCAGAATGATCACCATCATAAATGGTCCACATACCTGCAATAGTTCCATTTTAACATTAAGTACAAGAAGGGCGGCACCAACAATGTTACAACTTTCCTCAGCTGGCCGTCGGTCATGGCGCTTACCATTGTGCTCAACTCTTGTGGGCACGAGACTACAGGGTGGCGCAACTTTACAAGAGCGATCCAGAATTTGAAAACACATACCAGATGCTCTTAGAAGGCAAGAAAGCTCCAAATTTTCACCTCCAGGATGCACTATTATGCAACTCGAGATACCTATGTCTTCCTTCAAGTGAGTGTGCCAAGATGATTTGGGAGGCGCACTACAGTCGGGTTGTTAGATAATTTTGGGGTAGAGAAAATAGTGGCAGTGTTGCAGAAGTATTTTTATTGGCCAAATATTTGATAGGTTGTTGGGAAGTACATCAAATTCTTCACTACCTGCACCATTGCCAAACCGACCATCAAGAAGCAAGGCCTATATACTCCTCTGCCTACTCCTAGGCGACCTTGGGAATCCATCTCCATGGATTACATGTCGAGACTTCCTTCCACTAAACTTGGAAATGACTGTGTTTTCTGTAACAACCTCCTCCCACATCTACCCAAGTAATCGGCCACCCGAGGTAAACATGTGATGAGAAGTTACTATGATATGATTTGATTCCATATGTGTCAGTTAAGGAAGTGGAACCGACAGAAACACACCATACAAACCTTCCACACCAGTAACAAAACTCTTAGGAGGCATCCCAACCACTTACGTAACCAACCCCTGAGACCAACTAAGGTTTTAGACTATTAAACCCCCAGATGCTCCCTTGATATGGGCAAGCATGCGTCCAGGAGGCTCTAGACGCTCCCACAACATGGTTATGCATGTGTCCAGGGAATTTTCTACCCAATGTTGTGCCTGTGTCTCTGAGATTTGAGCCACATTTTCAGGCCAAGAGCCCACACCACTGCCCATAACTAAATGACACTTTCAGAACTTAAAGATAACAACATAAAAATGATACAAATGGAATTTATTGAATAAAGACTTGACTGGACCCCTACTAGCCATGCCATGCATTTCTTCAAAAATGTCTCAAATATGTAATCTATAGGTTTAAACAACATTCTCAGCATAGGGGTCTCGTACTCATCTGAGAATTTCTAAGAAGCATTGATGCCTCAACACATTAGTTGCCATTTCATCCATTAGGTCATAGATACATTGTTCATTCATTTACCAGTAAAAACATGATGAGAGCCATACATAGCCATTGTCATAATACATGCTCATAACCAACATAATAATAATAGAAATACCAAGGAAACAACAACCATATAATCCACATATAAACCTGTATAATACTCATGAAATAACAAGGAGAAATAACCTCATATTAATGATGCAAAGGCAAACTAGTTGTGGGACTTCCACGAATGACCCGACCGTAGACATGGCTATACCAAATCTCACTTTAACCAATCACCCACATTCCATATTCCAAGCATGAATGTGGGATCTCATAAAACACATCAATAAAAACCATGCAGGGCTTCCAAAGGCCAAACCAACTCAACCCATTAAATAATGATTCCACCTCAGACCGGACATCACAAAACTATCCCTAGATTTGTCTCTACCTAAGCCTTCTAGGGCTCCGGAGCGTTTGTTCTAACCAAGGCTTCTAGGACTAGTAACTCAACCCACAACTTACTCTGAGCTTCCAAAGCATTTTTCAAACTAGGGTTTCTAGGACTAGTAACTCAACCCACCAAGGGATTCTAGAGCATTTGTCCAACCATGGCTTCTAGGACTAGTAACTTAACCCAAGCTGTTACAGGGCTTCCGGAGCATTTGTCTAACTAGGGCTTCCAAGAACTAGTAACTCAACCCAAGCTAAAGGGAACATGAGAACCAACTAGAAAAACAAAGAAATGAACCCACAACACCATGGCTATCGAGGAAATGGCGAGGCTAGGAAAATCCACTATCAATCCAAGAAATCCTCCATGCCAAACATATATATCCTCTGCTTCAATGGATCTCCAAAAATTTATCAACAATCATTCCAATGTAAATGGAGAGATGCCTAAGGGTATTCCACCCACTCGAGACCATGACCATGCTATTCATTTGCAATATGGAAGTGTACCATCTAACATTAGGCTTTACAGGTATCCATATGCATATCAGAGTGAGATTGAATGTATGGTTCAAGAAATGTTAGAGAATGGCATCATTCAACCTAGCCATAGTGCTTTCTCTCTATTTTTTTTTAACAAATTTGAGTAGATAGATTATATTGAAATCTACACCTGGATGCAACAAGTACATCAAGAATTACATTTTTTTTGCCTCAAAAAAATCTAAAAAGGTTAAAAACCAACCTCCTCCCAATAAGAACAGGGGGGAAAAGGTCCAAAAGTAAATATTTAGGTATTTATTCCTATTTCTTCTTGAGCGCAAGAGTAAATTTTAACAAATTTCTTACATGAGAAAATGCAAAAACAAAACATTTCTATATATTTCTAAAAGATGACACACTGCTTGACCCACAGGAGTCGGGACTAGAGTTCTTTCTACTATGACCTTTCTTGCTTCTTGTTACTGGTGGGAAGGAACTCTGATTTTTAAGCACATTTGAATAGGTAGGGGAAGAAGAGGAGGGTTTGAACTTCTTCTCGACCACCTTACCAACTTCTTCATCTTTCAATGCAAGAGAAACCTTTGGAGAAAAAATTTCCACTGCAGGAGTTTTCTTTGTAGGGTCTTGATTTGGGACTCCTTTGGCTTTCAAATCAGGAGGGAGCTTTCGAAGAGGATTATTTGGCTGATTCGCTTGGGCCTCAAGATTATCACCTTCTTCCTCTAGAACATTGTGATCCAAAGTGGATCTTTGCATTGTTTTTATCCATATTGATGATTTTAGAGTGGAAAAAGTGGAGGAATCAACTCACAAGACCATTTTTATCGGCAGGATCGAGTTTGGCAAATTAGGATTTGAAGCCTTACAAGAGCATTTTGAGGCATCAAATGAGGTTTTTTACGGGTAAAACTTTGTTTCTTTAGTGAAAGATCATTTTTTTCATATTTTACACATAGATTCTTTTCCAACTGTTCAAGAATTGCCTTAATCAGAGTCCATATGCAAAATGTATGCCACTCAGAAGTTGATTTTCCTATTTTCACCACTATAATTCGAGAGGATGCCACGCTAGCCCCAATTATTATTCAAAATGGGGTTAGTCACATGATTATGATAAACAAGACTCTAGAAGAGTCCATATTGTAACTTTGGTTAACAATTGAGGTAGTTAAACCTAACCACGGGTAGGTTATTGGGTTGTGTTATAACCGTGCCACCAGGAGGAAAAGGGGTACATTATTTTCGAGTGAATTTGTCCCATATATGAGAAAAAATAGTTGAGAGGGATAATTTATAAAGCACATAGAGATGACTTGTGCACAATATTAGCCCATGGGCCACATGTCATTCTTCTTTGTACTTGCGTCCATTTTCTATTCAAAGAAAGAAAGCAGAGCAACCTCACCTTCCAACTGTTTTTTCTCTCAAAAGATTTTCCCAGGTTATATCTTGTGTCAATCATGGTTTGCACATTTTTATTTCATTGTTCTCTATCTTTTACATAATTTTAATTTGCATGCATACACAATTAACCATAATCTACAAATCCAAAATTCTAAATAAAAATAAACGAACTGTCCAGTGGAATATCGATGGTAGTTTACAAATAAATTCAGGGCTTCAAAACCATTTTTAGAAAGGGGTTGGTTATTAGATTCAACCTTACATGTTTGTTACCTTTTATCTCCATGCTTCTTATGTTTAATTTTAATTGGAAAGAATCCTTGTGTGATATCTCCTTACTCTTGTTTAGGAGAAGGGGATGGATTTGGAGAGCTTCTAGAAGCTGAAGCTTGTGGAACACTTTTCAAAAAGTTTCCATACTTGTGACACATATTATACTTGAAAGGAACTTGTTGGTAATCTAGAGCCTAGAGATGAGACTAACCATCTAGGTTTAATTAATCACCTCAGGGAGGCCTTTTGAGAAATCCATTTCAACATGAATTTTGGCACATGAAAATTTGTTCCCATGTTCCATATCACTGGTAATAAATCGACCCAATCTATCTCCTATTTCCTTCAAAATTTCTTCACCACAACAAAGAAGAGGGATAAAATCCACACAGTTGCAGATGAAATTTCCATCATAGTATTAAATTTCGAAGACCAATGAGTGAGAAAAAAACTTTTGGTATCCATGAAATAAGAACCCGACTTATAGATCTGGTCTTCATCTTCTTGTTTTTCAAAAATAAATGTGTAATACCCATTTCCACAATAGTAAATGTTCCCGGGTTCATGATCTACCCATCTGTCCAAGAACCAATCTTCAATGGATTCATAACTTGGCCATAAACTAGTAAACTTTCCCCAAAACCATCTTTCCTTCAAGATTACCACATCATTTTTGGTTGAGGAGGAAAACCCCACGTCCAAAGAAGGGTTTGATTCTACCTTCTTCATGAATTTGTTTGGGGAACTCATTGTGCATGCATTGAATCACAAAACACAAAAAAACCCTTGAAGCCCTCACAATGATCACTAACAAGCAGGCTGACACATACCAAACCATGAGCAGTGATCGACAATGATATTAAACTCAAACATGATGCCAATAGAAGCATGGATCTGTAGCTTGAAGTTAGGCAAATACAACCATATTCTTAGCTTTTGAGATTCAAATCAACATCATCCACAAAGTGAAGGGCGCTCACAGAAATTTCCCACAGAATGTAAGATATGACCATGTAGATATTATTGTTGGGGATGGACTAGTCTCGATGGTACAATATCAGAATGTATGGGGGCTAGGGAAGCCCTAGTTGTAGTAGACCCACAAAGATCCATCCACCCAGCTATTTATCCTATCATCAATTAGATATATAATATAACTTGTGAAATGACCTACAATTTATTAGGAAATTAGTAACCACATATTTCAACTATTGGACAATCAAAACCCAAAGTGTTTTCTCTTCACCAGTGGTGATGGTTATAAAAAGGATGGTTCATGGTGTATGTGTTTAGATTATAGACATCTCAAATTTGAAAATCAAAGATAAGTTTCTTATTCCAGTCATTAATAGATTATTAAATGAATTACATGGAACAATTTTCTTTACTAAGTTATATCTCTATTCCCAATATCATCAAATCAAAATGGGACAATAAGGCATTCCAAAAACAACCTTTATAACACATGAAGGTCATTATTAGTTTTTCATTATGCTATTTAGACTTACTAATGCACCTTAAAAATTTCAAAGATTGATGAATTATATTTCAAACACTTAGAAAATTTATGTTATTGTGTCATTTACAAAATCCTGGGATGAACATGTACAACATGTTGGTAGCGTCTTAAACATTATTGGAAGAGAAACAACTACACAAAAAACCTTCCAAGTGTGCCTTTGGGGTTCAAGAAGAGGAATATTTAGGTCATATTGTTTCCCATGAAGGTGTCCAAGTGTACCCTAACACAATCAAAGCTATGAGGGAATGGAAAAACCCTAAGATCTTGAAGAAACTTAGAGGATTCTTAGGATTGGCAGGAAATTATCACAACTTTGTGAAGAATTGTTGTCAAATAAAAACATCTCTCACAAAATTATTGAAGAAGAAGCATTTTTCTTAGACTAAAGAAGAAAACAAATCTTTTGAAAAACTTAAAGAGGTTGTGTACAACACCATTATTAGCCACACTCGATTTAACAAAAACCTTGATTGTGGAGTGTGATGCCTTGGGCCATGGCATTGGTGCAGTTTTGGAGCAAGAAGCAAGGCCCTTTGCATTTTAAATTAGTGAACATAAATGGAATAGCCTACTTACACCCATTTATGAAAAATGAATATTGGCCATATTACATGCATTTAAGAAATGATGCCTATACCTAATATAGATACACTCAAAGTAAAAATAGATCATTAGAATTTGAAGTACTTCTTGGGACATAAATTATCTTGAAAAGGGAAAAAATGGGTTACAGAGATGTGAGGTTATGAATTTGGAATTATCTACAAAAATGTAAACCGAAATAATGTGGCAGATACACTTGCAAGGAAAGAGGAAGACATCAAGGGTTATCATGTGCTATTTCCATTCCATAATCTGAAAGGGTGGAAGAAACAAGATGAGAAGTTCTGCGAGATCATTCAAAAACTATAGGAGGACCCTGATGCAGTAGAAAAAATTATGTAGAAGAATGATTTATTGTGGTATCAAGATCTATTATACTTATGTAAGAATTCTCAACTCAGACAAAAGGCCCTTTCAGAATTACACTCTTCTCTTGTAAGAGGACATTCAAGGTTCTTGAAAACATAATGTAGGACCAAGAACTATTTTTTTTGGGAAGTTCTTAAAGCAAATGTGCAAAAGTTTGTGGCTGAATTTATGGCATGCAAATATAATAAGGGGGAGACAATCAATTCCTTAGGGTTCCTACAACCATTAGCCATACCAAGCTAGCATTGAGAAGAAGTTTCAATAGATTTTGTTACAGGTTTACCCAAATATGAAGGAACAAATATCATTTTTCTAATGGTAGATATTGAATGACAAAATATGCATTATGTTTTCTCTTTCTCATCCTTTTAAAGCAACTGTATTGGAAAAATAATTCATGTAAACAATCCATAAGCTACATGGAATACCAAAAATTATTGTAAGTGACAGAGATCCAATTTTCACTAAAAATTTTGGACTGAATTATTTTCATGTTTAGGTACTCAATTGACTTATATCTCATGTTATCATCCTTAATTTATGGGCAAAATGAGATTGTGAATGAATGTTTAAAGGATATCTATGTTACTTTTCATCTTCTAAACATAGATAAGGGTCAAGTGCAAGGTATTTTTAGTGGTGAAATATAGCCAAAAGGTGATTTTTGAGGATAATATTTTGATGTTGGCAAATATTTTATATTATTTAAATATCTCATATTTAGCCTTATTAGTCCCTCCCAAGGCAATACTCTAGCAATAGATTTTCTTGTTGACCACTAATAGTTTAGCATTAACCAATGCAACTTATAATGTCTAACTTTGAAAATTAAATATTTTTTTTGCAATATTATTAAAAAAACTAATCTTGAAGATTTGATTAGATCATAACTTGAAGGTCTTATTGCATAGTTTGCATAATATAATGCCACATGGATAACTTCCTCGCCTATTTTACGCCATAATTTATGGATATGGTTGCAATATTCATGCATATTTTTTAGATATTTGTATACAATTTTTTTATTCTTAAGCTTTGAAAGAAGTAAATAACATATTTACCATCAATTACTTCCCTCCATAATTTAAGCAAGTCTTTGCATAATAAAATGGATAGGAATAAGATGTAAATAAATATATTTATTAGGAGTTACTTCTCACCATTATTTATGTTTTCCTTGACAGTTGTGTAGGAGTAAATATGTAAATGTGTAGACTTTCTAGTAGTTACTACCAACAAAAATTTATGCAAGTCCATGTGCCTAAGCAATCAATTAATTTATCCACTTCACACCTCAATTTATTAGTTCCTCCCAAAGCAATACTATAGGATTCCATTTGCTTGTTAACCACTATTAATTTAACTAACATTGATCAATGTAGATTATAATTAGCATATATCTCATAAGGAATCATCTTCACCTATTTACAAGGGGATAAGAGAAATAATGAATTATATTCACTTATTTTTAACTGGGCAAGAGAAATTTCAAATCATATTCATACATGGTATTGGGTGGCCCATAGTATTTATCCATCATATTTGGTGTGATGAATCCTATTTAAATGTTAAACCATAGACATTCTTCAAGCCCATAGTATTGGGTGCCCCATAGTGTTGATGTAATGAAGCTTATTGAAAGGTTTAGTATATTTAATTGTAAAATGCCTCAAGTGGTGAGATTGACCATGAAGAATGAATTTAACTTATATATTTTGCCAACACACTTCATGTTAAAATCCATGATATAAAAGGTATATACAAAATCATTCTATTTTAAATATTAATGAATTAACATTAGATATTTTGTTCCACATAAATCATTTAATTTTAATTTTTATCTTTATAGAATCTCATAATGGTATCATAAAGGCCATGAAAATTTATGGCGTTTCACAACATTATTGACCTAAATAACACGTGAAAGTCAATTTGAAAGAAACTTATTATTATTATTAAGGTTGTTAAATAAGTATATTGAAAAATGAATTTTTATGAACTTTTATAATTCTTAGTTAAGAGAAAAATTTTATAGTTGGAGATATAATTTAAATGGTCTAATATATATTGATATATGGATTTTAGCTTTGTGTTTTGGATTTTTATTATAATGTTGCATTGAGATTATCTTATTTAAATAAACAATGTTATTTCTAATTAGGTAATATATGCGGATTTATATATTTAATGTTTTTAAATAAGATTGTAAAAATTAAATTTAAATAAACTTCTATAATATTAGTGGAGAGAAACAATAAATTTATAAATAATTTACGATTGGTTTTACTTGGATTAGCATGAGATCCTATTTGTTGAAACTTATATAGTAAAACTTTGAATACTTACAGGTTAATGACTAAAGTATGTGTCTCACCTTCAAAACTGAATGTGTTTCCTTTGTCATCTATAATGTTCCAAATACAAATACATGTATATTTGGGATAATAAGGAGATATATAGTTTTTAATTTAATACAGTTAGAAGGAATATACCATAGTGTGTTGAAGGCAATTTGAATAACGAAATATAAAGTTAGAAATGCATTTTAACTTTTAGTTTAATAATTTTATGCATAATTCAAGTATTCCAAGGGTTTTTTTAGGGTGCTCAATCCATTTATGCATTCATTAGTACAATTTAAGAAATGCAAAATTGCAATCTCACCCACAATTTTATCATTAGATTCCAAGAGAAAAGGCCAAAACATAAACTGTTTAGAATCCATCTCTAAATGATTAGTACCAAACTTTGCCATATCACTTATTTAATAAGATTTTTATTAAGTAAAGGTAATGTTCACGTTATTAATAAATGACTAAGTACATTTTTTAAATTAGGAATTCCAAATTGCCTCAAAATATAAAGGGAGATCTGAGTGTTGTAAGATTATGAAAAGTATAATCTCTTGAATTTTAGAGTTTTTGGAGCTTTTGTAAGCCTTAGATTTCCCTTTTTCATCCATACCAAATATTTATGAGGAAGGCAATTGTGTTAGCCCATGTTTCTTGAATATCAATGATCCAAAGAATGAGTCACTTTCTAATGTAAAGTAAAATCAATGGAAAAAGATGGATTGAAATGAGAAGGCTATAAATTGAGCAAAATGAAATTATGATCCATCAATGTTTTTAAATATGAATGACTGGATATTAATTGGATTGATATGAATAGATTATATACAACCCATCTAGAATTTGGTATTTGAAGTGGCAATCTTTCTTTATGTAGCCTAACACAGAATATTTAAGGAAACATATGTTCTAGTAAGATAACTTAACTATACTGTTTTTATGACTCAACCTGATAATACACTTGCATTATTTTTATGTAATTCCTTGACTAATTAGTTAATATTTTATAAACAAATATGAAGTTATTTTCCCTACTAAAAAATAGATTGAATGAGATTCTCATTACTTTATGTTAATTTGACATTACTGGATGATAGTTAGTGCAAAGTAGTGTCATATTAAGGTATATTACACATCATTTATGTATGTAAATTAACCATGCAATATGTTTCCATTAACCCTTCAATTAGGAGTTGTGTTAGGGTACTTGTAGAAATTTGATTATTTCATAATAGTATTCATAGTAATGTCCATGGATATCATAATCTATATTGATATTTTCTAATGAAATGTGCACATGTAAGACGATAATTATAAATGCTCATATAGTAGTAATTTGCAATAGAATATGCATATAGATGTAACATCAAGAATATTAGTAGTGACAATATTTAACCAACAAAAGAAACATTGTACATAAATATTCATCCAATGTAAATAATTAATTAGAAAAAAGTGGACGAGATGGTCAAACCATGATCTCCGACGGCGAAAATGGCGGAACCCTAGATAGGTTTTCGTTTCTGAACTACTCCCCATGGCGGTTTACAGGCAGACTCCGGGTTTCATGTGAAGTGTTGGGTTGACTGCGGCACTGTTATTGTTTTGCGCGAAGTTTCTTGGGTCTTCCTGCGGTCCCCCCTGGGCACCCACTGCTGCTCTCACTGCCGCTCTGACTTTCCCTATCACGGTGCAGACGGACCACTGTTCGAACCCCGTTCGCGCCTCATAACCGACAGATTATCATGGGTGACGAGGATTTGGTTGATTACGAGGCGGACCCCATGCCGCATCAAGATATATGGGCACATACTAGCAGGCCTATTATGCTTCCGCGGAGCGTTTCGTTGGGTTTTGCGACAGGTGCCCCGAACCTGCATCCACATTTGTCTTCTGCTGGAAAAAACAAAGGGCCGGCTATCTCTACAGCGGACACCCCGCCTATTGACTGCCCTCCTCTCTCCCCGGCTACGGCACAGTTACTGGGCACATGCTTCCTTAGTTCCCCTTTCCTGGATGCCTCACTTCAGGACCACAACCGCCCTGCGCTCCCCCCGCCTCCTCCGCCTCCGCCCCTTTCGAGCTCCCACTCCCCCTCTGTATCATTTATGCCTCAGACACACCAGCATCCCTGCATCCCCCCTGCATCCGGTCTCCCTGGTTCTAGCTTTTCAACCCCTCGCACACCGATTCACTCTGGCTGTTTCACCACCCCGCCACTTCCGGTGCGTTCCGCTGCATCAGCACAGCACAGTTCATCTGACCCGTGCCGCAACCTGCTGAAGGGTATACCATTTGGAAAACGCTCTGAGAAGGTGACCAAGGGACGCTGCCTCCGGTCCATTGATCCTGACTACAACATCAATTTGGGGCCTGAAGATCCACTTCCGGACGTTATGGATGCGGCTCGAAAAGTTCTGGTGGGCAGAGTCAGGGGTCGAACATACTCCGCGGAGAGACTCAAGCTTTGGGTGAACGAGATTTGGGGGTCTTTCTTCAAAGAACTCCCGGAGATTATGGTGCTAACAAGGGGTTGGTTTGCCCTACACTTTCAGAGGCCCGAATACACACAGTGGGTTCTCACCCAATACTGGCATATAGAGCTCGCTCCGGTCCTGCTCAAACGGTGGGATCCCCTTTTCGATCCAGAGCACGAACAACTCGGGGAAGGCCCCATTTGGGTACGCCTTCCTGGGCTACCTTGGCAATTCTGGAATCAATTCACCTTCAAAAAAATTGGGGACACTTTAGGCACCTATCTGGAGCATGATAGATCATATGAAAAAACAGGCATCAGGACTATGGCACGAATACTGGTTAATATGGATATCAGGCCCGGGCTGGTGGAAAAGATCACCCTGCACCATAATCACGTCTCGCGCAAACAGCCCCTTGATTATGAGGGAGTGCCATATCGATGCAGGAGATGCCACAAAGTTGGGCACCTCTTCAAGGACTGCCCACTGCTAGCGAAGGGGAATTCTGAGGACTCTAAGGGCCCTCGTCAACAGACTACGGTGAATCAAAATGATGGCGAGCACCTGCCATCGGAGGGGGTACAGAATCAACAGGAGATCCCTACCATGAAGAAGGGGGACAGCGCTACAAAATCTGCTCGCAGCAAGGACTTGGATGCACCTGGACCGCCGCGGACCCGCTCGAGGACTGCTGGGAAGACTGCTAAACCGGCCGCGACTGTACCTACTCGACCGGGTAATGACTCCCTCCCCCCTCTCTCACAATCATGCTCTATTGATATGCTGTCTAATGTGCATTCATCTATTCAAGCACCCCGTTCTGAGCCTGTTACCATCCCCTCCATACTCTGCACCATTGCCCCTCCTCCGCCATCCATATCTACCACCCCTCCCACGCACAACCTGATCTTGGGGGATGCGGACCACCCATCTTCTCCGGATTTGTCCGGCTCACATCACTATCACCTGAGACCTAGAGCTTGGACTCGTATATTAGGTCTGGGCTCATCCCCTGGTCGTCTCCATAAACAGAAACGCGGCAGACCTTCACATATCTCATCGGCTAAGTTAAATGTTGTGGCTGACGTCGCCATGGGGTGACAGACTACCATTGAAAGGGCACTTAGAGCTATCGAGCCCATGAACTGTGGTGACCCATGATCTGGCTCTCCTTCAACTGCAGGGGACTAGCCAACCCCAAAAAACGACTGGCTCTGAAAAGAATCCTTCTAGTATCGAGGTGTGATATTATTTTTCTCCAAGAGACTCTATGCACAGCTAAGGTGGCGGTGGGATGCCTGCAAGGATTACTCCCGGGATGGACTCTGCATGGACTGGACGCATGTGGGCGATCAGGTGGTTTACTCATCGGCATCAATCCAAGGAAGTGTAGATCTTTCTCCGCCTGGGGGGGCAGAGGCTTCCTCGGAATGGATATTATGGTTGGTGAACTGGGTTTCCCGATCAGAATTATCAATATATATGGTCCCAACCAGCATCGACTTCCCTTCTGGCAAGAATTTCTATCCGGTAACCATATCACACAGCATACAGTGATCGGAGGGGATTTCAACTTCTCAATGGGAGTTGGAGAATCCTGGGGACATAATGCCCAGTGGGATACCATTGCGGATCAAATGCAATTACTTCTAGACTCTCATCACCTGGTGGACATTCCTATGAATAAGAAACTACCTACATGGCACAATCAGCGCACAGGGGAGGCTGCACTGGGGAGGCGATTAGACAGGTTTATGATGCACCAGGATCTAATCCAGTTATGCCCACTATACAGACAATGGGTTGGTACAGGGGGTCTATCTGATCATCATCCAATTTTTCTTCAGATTAGTGACAACAAGCCCAAGCCGAGATCTCCATACAAATTTTTTGCTGGCTTTCTTAAGGATCCGGATTATATCAATTTGGTCACGGATTTCTGGGCAACACAGCCTCCTCTGCGGGAGCAGAGGAAGGCCTATGATTTCTGTGAAAGACTCAATAAACTCAAAGCATTGACTGAGAATTGGGCGACATCCAAAAGGAATAGAGATGAACAGATTCTGAAGGATACTGAAGCACAGATTGCTTCATTGACAGATGACAAAGGATCTGGATACCTCTCTGACGAATCCAAAGAACTACTCAATCGTCTGCATGGTCAAAAAGCAAAAATTCTACATGACAAGGAGGAGCAATGGAGGCTTAAAAGTAGAGCCATTTGGCTCAAAGCGGGGGACTGTAACACTAAATTCTTTCATAACTTAGCCAACGGCAGGAAGGCTTCGAACACCATATGGAGACTTCCAAGGGAGCCAGACGGATGGGCTACCACTCATCAGCAATTGGCTAGACTTGGGGTGTCTCATTTCAAGGGTCTTTTCACAGCACCACCTGAAGTCAATCTTCTTGATATTATTAGAACTGCAGAAAAGTTCCCTCGGTTTGTTAGCCAGGAGGACTTGGAAGATCTTACAGTACTAGTCACATCTCTGGAGCTTGAAAGTACACTAAAATGGTTCAAGAAAGATAAGAGCCCGGGACCAGATGGATGGCCGGTGGAATTCTATCTGGCATTTTATGAACAGATGGGAGAGGATCTATTAGCTGTTGTTGAGGAAAGCCGGATCTCGGGGCACATCCACCCTCCTATGAATCAGACCTATATTGCCTTGATCCCCAAAGCCGATGAACCCACTTCCTTCAATGATTTTCGGCCCATATCTCTCTGTAACTGCCTCTACAAAATCATTGCCAAGATTATAGCCAACCGTATTAAGCCGATTCTATCCTCCCATATATCTGCTGAACAATTTGCTTTTCTCCGAAATCGTCATATTCAAGAGGCTATTGGCACTGCCCAGGAAACCTTACATTCCATCAAGCTGAAGAAACTGAAAGGGGTATCCTTGAAAATTGATCTTACAAAGGCTTTTGACAAGGTGAATTGGCTATATCTTAAAATGATCCTTATACACCTGGGCTTTCCTCAGCCATTTATTAACTGGATCATGGGATGTGTTACATCTGTCTCTTTTGCCATTCTCATCAATGGTGCAGCCTCAGATCGTTTTTACATCAACAGGGGTATCAGGCAAGGATGCCCACTCTCTCCACTACTCTTTCTCATTGTTATGGAAGGGTTGAGTAGGCTTATCGCGGATGCAAAAAGGAATGGGGAGATAAGTGGCCTCAAAATTACCGAACAGCTCTCCATTACACACCTTTTGTTTGTGGATGATATACTCATATTCCTCAATGGCAGTGTCAGAGATAGCACTGCACTCAATAGTATCCTTCAACTATTCTGCAAAGCCACGGGTATGGAAATAAACATGACAAATCCACCAGATCAGTGACGAGATGTACTCAACAAGAAACTCAGTTGGCTGCCCAGTTCTTTCCCTTTCTGGAAAATAATCTACTGGATGGAATCAAATACTTGGGATTCAGATTAAGGCCGGATGGTTACAAAACTGAACACTGGGGGTGGCTCATTAACAAAATTGAAAAGAGGATAACTTGCTGGCACCATCGCTTACTATCAAAAGCGGGCAGATTACAGCTAATCAAATCTGTACTTGAGGCCACACCAGTGTACTGGATGTCCCTCACCTGGATTCCGAGGAGCATACTACAAAAAATTCAACAGATCTGCAGCAGGTTCCTGTGGAATGGGAACAAAAAGGGAAAGACCTTTGCATGGACAAGATGGTCCCTGGTATCTATGCCCAAGAACTGGGGTGGGTGGGGACTTAAATCCCTCTCAGAATTTGCACTTGCCCTAACAGCTAAGCAGGGATGGTCACTACTCAAGATGGACAGCTTATGGGCAGAAGTTATTCACAAAAAATACATTTGGCCTACAAATATCATTGACTGGATTCGTAGACCTTCTTGGAATCACCAAGGTGTATCTGTAATATGGAAAGCTACCCTTAAAGCACTGCCCCTCATCAAGGAAAACCTTCTATGGAAAATTGGTAATGGAACTCAGGTACGCATTGGACTAGATCCATGGCCTGGGTCTGGGAACGCTCACCTCCTACCTGCAGACATGATCCGACATCTCAACTATAAGGGCATCAAACACTTAGCACAGGTCGGTGACCCAATCCGATCTACTATATTCTCGCAGGCTTGGATAACAGATCAACAGTGGCAATTAACAGATGAGTGGGCGGACCTATGGCAGCGATACATACAGGCGCTCACTGAAACTCATATTAAGCTACATGAGCAGGATGATGAACTCATTTGGGCACCTGCTAAATCAGGCATATATACACCTAAGCTGGGATATTTAAAGCTCATTGAGGACAAGAAGCCTGAATTACTCATAAATTGGTGGTCGAAAATCTGGCAGCTACAAGCTCAGCCCAGATCCAGACTCTTAATGTGGAGCATACTGGCGAATAAAATTCCAACTGGGGAAAATCTAAAAAGACGAGCATTTGCTGGACCTACCTGGTGTGTTCTATGCAACAAGGCGGAGGAATCTACACTCCATCTATTTCTCTCTTGCGAAGTTACCATTGAAATTTGGCAGCAGGTCAATCAAGCCCTCAACATTACATCCGCCTGGCATGCAGATGACATTCCCACTGCCTGGGATCATTGGTGGACTGCTGTGTCCTCGGAGAAAGCAAGAAATTTGCCATTAGTGGTGTCCATGTACATTTGGTACAAACGCAATGATATCATTTTTGCGGAAGGCAGGCGTAACTGGCAGCTTCTTCCGCCTACCATATGTGCTGCCTACACAGAAATTCCTTTTGACATTAAAGCTATTACTCCCAGGCATATCACTCCCGAAATTATAAACAGGAATATGCCGTGGGCATATTTTGATGGGGCCGCATCAGCTCAAGGGTGTGGAGGGGGTATCCTATTCCACATAACATAAACTCATTATTTTCATCTGAGACTGGGTCTTGGTCTGGGTACCAACAATCATGCCGAACTCATCACATTGAGACATCTTCTTTATTTCGCTCTATCTAAAAACTGCAGACAAATACAAATCTTTGGTGATTCTAAGATAGTGATTGATTGGGCAAACAATAATTCCATTTGTCACACATATTCTTTGAGACATATCTTGGAAGAAATTGTTTTTTTCAAAACACTTTTTGACCGGATCACTGTTTCTCATATCTACAGGGAAAGAAATACAACTGCTGACCGGCTCTTGAAAGAAGCGGCGGATCGGCCTCTAGGCGACTGGATGATCGAGGAATACAGTCCAGACGGGATGCACGTTTTCTACCATCGCCCCTACATAGATGGACTGCTACAAGGGGACAACCTCCCCTACTGATTTTGAATTTTTGATTCACTAGATTATGCTCTGTATATAATGGCATGGCTCTTTCAGACAATATTGTATAATTTTTGAACAAAGGTAAAACCTCAATTTTTGCATATTACAGTTCATTATGTATATCTGAAATTTTTGTAAATGGATACAGCCCCATCGTATCCATAGCGACACTTATGGGACAGATCTTTTGTAACTACTGAACAGTGGTAATACCACGATTCCGCATATGCCATTGGCATCTACAGCATGTAATCTCTATTATACCTCTTAATAGAAATTATGAACTCTATTTTCCCCGGAAAAAATTAATTAGAAAATTTTGCCTAATGACTTTTTCAATAGGGAATTATTCATAGAGTTGGTATACTTTCTAATGAAAAAATTGAATGATTTGCCTACCTTAAAATGGACATTGAATGTAATATTCACCTCCATTTATGAACTATATGATTAATATCACATACTTAAAGTTATCCCTGGTCAAGTGGTTGTCCCTTGGAATATTTAGTTCCCATTTATGGAACTTTATGAATATCATCCTACATCCATCACATTACCCTTGAAAGAGACCATAAAGGCTCAAGAAATTAAGGACCACATAGGTAACCTACAAGAGGTTCCCAAACTATTGAAGAAAAACTTGGTTATAGCATAAAATAGGATGAAACAACAAGTAGACCTAATTCGTAAACTGTCGTGGATATTCCACTAGATAGTTCGTCACAACATATCTAATAATATTATATTTAAAATATGAAATTCTACACTATTACAATTTTATTAGATTCCTATATTTGTAGATTTATTGCTAATATTGCATGAATTGGAATTAAAATTATACAGAAAATAGAGAACGAAAAATAAAATCTCACACACATTTGACACAAGATTTGCTCAGGGAAACCTTGTTGGGAGAAAAACCCAGCGGGAAGGTGAGGCCACTCCTCTCTCTTTCTCTAAATGGAAATATGGTTGTAAGTACAAATAAGTATGGTCTTTGGCCCGTGGGTTGCTACAGTGCACAATTCCTCTCTATGCACTTTATCTTTTATCCCTCTTGGGTATTTTTGCTCAGCTATGGAACAAATGCACTCGAAAGAATGAAATCTCTTTTCCTCCTAGTGGTCCGGTTATAACACAGCCTGATAGCCTAATAGTGGTTAGGTTTGACTAACTCAACTCTTAACCAAAGTTACAATATTAACTCTTCTAGCGTCTTCTACATCATAATCACATGGCTAGCCCCTTTTCCATAAATAATGGAGGTTGACATGACATCCTCTCCACTTATGGTGGTTAAAACAAGAAGGTCAACTTCTAAGTGACATAAATTTCACATATGGACTCTGATTGGCACGATTATTGTATCGCTGGAAAGGTCTATGTGTGCAGAACAACACGAAAAGGTGCGATGCTAAATTAGAAACTTTTTACCCCCAAAAATAGTTGTTTTATGCCTCAAAACACTCTCAGAAGGTTTCAAACCCTATTTTTACAAACTGGGTCCCACTGTTAAAACAGTCTCGCGAGTTGATTCCTCCACTTTTTCCACTTTGAAAGAATCAATATGGATGACTAACAATATAATGATCTAATCCATATCAATATCAACATTGTATTGAAAGGGGATTTGAAGTGGGGATATGGGTATTTTTGAGACTACATCCATATACATATATGTCCATCAAGCAAAAAATGGATAATAAATTAGCACCAAGGTATTATGGCCCCAGTAAGGTGTTGTAGAGGATTGAAAGTATGGCTTACAAATTGGATTTTCCTCCATCTTCACATATACAACCAATATTCCATGTTTTTGGTTAAAGAAAGAAATTGGTGACAAGATCTCAGTGCAAACTATTTTACAAGAGATTACTAAAGAAGGGAAAATAATATTAGAACCAAAAACAATTCCAAGAACAAGGATTAAACAACTGAGAAATAAAGCAATAACTGAGAACCTCATTAAATGGAAGAACATTCTAGTGGAAGAGGTGACATGTGAAGATTATTTATTCATGTAGAAACACCCATGATTAGTCAATTGTTGAGGAAAAAACTTATTTTAAGGGGAGGGGCATGTTAAGCACTATATAAGCCCTATGTTAACCCTAAAACCCCTATGAAGACCTAGATATTGAGTGATTATATTTCTATTTTTACAATGCTATGCAGGCTAAAACCTTTCATTGTCCCATTTTATTATAATTGTAACCTTCGTCTCATATATATAGGAAGGGGACCTAGTGTTAGGATCATAATTTATTGTATTCATTGTAGAAGGAGATTTACCCCTAAAAGTGGATTGTAATTATTGGTTTCTTATCATTCTTAAGGCATAAGTTTCATAACAAGAAGTAGAAAATAAGTTGGTTATTCAAGCAAAATGTAGGGAAATATAATTAATGATTTGAAAGTATAGTGGTATAATTCCTCAACAAGACACATTAAATGAAGTCAAAACTAAAGGCAATATGTATATACCTTAAATATAGTATGCAATTACACTTGGAAGGATAGTTAACCTATAATTAAAATGAGAAGATGGAAATAGGAGAGACTAGGATTTTTAGAAGCAAATGAATGTTTATAAAGTATTGACATTCAATATTAGTGGTGTATATATGACTTCTTAAGCATTCCATGAAGTTACGTTATAGAGGAAGGGAAAATGGTGAACTTAAAAAAAATGACAATAAATTATTGTAGTATTGGAAATCATAACATTCCTTAATCAAGAAGCCCTACTTGTCTTAGGAAGGTGATGGAAGTTCCCATGCAAGTAATTTTTCACAAGGTTGCATCCTAAATCCCTTTGAAACTAGGGAGTGGTAGAAAATTGGTACAACATAAGCAACAAGAAAAGCATAATGTCCCTTGCTGCAACCATTAAAGCACCAAAATGTTTAAGATAGTGCAAAAAGACCATGAGGAGCGTATGTTCCATATAGAAAGACATACATATTTTGTAAAATATTTGGATGATGCCATGGAGTTGGCAAGGTGCATCCTTTTCCACCGGTTTTCTTGCCTCCGGTGCATATCATAAACCACCATTAGGTTTGAGCAACATTCAAATTTGATAAGTGTTAAGTTATGGTATGTTCTATGCTTATAACAGTTTACTTCTTTTTCTTATTATATTCCACCGATTAGCAATCACATGTACATAAAGTAAAGTGCAGATAGAACATTAAACGATCGACAGAAAACAAGCCAAGATAAGAGACACAAGATGTGGCGGCTAGCCAGGGACAAACCCCACAATGTTTGGGGAAACCCTTTGATCAAATCTTCTTTTATCTTCAATAATTCAGCAGAGAGAAATAGTACAATAAATCTGATTCATATCAGCAGTAGCAAACCCTAGATCAGTAGCATCAGCATTAGCGGCTTCAAACTAGGGCAGACCATATCTCACAAACCGACAGTCGGATTGACTTCATTCCACCACCAAAAGTTTCAGCTTCCAGAGGAGGTTCAGATGAACCTATAACGCAGTTCAAATGAGGAGATCTTCTAGGCCACGCAAGTCAATATTTACTTCTGCAGTTGCAGCTTCAGTTTCAGCAGTTTCCGGCTTCAAACTAGGGCAGTCGATATCTTGCAAACCGTTCGTCGGATTGACTTCATTCCACCACCAAAAGTTGCGGCTTTCAAAGGAGGTTCAGATGAACCTATAACACAGTTCCAAAGAGGATATCTTCTAGGCCACACAATTCAATCTTTACTTCTGCAGTTGCAACTTCAAATTCAACAGCTTCTAGCTTCACATGTGTGAGAGAGAGAGAGAGACCCATTTCAGCGCAGTAGAGAAGAGACTCATATCTGCGCAGTAGAGAGAGAGAGAGATGTGATGAGATGAGTGAGTCCAAATGAGGAAAAGTCCTCTTATATTTATACACAACGTTGGTGGGTGAATAGATGCGACTGTTGGGCTTCTGAGCCTACATGAGTTGTAGGTCGGCTTGATAATAATTCCATAATCAAAATAAATTCATATCTCCATGAATACTTATTGGAATTGGATGATCTTTATATCAATCCTACACCTCTTGACGAGAGGAATCTAATAAAAATATTAATAGCCATGAATAAGATGACCCACATGAATTTTTGCCCTGGTTGCCAATTTTAACACTCCCTCTCAACCATGGAGAACTTCATCTGCAATCTGTCTATCGGTCGTTACTATTCATCCATCAAATGCACTGCCTTATACAGCCTGACGCTTGCCCTGCTCTGCTCTATTTTTCCTGTTCTGCTTTGTCTTGTTCTGCCCTGCACTGATCTGTACTGTTTTGTTCTGTTCTGCTCTGCTCTTGCATTGTTCTGTTCTACTCTGCTTTTGTCCGAATTATGAAGAAGAAGAAATGATCAAGGATGTATCATACTGACTCAAAGTCAGTCTCAGAGTATGTACCACTGGTCCCAGACCAGTCTCAACCAACCCAAAGTCAGCGTCATAGTGAGTACAACTCCAATGGTCCCAGACCAATATCATCCTCCACTGACTCAAAGTCAGTCTCAAAGTATGTACCACTGATCCCAGACCAGTCTCAACCGACCCGAAGTCAGTGTCATAGTATGGTACAACTCCTACCACTGGTCCCAGTCCAGTATCATTGATCCCAGATCAATGGAGGTCATCCTAGCGTAGGGAGTACGGTACTTACAATGATGCGTCCATCGGTACTACTATGGTCCCTAACTTCATTTCCCTGCTCATTGATCAGATGAGAGGTACTTCCCATGAGTCCGAGACTGCATGGGTAGGATGCCTCGACAGGAGAACTAATCAATCCTGTCCTCACAGGAGAACACATCAATCCTGCTACAATTTCCATGGAGAACACATCAATCCAGGCCTCACAGGAGAACACATCAATCCTGCTACAATTGCCATGGAGAACACATCAATCCAGGCCTCACAGGAGAACACATCAATCCTGTTACAATTGCCATGGAGAACACATCAATCCAGGATGCCATGGAGAACACATCAATCCAAGCCTCACAGGAGAACTAATCATCCTGCTACACAGGAGAGCGAATCATCCTGTTCCACAAGAGAGCAAATCATCTTGTCCCACAAGAGAGCGAATCATCTTGTTCCAGTGTGCACCACCAGGGGAGGGTGAGTCACCTTGTGGTCGTATGTTGCTCCAGTAGGAACCGCAAGCCCTTAGAGCTCCCAGAGCTCAATGTATGCAACATGCAGGACCCTTGTACAAAGGTTTCTTGCCGACTCCAAGTCGTTTAGGAAAATCACAGATTAGATCTTTCCTCGGGGCTTTGACAAGGTGTATCAACCTGTACATCATCTTAATGTGATGGAGCTTCCTTGCTCATCGAATTACCATATCCCAGATGATGTCTATCTGCTGGAGCAACTGACGAATATGGGATTCCTCAATAATCGAATCCCACCTCTGGTTGTTACAGAGAATCACAGTGGTATCCAATGTAAATCCAAACATCTCACTGAAGAGCTTTCGCAACCAGACTTCCTCACACGAGGTTATGCTAGTAACAATATATCCTGCTTCGGCAGTGCTCAAAGCCACCAACTTCTACTTCCTGCTCATCCAGGATATCGAAGCAGATCCCAAGGTGAAACAACAACTGGAAGTGCTCTTACGGTCCTCCACATTGCCTGCCCAGTCAGCATCTATGTATCCAAATAGTCTCACATCTCTGGAAATTTATCTTAACCCATAAGTGATAGTGCCATGAAGATATCTCAGCAGATTCTTGGCACCAATCCAATGTATGTGGTGGGGTTCAACCATATGCTGGCTCAACGTGTTGACTGCAAAGCATATATCTAGACAGGAGTTCACTAAGAACATTAATGCTCCGACGAGTTGCCGATACTCGGTAACATTTCGTAAAACAGGTCCAGCAGCACTACCGCTTAACTTCTTGAAGTCAAGCTCCATCGGAGTAGTTACAGGCTTGCAGTCCACCATTCCGAATCTTTCCAATGTCTTCACCACATATTTTCCTTGAGATAGGAAAATTTCTCCTGGCTTTTGCCACACTTCAAGTCCTAGGAAGTAGTGCATCAGTCCTAGGTCTTTCATTTCAAATTCAGAGGCCAGCTCCCTCTTACATTTGTGAATGAGAGGGTCTGCACCTGTTAGAAAGAGGTCATCCACATACAACACCAGTATGAGAGGCTTGTCATCTTCAACCTTAAAGTAAAGGTTAGGATCGGCTTCACTCCTAGTGAATCCCAGCTTCATCAAGTAGCTATCAATCCTCTCATACCATGCTCGGGGTGCTTGCTTCAGCCCATAGAGAGCTTTCTTCAACCTGCATACATGAGATTTTCGATCATAAATCTCAAATCCTTCGGGTTGCTCCACGTAGACCTCTTCTTTGATCGAGCCATGCAAGAACGCAGTCTTGACATCCATCTGATGTAGGTTCCATCCTTGTGAAGCGACAAGGGCTATGATCGAGCGGATGGTCGTATATCTGGCAACAGGTGCAAATATCTCATCATAGTCTATACCTTCCTTTTGGGAGAAACCTCGAGCAACAAAACGAGCCTTATAATTTTCCGTGCTTCCATCTGCTGCATGCTTTATCTTGTAAAGCCATTTGGAAGTAACAACAGTCTTGTCCTGGGGTCTGGGAACTACTTCCCAAACATCATTCTTTATGATAGACTCATATTCTTAGGTCATAGCATCCTTCCATACTTGATGCTTGACGGCATCTAAGAATGACGAAGGCTCATTTTGTATGATCGTGCTCATGATGGTCAGGTATCCTTGATACCTATTAGGTTTCTTACTTTCACGAAAGGTTCCTCGGGGTGCAGCATGTCCTTCAGCATCATCAAGTAACCTCTTAAGCCATGAAGGCCTCTTCCTAGAAGAGGAGGGCCCATGTGGATGAGGATCAATCAGATCCATGGGTTCTTCTACATCAGACATTGATTCATCATCCTTTTCTTTCGGTTCCCTGGTGTCGGCTTCTTGAGAGCTACTCAAAGTCAACAGATTATCCACCTTGCTGAGAGCCATATCTTTGTCAAAGGTGACATCATGACTAATCACGACTTCCCTTTGACCGGTGGTGAACATTTCTTCAGGAGTTTAGGAACCCAATGCTTGATGAGGGCATCGATTTTGTACATATACGGCGGTGATTGTAGTTTCAGCCCATATAAACTTTGGAAGTCTTTGATCAAGTAGCATGGCCTGGACAGCTTCCATCATCGTGTGGTTCTTCCTTCCCACCACACCATTCTTCTCAGGAGTATGTGGTGTAGTAGTCTCCCTCTTAATGCCAACCTCATATATGCCTGAGTAAACCAATTGTAATATATCGGAGGTCTTGCTTTGGCTTGAGGGGAATGGTCCCCTTTTGAGCTTTCCTTTGGCACATCCCGGACATACACCTTCTTTCTCTACTTGGAATTCAGACATCCCTGTTACCATCTGTCTTACATCGGGTAGAGCTTTGTAATGAAGGTGGGTAAACCTCCGATGCCAAAGTTCGGACTGAAGAGATGTGTCATAAGACATGACACCTAGTAGACTTCCATCGACCTGATATAATGAATCAAAACTAAACCCAAGTGTAAAGGCATATTTAACATTATTTTTCCATATACGTACCTTGCCATCGCTGAAGGTTACCTTGTAGCCTTTGTCTTCCGTTGCCGAGATGGACACTAGGTTCTTTTTGAGGTTAGGTGCATTTCATACATCCTGGAATTTCTAGCCTTCTTGAATGCTTGTCCTCTTCCTTGATTCCCAGCTCTCCTCTTACCTTTGCTGTTGAATTTGTCATTCCTTTGATTGCCATCAGAGGGATTTCGAGTTGCACTACTGCATACTGTACCATGCTTCTCCAATCATGATTATCATCATGCTGCCCATGTCCATGATTTTATCCATCATAATGCTGCTCAAACTAGTGTGCATCATCATCATGCTATCCTATATGTCCATGATCTCATGTTGCCCTTTATGTCCACGATCTCATTTACCATGATGCTCATGACCTCATACATAGTGACTTGCTTTATCGCAAATGTAACATCATCATTTTCTTTTAGCCTTAGGTCCAGCCTTTCCTTTTGATTTAGTCCCAGAATTATTTCTTTTCTTTGCATGAGAAGAAAAAGCAGCAGGAGGACCTTTAGGCAAGGGCATTTCCTGCTCTTCTACCCTTGTTTGTTCTTGAATGCATCTAGCCATTAATTCCTCGAAACTAGGAATTACATTATTGTTCAGAAGAGTAGTCCTGAACACATACCATTCAGATGGTAATCCTCCGAGAGTTGTGAGTGCCATTTCTCTATGAGTAATGGTTTCCCCAATAGATAGGAGATCGTTCTTGACCTCGGTGATTCTTAAGAAGTATGCTTGCATACTTTCATCTTTACCCTTCTTGATTTCCCTCAACTTATTTCTAAGAAACAAAACTTGATTTGCATCATTAACTTTTAAATAAACTCACCAGTCTGTCGTAGATTTCCTTGGAGGTGTCTAGATCAGAGATGTAGGCCACCAAGCGCTTGTCGATAGAGTCCCGGATGATCTTCTTTGTTTTGACTTCTCCATTTTTCCATTTGTTCCAGGCAGCAGCAGATGCATTTGATGAAGGCTCAACAATATTGCCTCTTACATGGTCCAACACTCCTTGATCTTCAAGGGTTAGATCGATAGACATCTTCCATCCGTGATAGTCAGCTTTCTCACGGAGCTTGTCTTCGGCAGGAAAGAGTGTTGAGGACCCCATAGTTCTTTTAGGATAGCCTTGCCAATCTTCTCTTCAATGATTTCTCTTGCTCTTGCTCGGGCTTTGTCTTCACCTCGGCTCTGATACCATGTTAAGTTATGGTATGTTCTATACTTATAACAGTTTACTTCTTTTTCTTATTATATTCCACCAATTAGCAATCATATGTAAATAAAGTAAAGTGCAGATAGAACATTAAACGATCGACATAAAACAAGCCAAGACAAGAGACACAAGATGTGGCGGCTAGCTAGGGACAAACACCACAATGTGTGGGGAAACCCTTTGATCAAATCTTCTTTTATCTTCAATAATTCAGCAGAGAGAAATAGTACAATAAATCTGATTCATATCAGCAGTAGCAAACCCTAGATCAGTAGCATCTGCATTAGCGGCTTCAAACTAGAGCAGACCATATGTCACAAACCGACAGTCGGATTGACTTCATTCCACCACCAAAAGTTTCGGCTTCCAGAGGAGGTTCAAATGAACCTATAGCACAGTTAAGATGAGGAGATCTTCTAGGCCACGCAAGTCAATCTTTACTTCTGCAGTTGCAGCTTCAGTTTCAGTAGTTTCCGGCTTCAAACTAGGGCAGTCGATATCTTGCAAACCGTTCGTCGGATTGACTTCATTCCACCACCAAAAGTTGCGGCTTTCAAAGGAGGTTCAGATGAACCTACATCGCAGTTCAAAAGAGGAGATCTTCTAGGCCACGCAAGTCAATCTTTACTTCTGCAGTTGCAGCTTCAAATTCAACAGCTTCCGGCTTCACATGTGTGAGAGAGAGAGACCCATTTGAGCGCAGTAGAGAAGAGACTCATATCTGCGCAGTAGAGAGAGAGATGTGATGAGATGAGTGAGTCCAAATGAGGAAAAGTCCTCTTATATTTATACACAACGTTGGTGGGTGAATAGATGCGACTGTTGGGCTTCTGAGCCTACATGAGTTGTAGGTCGGCTTGATAATAATTCCATAATCAAAATAAATTCATATCTCCATGAATACTTATCGGAATTGGATGATCTTTATATCAATCCTACACCTCTCGACGAGAGGAATCTAATAAAAATATTATTAGCCATGAATAAGATGACCCACATGAAGTTTTTCTCTGGTTTCCAATTTTAACAATAAGAAGCTCACGAGTACCTTTATGATTTCTTTTAACATAGAGTTTAATGGTTACCAAGTAAGTTTGAACTTAAGTTTTGTGCAATATCTTGTGTTAATTCAAATTTTATATTAAGATTTTATAAGTTGTGGAAAAATTTGAAGTCATTAAGTCCTCAATTATATTAAATGAATTTAACAAGTATTTGAAGTTATAAATTCTCAAGTTATAAATTTCTACTTAGTATAAGCATGAGTAATTTCTTTATGCAAAGTATATATTGCAGTGAATAGGAAATGAATGAAATTGTCCCCAAAAATAAAAGAACTCTCAAACTATTAATAAAGATAATGAATGCAATGCTTGGTGCTTTAGTGATATATCCTAAATAGTAGCTTGAACAAATTATTTTTGCCACATTTAGTGAGACTAGTGGGAAAAATCATAGATGAAGTCACCAAGGTCATAGAGTCAGTTTGTCATGTTTAGAGAGACCAAGCCATTTTAGTAGTGAGAAAACTCATAGATGAAGTCACCTAGGTATTATGCTTAGTATGTATGGTGTAATCAAGCTATAAATCATGAATGGAATATTGTTTGATGGATTAGGATGGCGAGATTGCTCGAGTTGGTCATCATCAGTGAAGTCCTCATTGAAGGAACCAAATGCAATCGACATGCACATGATGCTTACCTCAATTCCCAAAATTTTGGCTCATTGCTATGTTTCAAGGAACTAGAGGAAATGGGATGATGGCACCTTTACTATGCTCCTTATAGCACAATGGTGAACATAATTAAAATAATAAGATAATATAGTCATGTTGTTGACATGCACTCATGTGCTTGTGAGAAGAATCAAGTTGTATCTTAAGTGTTTCCCTTTTGCATGATAGTATGCACTTAAAGGCTTGATTACAAACATTAATAAGAGGCCATCATATTTGAAGTACCATATCACAAAGTATGTTAAACTAGCTTAGGTAATCTAAGAAATTGGAAAGATATTGGTTATTCAAGCAAGATGTAGGGAAAATATAATTGATTGATTTTAGAGAATAGTGGTATAATTCATCAACAATACACAGTAAATGAAGTCAAAACTAAAGGCAATGTGCATATATCATAAATATAATAGGAAATTACACCTGGAAAGATAATTGACCTCTTATTAAAATGAGAAGATGGAAATATAACTATAGAGAGACTAGGATTTTAAGAAACAAATGAATATCTATAAAGTATTGACATTCAACATTGGTGGTGTATATATGAATTATTAATCATTCCATGAAGTTACCTTAAGGAGGAAAGGAAAATGTTGAACTTGCAATTTTTTTAATGATAATAACTTATTATAGTTTTGGATACCATAACCAAGTTGAAGGATGAGATAAGCATAAAGAGAGTAATAGCTGCATACTTCACAAAAGAGTATGGATTGTAAATTAAGAATCCTAGTTGAGTTGGAAGTTCCATGAAGGAATGGTAGGACTTCAATTTGTAATAGAAGTAGTATAAGGAATCATTAGGGGGTAGTAGCTTATTAGTAGCTTATATAGAACATGATGGGATATTTTGGAATAGTCATGAGAGAATAATCATGATGAAGTAGAAAGGACAACATACCACTCTTTAAATATCTCTTGAGAAGTGACCCTTTGGCAAAATGTTGTTGAATCATAAAATTTTTCCAAATAGGAAACATGATAAGAATCATTATAAGGTCTAAATAAGGATAGCGTGGGAATTAAATGTTGTCAATTAAATAATTTTAGTTAAAAAATTGGGATGATGATGCAGATTGCTATAAGGAATTTTAGAAGGAATATTGTAATTATACTAAAGAGTTAATACCCATGAGAACCTATAGGATGATAACGAAGAAGACAAGTCAAAATTTTTGAAAATTCCACAAGCAAAATGTTGCCTTTTGAAATTGTAATAAAACCTCAGGTAAATCTATGTAACAATAATACAGGGGTGTCTCTCTCAAGTGGTAAGAGCTCTTAAATGATATTTTTAGCAGAGTAAACGATATGAATAATTATTAAGGGTCATGGTTCATATAAGTTTAAGGTGCCAAGATAAGAATTCATGAACTGGAGCACTTGCAACTGGTGAGGGATGACAAGTTGTTTATAGGAAAAGGTTTAAAGGTTTTAATGTTTAAGTATAACTACTACCTACTTCTCAATTTATAAACCTTCAAAGGAAAAATAAATAGACTATTGTGATAGGTTGATTCTCAGACACTAATGAGTAAAGACCTAACATGATGAGTAAGAAGCTTGTATTACAATGATTAGTTGTGTATATGAGATAATCCTTTTAACATTTAGCAATGATAATTACATATGAGGGATAAATCACTATGGCTTAACCATTTCTTTGTGCAAGTGATCTAGATATTTAACTTCAAGGATGCATTTAGAATTGCATATAACAGAGCATAATAACCATGAAACTTAAACCACATGAAAAGAAGTGGAAAAACATAAGCAAATATGAGATCAAGACACAACGATTTGATTACGGAGGTCACCCAATGTGGGCTATGTCTCCGGGCCCTGCTCATTAGTTGGGAGGCCTTCTTTTATTAAGTGGCATCAAAGAAAGCAGTTACAAGCAACTTAATAAAAATGACCCTTATACCTCCAATCTGGATGGTGACTTGAAAATGGATAGCTCAGTTGGAGAAATAGATGTCACCACTGAATTCCTAGCATGAAAATGTGCAAAATCGACTATAAACTTGCCCAATTCTGACACTGGCACCTTTGGCCCTCTAGGGAATCTTCAAGGAATCTTTGTTGATGCCCCACTCAGGGTTCCAATCCTAGACCTGCTCTTGGTTCCATCTAGATCGTGTTTCCACTGCTCTGGGTTCCGACCTCCATCTCTGCTTTGTTGCCCGGTTGAATGAGCTAAGCATTTTTTATATAAAATCGTTGGCAACACCTGCCTAGTTGGAGCCCCAATGGGTCATTGGTGGTGTCTCCAACTAGGCAGGTGGAGGTTGGGGTATTGAATCCCCCACCTACCCATAATATTTAATGAGTTTTTTTTTTTTTTAATATAGGAAATCATTGGTTCGACGTGGTCAATACGTGGTTTTGTTTAACGGTTAATACACAATTTAATACATGGTTTTGGCGGTAATAGGATGTGGTTTCAATGGGTCAGGCGTGTCCATCGGAGGTGGCCCGCCCACCCACCATTTATGTAATATAACTTTGTTGTGTGGTGTTTGGAATCTGCAGTGGTGGGGTTTGACCACTTGCCACCATAATATATATATATAGATATATATATATATATATATATATATATATATATATATATATATATATATATCGATTGGCGGGGTTGGTGGCTTGCCAACCAATTTTTTTATATTTTATATTTTTTTGTATATAGCCCCATTGGTTAAAAACCACCAAATGGAAAATAAGGGATATTGGACAAATTTACCATCTTACAAATTCGCCTGTTCCAGTGGCCCGATTCCATGCGCCGTGTCTCGCTTAATTTGTTGCCTCCTTAAGCTTGTCACATGTCCAACTTTGACCATACGAACTCAGATTTGAGTGTCATTCGCACCGTCGGAATCATGGCGACTAACACTACAATCTGGTCTTGGTTTCGCTCCCATATGATAACTTTGATTTTTGAGCTATTTTCAAGGCCACTTTTACTTCTGGATCATTCCTCCCTAATGAGGAGCTTTTGGTCCTCCAAAAGCATGACCACATCCTGCACACTCCCCATGTCCTCATCAAACCACACTTTCAACATCTGCATTGCATGCAAATAAGGTACATTCTTTGCAATCACATGCAAAACCACACATGACTCAAACAAACCCATACTTGCCAAGAGTTTATAACACACTCTTTGGTCAAGTTTTACATAATAGAAACCGATACCCCAATTACTAACAAAAAGGCTAAAAACATCATTGTTGCTTTAGTAAGCGATGGAAAACATATCACCACTTTTACAATTATTCACAACACATGAACCATCTCTTACTCAATAAAGCAAACCACCATGAATGTGGTGGATTCATTTGTTGAACATATTCACTAACTGGTTTCTTCATGGGTGCTTTCTGGGCCTGGAGTGTCTGACACACAGTTTTCTAGTGTCTGTCATCATTGCAGTAACTACAATGATTCTTTTTCCTCCAATCTTTCTAGATCGTCTTGGAATGCTTTATCCTGACGTGCCTCTAATAAGTGCTCATGGAACCCTCGACATCACTGGAATGTGATGAAGTGCTCTCATCACCTATCATTGGTTGGTCACTGGTTGTCTTGGAGCATTCCCCAACTTCCTTTCTGACATATCCAAGTCCTACATAACGAGGAAATTCTTCCACTTTGATGGGGTTCACAATGCCTTGGCCATTAATGTTGAGGCCCTTTCCTTGATACCCCATTTTCTTCAACAATTTTGATCCAATTCTTGTAGTATGTCTCTCAAAAGCAGCGAAATCATCATCCTAAAAGGTACATGAAATTGAAGAATCACTTTTTACCTCAGGCTTGTTATGCTGCAACTTTTCTAAGGCCTCCTCCTTGGCTTGTAATTGATGTTTCAACCTTTGTTTCTCCTTCTCTGCTTCTTGTAGGAGTCTCCTTAGTTCAACATTCTTCGCTTGAATGCTTTGGTTGATTTCTTCGATTTCTTGGAGCCATGCTGTATTTGGTGCTCTTTTCATCTTTGGTACAACATCTGCTGAAATCTTTGTCTCATCATCTGAATCTTGACCCAAGTCAATGGGTCCATCTGCTGTAATACCAAGAGATGTGATCTTCATTTTGTCACCTGAGTCTGATCACAAGTCAATTGGTCCATTTCCTGCAAATATCGCTGATGTGATCTTCTCATCAACCTCGGATTCAGATTCTTAGTCTTGTTATATGATTGCAACTGTCTTCTGCTTCTCTTTTTTTCGTTCCTCTTAGGTCTCAATTCTGGATACAGTTTCCAGCAATTCTCCTCATGCCCTTCTTTCTCACAATGAGTAGAAGAGGAATTTTCTCCTCTTCTCTTACCTGTTGATGTCCTCTTTGGGTATTCATCTTGTTCATGCTTCTCCTTTCTTTCAAGATGTACAACCTTCACACTATTTTCATCAAGAGACTTAGGTTCAAATAATAACAATGAATGATGAAAATAACTATGCAAAGAGCCAATATATTTCATCATCGTCTAAGAAGTTTTTAGTGGAGCATTCAATGCTAATGCTTATTTTCTAAACTCCTCTGTAAAATTATGAAAAGTTTTACCTTTTCCTTGCTTCAAATGTTTCCATTCCATCATGGCCTTTTGTCTGTAACCCAATGGATAAAATTTTCCTCTTAAAGCAAAAATGAACTCAGACGAAGATAAAAGAAGTTTATGACTACTCTTACCACCTTGCTACAGCTTTCCTTCCCACTAGACGAGAGCGGTGCCACTCAATCGAAGGGATTTTAGTTGGATATTGACTTCATCCTCTTTGATTTGTTGTATGCGGAAATACACTTCAACTTGTCTTATCCAGTTATCTAGCTTTTCTACATTAGATTCTCCACTAAAAACATGTAAATCAAATTTGACATCTAGCTTAAAAAAGGGCTTTTTAGATGCATTCCTCTAATGCCTGTTAGAGTGATGAGAAGAAGAAGAAGAAGAATTGTCACTAGAAGATGGAGAGGGAGGAGGCTCTTCTCCACTGCCTCCATGATTTACCGATGCATGGTCATCTGATTCTTTCTTCTCGGGCTTGATTATCTTCTCATACTTTGCAAATAGCTTGTCAACTTTCTCTGCCATGTTGTAGAAAACCTTGTGATAGTTTCGCTCTTCTTCCCATCGAGCTTCCTCATCTTCCATGTTCTGTCTTCGTGGTGCACACCCTGCTTTGGGATCAAAGGACTTAAGTTTTACTTCACCTCTTTGGAGCTTGTTCCTGGTTAGCATTCACTCATGCAACTTGCATCAAGAAGACCTTCTCTGATACCAAACTTGATCCAAATATTTAACTTCAAGGATGCATTTAGAATTGCATATAACAAAGCATATTAACCATGAAACTTAAACCACATGAAAAGAAGCGGAAAAACATAAGAAAACATGAGATCAAGACACAACAATTTGATTACGGAGTTCACCCAATGTGGGCTACGTCTCCGGGCCCTACTCAATAGTGGGGAGGCCTTCTTTTATTAAGTGGCATCAAAGAAATCAATTACAAGAAACTTCATAAAAATGACCCTTATACCTCCAATCTGGATGATGGCTTGAAAATGGAGAGCTCAGCTGGAGAAACGAACATCACCACTGAATTCCTAGCACGAAAACATGAAAAATCGACTATAAACTTGCCCAATTCTGACATTATCACCTCTGGCCCTCTAAGGAATCTTCAAGGAATATTTTTTGATGCCCCATTCAGGGTTCCAATCATATGCTTGCTCCTGATTTTGTCTGGATCGTGGTTCCACAACTTTGGGTTCTGACCTTCGCCTCAGCTTCGCTGCATGGTCAAATGAAGTAAGGGTTTTTTTAATATAAAATCATCGGCGAAGATTTCAACGGAGCCCCAATGGGTAGTTGGTGGCAGATCCAACTACGTGAGAAGAGTTTGGGGTATCGAATCCCCCGACTACCCGTAATCGTTAATGAATTTTTTTTTTAATATAAGAAACCCTTGGTTCGGCGCAATCAATACACAATTTTGTTTAACGGTTAATACACGATTCCACCAGTAATAGGATGTGGTTCCAATGTGTTGGGCGGGTCCTTCGGAGGTGGCCCACCCACCCACCATATATGTAATATAACTTTGTTGTGTGGTGTTTGGACTGTGCGGTGGTAGCGTTTGACCACTTGCCACCATTATATATATATATCAATTGGCGGGGTTGGTGGCTCGCAAACCAATTTTTTTTATATATGTAGCCCCATTGGTTAAAAAACGTTGATTGGAAAATAAGGGATATTGGAAAAATTAACCATCCTACATATTTTCCCATTCCGGTGACCGGATTTCGTGCGTTGGGCCTTAGTGAATTTGCTGCCTCCTTAAGCCTGCCACTTGTCCAACTTTGACCAAAAATTTGACGATACAAACTCGGATTTGAGTGTCGTTCGCACCGTCGAAATCAAGATGAAGAGCACTACAATCTAGTCCTAGTTTCGCTCCCACCTGATAACTTTTATTTTTGAGTTATTTTGAAGGCCACTTGTACTTCTGGATCCTCCTGGATCAACAAGTGGATTGATCATGATAGAAAACTTAAATAATGATGACCTAGTCTTCACATGTTATTGTGTATAACAATTATTAGAATGAATATGCCATATATTAGAACCTTGGGTAATAATAAAAAAATATACAAGACATGGCGAAAGACAGTGGGTTAACTACAGATGCACTGTTGATAGATGAGGAAACTTAATATCGCTTATTTAAGGCATTCTAGTAAGATTAATAATACTTTATTGTTGAATTTAATTGAAGTTCACTATAGGGAAAATAATACATTCTTAAAATATTTTGGTTCTAGATGATGGGGGCTTACTTGAAAGTTTAATAGTGTATTTGTATGAGGAAATATAGGAGGAAATCAAACATCTAATTGATGTGCTAACTATACCCACCCTTGTAAAATATTAATTCTCTTGGTGCAATATGAGAAACAATGATCGAAAGACGATCAATATCTTGATGATATCACATGTCACTCATAGTATACCATCAAAGGTATTTCATGATAACCTTTTGTAGGGTTAGATTGGACTAATAAAATCCAGGCACTAAGTTTGACCTCTCGTAGTCATTGTGTGCGTGTGTGCGCGCACATACTACTAATATGGATTTTTCTAATGAATCATGATAAGATTGCTGATGATGTAATATATTTTGACATCTGATATCTTTGAACATGATTATCATATTCACAATGTTATGTTATCTTAATAACACTTATAGTATTTAATATGCAGTTTCATTTTGTTTATGTTGATGTAATTCTTTTGATGGCATGTCATGATGGCATTGTTGCATCCTTGATGTATATATGATGAGGTGATGTTTTTTATATCTCATGATGTGATGGCATGATGCAATTGCATATGGTTATTTTATGATGGCATGCATGAGTATGTGGTTCCTTTCTATTTAGGATGATGTGGTTATGATGATGTCATATTTTCATGATTGCATGCAATAGTTAGCATGTGGATTTTTTTCTATGAGATGATGATGTTATGATTATAATTAATTCAATCATTGCATGTTGTGAGATGGTGCTTGATATGAAATCAACCAATGGGCTAAGAGGGTTAGTTCATTCAATGATTTCATGGGAGTTCATACCTATGAATAGAGTAACACCTATGGGCCAAAGACAAACTCAATTGATAAGCCTATGCTAGTGGTTCAGTTTCCTTACATGATGCTTAATGGATTTGGTACCATATTGAGAATGCTAAAGTGCTTGATATTGGAGTTATGATGTTGAGGTTTGGAAGAAGAGATAGACCTATACTTGTTGGTGGAGTTGTGTGGTTTTTAGCATCCATTAGATCAAGGAAGGGAAAAAGATCTCATTCGCGCAACTGAAATTAGAGGGAATTCATTGGCTTGGTGGGAGAGCCAAATGGAAACCTTAAGGTTGGAGGGAGAACCTTTAGTGACTAAGTGGGAGGATTTCAAAACCATAATTAAGTCAAAATTTTATCCCATTGGGTACGTGGAGGACCAGTAGATCCGGTGGCATTACTTTAGGAAAAATCCAGGCCAAAGCATGCAGAAGTACACTACAAAATTCAAAAAGATGGTTATAATGTTGGGTATCTCTCCAAAGAACCTAGATGTACTCCTCAAGTATTTGGGAGGCATGCACCGTCATCTACGTGAACAAGTGATGTTGTTCAATCCCTAATCGATGGATGAGGCTTGTGTACAAGCACAATACCTAGAGAAAACATGCCTCAAAAGAGCACAATCAAGTGGATCAAAGTAGAAGGAGCAACATGAAGCTTCTAGGGAAGGGAAGAAGAAGAAAAAAGGGGAAAAGATAAAAATTCGACAGCCATATCACACCAATGCAAAGATCCTTGCAACCACTGCAACATTGATGGACATACAAAGGAGAAGTGTTGGAAGTTGCATTCAGAGCTAAACCTGAAGAACAAGAAGAAAGATAATAAGACGAAGAATATCATGGCCACTGATTTGAGAAACCGAGTTAAGAGTAGCTCGGATGTGGATGAGAAGATCGTTTTTACATCAATGCAAAAGGAGGTGAAATCTGGATAGCCTTCAACAATAATAAGAGAAAGAAATGACCAAATTATTCCATATAAAAATATAGGTCAAGAAGACAAAGATTGATGCTCTGTTTGACTCAAGATCACATGTGAATCTCACTGCAGCAGAGCTAGTCAAGAAGTTAGGGCTGGAAGTTCATGATCATCCAAACCCATATCCAGTGGGATGGGTAAATAAAGATGCAGAGCTGAAGGTAACACAACAATGCAAAATTATATTTTCTATCAGTACATCCCCCTTGTGTATGTGGAGTCGTGTTTGGGAGTCCATACGTGTACATGTGTGATGTAATATTCATGAGGAGATCTAACTAGTACCAGCTAATCAAGGATAGAAAATCATTTTTCATCAACATGCACAAAGGCAAGTCTAAAATTTCACTGGTAAGTGCCAACTAGGCCAAGAAATTGATTATTTTAAGCAAGAAGTATGTTTTATTGTTTTTAAGAGAAAGTGAGTCTGAAGAGGAGTCAATAAGAGGCAAGGCATCCCTGGAGAGGTGTACTAAGAAATAAAAACAACAATTGGATTAGTTGTTACAAACATACAAGGATGTGTTCCAAGAACCTAAAGGGTTACACCTAAGAGAGAAGTGGAGCACAAGATCTAGCTATTGCCAGACTCCCCATTACCAAATATTGAGTTGTACATGCATTCTGTTATAGAAGCAAGTGAGGTGAAGAAACAATACATCACCATGTGGGTCACCCGTCATCATTGTTCCAAAGAAGGATGGGACTTTGTGGATGTGTATAGATTATAGGGCGTTGAATAAAATCATGCTCAACAACAGATACCCCCTGCCCAAGATAGATGATCTGTTGGATCAGTTGCGGCAAGCAAAGTATTTCACTAAGTTGGACTTGAAGTTTGGATATCACCAGGTTTGAGTCAAATAAGAAGATACATAGAAGACCGCCTTCAAAACCAAGAAAGGTTTGTATGAGTGGTTAGTTATGCCATTTGGCCTATGTAATGCACCGGCTATGTTTATGAGATTAATGAATGATATTGTGCCCTTTTATAGATTCATTTGTTATTGTCTATTTGGATGATATACTAGTATATAGTTCTACTTGGGAGGAGCATATTTCACATTTGACGCAGGTGTTGGAAACATTGAAGAAGCATCAACTGCTAGCAAATCTCAAGAAGTGTGACTTTGCGAATCAGTCTTTGGTGTATCTGGGGTATGTGATGGGTGGAGGAGAGTCGAAGATAGATCCTTCCAAGATGGAGGCCATCATGAAATGGTCGGTTCCTACCAATGTTTTTCAGGTTAGGAGTTTCATTGGGCAACACAATACCTAAGGAAATTCATAGCCTCATTTTCAGTGGTAGAAACATCGCTCCATGCCATAATAACAAGTGGCAATAGTTTCCATTGTGGAAAAGGTCAACATAAGGCTTTTGAGGAGCTGAAGAACATGATCAGTCAAGCACTAGTTTTGGCATTACCAAACTTGCAGCGGCCCTTTGAAGTGGAGGCAGACCTAAGTGGGTATGCTATGGGAGTTGTCTTGATGCAAGGAGGAAGGCTCTTTTGATACCATTCTGAAGTATTTCATGGGGTATTTCTTAACTAGCCTACCTATGATAAGGAGCTTTATGCCATGGTGAAATTTGTGAAGAAGTGGAAGCATTATCTGATGGGAAAGGAGATAGTAATCCACACAGATCATCAGTGGTTACAATACTTACAAGACGGGAGTAAGCTACAACAAACCAGACATTACAAGTGGATGGGGTTTTTACAACATTTTCATTTGGCGATCAAGTATAAAAAGGGAAGCACAAACAAGTTGGTTGATATGATTTCAAGGCCACCCACATCAAAGATTACAACTTTGGGGACTATTATGCACATGGATCCATTCACCCATGATGCATACAGAGAGGCATATTCAAAAGATGAATACTTCAAGGAGGTGTATCAACAGTTGTAGAGTCAGAGTCATGTGCACAATGGTGACAACATTGTTGACTACCATCTCCAGGATGGGTTACTCTATAGGTCGGATAAGCTACATGTTCCTAAAGGTGAGTGTTTGCAGTTGATTAGAGAGGCTCAAACCTCCTAGGTTTCAGGCCACTTTAGTGTAGGGAAGATCATTGCCAACTTGCAGAGGTATGTGTATTGGACCAAGATGCAAGAGTAGGTAGTTAGGTTCATAAGAGGATGCATGCTTTGTTGTACCAACAAGCCTAGCAATAGGAAACAGGGTTTGTATCATCCCTTACCTGCACTACTTGTCCTTGGGAAAGTAATTCCATGGACTTTGTGGGAAGTTTACTGACAACTAGGAAGGGACATGACTACATGTTCATGGTAGTTGATAGGTTCAACAAGATGAGTGTTCTGATGCACTATAAAAAGACAATTAGTGGACAAGAAGCAAAAAAACTTGTTCTTTGGACAGGTCTGGGTGCACTTTGGGATACTAAGGATAATCATTTCAGATAGGGACACAAGATTTCTCAGTGCCTTTTTGACTACATTGTGGGAGAAGATGGACACAAAGTTCAAGAGATCTATGGCATTCCATCCACAAATAGATGGGCAAACAGAAGCATTCAACATGAATTTGGTGCAACTTCTGAGGGGATACTACCAGAAGCATCTAAAGACCTGGGATGAAAATCTAGTATAATACAACATTCTTATAACAGAGCAGTCCACACTTCTACTGTAAAGTCTCCATTTGAGACTTGTTTTAGATATTTTCCACCTTCACCTTTGGATATTGCATATGGTAAACAAGTAGGAGTGAGGGAAGATCTTACAAGAGATGCTTTGAGGGTTGAAAATTTTATAGAGAAGATTAAGAAAATCCATCTACAGGTATAGGAAAGAATGCAGAAGTCATAGGAGAAGTATAAGGTCATGCATGATCGACATAAAACAAAGAAATCATTCAAGGTGGGAGACAAAGTATGGCTACAATTGAACAAGGAGAGGTTATAGGGGCCTCTTAACAAAATCAAGGCTTTAAGTTATGGTCCCTTTGAGATACTAGAAAAGGTGGGTGATAATGCCTATTGACTCAATTTACCACCATATATATGCATTTACTCAATTGTGAATGTAGATAATTTGAAGCTCTATGAGCCTTCCATGCTAGATCAGGAAGAGGAACAAATCCTACCTTTTGGGGAGTATTTGGCACCAGACGCTCAGGAAGAGTTGATAGAAGATACAATTTTGTAGAAGAGGTACATAACTACAAGACATGGGCAACATGACCTTTGGTAGATTGGGTTGAAGGGACAGCTTCCAAGCAAAGCTAAATGGTACACCAGAGAGGTGGAGGAAAAATTCCCTTACCTCATTTAGTAAAAGATTTTGGGGACCAAAAGCCTCCCAAAATGGGGAGGTGTAATCGAAATTGGATCATTATATTGTTTTTCATCCATCCGGATGCATTGGGAGTGGAAAAAGTGGAGGAATAAGCTCACGAGACCGTTTTTACTAGTGAGACCCAGCTTGGCAAAACAAGGTATGAAACCTTCTGGGAGCGTTTTGAGGCATAAAATGACATTCTTTTTGGGGTAAAACTTTGCTACTTGTATAGCATGTTTCCATGTTATTCTACACATAGATACATTTCCAACGATGAAAGAAGCATGTCAATTGGAGTCCATATGCAAAATTTTTCCACTCATAAGTTGACCTTCCTATTTTCACACCTATAGTTTTGGAAGATGCTGTGTCAGCCCCCATTATTCATGGAAAAGGAGCTAGCCACGTGTTTGTGATGTAAAAGACTCTAGAATATTATATTTTGTAACTCTAGTTAAGAATTGATGCAGTCAAACTTAACCACTAGTAGGTTACCGAGTTGTGTTATAACAGGCCACTAGGAGGAAGAGGAATTTGATTCTTTCGAGAGCATTTTGTTCCATAGCTGAGAAAAGATAGACAGGAGCGATAGGAGATAGAGCATACACAGAGGGTTCGTGCACTATAGCATCCCATGGGCCACAAGCATTACTTCTTTGTACTTGCATCCATATTTCCAGACAGAGAAAGGGAGCGAAGCAGCCTCACCTTCTAGCTGGGTTTTCTCCCAAAGGGGTTTCCCAGAGAGAATATCTTGTGTCTTGTGTGTGTGTGTGTGCTTACTTTTTCGTTCTCTACTTTTTTGTGTAATTTCCATTCACATGCACTAATTATAGTTAAATCCACAAATCTTAAAGTTTAATAAACTGTAATAGTGTAGAATTTTCAGAGTTTTAATATAATATTATTAGATCTGTTGTGACAAACTGTCCAGTGGAATATCCACGACAGTTTACGGATCAATATCTAGTTGGATTTGTGGAGGAGGTCTAGGTATGTTTGGGGTACATGGGTCAATGTACTAGACTAGATGCTTACTTCGGTAGATGAGAACTTGAGCCCTGGGAACTTGGATAAACTGATATGATTTAAGCCTAATGTTTAAAGTTAAGAAGAGGTATAGAGTTGTACTTTCACCTCCCCAAAGTTGTGATGTGGAGTTGTGATGCTTGTTGTATTCATTTATGTGGCTATCATGCTATTTCAATAGAGGCCAACTTGGAGGAAGATATAGGAAGAAGTAAAAATCTATAAATAGCATAATTAATGTTAACTTCAAGACAAAGTACATTATGTTGGACATAGTGTTGTCATTGATGACAACTAGCATCATTGATGTGAAGGGGGATGTCTAAGAAAGTAACAATGCCATTCATGAATCAAAGGAAGCAGTATGGTAGTCTAGTTTCCTGCTTGACTTATTAAATGAAGTCAAAGTGGTTTGAATTTGATTGAGCTTTTGTCAAATTTATGATGTCCTAATGATTCTATGAATGGCATGGTTGGATAGCTCTCTTTGAGAACTTTTGAACAATATATCACACATGGAAAAAATCCTCTAGGATGAGTAGTTATGATCATTTGAAGTTGCCAGTTGTAATAAGGACCAAAACAACAAATTTAGTTTAGAGTCATCAAATTCGTTAAAGATTGTGCATGTTGAGGGTGGATCTAAACATTGGCAATCAATTAACTACTTTGGGTGTATGAATATGTGCACTATTTAACTATGTTAAACATCATTCACCTTTTGAATGATATGACTATGGTCAAAAGCATGTATGGTGGATGATATGTAGAGATGCACGATGCTTAACCCCCTCACAAAACAACAAAGCAATGACATATGGCAGACACCTAGTGGGCCTATAGGTGGCAAGACACTATTGGCCAAATTACAAAGACATGTGGCAATGGAGTATGCCATGGAAGCAAGGCAATGATGTGGCAGTACAACATCGCATCTTCGTCAAGGACGATGAGGTGGAAATAAAGTGACACATGGTGGTTTGTGAATGGCTCAAGAAGATGATGTGGTAGTGTAAGATGACATGACATGACATGTCATTATGATGATTTCAGTATGGTGGCATGGTAGTATAGATTAATGCCACCTGGCAGACATAGTTGGAATTTTGGAGCGACCAATGGGCTCAAATTCAAGTGACACATGACTCCTCTCATGGGATTCCATGTGGCATGATGATGTCATGTTGATGTAAGCATGTGGGTGACCGTGAACCCTAAGGATTAGGTCACATGGATCAATGGATTAGGCCCAGGACCATATCATATAAAAAAGTAGGGACAAGGTCGTATGGTTAAATTCATACAGTCGGCAAGGTGCAAAGTCTCTATAATCCCTGGTTTAAACATTGACCTCAAGGTCAGCTCATACACCCAGGGTCACACAAATGAACACACACACACACACACACATAACTACAACCCATTCAAATGAAAGGGTGAAGTGCTACAATTTGGTGGCTTTGTGGAGATAAGAAAACGAGTTTTCGGTCTGAGGTTCTATGGTCGAGTGGATTATTTTTTCTTGTTGAGGTTACGCCATTGTTTCAATGTGATATGTATGGCGGGCAAGTTTGATCCGATGACACCCATTTTCTCAATCAATAAAACTGATTCACCATATGAGAAGTTGGTATATTGATGCAAGTGAGGAATATGAGCAACAAAGTTGGTGTATCATGTGGTTTGTATGCAGGAGGTTCACGGTTCGAGTTCTGATGTATATATGCCAGAATTTTGTTTTACAGGGATATTGGTGCACCACTTTGTTCATTTTGTCAAACCCTTAAAATAACATTTTGTAGAACCTGTATAGTGTCATTTTGTATAATGCACTCATTTTTTTTTGTTTTATCGAACATTTAAGTTTTATATAGTTTTATATGGGTTTTTGGAATGATTTTGGAGCCAAATTGAATTCTAAAAGAGGGGAAATGATCAAAATTCACTAGTAATTTTTCTAGGGGTAATGAAGAATCATGAAGATGCAGTTTTGATATTGTTAATCTATATTTCTTGTTTTGGGGGTTATGAACAGGTTTCAGGCTTTTTGAGTAGGTGTTGTATATATCCAAATCAAGACTAGGGAAAGGTGTCATGGTATAATATTCAAGAATAGGTTGTTGAGATAAGATGAGCAAGTTATAAACATGTTATGACAACATTGTGATAGAAACAACATGATCAATATTGTTTAAGTGGCATGTGGATCTAATTTGAAATATGTGAAAAGTGGTCTACACCAGGTTGAAGAAGGAGGTGGAAGCCTCAATCAGGTTGAAGCATACAACAAGTTGATTCTCGCACATTTTCGAGGTTGGTGCCTCAATCAGATTATAGTCTATTGTAAGTGGGTTCTTGCACATTTTGTGGGTCGATGCCTCTAGCAGGTCAATGCCTACAAATCTATGTAAATGAATTGAAGAAGAAGACAAAAAGAATTTGCAGTTTTCCCCAAAAGGGTTTTCACATAAAAGAATGTGTTCTCATATGATGATGTGATGATGGTTTCTTGATGCAAAAAAAATCACTCTTATGATGCACATTATTATTTGATGCATTGCTACATAGTTAATTATTGATTAAATGTTTTGAAATGATAAATTCACTAATACATTGATTCACCCCCCAATGTGATCTTTGGTCTAGCAACTTGAAGTGGGGGGAAGTATATAAAGCCATATACATATTTGATACTTTGATGATGAAAATAAATAAATGGTTACAAAAATAAATTAGTAATAAAAATAGATAGATAGATAATTTAATAATAATAGTTATTATTTAAAATATATTAATATATTAAAAGAGAATTCTAAATTAGAGGAAGACAATTTAAAGGAAAATATAAATAAAGAAAATCTAATTAAAGACATATTGTTAAGTAAAGATAAGAGACAATCTTGGGTGATAAGTTGAGTCTATGCATGGGAATTTTCACACGGCTAGATGTGCATGATGCAAATGTTTTGTGGGTATTAAGGAGGTGGTGAAGGCATCTTTTTACGAGCATCTTAATCCCTAGGGTTTTTCTTTGGTGCTTGGGCTTCAAAATAAAGATATAGAAATAAAAGATAGCATACACTATTAGTTGAGGGCTTATGGACTCTCCATATTATTTACTAAGAAGTTGGTTGGGAGGAGAGTTTTCCCCCACACTTGGTTCATTGGTTGGTTGTTGTTGATGACAACAAAAAATTGGAACCCATTGATTCCGTTGTCATTGTGATTGTAAGTAGGTTTCCTTGCAAATATTTCAAGTATGACTCACACAATGCTACCCTTACATTGATTTATGAAATAAATAATTGGACAACATTAATGCTTATGCGTTTATTTAAATGTTATTGTAGACGAGTTCATTAAGTAATTTTATTTTAAAAAATTGGTGCTTACAGAGGAGCATTCTAGAGATGAAAATAAGGCTTATGAAAAATCTCATGTTATAGTAATTGGACTATGAGAAACAATTTAAAGTTCAAAGGATGCTTCACACTTTTCCATTAGCAGAGTTCTTAGGTAGGATGGAACCCCTGGGCATATGAAAATTAGAAGCTAAATGATAGGGAACAAAGATATGTGGTCCATGAGAAGGAAATAATAGCTTTGGTACATCATTTGTAGGTTTGGAGGAACCACCTGTGATGCGGGTTGTTTTTTGTGAAAATGGACAACATTGCCAAAAGTTACTTTGCTTTGTAGTGAAAGTTGTCATCAAAGTAGGGTTGGTGGCAATACTTCCATTTTATGTTTAATATTGCAATTGAGTATTATCCTAGTAAGCAAAATATAGTGGTAGGTGCATTGAGTAGGAGGCTAAAATTGTAGTGATTTGGATGGTATCTATTTAGTTGGAGATCAATAATGAAGTTTGAATTGTAGATTAGTTTGATTGATAACTCAAAGAAGACGTGAAACATGATGTGGTCATTACATAGGTTCTAATGTAGTTATAGTCAAGGAGGATGTGGAAGTTCTCATTGAAGGATTAATCATTTTTCTTTACTGGTGGAAGTATATATGTGCCTAGATTCCAATGTAGCAATACTAGGATAAGACAAGTAAAAGCCACATAATGGCTTGCCCTTTCCTTTCGAAATGTGAAGGGAGAAACTTTTTGAACAATGATTGTAATTTTTTATTGATTAGTCTTACTATGCTATGTGGTATATATATATATATATATATATATATATATATATATATATATATATATATATATATATATATATATAGATATGAGTAAGTGAACATCATAATTCTGTAAACATTATTAGATTCGTCCCACATTTGAGTATTAGAAGACAATTATCAATTATTTTCTAACAAAACTATGGGACAACTAGACTATAGCATTGAAAACAAAAAAGTTACATACGCTCATTCATTCATTTTCTACATATACATTGAATTAAAGTAGGGGATTTTTTGATATGATCTTCCTACAATTCTATAGGTCTTTATGAGTTAGGCTCATTGTTGCTTTTATTGGATATTAATATTTGTCCAAATTGTATTTTTATTAAAATCTCTATATAATTGACATAAATGTTGGCCACTAGAATTTCAGTTTGGTGATAAATTACTTATGTAGCTTAATTATGATCAATGCAAGCCATCCTAAAGGAAGTCACAATATTTGGTATCGAGATGTCTAATGAAGGTGATAGCTAAATTGGGAAGGTTACCCTATAATTTAAGACTTCTAGACCATCTGAAGTCTTACCATCCAAAGTTCTATGTTTGATTCAACCTGGGGCTTGCACGGTTGACCTAGAGAACCTTAGATATGTTGAGCCATCTTTAGCACCAATGTTTTTGAGGCACATATTGGAATGAATTGTGGATATCATCTATGCTTACCATATGAAAGCCACAAAGTGATACAGAAAGAGTACTAAGACTTTGGTAAAATAGTGTCGAGAGATTACTTTCTTACTTGGAAGGGCATGCCATTCAAAAAAGGGAGTTGGGTAAGGTACAAGGCATTGGAAAATACTAGGATAAGAAAAGTGAAAGCCACGTAATGGCTTGCCATTACCTTTTGGGAACGTGGAGGGAGAAACTTTATAATAAATGTTTGTAATGTTTTATTAATTATTCTTACCATGATATATATATATATATATATATATATATATATATATATAGAGAGAGAGAGAGAGAGAGAGAGAGAGAGAGAGAGAGAGAGAGGACAATAATATAAGTGAATGTCATAATACTCCAGTAAACGTTATTTGATTCTACCCCACATTGAACCAAAGGTCATTGCTTAGAAGACAATTACCAATTGTTTTCTAACAAAAATGTGAGACAACTAGATTGTAGCATTGAAAACAAAGTTTACAGACTCTCATTCCTTCATTCTCTACACATACATTGAATTAAAGTAAGGGATTTGTTGATCTAGTCCCCCTACTATTCTGTAGGTCTTAATGAGTTAGGTTCGTTGTTGTTCGTATTGGAATAGTAATCTTTGTACAACTTGTATTCTTGTTATAATCTTTATATAACTGACATAATTATTAGAGTGTAACCAAATTCATAGTGATTACGCATAAAATTTTACTAAAAAACAACATAGAGGAACCTTATAATCTAATTTAACTTTGAATAGAAACATACAACATTGTTAATGCATCAATGCTCTTTGATCATATCATGAAAATATGGAAATTTTTATTGAGAAAGCAAGAACAATTCTTATCTTACATTTTGAAACCATTGTGTGTACACATTCGATATCTATGGGAATTTTAGTCTATAATTTCAACATTAAATTGTTTAAACACTAACAATAGCACATGGTGATATCAAATAGTAGGGCCATTGCTACCATGGTTAACCTTTCACTCACTTATTTCATCAAAGTAGCATTGGAAACAAAACTTTGTAGGTCTTAATGAGTTAGGCTCATTGTTGTTTGTATTAGAATAATAATCTTTGTACTACTTATATTCTCATTTTAATCTCTATATAATTGACATAATTATTACATTAGTGGTGTAGCCAAATTCATGTTACCTACAAGTAAAATTTCACTGAAAAACAACATAGAGGCACCTTATCAAAAACCACCATTAACTCTAAATAAGATTCAAAATTGATCATAAATTCACAAAAACCTTTATGATTTCTTTTAACATAGAATTAGAGGTCAATGAAAATCAAGGAGTGAACTTAGTTTTTGTGCAATATTTTGTATTAATCCATTTTTTTTATTAAAATTTCATAAGTTGTAGAGACAATTGAAATCAATAAATCCTTAATTATATTAAATAAATTTAATATAATAAATTCGAAGTTATAAATCTTTAAGTTTTAACATAGTTGCACCTATACATTGAATTTCTACTAAATAATAATAGTAAGAATAAGAATAATCTAATTTTACCTGTGAGATGTAGACTAGATGGTTTGCCTGAGATTTAGCCCCCATTAGGTTTCAAGGTCAAACCTCATGGGGAGGGGTTGAGGATGGAAGTCACTTTGGGGGAATTAAAACTATCCCAAGGGGTGTCCATTTGATGACTATAAGCATCCCATTGTGGGTTGATCCTTCTTCTTCCATCCAATAGGCACCGTGACTATAAGCATCCCATTGTGGGTTGATCCTTCTTCTTCCATCCAATAGGCACTGTGACTATAAACATCCCATTGTGGGTTGATCCTTCTTCTTCCATCCAATAGGCACCGTGACTATAAACATCCCATTATGGGTTGATCCTTCTTCTTCCATCCAATAGGCACCGTGACTATAAGCATCCCATTGTGGGTTGATCCTTCTTCTTCCATCCAATAGGCACCGTGACTATAAGCATCTCATTGTGGGTTGATCCTTCTTCTTCCATCCAGTAGGCACCGTGACTATAAACATCCCATTGTGGGTTGATCCTTCTTCTTCCATCCCATTGCGGGTTATCCTTCTTCTTCCATCCAATAGGCACCGTGACTATAAGCATCCCATTGTGGGTGATCCTTCTTCTTCCGTCCAATAGGCACTGTGACTATAAACATCCCATTGTGGGTTGATCCTTCTTCTTCCATGCCATTGTGGGTTGATCCTTCTTCTTCCATCCAATAGGCACCCTTGTTTGTGGGACAAGTGACCACTTCCTTAAAACAATTTAACTACTAAAATTTATAAAATAAAGATGTATATACTTTACTTTTTTAAATTTGAACTAAACTCACTTAAACTATATTTTTTAAACCTGAATAATTTCCTTATACAAAATAAAATGCTACAGTTGACCAAAAATACTAACTCTTCCAAACCATTAATCAAGAGAACGAATGCAGTGTTTGACGCCCTAGTTACATATCCTAAATAGCAGCTCCAATGGAATCGTTTTGCCACGTTTAGCAGATCAGTGAGAAAACATCACCAAGGTATCGGAGTCGGTTTGCCACGTTTAGGGAGATGGAGCAAATTTAGTAGGGGGAAAATTCATGGATAAAGTCACCCAGGTCTTACGCTGGGTACGCCTGGTGGAGTCAAGCTGTAGCTCATGTATTGAATATTGCTGGATGGACCAGGATGGCGAGAGCACTGGAGTTCGTTACCTTTGATGAAGCCGCCATGAGAGGAACCCAAAGCAACTGACATGCACAGGACGTTGACTCAAATGCCCAAACATTAGGATCACTGCCATGTTTCGAGGAACTGGAGTTTAGTCAAAAGATACTGCCATGTTTCGAGGAACTGGAGTTTAGTCAAAAGATACTGCCATGTTTCGAGGAACTGGAGTTTAGTCAAAAGATATTGCTATGGAGGGGTTCAAATTTGATTGGCAAGTTGTTGGTTATCGGGTGATTTGCTTGTTAAATACAATTTAAAAAAATATAAAATTGTTAAAATTTTACTTTGAAATTATGAAAACAGGTTAGAAACTATGAAATACTATAGGCGAAATTATTTTGAAATTCCAACCTTGCTGCCATGTTTGAGGAACTTGAGTTTAGTCAAAAGATAGTCTAGTCAATTTCGAGCGGTTAGGAGTATGGTTTGTATTTTTATTTATTTTTGTTTAATTTTCGTAAATATATTTAGTTCGTGGTTTTAAGAAAGTAATCTTTTTAATAAATTTTAGTCTGATAAGATTGAAATATTTAATTTTTGCAGGATTATAAATTATTAGTATATCTTAAATATATTTGAATAAAAAATTTGATCTTAAAATTTATTTAAAAATTACTCCAATAAATTACTAATTCATCTTTAAGGATTCTCCAGAGTTTAAAAAAATGGATTGCGACAGCTAGCCCTGATTCTCTTCATCGAGCAGCGTAATACCTTGAGAGAATGTCGTCAAACTTGGAGTGGAAACTGCCATATATGTATACCAATCTGGGGCAAATTCCCGAATAGGTCTTCTTAATTTGGTGGACAGATCATCTATGGAGTCGCGGAGGAAGAATGTCGTTGGATCGTTCAAGGACATGGCTTCGATCGGGATTGCCAAGTTGAACAGCAAGAATCCAGAAATTGACACAGCTGTCGTGAAAGCGACTCTTCACAACGACATCCCTCCCAAGGAAAAGCACGCCCGCGTGGCCTTGGCTGCAACGAGAAAGTCCGGGGTGCGACGAGACCTAAAACATCTGGTCGAACGGCGGTTGTGTCGAACCAAAAGGTGGATCGTGGCTCTGAAAACCCTGGCTCTCATTCATCGGCTTATGAGAGATGGGTTCCCCTTTTTCACACAGGACGAGCTGCAGCACCCCTCGCATGTAACACTGCTCGCCGGGATATCGCAGAGTTTCGGGGATCTTTCCAGCCCCTTTGCCCGCGAATGCTCCCTCTGGATTCGCAAATACTCGTGTTATCTGGCGCAGAGACTGCACTGCAACAGGCTCCTCGACTATGACATCGTGGCGCTTGAAAATCGTCAAAACAGAGCAAAGGCCATGGAAATTGGGGGGCTCTCTAAGCATTTGCCATCTCTGCAGCTACTCATGGACTGTCTCTTGGATTGCACTCCTCAGCAAGGGCGCGGAGCGATGAACCCCCTCATCCAGTATGCCCTAGATTTGATCTTGAAAGAATGCCCAAATATCTACGCGACCATTAATTTCTGTATACGCAACCTGCTGGATTCGATCTCTGGTATGCCCAGAGATAAAGCTATAGGTCTCCTGGAAAATTACAAACGCCATCTGCTACATTATGAAAGACTTTCGTATTTTTATGGTGCTTGCAGTAGATTGGTTTCAACCCACGGTCATGATGGCTTCTTGTCTCTGGATAGGCCTCCAGTAGTGTCATTCTTGGGTGAAATGGAAATGGTATGAATTATATTCAGATCGTATGAAGAATTCCAGACCGCATATTCAGAATTGTTTTTGTCTCGCAGTTACGCAGGATTGGAAGTGTAGATAATGTGCAAACATAAACGGCATTTACAGCAAGAATCGGCCATGGACGACAGATGGTGAGTTGCAGAATCGAAGGTCCGTGACTCTGCTCAGCCTGTTTCTTGGGAATTGGAGGGTTTCAAGATTTCTTGGGAACTCGAGGGTTTCAAGATTTCTTGCTTATTATACCGATCTTGAATATTGTATTTGCCAAATTTTAGTTGTACAGGGTCTCGACTGTGTTTCAAAGGCCTCAACCAGGAACTTCTTTTGTGACTTTCTCATGATCTCAGTGGTCGTCTCTTCCCGAGAGTAACCATAGCGTTGTGGTCAGGAACAAGCTGAACATGCATGGATTCTAGGGATGACATCACATAAAATTATGTGACATTATGTTAAACCTCTTCTTTTATTGTGGTGGTGTAGAATGTGCTTCGTTCTGTAATAAATGCAATTCAGGGTGAACCTATGATATCTTGAAGGGTCATTTTTTTAATTAAAAATTATATTTCTATGATATCTTGAAGGGTCATTTTTTTAATTAAAAATTATATTTTTTAATTAAGATTATTATATTAAAGTACTTTTATGAAAATGATAAAGAAAAATTTTGGAGTGATATGTTAAGGTTTTTTTGCTTAAAATAATCTAGAGATGTTAATATTAAAATGTGTTTGTTTTCATTTAGTTAATATAACTTAAAATTAATATTACAATTCAAAATTAATATTATGATTTATTAATTATAAAATAAGTTTATTTATATAATAAATATTTTTTTAAAGTTAATTGGGTTTTTTAGGTGATTGGGAAAAATGATTAGAATTTTTCCCATTTACATTTTTACTAAAAACATAATAAAATTTAATGTAATGGTTTCCAATTTTATTGACATAATAAAATTTAATGTAATGGTTTCCAACTTTATTGTTTATAAATAAATAATCCTTAGAAGATCAAAAATTATATATTCCTCATATAAGAATATTTTCTATATAAAATATATATTGAGTAAAATATAAAAATATATTAAGTTTTTTTTAATAATTAATTTAAGGACAATATTAATTTTTTTATAAATATTCAAATTCAAATTAATCTTAAAATTAAATATAAAAACTTTACATAATTATTAAAGTCATATTATTCAAATATATTGATTGATTGATCCCGAGGAAGAATTAAAAGCCAAGTGTGTCACTCGTTTGTTGATTGATCTCGAGGCAGGTCATATCGCCCACCCCCCTCATGTTGTAATGACCCTCATGAGGTTTAGAAATTATGGGGATGAACATGGGTGTTACTTGGCACTAGTTATGTGGGTTACAATACTCTAGGTGTCTGGATCATGTGTTGTACTTGTCTTCAATTGTGGTTTTGGCCCCCAATATTTATTATGGGTAAGTTTTCCCTCGAGTTTCAACTCTCCCTTTAGTTTTTGCTTCTTTTTCAATGGTTTGTAATGGTTTTTTCTCTTGCCATTTCAAGGTTACCCCTTATTTCGCTATTATCTCTATGCAATTGTCTTTTGCCTTTGATCCTCGGCCCTCTCTCTTCTCCATGTCCACTTCTACTTCCCAAACCCATTTGACTCATTTTCTCTCTCTTTATTTTCTTATTCCTCTATTGGGCAATTTGTCTGAGCCACCTCCTTTTATCGCTTGCCACTCACTCGAACTTCTTCCCTCATTCACTCCCTATGGTCTCTATGTCACAATGTGGGTACTCAGGTTTTAATTAGAGTAGAAACAACATAGAAGTTCCTCTTTGTGCCAAAGCCCAAGCTAACGTGGAGGACTATGCCATTCATTACCAGGAATGCGCTTCACAATCAACTCAGGATGAAACTGAATTAGTTGAGTGGGAAGTTGGGGTTGAGTGCAAGTTTATATTTGATGTAGAAGTGATGGAAAACATCGGTTAGTGGATTCCGAACACAAGGAATACTCAGACTCGTCTAACCCAATATATGTAGACAATCGACTTGTATTAACAAATTTAAACTCTGATGACAAAGTTATTGGTTGAGCACAGTGAGGCATATGAAGAAATACCACTCTACATTGATGCCCTACAATAGTAGGTCAAAAAATTGGATACCAAGGTTTTTGTCTTGACCAAGAAGTTTTCTAAATTAGAATTTAATAGTAATTCGAATGAGGAGCAAACTCCAACTCCCACTTAGATAGACTCTCCCACAAATTAGACATGGTCTTCTTTATAATATTTCTTTGTTTTCATAAACACTCTAAGAATATTTGCCTCATTGTTAACCTCTATTTTAATATGATTTGTTGTTAGCCATAAACAAATAGCTGTAAGATTGTACTATTTTTATTTGAATCAAAAATAAAAATTCAATTTAATTTACAAATTTCTTTTAATTTATTTAACTAAATATTAAAAAAAAAGAAAAAAAATGAAAAGTTAATTTTGTTATTTTAAATGCTATTATGGTATGATCTGTATTCCAAAAAAATTAATATATTAAATTTTAATCATACTTTAATAAGAACATTGTTATTAAAAATATTTTAATTAAATTTTAAGTATTTTCAAGAACCTTTAAAAATACATGAATGTGTTTTTTATCGATGGATTATTGGTCAAAAGTAATAAAATTAATGTTAACTATTTTGTTGCATATTTTTAATATTTTAATAAATTTTAAGATTTTTTTAATATAAAATTTTTAAGAAAATTTAAAAATATATATGAAAGGATTTTCAATTTTTTTTAATAATTAAATTTGTCAAAATTAATTAATTTTTTAAACAAAAATAAAATCAAAATAAATTAAACTCTGATGGGGTGGAGGAGCATGGTCATATTGGCCTTGAGCATGGGGACTAGCCCTTTTCTTTCATTCACCTAAGCAACATGTGGTGTGGAGTTTGCATGCAACTTGGAGCATGTGGAAACTTCGAGACAAGGGGCGATAACTTTAGAAGTGGGTTGGCGAGTGTCATAATGATTTTGTTGGTGAGCTTGGTTATGGGCATACAAGAGGGTGGTGAAATCTATTCTGGGTTTGCGCAAGTCATCAACCTGTGCATGCTCCTTCATCTTTGGTTCTCTGTATGAGAATTTTTTGAATGCAATTGGAAAACTCATTGTTGAGTTGTTGGCGGTCAAGCACGCCATGTCTAGGATCCAAGTGAAGCCAAACATTAGAGCCTGCACTACCACTGGTTGAGTCCCACGAGGAGGAAAAGCTTCTTGAATTGGGTAGTTGGCAGAGGATTTCTAATTTGGGGGTATGTCGTAGATTCCATAGTAAGTCTTCTAGTCTGTTCCTATGAAATTCATATTGTAATACCCTCATTTAGTCGAAGGGTAGAGATTCATAGTTGTGTTTGTACCCGGTCAGATTTAATTATGGGAGAGGGACACCTTGGTTGCCAAGGTTTTAAGGCCCTTCAAGACTCTAATTAGGGGTTATTAGCAATATTCTGGGTTGTGGGATTGGTTTGGTTATTTCCTTGTTTCATTCATGCTATAGTGAGCAAAAACTCCTAGCTAGTGTTGGGTACCTAAAAATTTACTTTTCATCCTAGAAGTTATAGGTCTTAGGGGTTTCCTTCAGACCATCTAATATAATATTATTTTCTTATCGAGTGTCGAGACTATTGGGTCGGGGTCGCAATTGTAGAGAGGAGGAAGTTGGCTGAAGACTGTGGTGGCATTTTCGAAAGGAAAGGTGGCAGTGCTAGAAGGAGGATGTCCGTCCTAAGAAAGGGTTGGCCTGGGAATTGTTGGAGTCCCTTTGTTGGGTGTTGCGACCTGAGGTAGTGACCGGATATTTGCCCAGTGTTGGATGTAAGAGGTTGGTTTCAGCGACTTGGAATGGGTATAATCATGAACATGAACGTGGTCATGCGCGGAGAGGGGTTGGCCGCATAGGATAGAGGGTAGAACATCGAGGGGGAGCATAGGATTTAGGGAGAGAAGGTGGGGTAGAAATGCAAGTGGAGGAGAATGTGGCCACTTCTCTTAGACAAGTTGACCTTCCTCCTTCGTTCGACACCTTGGACTCTCAGCTTCAACACATCGTTCATCTCCTAGAGCAGTTAGGATAGAATTGGCATGATGACCGCAACAAAGTCATAACCTTTACGAACAATTTGCAGCATAATCAATGGAACATGCAGGACCAATTGGCTTCAATTCGACGAGCCTTCCAGAGGAGAATGTCAAAGTGAATGGAGCACCTGGAAGGGCGAGTGGCGCACATTGGATATCGAGTGCATGGCGAAATTTGGCCTCCAAAGTTGCTGAGTAATGAAATGGATAATCAAAATCTAGCCCATCTTCTTGTTCCTTAATGTTAGTGGGTTGTTTCTTGATCTTAGGGGTTTTTTGGGACTTTTGGTCTTTCCGCTTTTGGGTCCTCTATAAGTTTTGCAAATTTGCCATTAGTTCTTGTGTTTCTCTTCTGGCCAACAATCTGGTAGGAGTGAGGCTGAAAGAGTTGTAAAATATGGACAATCATGTTATAATATTTACATGATATAATAGAAACTTTTTGACTGAATATATATATATATATATATATATATATATATATATATATATATAAAATAAATTTCATAAAATAATAAATATATTTCATATTTTCTTCAATTATTAAGTTTTATCATAATTAAAATAATAACATAATTGTATATACACCATATTCATCCAAATCAAAGGACACAAACAATCTATTATGAGGTAAATCCTTGGCTTTTGGGGCCAACAAGCTTCTCAAGTGAGTGATTTCATTTTTTTCTTAAAGAAATGCATCCTAGAGAGAAAGAAACCTCTCCAAGTGAGTAATTTCAATTTTTTCTTAATGAAATGTATTTTAGAGGGAAAGAAAGCTTCATGACCATTATGAAAATTGAAACATTTGTTCCTCATAGTGATTTATATTGCTTATTATCCTAAACATCGAAGTTCCAATTCCATGGATTTTGATAATTACAAGGCTTTTATGAGTCATTGACAACTGTCAGGAATCATTGGAAGTCTAATACCTTCATAGCTCTTCACACTTTAGAAACACAACTTGAAATTTAGATGTTACATCCCTAAACATGTCATGATATGTGTTATACAATCTTAGGATCAAAATAAAACTCAAAAGATTCCTTCCAAACAATTTTAAATTAATAAATGCGAGTGTTAGTAAAATCCTTTGTTTTTTAGGATCGAGAATACTATGACTTCTTCACCTGTTATAGAATCTCTAAACTATTTGTTACTAATTATAAAGGACATTAAGAGATTTCCAACAAGTGCTCAGAAGTCTTATTCCACTTTTGTATCGATATATTTCATAATTTAGGAAGCCCAAATTGCCTCATTAACAAAAAATAAATCTATTTTGTGTTTTCATGCTCAAAATCCTCATAATCAATTTCCATCAATTATGTTAAGTTTGTATTCCACATAAACATCAAAGTAGCTTATTTTGGATTTTAAACTCTCATTTTGATGGACCACCTAAAATACATGCAAAAGACACAAACAAGATAAATTATGGGTTTTGTGTAGAATTAAAGTTATTGATGCCTTAACATGCAAAATGGGTTTTAAACTATGAAGGAGGCCTTCAAGATCCAAATGCACTTATGAGGAAAATAAGGTGAAATCCATTGTTTTACCCAAAATCTCAACCAAAGGACTTCTAGATAAAAGGAAAGAATACAATATGCTTAAATGAGGCTAGAAATCGATCTCATATCTAAGGTACCAACAATTTATTTGACTTTTCCACTTTACATGTCATTCTCGCTATGCACATTACTACATTTTTAGCACCAATATTGTAAACCTTATGATGCAACTTTATAGGTTGCATGCTTATGATATATCTGTAGAAATTCTCACTGTAGATCACTTTATAATGCAATATACTAAAGCAAAATACTTGATCTACTTCTACAAACAAACTTGCAGAAGCTTAATCAATTTTGAGCAAGATCAAATAGAACACATATAACAGAGAATGAGAAATCAATCACACATGAATATAGAAGAATACTCTGGGGAAAGCCTCAGCTAAAAACCCCGCTATCTGTATTATCATACAAGTGGAAATATCTTAGGATTACACAAATCCCTCAATACAATCCCTCAATACTGCTCATAGACAGAATAGACAACACATATGCCTTCCTTCGGTCCTCCAAGCCTCCTATTTCCTTGCACAGTTTCTCCTAGGTCCTCAAGCTGCCACCTGTGTAATTACCTCACACACTGCTCACCAAACTCAGAAATAACAGCGCAATCCTCAAGGAATGAATTCCTTCTGCATGCAAGAGATATCCTCATGGGAATATTCCTGCAACTGATAGTACACTGTCCCTTCCTATGATCTCAATTGGGTCTCTATCTGAACTGACATGCATGAGTTATTTATGAGAGAATATTCAGTTATTTGAAGTACACTAGTTACATGCATGCATGCATTAAATAACTGAACTCACAATTAGTTCCACAAACTGTTGGAACTAATCTAACTGAACTTAACTAAGTTAATTGAGCTAACTAATTACAACTCAAAGTACAACTCATCCTGATCTCCTTAATTAAGGGATAACTTCCTCAATCAAAGGGATAACTGTTGCGTGTCTTCACATAGACTTCATGTTTGATTTTCTCCAACTAATTAACTCAAGATGAATTAATTAATTATTTTTCAAACAACTGCTAAGATCAATTTCGAATTTTAATTCTCAATTTTAGTTCAGGGACTAACTAAAATTGGAATGTATCCCGAAATGCTATTTATAGGAATGATATTTTTAGCACTTTTATTTTTAGCATTTCTTGTTGCTATTTTCAACACTCCCTCTCAACAAGAAAGGGATTATCTGTCACCCCAATCTTGTCTCTGTGGAACTCGAATTTGCATTTTGATAATGCCTTAGTCAAAATATCTGCATCTTGATCCTCGGTCGAAACATACTGCAACAACATGATCCTCTTCACCACACAATCTCGAAGATGATGATACTGGATATCGATGTGATTGGACCTGTCATGAAATACTGGATTCTCAGAGAGTTTGATACAACTCTGATTATAGCAATAGATCACAGTTGGATGCATCCTTTGATCAAACAACCCAACTAGAATTTTCCGCATCCAAATGGCCTCACATGTTGCCTGACTGGCAGCCATGTATTTAGCCTCTGCTGAGCTAAGTGCAACTGACCTCTGTTTCCTGTTGTACCAAGAAACTGCAGCTGAACCAAGGTTGAAAATTCCTCCTGAAGTGCTCTTCCGATTTGATGGACTCCCTGCCTAATCTGCATCTGTGAAGCCCTGAAGCTTTACTCCCTTTGTTCGTCTGTACCATAATCCATACTGAGATGTGCCTTTGAGGTATCTCAGCACATGCTTCACTGCCTTCCAAAATAGCTTGGTAGGATGAACCATAGCTTGACTCAGCTAGTTCATCGCAAAGCACAAATCTGGTCATGTGTTCACTAAATACATCAATGAACCCACAAGCTGCCGATAAACAGTAGCAACTACTACCTCACCTTAAGTAGCATCCTCCTTACTCCAATTACCTGTTAGAGGAGTCTGCATGGGCTTGCACTTCTCCATGTCGAATCTCCTGAGTATCTCATTGGCATACTTGCCTTGAGACACAAACACTTCTGCATCCTTCTGCCACACTTCCATGCTTAGAAAGTAGTGCATGAGACCCATGTATTTCATCTCGAACTCTCTTGCAAGGTCCCCCTTGCAAGACTTGATCAACTGATCATCACCTGTCAATATCAGATCATCAAAATAAAGAACAATGATCAATGGATTACCTTCTACCATGATGTGGTATAGGTTCGCATTTGCTTCACTCTTTGTGAAGCCCAACTCGGTGAAATAGATGTCGATCCTGGTGTACTAAGCATGAGGTTCTTGCTTAAACCCATACAAAGCTCTCTTGAGCAGGCACACATGCGACTCACGATTGAAGGTCTCAAATCCTTCCAGCTGCTCTATGTACACCTCTTCCTCAATCTTACCATTGAGGAACGCAGTCTTCACATCCATCTGATCGATCTTCCAACCCATTTGTACTGATAGTGCCAACATCGATCTGATAGATGAGTACCTTGATACAGGAGCAAAAGTCTCATCATAGTCGATCCCCTCGACCTGTGAGAAACCGCGGGCAACGAACCTTGCCTTATGTTTCTCCACATTCCCATCAGCTGCTTGCTTTACCTTGTAAAGCCATCAGGAACTCACCAGTGACTAGTTCTACGGTCTTGGAACAACATCCCAAACATTGTTCTGAATTATGGAGTCATACTCCTCCACCATAGCATCAACCCAGACTGGCTGTTGCACTGCTTCCTCAAATAAATATGGTTCGGTCTCTATACATTCCCCAACTAGGGCCATGTAACCAATGTATTGCTCAGGTGAGCTCCTCTATCTGTGCTGAGAAGATGGCTGTCCCACATTCTCTCTCACATCCATCATCAATCTATCACCTTCCCTTGAGCATTTCCGCCCATCTCTGGAAGACTCTGCATGAGTGGATGTCTCCACTCCTGGATCCTCTGCATGCGGCTGCTCCGCATCAGTCTGAGGCTCCTCCTCCTTAGGAACCAAAAGTTCCTCCTCTGCATGCAACTTGAGATCCCTCTCAAGGGAAACTCACATGGCCTTTTGCTCGTCGAACTTTAGATCTCTGCGTACCATTTTCCTCTAACTGGTAGGCAAGAACACTTGATAGTTGTGGGTTGTATCAGTGTACCCCACAAGTATCCCCAACTCAGTTGTTGGTTCTAGCTTCTTCCGGGCATCTTTGGTCACATGGGAAAATACCGATGAGCCAAAGATCCTGAAGTGACTCACATCTAGTCTCTTCCTGGAGAAAGCCTCCTCTGGTGTCTTCATCCCCAGTATACGATGCGGGCTTCTATTCTGCAAGTATATTGTTGTATTGCATGCCTCAGCCCACAAATGAAGTGCTAGGCCTTGGTCATGGAACATCGCCCGAGCTGCTCCCACAATTGTTATGTTCTTCCTTTCGGCCACCCCATTCTGCTGTGGGTTATGGGGTGCCATCAACTCCCGTTTAATTCCTTCTGTTGCACAGAATTCCTTAAACTGTTGAGAGACATAATCTCCACCATTGTCGCTTTGTAAGGCCCTTATCTTCTTTCCTAATTCTTTCTCAACCAAGGTTTTGAACTCACAAAACCTTGAGAAGGTTTGATCCTTCTTCTGCATGAAGTAGATCCAACATCCATGAGAAAAATCATCAATGAAAATATCATAGTACCTTTGTTTAACTATGGAGGCTGTCGAGAATGGTCCACACACATCTGCATGGACTCACTCCAGGATTGCTCCAGCTCGACTGTCTCGATCCTGAAAGGAATATTTTTCATACTTACCCAAGGTACAACCTTTGCATGTATCCACTTGCTCAAGTTTCCCCTTGGGAAGTCCGGTAGAAATCTGTTGCATGATCTTCAGGGCCCCATGGTGCAAGTGGCCCAATCTTCTAAGCCATAGCTCGCCAATATCTTGACTTTGAACCAACTCTACTTTGGAACTCAATGCAGCACAATCATCTACCTCTAGCTTGTAGAGATTCTTCACTCGAATCCCAATCCTCTTGGTCTGTCCAGTGTCGATGTGTCTCAGGAATGCCTTTCCTTTACTAAAGACTACATCATAGCCTTTGTATTCCAACATAGTGACAAATACTAGGTTCTTCTTCAGTCCAGGCACATACTTTACATCAGTTAGGGTGAGAGGAGCTCCATGCTCTCTCTGAAACACAACTGTGCCTTCACTTGAAACACGGTACTTTCCATCATCTCCCATCTCCATGCACATCTGGAGGTCCTTCTCCTCCAAGGTACTGAATAAACTCTTGTCGTTGGTCATGTGGAATGAGGCTCCACTGTCCAGGTACCAAACACAACCCACCATCGATGAAACCATGCATGTGATGAGGGTGAAATCCAATTCGAACTATGGACAATTTTTTGCAAAATGGCCCACCTCATGATAATGAAAGCATCGCACTTTCAATTTGTCAATCTTCTTCCCACCATGGGAAGAACTCGATTTGGAATGGGAAGCCTTCCCTTTCCCTTTCCTCACCTTACTCACTAAGGCTAGATTTTCTTCATCATCATGCTTTGATGAAGAACCATCTTTGGTGATTCTCTTTATCTCCTCCTGCATCAAATCTGACCATAGTCGTTCCCAATATGGAAATTTCTCTCTTCCATTTACTGAGTCTTGGTAGCTATGCCAGCTCTTAGGAAGATCGAGGAGAGAAAGACTCACCATGTCATTATCGGCTGTCGTGATTCCTACACTTCCAAGCTCATCCCTGCAGGTGGTGAGCTTGTTCAAATATGTAGAGATCATGTCGCCCTTTTCACACTTGATTTTGTGAAGCTTGTCTTTCAGCGCCAACTTCCTCTGATTGCTGTTGTTCTGATATAGATCCTTCAATTTTTTCCACATTGAAAACGATATCTCCTTCCCATGGAGACTCGAGATAATGTGGTCTTGAAATCCCTCCAGAAGAATTCTCCTCGCTCTAGCCACACATTTCTTCCATTCCGCCAATTCTTGGGCATCAGTAGCTGCTGGCTTGGGGACTTCTTGATTAATGAAGTCCTTCAAACCATTGTCCTCTAATACCGCTTCCATGTAGTCCTTCTAGGCTATATAATTCGAGCTGCCATCTAGGGCATACTCAAGTCTCAAACCATTGAACGCCATTGGTGAAATTTGAGATGTGATTAGAATTCGATTTCTATAATCAGGAACTTCAAACTTTGAACTTCTCCCTTCTTTGTATATTGTTCTCCGCTTTGATCACCTTTGCTCTGATACCATGTAGAAATTCTCACTGTAGATCACTTGATAGTGCAATATACTAAAGCAAAATACTTGATCTACTTCTACAAACAACTTGCGGAAGCTTAATCAATTTTGAGCAAGATCAAATAGAACACATATAGCAGAGAATGAGAAACCAATCACACATGAACACAAAAGAATACTCTGGGGAAAGCCTCAGTTAAAAACCCCGCTATCTGCATTATCATACAAGTGGAAATATCTTAGGATTACACAAAGATTTGGCTCACAAACTATCTAGCTCTCAGTACAATCCCTCAATACTGCTCATAGACAGAATAAACAACACATATGCCTTCCTTCGGTCCTCCAAGCCTCCTATTTCCTTGCGCAGTTTCTCCTGGGTACTCAAGCTGCCACCTCTGTGTAATTACCTCACACATTGCTCACCAAACTCAGAAATAACTGCGCAATCCTCAAGGAATGAATTCCTTCTACATGCAAGAGATATCCTCATGGTAATATTCCTGCAACTAATAGTACATTGTCCCTTCCTCTGATCTCAACTAGGTATCTGTCTGAATTGACATGCATGAGTTATTTATGAGAGAGTATTCAGTTATCTGAATTACACTAGTTACATGCATGCATGCATTAACTAACTAAACTCACAATTAGTTCCACAAACTATTGGAACTAATCTAACTGGACTTAACTCAGTTAACTGAGCTAACTAATTACAACTCAAAGTACAACTCATCCTGATCTCCTTAATTAAGGGATAACTTCCTCAATGAAAGGGATAACTGTTGCATGTCTTCACATAGACTTCATGTTTGATTTTATCCAACTAATTAACTCAAGATGAATTAATTAATTATTTTTCAAACAACTGCTAAGATCAAATTCGAATTTTAATTCTCAATTTTAGTTCAAGGACTAACTAAAATTGGAATGTATCCCGAAATGCTATTTATAGGAAGGCTATTTTTAGCACTTATATTTTTAGCATTTCTTGTTGCTATTTTCAACAATATCATCATTACATATAGTTTAATGTTAATGCTTCAATACATTATTTGCCATCACCTCATGTTATTTACTCGCGCATCTAACACATTTGTATTTTCATGACTGTTAACTAAATACTTTGCCTCTCAAGTCATCTTGTTTCATTTTTGAAGAGATATTATTCCAACTTGTTTCAATTATAATCCATCAAAATGAGGTTTGATAATCAAGTGATTAATAAGAATCTTCACAGAAAGCATCACATACAAATGTCAAGAGCCTAAATAAAAAGTAAATCCATGAAAATAAGCACATGTCACTTTGCACTTCCTTTTACTAATCCAATATCTATCCTCTTAGACTTTATTGAATGGTTATTAAAAGCATTCAATTAAATAAGACTTAAACCGATAATTAATCCAATAATGTAAAGCATAAAAGTTTTCAATCATCATTCTTATGCAATCAAAATTCAAAACAAGTCACACTTGAACATGAATAATTAAGTAATAATGTGTTCATAGGTGTAAACAAAACTAAGCCATCCACAACATTATTAAATTTCCATTGTCAACCAAGAAATAAAGGAGATGAAGTTATAAGAAGAACAAAATCAACCCAAGATAACTTGATGCAAAGCATTGAATATACTACATTAAAAAGCATGAGTGATGAGCATTTTCTTTAACATCTTTGTTTAAGCATTTACTCAACTTATAAATGTATTCATAATTCTAGCTTTGTAAACACCAGAATATCGAGGAAGAGGGAATCACAAAAGAGGAAAAGGCTCATTGAATAACTTTGAATAACCTTGGATGAACAATTAGATGACATCACAATGCTCTCAGTCATAATTATGTTGAATATTCATTCATTTCCAAGGAAAAGACTTGTCTCTCTATAATATAAAATAGAGTAATGTGTATACATCTTATGTGTTGCGTCACTAAAACATGTGAAACCATCAATCATCCAATAAACAAATGACATAAAAGGATTATCATGGTATCTTATGCAAGAAATGCAAATGATGAAACCAACTTAGGGCTAACAATAAATAAGTCACAACAACTTGATGTGAATGACTAGAGAGACAACTTTAGGGAGCATAAGGAAACAAAATTCATTAGGACTCACAACATCCACAAGATTCATAAGAAATCAGTAACTTAAATCTTAAAATATGAAAGGACCGTCCAACCTTATAGGTAAAATAAATGAAATTATGCACATTTAAAAATTAATTAATTAAAAAAATAAAAACTTAACAAGTCCCAATAATAAAACCAAGTGAAAATATAAACTAATGATAATATTCCTAACCATATGCCTATCAACAAAAATAATAACCATCACCTAATGTAGAGAAGGACTATAACAACCTCTTATAAGATAGCTAGAAGCAATTTATGAGAAACATAATAACTAGATAATTAACATATAACATCAAATCACATATCACACATTGTCGTGTGAAACCTTGACGAGGATCCAATATGTAATTTTCCATCTACTTAGACCGAAGTATATACATTACACCATCCTATCTCAATCTATCATTTTATGATCCAAGTTCAATAACTTTTATCACCTATAATTATAAAATATTTAAATTGTTTAAGTAATTAAATTTGTCCTATAAATATGTGGGAAATCATTGCAATAATGTAGTTGCATGTTATATGGTTGTTTTTTACCAATAACTAACTAAGCCACAAAAAATATAACAAATATATTAGTATAGGTACATAGGTATGTTGCAACTCATCTTGTCATGATTCTAGGATGCACACTACTTTGAGTCACAATTAATCTATACTTAATCTTAAATTTACTTTCAACAATTCCCAATGCTTGATCAATAATGTGTTCCTTTAGTTGATCTGGTTCACCTATGCCACACCATATTGACTTCATATGATAGCCCCAACTCACAATCCCCATCTAACTAGCCCCGGGAACAAGAATTCCCCTGGTGAATCAATAGAAAAAAAGAAGAAGAAGGAAAAAATCCCTTTTCCCCTCATGGTTTGTCCCTTAGTTTGTTCCCTGGTTGGTGGTGTTTAGTCGGTGGTAGTTGGACTAGGGATTTGAGTTATTTTAAGGAAAGTTGGTTGCTTCATGCACAACACAATCCTTTTATTTCTCCGCTACTCGTGATAGAAGAGAAAACCATCCAACTTGTATGTTGATGTAGATGCAAATCATGTCATTATTATCGATGCATTTTATAATCTGCGTTGAAACAAGGTGGGTCCTTCCATTATAAGTGGGGGCCTATATTAAGTCACTTTTTGTTTTTTTTTTTATAATGGAATTATTGACAATCTCAATTTAATTTGTGTTAAGTTTGACTATTTTATTATATGTAAGGATTTTTTAATATCTTCAACTATTGGTAGTGTTATTATTTTTATTAGTATTTTTATTGTTAACATTATTTAATAAAAATAGTGTATTTCATATAGATCATACACCTTAAATGACCATTCACACAAGAAAATGAATTAAATTAGTGTATTACATGGTTAAAATCCTCAAACAGGGAAACAATCCATGACCCCATCAAACATGACCAGTTGAGGCAATATATTAATGTAAAGGAAAAACAAATTACCTTAGAGTTTATCACAATCGATCATTGGAAAATAACTCTCCATGCTCTTTAAATCATTGACCAATTAGATTCTAATCCATAGATTAATATAGTCATTAATGTCAAGGAGAATATGAATTGTTAGATCACTTTACGTCTAAAACATGTTGCAACCATCAGATTACATAACTACAAATGCATACTAAGGAAGCACACTAAATAAACGTACTTTACCTAAAGACATATTAGACCAAGAAGATATTAAATAACTCTTAAATGTTTAAATATCCTAACTTCCCTTCTTAAGGACAACTTTGGATAGGATAGAAAGATTTACAAGGGTGATATAATAGGAGATGGAAATATGCATTATAGGTTATCTGTTGCACTAAAAATTGTCACCTTGACATTCTGCAATCTGTGTGAGTCCATTACCACTCATACTTACTTCCTTTTCAAGTCTAAAGCCTTAGTTCTTCATATAAAGCCTTGAAAGTAAGAGAAAGCCCTCAAAATCTCTAAAACTCTGGTTCCACACTTTCTCTTTGCATTACTTGCGGTCCCGCACCTAATGGTCATGTCTCCTGCGCATCTGATCGGTCTGTCTCTGTGTTATGGGTGCATATCCCTGTAAAAGTTAAAAGGTGCGAGTATATTATAAAAAACTCACTTTCAGTCATTTCTAGAAGCTTCTGGAAGGAATCTTGAGGTGGCAAGTTCACTCTCTTAAGGTTCATGCATCCCATACCTTAAGGAGCTAACCCCTTGATGTGAGGAGCTTATCCCTTTGAAGAAGGACTCTATCCCTTCATAGGTGGACCTGTAACCTCCTCTCTCTACACTATAAAATGAAGCATTGGGCTGGTTATTGGGGAGGTTGAAAGCTGAATATTTTTGAGGTGAAACGCTGTTGGAACGATATTCTTAGTTGAGCTTTTATGAGGAGAGATTACATACCTCTAAGATCTCATTTGGAAGAGTGCAAGGCTTGTCAAAGTAAAGGACATTCCTGTTTCGGACCCCAGGAAGAGCTTGTTCAACATCAAGGTTGAAAAGGTTGTAAGGTTCTTCTACTTCAAAGTTAATACAAATAAGTGTGTTTTTCTTAATAAGTTGTTCATTAATGGTTATTTTATGGATTCCTTGATCACCATAATAGACATGATTTATGATATTTGCTATGCAGGTGCTATTTGATGTTTGCTTGTTTGTGTTTGCAGGTCTTTGAAGGACAACTCTTTCGGACGATCGAGGGATGATTACAGCAAACAAGCATTGGACCTAAGGTAGGACCATAACACCTCTATAGTCTTTATTTGTAAATTGCATGTGTCTAGAGAAAGATATATTTATTTGTCTGTTTGTTGCTAGATTATCTTGTGATACTAGGGAGATTGGTCTTGTCCGCAAGAACGATTTATCCGACCAACAAATTGGCGACTCTGCTTGGGAATGAATTTGGTTTTTGGTTTTGTTTTGACTTGAGAAACTTGTTTTCGTTTCTGGTTTTTGATTGATGTATGTTGGCTTGGGTAGTTTTTAGAATCTGGATTTTTTTTTTTTTTTTTTTTTCGAAGTTTTCAGGGGACCACACTCCACACTTTCTCTTTACAGACAGTGTGGCCATTTCTACACTTTTCCTTTAGTACACAGAGCAGTACCGCACCTAGTTCTACTGGAAGCCTGTAGACCCTGTAATTTTTTTTGAAAAACCTAAAAATGTTTTCTTCCAGTTAAGTTTAGGTTTCATTTAAGTTCTTTAGTGTCTACCTAGATCTGCATTTGTCTTGTCAAAAATCTCTTGTGAGTGAGTTCCGATGGTATTTTTGTTTTAGATGATTTTGTAGAAGTTTTGCATGCCTGGAGTGGTTTTCACTTGGTCTCTGTAGTGACTCAAAGATTAGAAGCTTGAGAAAACTTAGATTACCCTGGTCTCTTTTTGTCTTCTTGATGAGTCTGACTTGGTTGTGAAATATGTCCTTTGTGAAAAATAGATTTAGTTTTCTCCTTGCAAATCTTTGAATAAGCTTTGTTATAAGTTTTGAATTTCATTTTTATAAAAGAAAACATATCTGGATGTTTTTTGATTGGTTTGTTATTCTGAACAAATGAATCCTTAGTTTACTGAACAACTAAGTAAAACGTCCTCAAAAAGAATTGAAGCTTTCATTTATTTAGATTTTAAAGTTTTTAGATCTCAAAATTTGTTTTTGTAGTTTTGAGTGCTTTTCTAGAACTTGTAGATCTCTTTTGAAAGGAAAATTGTTTTTCTTGTAGTTTCAAGTTTTGAAAAGTGAAAGGGATTTATTGTGAGCATTTATTATTAGTCTTGTTTTGAGTTCTTATTGAAAAATACAAAAATATTTTCTTTTCATTCTCATGTTGAAAGAAATATTTGTTTCTTAAAGAATTGCATTCTCGAACTCTTTCTTTTAGCTAGAATTTCATTGAAAGAAGAACGAATTGCTTCTCATTTTAGGTGCATCTTTTAGCATTTGGAGTCGAGTCTTCACACCATCAAAGTTTCATTTCCATACCTATTGACTTAAAGAACAACCCATAAAAGCAACGCTTAATTAAAATTGATCTAGTAATCTTTTTTATTTCTAGGGCTTTTATCACCAATATAGCTTAGGCTAGTATCTTGGAGAAGGGAGTAATTAACTCTCCAAGATAGTTAAAACAAACAAGTAGCTATATCTTGCGGTACGAAATAAATCCAATTGTAATTGATACATTCTGGGAAGCTTCTCTTAGAGTCAATCACGAGATCATGTCTGAACCTTTGAGACAATCAAGTTTGTTTCATTGGGAAAGATAGAATATTTGCACATATTATAAACGGTAAACCTCGGATTAACCATTTTTGAGGAGCCTGGGGTCACTTGTTGGTAAACCTCAGATTGATCATGTCGAGGAGCCTTCAAGGGGATTGAGCTTTGTTACTTTGCCGTTGTGCGTAGATCGGATCATACACTGTTCCCCCAGTTGTATTTGTTGCTGTTGGTAACCTTAGTGTCCATAAACTTAAGATTATTTCCTAAGGTGACGGTGAAGGATGGGTCTCATTGTACCTGGAGCAGACGTCGACTAGACTCACTTGGACTCTCTGGGGGTTCTCTTCACTCGAGATGGTTTTGTGAAGAAACTTGTGCCAATCTGTTTCATTAAGCAGGTTGTCGGGGTAGCTGTTCCAACTGCCCTTTCTATATTAAAATTCTACAATGTTGGATTTCATCACCAACTAGTGTTTTTAGTACGGAAAGTTACTGTTTGTGTGTGGTTTGAACTCTTAGATTTTTTAGGCTTGTGATTCAATTGTTTGTTTATTTAGAGACTTTAGGTGGTTTTATTGAAATTTTCTTTGTTTGCGTGTGATTAATTAAATATTTAATTGTGGCTAAATTACCGAGACAATCTCGTATACTTCAGGGGAAACCTCCTGAGTACACACCAAGTCAGCTTGAAGGGCTACGAGCTCTTGTATCACCTAGTGACAATAGAGTTGGATCACCAGAAGCTGGAGAGTCATCTTTAATTGTTCACCCTGATTATAAAATACAAACAATAGAGTACATTCAAGAGCCAATTTGATTTTCCGAAGTTACTGGTAGTATTTCTCCTACTAGTGAATTAGCTGAAGAACCTGAAATTTCTGAGCCTAAAACTGAACTTGCTACTCCAACTTCTAGTGGTCCTGGTTCACCCAGGGTAGTAAATATCATTACCCAAAATCTTCCTTCTAGCCTCATTTCTATTGAATAACTTGTTAGTCTGGACGAAGACGTAATTCTTCCCGAAAACCAACCAACTATAGAACTTAGGGAGCGTGAATCAATATTCTACAGTCCTTTTAGGAGTGACGCTTGGTATGTATCATTGACAAATTTTTTAGAAAACACGGGTCTTAGTTTTTCACCACCTCAAATTCCTTTTCATCCTACACTAAGAGGTTATTATCCTCCATTGAATATGTCAAGACAGTCATCTATGTTTTCCCAAACACCGGAAACATTTTTATATGGTGGTCCTTTTGTTCCTTCGGGGCACCAGTCACTCACCGATATTTTTTCAGGAGCATCCCCTCAACCAATTGAACATGAGTTATCAACTGGTAATAATGGAACTCGAGTGTGAATGCAGAAGAAATCCTTATGATTTCTGGTAGTATTCAAAATCCTCAACCTCAAGGTAGTCAGTTACCACCTGGGGGGCAACCCCAAGGTAGTCAGTTACCGCCTGGAGGACAACCTCAAGGTAGTCAGTTACCACCTGGGGGGCAACCTCAAGGTAGTCAGTTACCGCTTGGGGGGCAACCTCAAGGTAGTCAGTTACCATCTAGGGTGCAACTTCAAGGACAATACATATCGTCAGGACAGTACATACCTCAAGGTCAACCCCAGACTCAGTACATACCTCAAGGTCAACCCCAGTTTCAATATATTCCTCAAGGTCAACCCCAGTTTCAGTATGTGCCTCAAGGTTGTCAACCTCAAGGTCAGTACCCAACTCAAGGTTTCCCACCACCTTCTGGTCAACGATTTTTACAAGGATCTGGAAATGTGTCGCTTAATTATCAGCCCTACGTTCAACCAGGTTATGGTCCCCCATATGCACAACCTTTTGTGGGTCCATACTCCGGAACGAACATGGTGTGGGATCCATCTCAAACTCAATAGACTTTGCAACCTAACGTGCAGTTAATTAATCAACCTGGATAGCCTTTGGTTTCTGGTTCAACCCAACAACCTGTCCAGCCTACTATTCAAACCCCTGCATCTGGTACAGTTCAGTGGCCTGGGCCTAGTTCACCTCGAACTTCGCCTCAAATTGCTGCAACTACTGTAGCTTCTGTTCAACCTACAACACCTGTTTCTGGAGTATCAGCAACTCCGGTTTCTACTACCCCTGCATCAATGCAAATTCCTCAAGTCTCTGTGCCTTAGTCAGGACCTATGGTCCAGACTTCGGTCCAAATGCCTACGGGACAAGCTAGTACGATTGCTACAATTTCCACAAGCAAACCACAATTTACGTATCAACCGTACTAGGGGTAGTATCAATTTGGTCGTACTGTGCAAAACCTAGTTTATCAGTATCAACCATACCCTGGCTATACTTATCAACAGCCTCAACAACCCCAGTTTGGTCCAGTTAATCCTGGTTTCCCAAGAGGTTATAACATTCCTAATGCAAATCCAATTCCAGATTATCCTGGATATCCTCCTCCTAGAGCTGGTCTTGTTACCCAAGGTTTTCGCGACCCTAACCGTCAGTTACCATTAATTGCAACTTTGGATTTACCTGATTTGTCGCGCCTTATGAACGATCCAATTTACTATCTTTCGTATTGGCTGCCAATGCATAATAAGTTTCCCAGTGATATCTCAAAATTCGAGGGTAAGTCAGGGGAGGATCTGTCAAATCATGTTACGACTTATCACATCTGGTGTGCATCTAATTCCATCATTGATGATTCAATTTTATTACGTCTTTTTCAACGAACTCTGATTGGTCTTGCTGCCAAATGGTACATTGAGTTACCACGAGGCTCTTTTTATAATTTTAGTCAGTTAGCCACTTCTTTCTTAACTCATTTTCAGTTGCCTGTCAGATATGACAATGGCACGGAACTGTTAACTTCGCTAAAACAATCCACGTCCACATATATTTCTGATCATATTCATGAATGGCGACGTAGAAGGCATTTGGTGAAATTTTTCATTCCGGATCAAATTTTAGCAAAATGGTTCATTAAATCATTAATACCTAAAATCATTGAAGATGTAGCTAAGGCACGAGTTGTCACTGAAGAGCAAGTCATTGCTCAGGCTCAGTAACTTGACCTCGTCTATACTTAGTTAGGTACTTTACATGAAAAAATACCTGATCTTCCAAAACACGGTTAAATAACTGCAGCTCCTTCAGGGTCTCATGCCACTGACGGTATGATTGGTTCAGTTAGTACTAAAAGTAAGAAGAAATCTTCAAAGAATTCTTCTCCTATTATAACTTTACTTTATTTCTCGACACGAGATTCTTCTGCTGAAATTCCTGCTGATATTCATGTCATAGAATCATCTACGACCAAATCAAAAGCCGACAATAAAAAGAAACGGAAGAAGAAAAACAAACAAAACTCAACAAAGAAAACAGATAAAAATGAATCTATTGACGAAAAACGTAAACCTTGCTATCCTTGTTTCATTTGTGACGAGGATCATTTTACTAAAGACTACCCACATCGCGCAGAGGTTTCGAAAATCGTTAAAGGTTCTCTAACACCTGCTGTCTTGAAGGATCCTTTTCCTAATCAAGATAGTAAGATGATTGGTTCTTCCTCAAATGCCTCAGAAGAACCCATTATGATGATGTCTAATGTCAAGATTGTGACACGATCGCAAGATTATGGTAGTAAAAATCATGTTGGTGGTAAAAAAGCAGAATCTTCTAATTCAAACACATCAACTACAGATCCTCTTGGTTTTGGTCCACTACAGATCGAGAAACCCAACCCTGACTTAGTAATCAAACCGCCTGCTAAAGGTATACTTCAGAAATCAGCTTTCAATCCACATGTGAGAGCTGCTCAGAATTATAACATTGTTGAAGACTTAGCTATGCCCCCTTCAGCAATGTCAGCTTTGGAAGTGCTACAATCGTGCTTAGCACATCGTAAATTACTATTGTCTGCTATAGGAGCTGTTGACATTCAGGATTCGAACCTAATAATCTTCGATTTAGAGAATATTACACCCCACCTCCCTCATCAAATGGCTTTCCAGATTCTATTGTTAGTAAAAAACAGACCTTGTTTTCAGACAGTGATTGATGAAGGAGCTTCTATGTGTGTTATGTCGATCCAGTGTTGGAGATCCCTTGGTTCTCCCACGCTCAATCAGTCTTCGACAATTCTAAAGTATTTTGATAGCCGAGGGTTCCATCCTTTTGGTATTTTGTAGGATTTACCTATAGGGGTTGAAGGCAAAACTGTAAATCTAGATATGGAAGTGGTTGATGCCCCTCTAGATTACAACCTTCTCCTGGGTTGTAGTTGGTCTTATGCTATGACTGTTATTGTTTCATCGGTCTTTCAGCTTATCAAGTTTCCTCATAATGGAAATATCGTTACGATAGACCAGCTGACTTATTTCTCATCTGACCCAACCTCTTCAGATAGTATTCAACGCGTTGGTAAAACAACTATCCCTTATAAGGATGTTGGAGTAGGTTTGGTTAAAGATTCTGGTTTACTAAGAACTTTTTCCTTCCCTCCTCATAACTTATTGCCTTCCATTGCAACTATTCATATGATTTCATTGAGCATTGTTGCTTTTGATGATCCTTGGATCGTACCTTCCGATTCTGAGGTGGATTCATTTAGTGACGCGATGCCTTTGAGTCCTTTTGAAATTGCATATCAGGCAGTACAATGGTTTTCTTACTCTTATTCAACTGAAACTGATCCAATGAATGTGATCCTTGGAGAGTCACTTTCAATATCAACCTCAGCTTCAACAAAATTTTCTGATCCTGTTCATATTGATGAGCAGATTCGTGAACTTTTGTCTGTTGATGATTTACCATGGGAAGATCTTCATCACTGATCTTCATTTTTACCTGAGCTTGATCATTTTGAAAATGATTTTTCCTCTATTTTTACTACTGACTATGTCAAAGACCCGCAAAATCCATTGCAACAATCTGATTCTGAGTTAAATTCGGAAAATATCTCTCGAACGGTTCCTATTGACATTTCGGTTAAGCCTGGAATTATTGAAAACATTCATATAGGTGCTTCCTGTACGGATGATGAAATCCAAACTTATAAAGCCCTATTTCAAGAATTCCGTGAAGTGTTTTCCTGGTCATATGAAGAAATGCTAGGAATCGATCCATCAATTTTTGTCCATGAAATTAAAACATACCAAATGCTAAACCTATCCGCCAACGCTTACGTTAGATACATCCGCGAAAAGTTGCTGCTATCAAAGCCGAAATTGAGAAATTACTTCGTGCAGGTTTCATTTATCCAATTCCTTTAACCGATTGGGTATTGAATATTGTTCCTGTCAACAAAAAACAAGGAATGATAAGAGTATGTATCGACTATAGGGATATTAATCGAGCTTGTCCCAAAGACAATTATCCAACCCCCTATATTGATCAAATTATTGATGATTGTGCCGACAGTGAAATGTTCTCCTTTATGGATGGTTTTTCCGGTTACAATCAAATCAACATACTCCCTGCTGATCAAGCTAAACAACCTTCAATTTTCCATGGGGGACATTTGCTTATTGCAAATTACCTTTTGGATTGAAGAACGCTGGAGCAACTTTTCAAAGGGCTATGTCTTACGCATTTCATGACATCAAGCACATTGTGCAGCCTTATCTCGATGATTTACCTGCCCACTCATTACATAGAGCTGACCATCTCACTCATTTACGAGCTATCTTTATGAGATGTAAGCATTATCGAATTCGGCTGAATCCACACAAATGTGTATTCTGTGTAGAAACGGGTTGCTTACTGGGATTTATCGTATCAAAGGTAGGCATTCGTGTCGACCCCTCGAAGGTGGAAGCTATTGTCAATCTACCTCCTCCTTCAACTCTTCACCAACTCCAAAGTTTGCAAGGGAAAGCAAACTTTTTACGTCATTTCATTCCTAACTATGCCGAGATAACGAAAGGTTTCACCAGGTTGTTAAAATAGAACATTCCATTCTTTTGGGATGAGATCGCTGATCGATCCTTTGATGCACTCAAACACGCGTTGACCCATGCACCGTTACTGCATCCTCCCAATTACAACCAAGATTACTTTTTATATCTCGCCGCTTCTCATTCCACTATTGGGATGGTTTTAGTTCAGGAAGATGAATTCAACAGCGAACATGTGATTTATTATCTTAGTCGAACTCTACATCCGACTGAGATTAAATATTCACATGTGGAGAAATTGGCCTTGGCAGCTGTTCAAGCTGTCCAAAGATTTCGTCACTACATCTTATTACGCAAAACCATGGTAATTTTTGACTGTAACCCTATGATGTATATCTTGACCAAACAATTGCTAGGGGGCAAGTATTCCAAATGGATAGTTATCCTGCAGGAATTTGACTTGGAATTTGAAAAATCCAAGGCAAAGAAATCTTTGGTTTTTGCCGAACTGATGTGTGATTTCCCGCGTACTGATACTGAAACTGTGGCGGAAGAGCCCATTGTGGACGAATCCTTGTTTCTTATCAGTACTCTTGATCCATGGTATGGAGATATTATTGTTTATCTCCAAACCCAATCTTTTCGGCCTGAAATCTCACGATCTCAGTGACAGAAAATACGTTTCCAATCCCAACAATACAATATTATTGGTGATACACTCTATTGTCGTGGGGCGGATTCTATTTTCCGACGTTGTCTAACTCATGAAGAAGCTGAAAAGGTTCTGAATGAATGTCACTCTGGAGCATGTGGCGGTCATATGTCTGGGTATGCCACAGCCCAAAAGATATTGCGCACTGGTTATTTCTGGCCATCCTTATTCAAAGATTGTATCTATGCATTCCGGAAATGCCACAATTGTCAAATTTTTGATCGTAAGATACGTGCTCCACCCGCTCCACTCCACCCTATAATTGCTATCGGTCCTTTCGCAAAATGGGGTATTGACTTTATTACATGTAACCCTCACTCGGCCGGGGGGCATGCATACATTATATTAGCGGTAGATTATTTTACTAAGTGGGCCAAGGCGATGCCTACATTTTCGGTAGATGACAAGACTGCTGCAACTTTCGTATTCAATCATATAATTGCTAGATTCGGTGTTCCTCAAGCTATTATTACTGATCATGGAAGTCACTTTCGAAACATCATGATGACTGAACTGACAGATCAACTTGGCTTGTGTCACGATAGTTCTACTCCATATTACCCGCAGGCTAATGGTTTGGTTGAAGCTATCAATAAAGTTTTAGTCACTATGATCCAACGAATCATTGGTATTCATAAGTCAAATTGGCATAACATGTTATTTTCAGCACTTTGGGCATATCGAACCTCAGTGAAAACATCAACTGGTTTCACTCCTTTTCAACTGGTCTACGGTTTGGAAGCAGTGTTACCTATTGAATGCGAAATCCTGTCATTACAATTAGCCATAGAATTACTCCCAGCCACTTCTGAAGAGGAGAAACATTTCTTGTACTTAGCTCAGCTAGATGAGAATCGATGTACTACTGCAATAACAAACGAGACTCATGCAAAACGAATAAAAGATCAGTACGACCGAAATGTTACACCTCGTAATTTTTCAGAATGAGACCTAGTTTTAATATATGATCAAGCAAACGATAAGATAGGGGCTGGAAAATTTGTACCTATGTGGCATGGTCCTTATATTGTTAAGCGAAAGTTGGCAAAAGGGGCCTATGAATTGGTAGATTTTGACAGTGTCTCTTTGGGTAAACCCATAAATGGGCTTTATCTAAAGAGATATTATGCTTAAATTCTAGGTGGAGATTTTTTGTTAGATTAGTTTCTTTATTGCTGGTGTGTTTTAGATTAGAAAAGTGTGCCTAGTTTAGAGAGTGTTTTTATCACTATTCCTGCTTATCTTGATTTTACTCTTGATATTGCAGATGTCGACGTCTCTTCAAACATACATTGGTTTTGCTGATGGTGCTTGTCGTAGTACATGAAACATTTCTTCCGCAGCTTGGGTTATCTATTCACCCTCTGATGAGTTAGTATCTATGCATGGGGTAAGCCTCGGTCAAACAACGAATAACATTGCAGAGTATAGTGCAGTGATTGAGTTATTATCTGAATCCATCTCATTTGGGATTCGGAGTTTGATTGTTAGGTTAGATTTTGAACTCGTTGTATTACAGCTTAACAGGGTTTATGCCATTAGAAATCCAGTGTTATTAAGATTATTTTTGAGAGTTCGTCTCTTGGAACGTGAATTTGATTACATTGAATATCAACATATTCCAAGATATTTAAATACATTAGCAGATGTAGTTGCTTCTCGTATGATAAATAGACATTTGCAATAATCAAAACAATAAATTTAAAAACATTCAATAACATGTTACACAAGATAAGCTGGTAATAATGATATATCATAGCATAGAAGAAGTGTGTCAAAATATACATCGTCTTCGATCATAGGTTGAAAAACACCTTATGATCGGCAAAAATGATAATACAAAAAGACAAAAATGTCGTGAGTCTACAAAACGATCATCCTATCCCTGATGATGATCATGATAAGAAACCACTGCTCGGGCCACCCTACACAGGAACCTCCTAAAAGGTCCTGGGACCCCAATCACATATCGTTGTAACCTAAGTGGAATATCATCTATGCCAGTCTCTGGAATATCTATTGTCAAGCGCTCTAGATGATTCTCCAAGTCGGACAGGATCTCTGCTGATTGGTCCTATGGGGTTGGTGCTGCTGTAGCTGGGTGTCTCCTCTCATAAGGCTGGAGAGCAGATGGTCGTCGTGGACCCACATCTGCATTTAAGAATTTTAATTGCCAATATTGGACGATTTAAAAAACAAAACAAAAAACTAATTAAAACTTAGGAAGTGTTGAAAATGATTTTACCTAAATCATCCCACTGCTCTCCTGGTGGAAGAATCATGTCTATATCACGCAATAATCCATCCCGGCATATGGAAAATCATGAATCACAAAAATTTGGTTGTTCAACCAACGAAAATACTCAGGCGGAAATCGAACAACCTCTGAACTCTCCTCATGGTGATGGGCCATCAAATCAACCCAATGCATTATCCTAGGCTCTCGAGGAAGACCAGCATCAACAGGAAGATGTTGCGAGGCTAGCATAGGGATCCTCTCTAGAGCAAAGCTGACAATGAGAAAACCGTATCCAAAATTTTTCAGTTGTCCGTTCTTTTCTCTGGTAAGTTGGCCTTTCACATTTGCCAACACAGCCTCACACCAGTTGAATATGGTGCCTCGATAACAGTCTACAGCCATCTGCATTTGGAATCCAGTAGCCATATGCAATGCTGCACTCCCTCGTAGCCTGGTAACAGTGAATGCAGAAACCTTAAGCTCAGGACGGTTGATCGTTTTAATATCAATCCGTTTGTCCTTTTTTTGATCATTGCAAAACTCCAATCGGAGACTAGCGACAGACTGGCCACCTGGCCTAGTCCCGAAAAGAGATAATCGTTTGCCTATTTTGGGCAAACCAGTCAAAAAATATATGTCCTCTAGCTCGATTTCGAGCCGGTGGCCACCAATCATGAAACATTGGTCTTGTATGTTCCACCTGTCTACCAGCCATTGCAAGAGGTCTACTTAGGCCCTCATGCCAGGTATGGCCTAGAACTTAAACAGTCTGCATGCTCTCAATGCATTCAATGTGGGTGGATGATTTATTGCGGCAATATCCACATCGTCATGCTCGCGTTCCCGCCAAATAAGCATTTTGAGTGTCCTATAATGCAAAAAAGACATATTAGAACAATTTAGTTCAAAAAATTTTGGGCGATATTGGAGAAATTTAGTTTTTTCAAATCCATTTCGCGGGGTCCGCACCCATTGCTTATAGACAGTGCGTAGGTCTGCATGCGTGGTAAGCAATAGGTGCGGACCCACGACTTTTTTCTTTGTAGAAAAAAGTCGGGGTCTGCAGGGGCCGCGTGTTGCACCTGCGGACCCCCACGAGCAATTCCCTAAACCAATTTCTCCTTCAGAAATAAAAATTAAAGCCTAAAAATGAAATGTAAACGGTTGAAATGCAAGATAAAGAGAATGTGGATTACCTGGAGCTGATGGTTTTCGATTCCAACGGACGGATTTTCCAGAATCTTCACAGGAAGTTTTTTACCCAAAAGCTCTCACTTCTCACTCTGAAATCAAATGGTAAAAATGAACTTAGAAAAGCCCTTTTTATAAGATTTTTTGAATAAATGAATTTTTAATCTATTTATTTTTCACTTTAAAAAGGTAACTTTTTAATACATTTTTATTTATCTTAAACAAGTATGAGTAATGTTTTGAGTTTTTGTGCAAATATTCAATTTTTCAGAGAAAATGAATCACTTTTCAACAAAGAGTATATTTTTTTTATCACTTTTTCGGACTCTTTCAAAAATTTGCGAAAAAGCGAAACATTGGAGTCCTCTTTAAGCTCTTTTCTGACTCGTAAAATATGAAAAGATTGCCAAGTCTTCCCCTTTTAACTCGTTAAACGGAATTAAAAGGGCGGTCCACTTACAACTCTTTTTTGACCGTATAAACATGAAAAGATCGCCGGACTTTTGTCATTTCAAGTTCAATACTGGTTATGAAACGACGTGTCTTCGATCACTTTTTTACTTTTTTAGATCGGAGTCACTAATTATGAAAAGTACTCCTTGATCGTAATGGTCAAGCGGTTCTCTCAAGTATTATTTTATACTTTTTTGGGCTTGAGGGACACAAATTTACGAAAAAGGACACCCATGGAGTTTTCTTAAGTTTTTCTTCTGACTCCCTAAAATTGAAAAACACCGAGTTTTTCCTATACTGGACTCGTTAAAATTTAACAGTAAAGGACCTGTTCAATTTTAAACAGGAACGAACCACTCCTTCTTAGGGTTCGAATTTTAAACTAAGTTGGACTCATTCGAAGGATGAGCTTATAAACAAGCAAATGTTATCCTCCTCAAGCTTGTCAAAAATAAAGAGGTACTTGCCAGAAATGGTGGGGGAAAAGAGAGAAAAATGAACCTGTTTGTTACACTTTGTGTTTTAGAAAAGCCATTAATCACTCTTGAACACGACACTTTTGTTCACCTGGGCTGGGAAAATCCTTTGCCTAACAGTTAATCAAACCACATTGAAAGTCTTCAGCTAGATTCTTGGTATTAGCTTTGGGTTAATTGTCACCAAACCATCTGCAGTGTCGTTATGTGTTCAAGAGGTCAGTTCAAACAAACCATTCATCTGAAAAATATTTGTCATCCATTTTGACCATCCCTGAGTCAGTCCTTGCAAATATATTTCTTCAAAACTTGATCTATGATTTCGTGTTGTGGGCTTGCCTACGACGGATCTCTTTCTATTGACTTCAACTCATTATCTAGGAAGTTGATCTAGAAATTGTCAGTGCCTTGAAAGTTGCATGCCCTAATGGCAGTTTTCTCGCCTTCGACAATAGGTTGCATCATTGACCTTCGATCGAAAGATTCCGTGACATGTTCAACTTCAATTCATTTATTCACATTTCATGGATTATACTAGGTACTTTGAGGGCCATTGACATTACTGGTGGTTTCTCTCATACTTGTTAACAATCCACATCATTGACTAGTAATCAAGTGGTTTCTACCATGTTTGATTTCGACACATTCATTCACATGGATAAAATCGTACTAGTTCGGGAAGCAGAAATGAAGACCTTGGATCTAGTTTCTACCATCCAAGCTGCGAGGAATTTTGTTATTCATTATACAGTGGACTATTCATAAACAGATGGCTGCACCCATAATGTGTTTACACATGTCTATACTCTTGATATATTACAAAATCATTCCTGTATTAGAACAGTTTAGTCAGTTTTCTAGTCAGTTTTGATCTGAGTATGGGAATGCCTACCTCAATGATGATATCTTCACATATATATATTTTGCATTGAATGTTTTTATAGGTTCCAACTGGGGTGTCCACAGGATGATCCTTGAAATGATAAAGTACTTCACTCTTCATAGATGACAAGACTCTATCTTCATCTATTACAGACTTCGCACTTTAGGGGGCAATCTGTTGCACTAAAAATTGTCACCTTAACATTCTGCAATCTCTGTGAGTCCATTACCACTCATGCTTACCTCCTTTGAAAGTCTAAATCCTCAGTTCTTCATATCAAGCCTTGAAGGTAAGAGAAAGCCCTCAAAGTCTCTAAAACTCTAGTTCTGCACTTTCTCTTTGCATTACCCGCGGTCCCGCACCTAATGGTCATGTCTCCTGCGCATCTGACCGCTTTGTCTCTGTGTTATGGGTGCGGACCCTTGTAAAATTTAAAAGGCACGAGTATATTCTAAAAAACTCACCTTCAGTCATTTCTAGAAGCTTCTAGAAGGAATATTGAGGTGGCAAGTTCGCTCTCTTAAGGTTCATGCATCCCATACCTTAAGGAGCTAACCCCTTGATGTGAGGAGCTTGTCCCTTTGAAGAAGGACTCTATCCCTTCATAGGTGGACCTGTAATGTCCTCTCTCTGCACTATAAAATGAAGCATTGGGCTAGTTATTGGGGAGGTTGATAGCTGAATAATTTTGAGGTGAAATGCTGTTGGAACTTAGTCTTCTTAGTTGAGCTTTTATGAGGAGAGATTACATACCTCTAAGATCTCATTTGGAAGAGTGCAAGGCTTGTCAAAATAAAGGAAATTCCTGTTTCGGACCCTAGGAAGAGCTTGTCCAACATTAAGGCTGAAAATGTTGTAAGGTTCTTCTACTTCAAAGTTAATACAAATAAGTTTGTTTTTCTCAAGAAGTTGTTCATTAATGGTTATTTTATGGATTCCTTGATCACCATAATAGACATGATTTATGATATTTTCTATGTAGGTGCTATTTGATGTTTGCTTGTTTGTGTTTGCAGGTCTTTGAAGGACAACTCTTTCGGACGATCGAGGGATGATTACAGCAAACAAGCGTTGGATCTAAGGTAGGACCGTAACACCTCTATAGTCTTTATTTGTAAATTGCATATGTCTAGAGAAAGATAGATTTATTTGTCTGTTTGTTGCTAGATTATCTTGTGATACTAGGGAGATTGGTCTTGTCCGCAAGAATGATTTATCCAGCCAAGATTATTCCCCCTCAACGAATACTTCATGAGCTCTTAACTTAGATCAAGGTTTGGAAAACTTTCTTTCTATAAGAGACTTTCTAAAAATGTCTACAAACTTGGGCATATGTACATAAAAAGAGAACTTAAAGAATGTGTTCTTGAATAAAATTTATGATGAAGTGTATGTGGAACTCAATGTGTTTATTTTGTTAATGTTGAATTAGATCTATCGAAGCCATAAGTCTTCTTAAATTTTATCAATTGTTGGTTGATACTTCGCTTCTACTTTTAAAAAATCAAGAGTTTTTTGTTTCTTAGAAGTCAAAGTGATGGTTCCAAAACTAAGAGTGAAACATAACATGTATTATACTTCCAATAATTGAGGTCACCAACCCAATTAGAATTAATAAAACCAACTAATAAAGTATCCCCCCTAAATTGTAATCTATCCCAGACTAAATTGTACCATGAATATATCGAAGTATCATTTTTTTTGTTTTCCAATGGTTGTCATGGGATGTTTGCATGTGCCAAGAAACAACACCAAAAACAAAGTAAATATCAATTCAAGTATGAGTACAATATAAAAGGTTACCAACCAACTAATGGTACAAAGTAACATCTACGTTGGGTGTAATACAAATGGCAACAAGTTTGACTCCAAATTATAAGGGGCATGGGGCTAGTGTACAATGTTCCATGTGAAAGTAGCAAGGAAGGTCACATGCATACCTAGACTAGGAAAGGGAAATTCCTTCATTGGTTTGCAATACTTGGAGGCTAAGGAAAAAATCCAAATAACCTAAGTATATCCCTTTAAACTTCTTCTTAAAATTGAGTTCCACATACTTTTAAAGTTTAGGGTCATTGTTAATGAGAATAAGGCCATCTACATAAAGAACAAGTATTATGATATCATTATCTACTTTCTGAGTATAGACATTATGGTAAAAAAGACATCTAGAAAAGTCAGTGTTCAGAAGAAAGTTGTCAATTTAACATACCAAGGTTAAGGAGCTTTCTTAATACCATAGAGAGATTTCTTAAGGCAAAAAAATAGCCTAGATACATTCTAATCATAATTGGGAGGTTGTTCCATGTAAATTTATTTTTACAAAACCCCATCCAATAAGGTGGATTTTTCATCCATCTAATGGACTTCCCATTTGTGTGAGGTAATAAGGGATAGAAGAAGGTTGATGAAATTCATTTTGGTTATGGGGGGGAAGTTTCATTATAGTCAATGCCTTCAACTTAAGAAAATCCTTTGCAAAATAACTTAGCCTTATTTTTCAACACTTCCATCTGATGCACATTCAGTTCTATCGCCCATTTACATTTGACAAGTTTTTAGTTTTTAGAAGAGGTACAAGATCCCAAGTATCATTCACCATTAAGGAATAATATTCTTCATTCATTGTTGTGTCCCAATCTAGATGGCCAAAAGCTTTTGTAAATGTCTCTAGATCATGTGTCTCTAAAACGAGTCAAAAGAGAGGAACATTATTGGAACCATAAATGTGTATGATGTTGATCTATAAGATCACTAGCAAGATCACCAATTACTTCCTGCTTTGTACATACCCATCTAGGAACTAGTAGTGCTAGTGAAAATTCATGTTTAATGGTCTCATCTGGAGAAGGATGAATAAGTGGAGGTGTACTCTCATCCTCATTATCATCGTCTAAACTAGAAACATGAATAGGATTACTAATAGAAAAATTAGGAAGAGAAGATGAGATGGATGTTGCAAATGGCACAAATGTTGAATTAGTCTCACAAGTAGATAGGCTTTCATCAAAATTAACATCTATCCTAATAATAATTTAATTGATATGAGGTTGAATAAGTCTACATCCTTTTATATCTTCATAATATCCAAAAAAAAATGCACTTCTAACTTTTAGGATGTGATGCTTTCCTTTTCTCATCAAGAATGTGAGCATGTCTAAACACATATAAATGGTTCACATCTAGTTTAATTTTAGTCAATGCTTCTTCTAGTGTTATATTTTTAAATTATTTGTGGGATTGTGGTTGATTATGTAATTGACAAAATTAATAGCTTCGACCCAAAAAATCAAGGCTCAATCTGTTAGATTAGATCATAAAATTTACCATTTCCTTTAATGTTTTTATTTCTCTTAGCAACATCATTTTGTTGTGGTTTATATGGAATAGTAAGTTGCATTTGAATGCTCTATTTAGTGAAATAAGTTGTAAATGTGTTGCCAACATATTTGCCTCTATTATCTATTATTAAACTCTTTATTTAATGTACACTTTTTTTTTTTTCTACAGGGGCACTACAGTCCACAAAATCCGTCAAAAAAATCACACTTAAGTCAAAATCCTAAACTAGAGGTCTTGTTTTTAGTCGTGTTTGAACCCTAGTTCCTTACGAGGGAGTGCAAGCTTCGCCCTACTATTGTTGCCAAAGGGTATATGAGAGTGGTATCAATTCTTTGGAGCCTCCCTCCCCGAAGATAATATTTTGGAAAATTTGCTTTCTAAAATATTGCAATTTCATAGTCAATCTAATCCATCCATCATTAAGGTTAGGGGTTTTTGACCTAGAAGGAAACCATCTTTTAATGAGAAAATTATAGTACGGTTGTGTGTTATTGAGAGAGCATTGTAATTGAGAAAGAGGAGAATGTGAGAGATAGAATAGGAGGTTGTGAAAGATGTGATACAAATTGTAATCCTTTCATTTTTTGGGTAGAATAAAATGAAGTATTGAATATTTCTCTATGGAGGTAGCCTAAATTGGGTGAACCACATATATTGGTGCCTCCTTTGTATTGTTTCATTATATGTTTTATTTCCATATTCATTTTGATTTTATTTCTTTGTGATTTTATTTTTAATAACTAGTATCAGAGCCAAAGATTTATTTGGATAATAAAACTCACATGAAAGGACAGTTCTTGGTTTGAGTGGGAACAATGGTGGAATAAGGTTTAGGGTTGAGAAGTTTAATGGACAAAACTACTAGCTATGGAAGATCAAAAGGGAAGATTATTTATATTAGAGAAAAAAATTCTACCATTGGGCACAATATTAAAGAATATAGTAACTATGAAAGACAAATAATGGGAGATTATTGACATAAAGGCATTGGGAAATATACAACTATGCCTAGAAAAATCTGTGGGTCTCAAAAATTTGAAAGAAAATACAATAGAGAGTTTGATGAAGGCATTGGATAAACTGTATGAAACACCCTCAACTTCCAATAAGTATTTCTTATGAAGCGTTTATTTAATATGAATATGTCAGAAGGTGGGTCTATTGATGATCATTTAAATGAATTTAACATGGCCACCAATCAATTAAGTTATGTAGGAGTAAAATTTTATGATGAAATTAGGGCCCTTGTAGTTTTGTTCTCATTTCTAGAAAGTTGGAATGGATTGGTCATGGATGTGAGTAATGTTATCTTTGGCTCAAAAACATTAAAGTTTAATGATGTTGTTGGTGTTATCCTTAGCAAGGAAATGCGATGAAAAATCATAGGTGATACATTAGGTAATGCTTTGACTATGGAGAACATGGGAAGATAAAGGGAGAGAGGAGAGAGCCTAGGGAATTGTGGAAATTATAAAAAGGGCATATCCAAATCCATAGGGAGGCTAGAATGTCGGCATTGCGGAAATAAAGGACATAAGGAGAAAGATTGTTGGTCTCCAAAAGGAAAAAAAAAAGAAGGATATGGACAACATGAGAATAATAAGGAATCAAATTTAATCCTTTTAGTAGATAGAATTTTTTATTACTGGGTTATAGACTCAAGGGCTTCATTCCTTGCCACGCCCCATATGAAAAAATTTCAAGAATACATTCAAGGTGATTTTGGATAGGTTTATTTGGGTGATGATGAACCATGTAAAATTGTTGGAAAGGGTAAGGTATGGATAAAATTATAAAATGGAAACCAATGGTTGTTGAAAGAGGTAAGACACGTTCCTAATTTAAGAAGAAATCTAATTTCAATAGTGCATTTTGAAAGTGAAGGTTGTACAGTTTCATTTACAAGAAATTCATGGAAGGTCACTAAAGGATCTCTAATAATATAGAAATGAGAGAAGGTAGGTTCATTGTATTTATGTACTAGTAATGCTAACCTTTATATTTCTTTAGCTTCTAAGGGAGTGGATATGGCATTGTGGCCTTACATTTACAATAAATTCATTGAATGTCACTAAATGATCTCTAATAATAGAAAAGGCAGAGAAGGTTGGTACATTGCATTTAAATACTAGTAATGTTGACCTTTCTATTGCTTTAACTGCTATAATAGTGGATATGGAATTGTGGCATTACAGGCTCAGGCACATGAGTGAGAAGGGGATGCATATTTTCCACTCAAAGGAATGTTTTCTATATTTGAAGAAGGTTGATTTATACTTCTCTGAGCATTGTGCTTATGGAAAACATAACCGAGTTATATTTCTCAGAGTTGGGAAGGAAAATAAGAGTGAAGAGTTATAGCTTTTTCATAAATATGTATGGGAATTAGCTCAAGTATTATCTCTTGATGGGTATTATTATTATGTTACTTTTATTGATGATGCAACTAAGGAAAAATGGGTTTATTTCATTAGAAACAAATATGATGTCTTTGATACTTTTAAGAAATAGAAAACTTTGGTTGAGAATGAGATAAGAAATAAGTTGAAGTGTCTTATGCTAGATAATGGAGGTGAATATTGTAGCAATGATTTTGATAGTTATTGTTCATATCATGGGATTTGTAGAGAGAAGACAGTTCCAGGAACACCACAAGAAAATGGTGTATTGGAAGGATGCATGGGAAAATCATGGAGTATGCAAGGAGTATGATATTACATGTAGGATTTCCTTATAGTTTTTGGAAGATGTTATTGATATTGTTTTTTACTAAATAAATAGAGGGCCTTCAAGTTCCTTGGATGGTGGCAATTCAAAGGAGGCATGTACAAGTAAACAAGTAACCATTTTTGAGGACTTTTGGTTGTGAACCATTTGTCCGTGTTTATATAAAATAAAGGTCAATGAAAAATTTAAGAAGTGTACTTTTAGTGGATACAGAGTTAATGATTTTTGCTATCACTTATGGGATTACAAAAATCACAAAATTATTAGAAGTAGAGATGTGATATTCAATGAGAAGGTTATGTACAAATATCAGTTGTAGAGAAAGAAATAGGAAAAGGAAACCATAATATAAACAATGCTTGATGAAATCACTGAAAAATAAATTTCAAAGGTGCCAGAAAATCAAAATGTTCAACAACAACAACAAGTGCCTCAAACTCCTTCTAGTGTTATTAGAATATCAACTAGGTTAAGTGACACCCCAAACAATAATCTCCTTCATTATATTATGTATTGTTGATTGATTATGGTGAACTAGAAAGATATGAAGAAGTTGCAATGCAAGTAGAAATCAAGAGAAATTGGAGCAGGGGCATGAAAGAAGGGATGGACTCTTTGGTACATGTCCAGAATTGGGACTTGGTCCAATTACTTTTAGGTAAAAGATATTGCACAGTAAATGGGTTTACAAGTTAAAGGAAGAATATGGAGGCAAAAAGAGGTAACGAGCCAAACTTGTTGTAAAGGGGTTTTCATAGAAGAAAGGTATATATTTTGATTAAATGTTTTCTCCTATTGTTAAAATGACTTTAGTTAGAACTATTTAAATTTTAGTGGTAGTCGAATGTCGGTGTCTTGAGCAGTTAGATGTAAAGACATATTTTCTCCATCTGAACTTGGAGGAAGAGATATACATGCAACAATCGTAATACTATGAAAGAAAACATAGTTTGGATACTAAAGAAGAGCTTATGCAATAATATTTGAAGTCTACAGGTCTACGACAGAACAACGTTATAGTAGATATCAACCCAACCATTGTATTTATTGTAAGAGACTAGATAATGGAATTTAAATTATCTTGTTATTTTATTTAGATAAAATGTTTGTTATAGGGTCTAACATGCATTATATAAATGTACTCAAAAGAAAATCAACTAATTCATTTGTTGTGAAGGATTTGGGTGTTGCAAAGAAAATCCTTGGTATGGGAATAATAAGAGACAAAAAAATCATAAATTAACATTGTCTCAGAGTGAGTACATAGAAAACGTGTTATAAATATTTAAAATGAAAGATGCAAAACCATTTAGTACACATTTTGCTAGCCATTTCAAACTGACTAAGGAGATGTGTCTGAAGACATAGGAGGAGATAGGCTACATGTCCAAGGTTCCATATTCATCAACAATTGGCAGCTTAAAGTATGTTATGGTGTGCCTAAGGCAAAATATTACACATGCAATGAGAGTTGTGAGCTAATATATGTACAATCTAGGTAAAGGACATTAGAAGGTACTGAAGTGGATTCTTGGGTATTTGAGAAGTACTACCACTCATAATTATGTTGTGGATGCTCGAACATTGTTCTACAAGGATATGTTGACTCATATATGGAAGGTGATATAGATAGCAAGAGGAGCACCACATGGTATGTTTATTACTGTAGGTTGAACACCAATAATTTGGATTTCAAAATTGTAAAGGGTTGCTTTACTTTCAATAACATAAGTATGGTATGTTTCTACTACAGAGGTTAGTAAAGATATGATTTTGTTACAATGGTTCATGGAGGAATTAGGAAAGAAGCAAGAAAATAGAATGTTGTATAGGGATAGCGAGAGTTTCATTCACCTTAAAAAGAATTCAAAATTTCATTCTAATATCAATCATATAAAACTTAGGTACAATTTCATATTATCAAATTTGAAAAAAGGAAGTTGAAGTTGGAAAAGATGCATACTATCCATAATTGTGAAAACATATTAACGAAGGCAGTAACCAAGTAGAGGATAATTTTTTGTTCAATTTTAGTTGGTATTCAAACATGAGGATGAGAAATTATCCAAGTTCAAATTTGAAGCATAGGCCAACATCTGTATTAGCAATGGAGTTGCTATAATTAATCTCCAAGTGGGAGAATGTTGGTCATGGAGCCTAATTATCTTCCTGATTTAGAAAACTTATTTTTAGCCATGTTGGGACCCCAACTCATTAAGGAAGGGTGTAAGGGGTATTGACCCCCTATTATCACTATGAATTCTTGGGGGGGGGGGGTGACAATTCTCTAGAGCCCCTCCTAGTGGGAGTTCAAGGGAAACAACCCCGCTGAGAATTTTTTGGAAATTTTGCTTTGTAAAATATTGTAATTTTGTAGTCAATCTAGAACATTCATCATTATGTCATAGATATGGTAGTAGATGTTTTTTTAGGGTTTTTTGCCTATGATGCAACCCTCTTTTTATGAGGTAATTGTATCACAACTATGTGTTATTGAGAGAGCGTTGTAACTAAGAGAGGATACTATGAGAGAGAAGAGGAGGTTGTAGTAGATGTGTTGTAGGTTGGAAACCTTTCATTTTCCTGGATAGAATAAATGGAAGGACTAGATATTTCTTCCTAGATGTAGCCCAAATTGAGTGAACCACATATATTGGTGTCTCCTTTGTATTGTTTCATTTCCACATTAATTTTGATTTTATTGCATTGTGATTTTATTCTTAACATAAGTTTTAAGAAATAAACCTAGGTACATCTGGAGTTGTCATCAATAAAATTTAAGAGGCAATTCTTGTTAACCAAGTTGTCCTTGATGTCAAAGTAAAGGGGGAGACTCTTGTTGTAATCTAAGGTGGGAGCCAATTTGGGCACAGAAACATGAAACTTTGATAAACGTTTTGCTAAGGTTTTAAATGAAGAAATAAGGGCAAACCTCAAAATTCATAATGAAAAGGGCCAACCTCAAAATTAATCCAGGGTGGTAGCATGAGGCTCAAACATCAAATTTCAATGGCGTTGAAACCTCAAATTTTGATAACAAATTTTGATAAAATTTGATATATATAAAATACCGTGTAAATGCATTATTTTTTAGCATCCTTCATCATTGAATGAATGGAATTATTCCCATTAAGTGTTTATGTGTCTATAATACCTCATCGTATCATTTTTTTTACATTGATGGAGTTCACGGGATTTCCCAATATCCCGATATATTATAGCCCCTGGTCAAGCCTATAGTCACATGATGCTAAGGTGTAATGCCTAAGGGCTTATAGTCCTCGAAATATCACCATATCAACATGTTGGAAAAAGGTGTGGGTTCAATTATTTTCTAATATTTGGTATAAAGTAGCCCCCGATCATAGGGCTAGGTCACATGGGTGTTCGGGTGTAGAACTTGAGGGATTAGAGCCCTTGGCATATCGACATATAATTGTTATATTAAAAAAGTGGAGGTTCAAGGATCTTTCAATATCTAATATAGAAACCCTTAGTCTTAGTACTCAGTCATGAAGAGCCTAAGATCTAGTTATGGTGTGAATCATTGAAATGTCTTGATATCCCAATATTTGATGCCCAAGATTTGTCGACTGACTAGATGTTCGATGATAACTGATAGGAATATTTCCCATAATCCATACTTTGAGGGATTGTGTTTGGCGAGGTTTTTCAATGTTAAAAGGTTTTTGGTGTTTTGAGACCTCCAATGCCCTTGGTCATGATATGGGATAAAGTATGTCCCAACAAGAAAATTTGGAAGTTCAAGCTCCTCAACCTAGTATTTGATATCTCAATATACAAAGGCTTGGTCATGTTGTATGGGCACATAATGAGAAAACAAGGTGTGTGAGAAAAAACCTTTGCAAAGGTTGGATTGAAGGGAGCTGCAATATATGATAAAGAATTTTATGTAGTGCTTGGTAATATGCATGTGCCCTTAGTTCTAAAAGTGGTTGGACTAAAGGGAGCCCAAGGATGTAAAAGCATTATATAGGTGAAATAAAGCACTTGGATGGATAAGCACCAAGATTATTAAAAAGAATCTAGCTGAAGGAAGAACCAATATAATGTTTTTTTCTTTAATAAGTGTTGGTAGTTGTGCACCATATAAAATATCAAGTGCTCAGCTTAGGAATCAAGTGATTAGATTAGCAAAATTTAAGGGTGTTTCAAGTTTGAAAGTTTCGGTGAAGGAAGTGACAATACATATATGAACTACGTTTTTAAAGCATGCACTTGATCAATGAGTTAAAGAAAGCACAAGTTTAACAAGAAATCAACCGATGATGACAAGAGAAGAAACTAATAAGAGTAAGAGAATAGAGTTTGCATATTGAGAAGTTGATATATGAAGAGAAAATTAAGGATTAGAGAGAAGAAGGAAGTGACTACTAACAATTGAAGAAGAGCATAGTAAACTAGAGAAGAGAAAATTTCATAGCAAAGATCAAAGGATATTGGTGTCTCATGTAGGTTGGTTTTTACAAAGAAATGGAGGGGATTGGTGTCTCATGTAGTTTGGTATCTACAAACATTAAAATAGAGGTTGGTGCTTACAAAGAACAATTTAGTAAACTAAATTTTGTGATTTTCTCCCTGAAGGTTTTCCACATCTATCCTATGTTATATGTTCTACTTATGAGATTGATTTTTATCATGCTTGAATGTTTTAAATAATTAAAAAATGTATTATACTAATTTAGACCACTGCCCCCTCCCAAAGTATAATTTTGAATCCAATAATTGGTATCAATGCAGGTTCCTTCAAAATTAGTCTAACCACTAGAAGGTAGATCAGAGAGGCACAAATGGCTAACTGAGATGGTTCCTTCTCAAACAGAGCCACACTCTTTGATGGAACAAATTATGTCCTCTAGAAGATAAGGATGAGGATATATTTGATGTCTCTTGGTGTTGATACTGGCTATCTATGGCAGATGGTTATAATGTTCTAGCAACTCCTCCAATTGATCAAGATGGTAAAAAGTCCTTTGTAAATAATGCAAAAGCAATGAATGTTATTTTTTGAGGCCTTGCAAAATCATAGTTTTTAAAAATAATACAATTTGAGTATGCTAAATATATTTGTAACAACCTTCAAATTAGTTATGAAGGAGATGAAAAGTTAAAGGAGGCAAAGCTTCAAACTCATAGAATGCAATTTGAGAGTTTAAATATGAATGAAGAAAAATATATTGCAGGTTTCTTCCTTCATGTAGATGAGGTCGCAAACACTATTGGATGATTTTATGAAAATATTTATGAATTAATAATTGTTCAAAAAGTGTTCAGATCTCTTCCTTTAAGATTTAATGCAAAGGTTTTAGCCATTGAAGAATTGAAATATCTAGAAGATATGGAAATGAGTGAACTACATGGAATCCTCACTACATATGAAATGATAATATTAAAAGATAAATCGGGATTAGAGGAAGAAACCTTCAAAAAATCAAAGAAAGAAAACGGACATTAGGCCCATGATTATTCCAGCCATGAATTAGAAGTTGAAGAAACTCAATTTGTGAGAAAGTTGAAAAGAGGATCTGGAAAATATAAAGGTAAACTACCATTAAAATGTTTTAATTGTGGTAGAATAGGTCATTATGCTTATAAGTTTCCACATCCAAAATTACAGGACAATTATGATGAAAAATAGCATAAAAATAGAGGCAAATTTCATAATAATAAAAAGGTAAGGTCTCTCAAGAAGAAAATCTTCTATTCCAAAGAAGATAGTAACTCATCGTAAGAGAATAATGAACATGCATCTGATGAAGAAAAAGAAAAATACCTACTTGTGGCCATGGAGGATCACAATACTGATAAAGAGAAAATAAATCCAGAAGAAGAAGATATTGAGGGGGAAATATATCTTGAGGGAGGACTTGTTTGTGCATTAAAAGAAACAGATAGACTCAAAAGAAATAGTAATAATAAAAACTATTATTACAGAAGTATTAAAAGAAAGATCATTATGTTGAGGAAGCAATAATCATCCTCCTAAAAATTGAACTAGAAGAGGTGAAGAGAATATAGGAAATAATTATAAATCAACTAAAAGAAAGGGAAAGAAATTGTGAGAAGTTATAAGGGGACTGAAGCATTAGATAATATTCTCAGCTGCCATAGATATCCTTATATCAAAAGAGGTTTGGCTATAAGTAATATCATAAGACTTTCAGATGAGAATCAAGCACAAAGACATAAGAAAAAGAAGAACCTAAAATCTATGCTAATGTGCTAAAAGGATCTATCAGCAATGCATGTCGAGTTAGAAATGAAGCTAAAGACCAACAAAGACATGACCCTATCATCAACACAAGTGACACCAAAAAGGGAGTAAATAATCATCAAAGATATGAGTTTTCTCATCAAGATAGTCAAAATGGTTTCAAAATAACTATTCCTTCAAGAAGGAATTCCACGTCTAAGTATCAAATTCTCTTTTATGGCTATTTCTTTTCTAGGAATAACTTTGTTCATAAGGTAATAGGTTGTAGAAGAAAGAAGTAGAGGATTTCATAAGATATCAATGAATGGTATGTAAGCAAAAATTCTAGAATTTGTTATGAAGGTAGTGTTAGAAGATGCAACTCATTTTCTCCCTTATTGGATCATGTTGAATGTTACAAATGCAATAACTATGGACACAAAGCATGTGATCGTAGAAGTAACTCAATAAGGCCTCACAAGCAATACAAGTGAGAATAATGCAAAAAGGCTTGAAAAAGGAAGAAATAAAAACAAGAAGAATGTGGATTTTCCCTATACGCTGAAAACCAAGGAACTCAATGGTATATTGATATTGGATTCTCAAGGGACGTGACTAGAGATAATAGAAAAAATATATCTCATAAGGAAGACAAAGGAGGAAGTTTCATTTTTCCAAATGATACACCAACTAGAATAATGGGTAAAGGGATAGTTATCCTTGATAATGGAAAAGCTAAAGCAAAAAATGTTTTGTATGTTGATGGTCTAAAACACAATCTCTTGAATGCTAGTCAAATGTGTTAGCAAGGATATGATCTCACATTCCATTCTAAATTATGTGAAATAGGGAAATCAACATTTGGAAAAGTGGGGGAAAATGCAACTAGGACCTCAATTAATGTATATGTCCTAGATGGAGTCAAGGAAAAATGTTGCATGGGGAGATTGGATGAAAGTTGGTTATGGCATAGAACGATGGGTCATATTAGTTTTGACAACTTTGTAAAAATCAGCAAAACAAAAGTGGTAAGAGACATGCCAAAGATTTCAAAGCCAAGTGATTATATTTTCAAGCCATGACAGCATGGGTAGCAGACTAGAGTCCACTTCAACACAAAAGAATACTCATGAAAAAGGACATTGGAGCTTGTTCATACATATGTTTGTGGGCCTACAAGAACAAAAGAATTAAGAGGTGGGGATATTTTATGCTCCTAATAGATGATTATACAATACAAACATGGGTCACTTTCCTTAAAGATAAACCTGAAGCATTTGACAAGTTCAAAATCTTAAAAGCTCAAAATATGAATGAGACTAATCTAAAGATCAAGTGTTTGAGATTTGACAGAGGAGTAGAGTTTACTTTTGATAAATTCAATAATTTTTGTGAAAAACATGGGATTAGAATACAAATTTCAATTGCAAGTACTCCTCAACATAAATGGGTTGTTGAAAGAAAGAATAAAGTTGTGCAAGAAATGGTAGTTATGCTTAATGAGACAAATACTTCAAACAACTCTTGGGGAGAAGAAATTCATGCAACAATTTACATCCAAAATAGAGCTCAAGTTAGAGTGGACAACAATAAAACTCCTTATGAACCATGGAAAGGTAGACTTGATTTAGTAAAACATTTCAAATTATTTGGAAACAAGTGCTACATCACAATAAATGAAGACACTTTAGGAAAGTTTGATTCTAGAATAGATGAAGGAATCTTTCTTGGGTATTCATATAAGAGCAAATGCTACAAATACTACAAATACTACAACAAAATATATGCAAGATAATATAAATCATTGGTGTGAGAATAGATGAAGCTATACCCCAACATGAAAATAAAAATAAAAAGAAATTAATATTCAAATGATATAATCGACATGGAGCATGAAGAGGAAGAACAAGAGGAAGATGAGGAGGAGTTAGAGCCTCAACATCCCAAGAATCGATCCACATATGTTCAAATGTTTCATCTAGAAAATAAAATCCTTGGTAATCAAGAGTCAGGGAACCATGCCAAAATGAAATTGATAAGCAGACCAAGGTATGAAACATCTCCTTTTTGTCAAAAATAGAACCTAAGAAATTTTCCCAAGCTAGTGAATATGAGATTTGGATCAATGTTATGGGGGGCGATCTAAATTAGATTAAGAAAAATGAAACATGGAAACTTGTGCCTAGACCAAAAGATAAGGATGTAAATGGCACTAAGTGGGTCTTCAAGAACAAATTGAATGAGGATGGATAGGTAGTGAAGAATAAGGCTGGATTGGTGTGCAAAGGGTATGCACAAATGGAAGGTGTTGATTTTAAAGAAACTTGTGCTCTAGTTTTCAGAATTCAAGCAATCATAATGTTCTTGGAATTTGCATGCTTTAAAAGGATGAAATTCTATCGAATGGATGTCAAATCAACTTTCTTGAATGGATACATAGAAGAAGAAGTGTATGTTGAACAATTAGAGGGATTCTAGTTTTCCGAGAAAATGAAGGCTATGTATCCAAATTGAAGAAAATTGTTTATAGAGTAAAGCAAGATCTTGAGGCCTAGTATTCAATACTCGTTAAATATCTATAGAAGCAAGGATTCAAAAGGGGCACAACATATAGTAATTTTTACATCAAATCCACTAAAGCGAAATTGTTGATCATTGTTGTATATGTGGATGATATCATTTTTGGGAGTGATGTTGATATAATGAGACAAAATTTTGCAACATAAATGTAGAAAGAGTTTGAATTGTCATTCTGCAAGTTTTTTAATTAGATAAAAGTACATTCATCTCTCAAACCAAATATCTTAAGGAAATGTTTAAGAAATTTGGAATTGAAAATTGTACATGTGTCTACATTCCCATAGTAGCAAGATGCAAACTGTCAGACCAGGCAGTAACTCCTCAACTAAAAATTGATTCTTGTTTATTCCTTCAGGTAGGTCTTCATTTTATACATGAGGGAGAGACTGTTCACTTCATCTCCCAATGACTGTTCAAATTACTTATTTATCTATTTACATTATATTCACCCAATCATGAGGATTAGGTGTCAAAATTACCCCCCTTAATCTCAAGGGATGTTGGTGAGTCCAAGATAGTAATGAACATAGCCCAAATCAATCATTTCAAAACTTTTCCCTAATTCCTTCTTTATGGATGCAATGTAGCTTTCATTGTTCTCTGTCATCAAAAGATCATACATATACCACAAGATATACAACTGTTTTGCCAACTTTCTTGACAAATAAATTGCATCATCAAGATCATAATGTTTGAAATTGATTTTCAGAAGATGCTCAGTTAGTTTTTCATACCAGGCTCGTGGTGCTTGTTTGAGGCCATACAAGGACTTCACAAGTTTGCATACTTTATGTTCATGTCCTTTCATAGCAAATCCTTCAGGATGAGACATAAAAACATTCTCTTTTAGATCTCCATTTAAGAAAGCAGTTTTTACATCCATTTGATGGAATTTCCAACCGTTCTAAGCTGCTAGTGCAAAGAGTGTCAGGATGGTAGCCCATTTTGCTGTGGGGGCAAAAGTCTCCTCATAATCAACCTCTTCCTTCTGTGCAAAACCTTTTGCCACAAGACTAGCTTTGTGCTTGTCAAGTGAGCCATCAGCTTTATAATTGTTCTTGTAGACCCACTTGCAACATATTGGTTTGGTTCCTAATGGAGGATCAACCAGCTTCCAAGTTCCATTCTTTACGAGGGCATCATACTCCTTTTGCATCGCTTCTTTCCATTCATCATGAGAAGAAACTTCTTTAAAGGAAATTGGTTCAAAATTTGTAGACAATTTCAATTCACAATCATAAGAAACATCCATATAAACAAGTGAAGTAGAGTCATCCACATCACCTCCATTTTGCCAGTTTGAATTTCTAGTTCCTGTCTTTCCAACCTCATCAGGATGAACACTTTCAAGTGTCTTTGTCAGCCACTTTGGGGAACCTTTCTCAGATGGTCCAGAATGCTCCGTTGATTGAGTTGGGACTGAATCAAGATTGAGTCTCCCAATTCTATCAATCACATCAATTAAAGCATCATCCGTTGTTGGAGTTTCATGCGGGGGAGAGTGTTCTTCAGAAGAAGATTCCACATGTTGATCTAGTATAGGAATCCCCCCTTCAAGATGTGGAATCTGATTATCAAATTCTTGAAATGATTTTGCTTTTGCGAATTTATCCAAGCGATCAAGTTGCCGCTCAACAACATTGTCAGTTTTGGATGATTCAAGAAAAAATAAATCTCTAGAGACAACAAACTTTTTATTTACTTCATCATAGAGATGGTATGCTTTGGAGGTGTTTGAATACCCCAGGAAGATACACTTACAACTTCTAGCACCAAGTTTGTTTCTATGTACCTTTGGTATCAAGGCATAACAGGTGGAACCAAAGACCCTGAGATGCTTTACCAAAGGAACATGTCCATACCACATTTCATAAGGAGTCTTGCTTCTAATAGCATTAGATGGACATTTATTCTTTATATATGCAGCACATAGAACAACATGAGCCCAAAACATTATCTTTACATTTTTGAAGAAGAGAATGGATCGTACCATATTTAAGATTGTCCTATTCATTCTTTCAGCTACACCATTCTGTTGGGGATTATAAGGTACATTTGTTTGATGTTTGATCCCATGTTGGCGAAGATAGTTTTCAAATTCATTTGATGTGTATTCTTTTCCATTATCAGTGCGAATAGACCCAATATGAGATTGTGCATCATTTTCAATCCATTTACGAAAATTCTTGAATGAATGAGTTCAAGTTTTCTATGTGCTCTTGAATGTGAATCATGAAAAGAATGTTTGCTATGCTTTCCTAGAATGCAAGCATCACATTGCTTAAGTTTCCTAGGAATTGTAGGCAAACCAGCAACACCATTTTTCTTCAACAAGTGGAGGCTGTCATAGTTCAAATGTCCAAATCTAGCATGCCATAATAAACTTGATGGAAGTGTACCTTCTTCATGATGAGAATTGTATGAGAAATGTTGTGCATGAGCAGAGGTTCCTTGCAGCTTGAGAAGTCTTTCTTCTTCTATTCCCCTCATGAAAAGTGAATGGTCAGATGCTTTTCTTACCTCAAGCTTGCCATCAAACATATGAATGGAGTGACCTTGCTGGCGGATGTGGACCAAGGACAACAAGTTTCTCTTAAGCTGTGGGAGATATAGAACATGATGTAGAAGAAAGTCTTGAAGACCAGGTAGTTTAAGCCTGATTGTGCCAAGCCCTGATGGCTTGATTTTTGATTGGTTTGCAAAGTATATTGCTCCATCAACATTGTCAGTAAATTCTTCAAAAAAATATTTTCTATGAGTCATGTGGCAGGTTGCTCCTGAATCAAGCAACCAATCATTTTTCCAAGAAGCGAGTGAATCATTAAATAAATCTTCATTTACTCCAATATTACATGGTGCCACAACATAGTGAGAGATTCAGGTGCTTTACCTTTGTCTGTATCATCAATTTTACCTTTCTATTGGTTTATTTTCTGCTCAATTTTGTCCCATGGTATCTTGCATGTAGAGGCATCATGTGATCCATTTCTTTTGCAGTGAATGCAGTGAAAATCTTCCTTTTCTCCTTGAGAATGTCTGCCCCCCCTACCTCTGAAATATCTTCCTCTTCCTCTTCGACCACCTCTTCCTCTTGAAGAATCTTGAGCAGGATGCTTTTCTTTATGAGCAAGGCACACAACCTCTTCAGAAGATTCAGGGGCTGTCCTCTTTCCAAAAGCTTTCTCTCTTTCAGCAAACGTTTTCACAAGAGAGTCAAAGGTGATATCTTTGAGATTTCCATTTGCTTGCAATGACTCAAGATAATTGGAGTAAGTAGGATAAAGTGCCTTGAGAAAAGCGATAAGAGGAATATCCAATTCAACCTTAGTGGATTTGATATCATGCATTATAGACTTTACTTCAGATGCAAGAGCAAGAGGATCATTATTTTGCAGTTCAAGAGTGAAGATTTTAATCATGAGTTGAACAACTTCAAGTGCAGAATGTGAGTCATAGAGTTCTTTCAGCTTTTGTAAGGCTTCAAAGACAGTTGAAAATGACGAAATATGACGACTCACCTCTTCATTTACAGATGTTGCGATTAATGCATAAGCTTTGTTGTTCTTGTTTTCCCAAATGACGAGCTCTTTGTCTGAGGTAGGCTGTTCTGGTTCATTGTCTCCATCTCCGACACACACTCCTTTCCACAACTCATTGAAAATGAGGGTGTGTTTTATCATCCGGGACCATTCAAGATAGTTTTCCTTGCCAATGAGAACTATTCCCACCATGGATATGATTGAATGCATTGTAAAATCTGTGTACAGTGGAAAAAAATCGCTCTTCTAGTGATAAAACAATTTGCACTTGCTGTGTAAAAGGGAAAAAATGCACTATAGTTTTCAAAACACTTTACTATGGTAGAGTCTTCAAAACACTTTAAATGAAAATTGATTTACAAAACATTTCCTAAATAAACATTTAGATCAGCGATGCACTGACAATGGCCACATCATCCACAGATATTTTCTCCCTAGTTTTTTTTTCAATAACGGCTGTTGGTGAAGCTAAATTCATAACGGAAGAAATCTCTGCTCGAGCCTTCCATGAAATACCAAATGCCAAATAGAATTGCTAGAAAAATGGCAAACATTTATAAGCATCATCTAATTGTCTTGAGAGGAATGTAGTACCTTGTCACTCGATCTTGCTTCCAACCATTTAGCAAATGTAAACAAAAAGACAATGGTACCTCCTTCCAAATAATCCCCCAAACCAAGAGTGCCTAGAATTGTTCCAAATTAGCGCCAGAACGAGTTCTCCAAATCTGCTTCTCTGTCCATCAAAGAAATGGAACACGAAGGGAATCTCTGAGATTTCCCATGACAGTTGGCGGTATAAACCATGCTAAGGTAGGCAGCATAGCTCATATTAATCTGTAAGAGTGCTCTGGGTGACCAACATTGGCTTGAATACTTTGCATCATCTATGAAATGGAAAAATTGGCATTCTTATCAAACGCAGCGTGACCTGGACATGGACGCAAGAAACGATACAAATCTCGTCACTGAAAGAGGGTTTTTAGCACTTCGCTTAACAGTTATGGGTGCCAGAAATACTGCTCTGATAAAGAAAACTAACATGGAACTTGCTACGCCAAAAGAAAGCTAACGCAAAAGCATTGAGGAGACGACCTTGTCGGAGAAAGGGGACAAAGCCACGAGTCCATGATGAAGAATCAACTGTGGTACATTGGTAAGGCAGAGTAATTGTAGAGCGCAGGTCGTGGGTTGAAACTCATAGTAGATACATGCGTATAACTCACAACGAATGGAACTCATAGTAAATGAAACACACAACGAATCGACTCCTTCAAGAGGTAACGCACTTCAATGAATACATTAAACAATGAATGAAATTTCGCAGGGATTTGACAGAGATGTCAACCTACAGAACATGGGCAGAATATAAGCAGAATATGCATGAGGGAGTTACAAAGCAGAGGGAAACTAAAAAAATGGTGCTGGCTTTGATACCATGTCAGACTAGGTAGTAACTCCTCAACCAAAAATTGATTCGTGTTTATTCCTTCAGGTAGGTCTTCATTATATACATGAGGGAGAGACTGTTCAATTCATCTCCTGATGACTGTTCATATTACTTATTTATCTATTTACATTATATTCACCCAATCATGAGGATTAGGTGTCAACACAAACTAAGCAAAGATGATGAATCTCTAAAATGAAATCAAACTTTGAATAGGTAAATGATTGGTAACTTATATTTAACAACATCAATACCTAATATCATGCAAGCTATATGATTGGTTGAAAATGTTTCAATCTACCGCAAAGGAGATACATGTGCAAGCAGTAAAAAGATTTTTTGAGTATTTGAAGGGAACTATGGACCTTGGCTTATGGTACTCAAGAAGTGAAAACTTCATCTTAAGAGCATATATATAATCATATTGGAAGGAAGCGTAGATGACATGAAAGGCACTAGTGGAGGAGAATTCTTCTTGGGAAATTTCTTGGTATCATGGCTGAGCAAAAAAAGGACCTCAATCTCTTTGTCTGTAGCTGAAGTAGTATATATTGCAACAACAACATGTTGTACTCAGGTCATCTAGATGAAGTATTACTTTGAAGGATATCAAGGTAATTCATGATCAACCTATATCAATTAGTTGTGATAATACAAGTGCATATATTATCTCAAGGAACCATGTTATTCATTCCAAGACAAAACATATCCCTATCAAATATCAACATTCCCTCATAGAACAGGAAGTTGATCATATTGTTAAGCTAGAATATATTTCTACTAAAGAGAAAATTATAAATATATGTACCAAACCCCTTCTTATAGAAACACATGAGTACCTAAGATAGAAGTTGGGAGTGATAACTCCTTCGTCTCATCAGTAAAAGGAAAATATAAGGAGAAGTGAGAGATAGTGCTCTTGATCACATCAAGAAGATGTAAGCTTTAAAGAGTGAGTTGCGGGAGAATAATGATTGGAAACAATTGTAACAAATTAAATTACACGAGAAAAAAAAAAAGTACTTGTTCATTCAAATGCACCATCAAATTCTATTACTAGTAACTAAGTAGAAAAAGGAACTGGATTTATAGAACCGTAAAGCATATGCTTAGGGGGAGAAATATAAAAAGACAGGAAAAATTACATATTGACAACACATCAGTTTAGGGGATCAACCCTTTTCCATTGATTTCAAAGGGGGAGAATTGGAAAACAAATGAAGACTTGCAAAAAATGGAGAAATAGAAGATAAAATAAAACTTGCAGATAAGGGGAGCCTCATTGAAGAAGTTGAAAATAGAAGGAGATTATAGTCTAGGAGAAATTGCAGATAGGGAGAGATTCAATAAAAAAGGGGAGTTTACAGTGAGGGGGAGTTCCTCATCACTGTGCCTAAATTGTCTAAGAATTTCTGTCAATGAAAAATGGGGGGATTTTTCAGCAAGTTATCATTTATGTCAAAGAAAAGGGGGAGACCTTTGTTGTAATCTAAGGCAGAATCTAGTTTGGGGGTGGAAACATGCAAAGGGAAAACCTGTTGCTAAGGCATGAAACAAGGAAATGGGGACAATCCTCAAAATATATAACAAAGGGGTCAACCTAAAAATTGATCCAAAGTGGGAGCATGAGGCCCAAACCCCAATTTCATACAATGGGGTTGAAACCTCAATTTTTTACAAATTCTATATAGAAAATACCCTGCAAGTCCTTTTTTCTTAACATTCATCATCAATGAAAAGATGGACTTACCCCTGTCAAGTGTTGGTTCATTTATTGGGACCTCATTGTATCATAGCTTTTACAATGATGGAGTTCATGGGACTTCTTAATATCCCAATATACTATAGCCCTTGGTCGATCCTTTGGTTACACAGTGTTAAGGTGTAGTGCCTAAGGGCTTACAGCCATTAGAATATCCCCATATCAATGCGTTGGAAAAAGGTGTGGGTTCAACAAGTATCTGATATTTGGTATGGAGTAGCACAACGCCAAGTCACATGGATTCGAGGGTGTAGCACCCGAGGGATTAGAACCCTTGATATATCAACATATTGCCATTATAGCCAAAAAGTGAAGGTTTAAGGATTTCCTAATATTAGATATAACAACCCTCAAGCTTAGCACTCAGCCATGAAGAGCCTAATATCTAGCACCAAGGGCCTAAATCCCTCATCATATCAGAAATCAAAGAATTTTATGGTGTGAATGTATTGAAATTTCTTGATATCCCAACATCTAGGGCTTAATATCTATCAACTAACAGGAAGTTTAATGACAAATTATAGGAATATTTCCCATTTTTCATACTTGGAAGGACTATGTTTCAAGGTGCTTTTCAATGTTAAAATGTTTTGGGATCTCCAACACCCCCCCATCACAATATGGAAAAAAGTGTATGCTGAAAAGAAAATTTTGAGGTTTATCATCCTCCACCCAATATATAATATCCCGATATATGAAGGCTTGGTAATGTTGTATGGGCACATAATGAGAAGGTAAGGTGTGTGAGCACAAAGCTTTGAAAATGTTGGATTGAAGGGAGCTGCAAGGTACAAAAAAGAACTTTGCATAGCACTTGGTTATACACATATGCCCTGAGCTCTAAAAGAGGTCGAATTGAAGGGATCTTAGAGATGTAAAAGCATTATATAGCTAAAATAAATAACTTAATTGCATAAGCGCCAAGCAAAAAGAAAGAAAGATTGGGATGAAGGAAGCACCAATATAATAAAATTTTATTTAAAAGAAGTGTTGCTAGTTGAACATCATATAAATATAAAGTGCTCAACTCAGAAATTAAGTGACTTAGATAGTAGAATTAAAGGGAGTGTCAGGTTTGAAAGATTTGGTGAAGGAAGTGTATTTACATATGAACTATGTTGTTAAAGAATACATCTAATCAGTGGCTTACAAGAATTGAATGTTTAAAAAGAAATGTGCTTATGTTGAAGAGAGGAGAAATTGATAAGAGTCAAAGAACAAAGTCTGCAACTTGAGAAACTGAGATCTAAAGAGAAAATTAAAGTTCAGAGAGAGGAAGGAAATTACTGATAGGAATTGAAGAAGAGAAAACCATAGAAGAACATATTGCAAATAAAATATCAAAGAGGATTGATGTCTCCAGTAGGTAAGTTCCTACAAATTAATATAGGGGATTGGTGTTTCATGTAGGTTGGTTCCTACAAAGTAGAAAAGGGGATTGTTGCAATTGTAGGTTGGTGCTTACAAAGCATTGATGGGATGGGTGTCTCTTGTAGGTAATTTCCTACAAATAATGATCAATTAAAATAATTTTTGTGGTTTTCTCCTTAAAAGGTTTCGCGTATATCCTATGTTCTATGTTTTTCTTATGAGATTGATGCTTTATCATGCTTGAATTTTTTTAAATAATTAGAAAAATGTATTATATCGATTCCCCCCACCACCACCCCCAGCCTCTCAATATCATTGTGAATCCAACAATTTCACCCAAAGAGAGAAAGATAAAGAAGCATATTACACAAATCACTATGAACAAGCTACAAGGGGGTCAAGGTGTGCCAAAAGACATAGTCATCATAAACACCATTTCTGCAACAACAACAAAAAATTATGAACCCTAGTCACCATATTGTGATTACATATCTACTGTGATGCACAATAATTTAGATGAAAAAATAGCTCATGCCAAAGTTTGCTCCAATCATCTCTATGAACAAAAAAAACTAATGGAAAAGATAATGACCTAAAGTTGTCAAATATGTACAACTTGGTAATATCATTAAAAATTCAAGTTTATAGGACTTGCTTAGGATCTTTTAAATCCTTGATTATATCTAGGTGAGATGAATACTCTATGGTTTTACCTTCACCTAAATGAGTGATTTGATAAATTGATAGAAGGTAGGAGAGACTTGAAATGCATAATACATCATTAAAATGGCCATCATCTAACTAAATTGTTCTAGACCCTACAATAATGAGATATATTTCATCACCAATAAATATTTGTTTCATTTTGAATTCGTTAAAAGTAGAAAAAATGGCTTTGTCCTTAGTCATATGATAAGATGCTCTAGAATCAATAAGACACTAAATAGGAGTAGGTGTTGCATTGAAGGAAAATTAGAAGTAGAACTAGACATCCATGAGAAGAAGAGTTGGAAGAAGAATAATAAATATTGATGGTGTGCTTCTTCATTATTGATTCTAGGATCTCCCTCTTTTTAAAACATTTAGACTCTAGATGACTATCTCACCCACAAAATTTCAATGTATATCAATACTCTTACTTTTCTATGTGGTCCTTTGTCACCATTGGGAGAAGTTGGATAAGAGGTTTTTAGATGCTTGATTCTCTTATTATTGCAAGGATCTTGCTTCTTTGAATGCTTGGATTTATCCTTCTATTATGCCACTAAGGCTTTATTACATGCACTTGTAGTGTTAATCACGCCAAGATGCAAAATATTATCTTGCTCTCTAGTCAAAGGATCACAAAAAATTCAAGAGAGGGTGGTTTGTTAGCAACCCCTAGAGTTTCTCTAATAGAGTGAAAACTAGCTAGAAAAAAAAACTTATATATATATATATATATATATATATATATATATATATATATATATATATATATATATATATATATATATATATATATATATATATATATATATATATATATATATATATACATATATATATATATACATATATATACATATATATATGCACTACCAAGTTTTGCATCAATAACATATATGCATTAGTTAACCTTCAAATTTATTTTACATTCTTGAACCAAAAATCTGTGTGTTTTGAACTTAGACAGATAATTTTCAATGCAAGAGAAATTATTGTGATTTCAAGAAATTAATTGATGGTGTGCTTCTTCATTATTGATTCTAGGATCTCCCTCTTTTTAAAACATTTAGACTCTAGATGACTATCTCACCCACAAAATTTCAATGTATATCAACACTCTTACTTTTCTATGTGGTCCTTTGTCACCATTGGGAGAAGTTGGATAAAAGGTTTTTAGATGCTTGATTCTCTTATTATTGCAAGGATCTTGCTTCTTTGAATGCTTGGATTTATCCTTATATTATGCCACTAAGGCTTTATTACATGCACTTGTAGTGTTAATCACTCCAAGATGCAAAATATTATCTTGCTCTCTAGTCAAAGGATCACAAAAAATTCAAGAGAGGGTGGTTTGTTAGCAACCCCTAGAGTTTCTCTAATAGAGTGAAAACTAGCTACAAAAAAAAACAACTTATATATATATATATATATATATATATATATATATATATATATATATATATATACATATATATATATATATATATATATATATGCACTACCAAGTTTTGCATCAATAACATATATGCATTAGTTAACCTTCAAATTTATTTTACATTCTTGAACCAAAAATCTGTGTGTTTTGAACTTAGACAGATAATTTTCAATGCAAGAGAAATTATTGTGATTTCAAGAAATTAATTGGTTTTAAGGCTAGTAGAATTAAATATAATTGTGTTTACCACATATGGCTTCCATCTTTTTCCAAAATTCATCTTAGCCATTATTTCCTTGAATATCAAATTGTAAATCACTAGAAATTGACATTTTGATTAATCTGCTTGCTTCATCATTTTTATTATACCATTTGACTTTCTTTGAGGCATTAGTGTGGGGCTTTTCTTTTTCTAAGGTAATTAGTAAATACATTTACTTCATAGTACATCCTCCATATTTAAATTGATAGGAAAAAGATCATTTGGATTAGCCATATCAAAATATGCAAGTAATATGGCTTTAAAAGTAGAAATTGACTATCTACATAGAAATCTCTCAAAAAAATTGGTAGTTTCAAAGAAAGGGCATTGATAACAAACTTCAAATGCCAAATTTATGACCTTTTAAAGAAATGCATGAAATGTAACCAAAGTGCAATGTGGTAAGTAGAGCTTGGCACACATGATGATTGATGCACAACGAGATTATTGAGTAAAAGAAAGTTTCCCTTACTTCACTAACTTTTCTAAAGCTAATTTTAAAAATAAGTTACTTTTACTTGAAATCAAACATTTTTATAAAATAGGTTAGAATCACTTCTATAGTTAAGTTAGTTTATAAATTAAAGTGAATGGAAAAAGTAATTACAAAAAGGAGCATTAAAGTTACTTTATAGTGTTCCACTTTTATAATTTAAGTGAAACACATTTTACAAGAAAGTTATGTGACAACTTAAAGTTGCATGAACTCTTTCTAAAAGTAATTTAATGAAAAAAAGACTTGAACTCAAGATCTCTTATTTAATAAAATAACTTTCAAGCGAGTTGATGCAAACTATAGAGCAAATATTATGAAGGGGGGGATGCTCCTTCCTTTTTTCCTCTCAAAGTGCATGCTTGCCCCAAAAAACCTTGTTTTTGCCTGCAAAAACTTCAACATAGTTGCACACAAAAACAAGCAAAACTTTGAAAAAACAAATCCAAAACTTTACAATATCAACCTTGGATCTTAGTTAGCCTACACAAAAATTATAACCTTTCTATTTGTTTTTGGTTTGTTGAGATTTCATTAAAAAAAAAAAAAAAACAAATCTCCATTTCTCGTTTGCTTAGATCACACAAGGCACACAACAAAGAGCATAAGTAAATTAGAAAGTGTAGAAAACCAATAATATTAACATGGTATAAACAAAATTTAAAACATAATGAAACTTTGTACCTCTTAAGCTAACAAAAATGGTCATATATTAGCCAAATAGAATCCCTTTTCAGTGAAATTCAAAGTGTTTCCAACTAAAGTAGTGTTCCAGATGCAACGGATTATCCCACTTGGACTAGAAATGCGTAGAAATAACAAAACTTAGAAACATTTCAATGCAATCAAAAACATAAGGTTTATATTCTAATAAACAGTGGAAGTAGGTATTTGTACAAGCTCCCATATCATGTGGAATAAAATAGGGCATTTTCACACAAGTTGAACACCTTAAGAAATTACTCACACAAACGATCAAACATTAGTGCACCCATGTATTGTGTGGTTAAGACGCTAAAAAAGGATCAATGAGCCTAGTCAACAAGGCCACTTGAGGCAATATATCAATGCAAAGGAGAAAAAAGTACATAATCCATCATCAACAAATTACCATGCATGTTATTTAAACAAAGATAATAGACTAATGAATTGTTAAGTCATAGATCAATGTAATTGTTAGCATCGAAGAGAATATGAAATGTGAAACTATTTTATGTCTAGAACATATCATTTCCATCAAAATTGCATAACTAGAAATGCGTAATAATGCATTCTAGGGAAACACACTTTAACTAAATATATATTAGACCAAGTTGATCTTAACAAACATCTAAATGTCTAAATCTCATAACAAATGTAGTGTGCCTTAAATAATCATCATACATATACAAGTATGCACATTTATGCGGACACATGCTTAATTTTTTAGAAAATAATATTGAATATGGTAGTATTATAAACAATACTAAAGTTTCACCACATTGGTCATACTGATAGACTAAGCAGATTTTTTGGAAGATCAAATACACAAATAAAAAATGCAGTGTTGATGGTATCTATTTGTAGTAGATTAGACAACATCTCTTTTAGTGAAATGAGAATTTAAATGGATGATATAACTACTTTACCACAAATGGTTCTAAATATGACAACACATATCCATTTGTTCAAGTTTTAGGAATTTTGAATTGCATGCACAAAGCATGGATAATGCATAGGAGGAACATGCTTGCTTACAATGGAGATTCATGTTAGTTTGTTTTCATGGATAATCCATTCCATAGGGATTTTAAGGCCCTTTTAAAAAGAATAATATGTTATATTTAAGCCAATGTAAAATAAAGTTATGCCCTAGCCACCTCCTCTATTTGATCTACCTCTCTTTCTCTATCCTAACAATAGTGAGGCTTATGGCTCCCATGGATCCTTCTATCCTAACTAGTTGAGTAAGATGTTAAAATAAATATTAATTTAATGTAAGGGAAATAAAAAGGAAGGTTTGCTTTAAGGATTCATTTTTGAATTTAGTGAACCAACAATCATATCCTTCTATATAAATTCATGGTTTTTGATTTGACAGTTGGTCTTAATCCATGGTCAAAGAATATAATTATCGTGATTGTGGATAAATATGTAGTATAAACACCTATAGTAAAAAATGATATACGTTTAGACTAATATAATAATTTGGGTTATTTCTTACTAGTATCCATCATGATCCATTCTTGTGCTCACGGGTGTTTTGTTCCTAAATTTATTTTTGAAGACGGTAGAGTGATTAGGAGTGATCATTCTTGATACTGGAGGAAAAAAGGGAGAAAAAATTGCATGGGGCTTGGAAAATTCTTTAATAAACAAGTTGAGGCTTATGCTCTTATTCAAGATTGTCTTATGGCCTCCGAACATGGAATACTTAATTTAATTGTTATTGAGGTCTCAAGTCTAATAATCAGTCTAATGGTATCTATATCTCCTTCTCCACACAACAAGATTCCCTCTATTATAGCTTGATCTGACAAAGCAGCTAGTGATTTTCAAAATATCTTGTTCTTCCAAGAACATTGAGATCAAAATCATCAAGAAGATGAACAAGCCAACCAAGCCACACAATTTCAAGAAGGTGTGTTGATGAAAAAAGGGATGTGTTATCACCATCCAATTCCTTAACTTGTTTATTATCCAATAGTGGCACATAGTCATGCATTAATGAATGACATTGTACATAGTGAAGCTCAATGAATCACATATGAGGTGAAGGGATATGATAAGACTTGTGTATTATCTTCCTACATTGAATCTCACAACTCTAGCCTATTTTTCAAGTTTATGTCTAGCTGTATTGCAATGGAGGTGGGATAATGGAACTCATCTTGGATGCCAACCCTACTAGTTGGAGTAAAGTGAAAAAACCAGTAAGAAACTGCCCTTCTTTCTGGATTATTCCTAGAATTTTTGTTTTAGAATGTTTTGCCTTCACTTTCATGTTCTAGTTATTAGTTTTGAGGTTTTTGGTGATGAATTACTTAGGTGGTTTTTAAATTTCTACCTACAACTCTGATGTCGAATACTCAATATCTTCTTGCACTCTCAAGCATAAGGGTAATTTGTTCCTACTTGGAAGGGGTTTTGGAAAAAATATTTTAATTCTATGTGGGTTCTTTGGCCTGAATTTATTTTTGGTTGTTTGGCATAACATCAAGATATATATAGTATTCTAGTTAACCACTTTTCTAAGAAAAATGGTAGTGTTATTTATTATCCATGGATTATAGGTAGGCTCAAGACATGTGGGGAGATCTTTGTAGGCATGAAGAGACTATTTAGTGTAACAATACCTCTCTTTTTTCTATTACTACAAAGGTTCAACCCAAATTTCCATAATCATGACAACTTTAACACAACAAAATAAAAAAATTGAGTCTCTAGAAGTGGAGTGCAAGATGCTCACAAATTTGGTTCGTAATTTGAATAAAAGTTCTTTGTCTATGACATCAAACCTCGAGATGTCTACTAATTTTTTCCATTTGGAAATTGAGGAGAAAATTGTGCACCAAATGCTTGAAGGCAAAGACATTGACAATCAAGAATCAAATCCGACCAATTTGGAACTAGAAGAGCCCAAGAGATATAGAATTACCATTTCTTCTTCTTCTTTTTTAATTGTATGTAATACAAAATATTATGTATCTTATGAGTCTTTTTAAGAAAGTATACTAGTGAGAATAACTAGGATGTAGTCTTTGAAATCTTAAGAACTTTATATATGTGGAAGATCAGGATCTAACATTTTTGCCTAAAATTAAGGTTAACAAATTTTTTAATTGCTATTGTTAAATTTCAGCTAATTTTTTTAATTAATACAATTTCTCTCGGTTTCTATTAAAAAATAAGATAGTAGAATCATTAGCATTCATAAGGAGCCTATTTTGTAGGGAGAGTCAACCTTTTTATGAGGCCTTAATCAACAAGTTTAAATTGATATACTAACTCAATATATCTAATCCCTAACCAAATATTATTTTACAAGTTACCTCTTTAATAATATAATGGTAGTATCTTAATGGCCAATAGTAATACTACAGGAAGGTTTGCTGGAAAGGGATCTGCTGAAATTATATTTCAGCTCCAATTTCCATTAAAATTGGTTTCGGTAATGATCTTCTAAAAATGATCATTTTAGATTATAATGGTTGTGCTTGGACCAAGTGTTGGATTATGAATACATCACAATCCTCTGTAAAGTTTGTTTTCAACCTAATTGTTTAGTTGTCTTTTGTGCAAAAACTAAATATTTATCCCAAAAAACTATTAAATAAAAGAGGATAGAAATTAAAAACTTACTATATAAAAGATTTATGACTTTTTTCTATAAATCTCAATCAAGATCATAAACCCAAAAAATTATTAAATAAAAGACGATAGAAATAAAACAATTGATTTATGACTTTTTTCTATAAATCTCAATCAAGATCATAAACCCAAAAAATTATTAAATAAAAGACGATAGAAATAAAACAATTGTTGTATAAAGGATTTATGACTTTTTTCTATAAATCTCAATCAAGATCATAAACCTCTAGGTTCTAAGAACATCTTTCGATAAGACTAAAAATTATCCTAAAATAGTTTGAGATATAACAATCCCTATTATGGAATTTTAAACTTTATCTCACTTAATGATTACACTTAATGATTAGTTAGGGAGATGTTGGAGCAACTAGAAAAGAGAAAATCGCATGCTTTAATTGAATGGTTAAACATAATAGATCGCTGGAAAGACAACCATCTTTCAAATGTTTAAATTTAAAACATATAAATAAATGATAAATTGAAATTAAGAAAAAAGAAAGAAAAAAGCACCATTTTTAGATTGCATGAACCTTTGATCCTAGGAAATTGACTAACCCAAAACTTTAATGCAACATCGAATTTGGTTTTTCTTGGGTCAACTGTGATTTCATGTGAAACACACTTTCTTTTTAAGTTTAGAAAAATGATTTAGATGCCTACAAATAATTTATTTATGAGTATTATTTTAGTTAAACAAAATCCACCTTGTCTTTCATATATATTAATTTTTTAAATTAATAAAAAATAAATTATTGAATTAATATATATATTTATATATATTTGTCAAGTAAGAAAAATGATAGCATAGTATATTGTTATGATAATCATAAAAAATATTCGAAAAAGCAAGAAAACAAGTCATATGAACGATTATTATGACAATTAAACTCAAAGTAAATATAAATAGTTTAATTTATAATAATATTAGCATTTGCATTTTAAGGTGTAAAGGGAACGTCGATCGTGTTAAATGGAGGGTTGACTTAAAGAGAATGCCGATCGTGTTAAATGGAGGGTTGATCGTGTTAAATGGAGGGTTGACTTAAAGGAAATGTCGATCGTGTTAAATGGAAGGTTGACTTAAAAACGCTATTTGGAGGAGATCTCTATAATGCCGACTTACGAACAGTATTAGTTCCTTGAACCTTACAATAAAAAAGCTTTTAGTATAATTATACAAAAATTAAACACAAAATTCAATGATTACTATAAGTATTATATAAAAGAAATACAAAATTTAATCTATAATAATTAGCAAAGATTTATTTTAATTCCTAATTTATTGAAGATTAAGAGTAATCAAATCTCTTATTGAGCACAAAACTTGAGGAAAGGTTTGCACCTCAAAAGATTTTATTCCTTTGGACTTAGTTAGGATGGATTTATGCTAGTTTCAAACAACACATTAATAAAATGTTTTTGTTATCAATATTTTTAAAACGTTCTCTCTCTCATTATCATTTTTAAATAGTCAGAAAACTATCATAACTCAGTTGTCAAACCAATGGTAGGGATAGGGATTAATGGTTGCTATCTTATCACTGATCAAGGGAAGCTGACTTATCACTTTTATTCAAGGAAGAATATTGTTATTAAAAAAAAACCATACCACCTAGAATTACCGGGTGATGATCCGTAAAGGGTATGATATATATATATATATATATTCAAGGTATGATAGACATTTATAATTCCTTCCATGTTTCAATTCCATATTAAACATGGAAGGAATTACAAGTATCTATCATACCTTGAATTATATCTATATATATATATATATATATATATATATATATATATATAACTCAAGACACATATTGAAATTTTTTATTGATAACTCACATTAAACTTATTTTTTATTGATAATTTGGTAGAGAAGTTACAAAAGGAGATGATCAATGTTTTATACTACCATGATGCTCTACTTAGTGGCAATGTGCAGAGGGCGTATGATGCCTATGTTGAGCTGGACAATGAGTGGAGCAAGGGATGCCTCATGCTGATTAGGATGGCTTGGGATCCTGGTAGGACAAGGGCAAAGATCAAGGATGGTTGGGTGGTACATTTGGGACTCCAGTATTGTGTGTAGAGACTGCTGGGTTCAGCTGATCGAGAGGGTGCTTGTTCAGGCATTGCTTGAGGACAAACAATTTTTGGCGGGGAGGACCATAATGTCTCCATTTAAATTAATTTTGCTAAGATGAATTTATATTCTTGTAATTGGGTGTTGGGAAATAGTTTGGCATGTAAACTTAGGAAAAGTGGATGGAGGGAGTCCCCACTTAATTTTTGGAGAGATGGAGGCCACCAACATTAGGGAAAAGGAAAGATTAAATTGCTAGTGGACTATGGGGCCCACATGAAGTACACACTTGGGGAAGAAAGAATTCAAATTCCTTGAGGTAAATCGAATTGGTGGAGGGACCCACAAGGAATGAATGACCAACAATTATAAAAGGAAGGAATGACAGAGCAATACGGGTCTTTTATCTATTTGGAAACCGAATTTACCTTAGTTGTTCAGTTGAGCCAATATTGTGATGTTTAGCACAAGAGCTTCCCAAGGAGAGAAGCTCAACCTTTCTTCGGTAGATTTCGAGTGCCACCCTAGGAAGTCTTTCCTTCATCACTGAGATTGGAAGAGGCATCAACTACAGGTCCCACGCATTTCTGGAGTAGAGTACACAGTCTCCGAGCCACCACTGCACAAAGGGATGATTCACTGGTTGTTTGTGGAGCTGGGTTGTTGGGGAATTGACCGAAGAAGCTACAAGAGTGTTATTTGATCATTTTCATGAATGTGGAGAGCAGTTATAGCCAAGAGGACCAACCTACACGCAGCTCTCACTTTATCATACACAAGACTGCACCATCTCCTCCATGATTGTGCAGTCATTAGAGTGAGACTCTTTTGGGGCAACATCATTCGGGGGAGTTTGGAGCTAAGGTGTTGGGAAATCATTGGGAGGGAAATTTGAGGAGGATTGCTAGAGTTTGGAGAGAAGAGATTGACAAGAGTAGCCACAGTAACAGAATTCGAATTTGGTGGAGGGCCAAGGTGTGAAGGGTCAAATTTCGAAAGTTGGAACTAAGGGAAACACTTTCTGGGTTTTTCTGGGTTTTGGGCAAGGAGCACTCCCCTAATTTTATATAATTTTCTAGGCACTATAGAGTGGGAAAAGCAAGGGGCAAAGTCAAGAAGCAGTGTAGTTTTGGAGCAGCAGCACAGTTTTCTAGAGGTGTTGATTATTGCAGCTGTTTGACTTTCTCGTACTCATCACCTAATGCTTTTAGCTTGCCTTGTGCAAGCCCAGGTGCAATTTATCCAACTAATTTTTACCACAACATATATTATTAATAAAATTTGGCTAGTTTGGGGATTTGCAGAAATTTATGGTTTATGTGTATGCATTTCTGAAATTTTCTGTGTTATTTATTTGTGCATGTCTTTATTATCATTGTAAAATTTCTACTAGGAATATTACAGATGAATGTTTAAAGGGTACTCTCTTGATAGATGAATGTATTTGTGACATTTTATTTATTGAAATGGTATATGATCTTAGTCTACGAGTTGATTCCATAGTTTGTCTTAATAGCTCAAACAAATGTTTCCCTACAGTAGCCTAGAGACATTCATATAAACACATATTCATGCGTAAGATGTGTACCTTTCTTGCTTTTCAATTTCAACAATCATTACAAAGGGGCATATTGCATTACCAATTACTTCTAGTATCTCTTGGTCCCAAAAGTCTTAATGCAGTGAATATAATTTGATCCATACTCGTGTAGTGGTAAATACTTTTTGTTTGGGTTGAATCTTTCTATCCAAAGTTTCATATATAACCCTACAGATTTGAAGAGTATGGTCCATTTTGAAAAACCCTATTCATATCCTCTAGATCGTTAATATGGCTATTAAAAAACCTTTTAAGGCTAGTTTGAGCTCTACATCACATTTTGGTTGCGAGTGCTTTTGGGATGCACCAAATGAGGGCTCGCTTACAAAGCCAATGACCCATAAAATTTTCAATTCTTGCATGATATTTGTATATATTGTATCTTTTCCAATATTCTTGTGGAGGTGATTTTATATTTTAGGATGATTTCATCTTAGGAATAAAAATACATGAAATATAAAAATTAAGTAAAACTAAAATAAATAGAATTAACTAACTTTTCATTAAAGATTATATATATATATATATATATATATATATATAAAATCAATATTAAATTAAAGGAAAAAAATAAATTAAAATACTAAAAACTAATAAAATTAATAAATCAAATCATTATCTTTAGTCCTAATTTCTCATTTTAGCCCTAATTTTAATGGTTTTTCTTTTTTTATTCTTTTAACTAAATTATTCAATTTAGTAATATTTTTCTTTTTTTTTGTAAGCTTGGCATGACTACATCTTCATCATGTCCACTATATCACCTCGATCCAGGGAGGGAATTGAATCGATGACTTCACATCAAGGATTGCATTAACAAAGCACTCAATCAATGTCTATTAAAGAGCTTGTGGACAATATTTTTCTTATTTTTAGTCAACAATATTAGTTGATTTAATTTATTTATCTTTTATTAATATTATTATTATTATATACTTTGGTTACGATATTTATTTAGTTTTCTGATTAATAATTAATTTTTTTAAAGAAAAAAATCATAATTTTATATAGGGTAAAGAAAATTGCATTTTCATACACCTTCTTAATATTTAGAAAAAATATAATCATCTACAACAAAATGTTCTTCATATTTTCCTATCATTATACATATAATAGTAGGCTATTTCTTTCCCCATAAAATTATTTAAATAAGTACATATATTACCATTTTATTTTTTTCTCAAAATGTTATGTAAATAGTTACCTCATTGAAATGGTAAAAATATGATTACTCCTCAATTAAAATAAATACAAGTGTTTCATTATATCAAAGGTGCATATAGTAAGTCTATGGACTGGTCATCTTATACTATGGAATTGATCTAGCTCCCTTGATCCAATCCCAAACCAGCACTTGAGAGGCCATCCACTATGTTGTTCATGTCCCTATATATGTGAGACAAAGAGATATGTGTGAAAGTTGACATGTCATATACCCAACCCCGAGTGTGATTTTATGGAGGTTTGGTATGATTTTTTTTCACTTTCCACAGCTATCTTGGACCTATTTTTTGAATTCTTCATTGTCTTCTACTCGTTAAGATATTTTTGACAATATAAATTTTACTTCATTCTAAGTTTTAGGTACAAAGTTATGGCCCTCAAAATGTTTTCTAGGCAATGTCCAAATAGACTTGATATAGTTGATACATGGCAACCTTGCCGCATGTCACCTTCATATCATGCCACGTAATCTAGACATGAGGCCAAAAAATGGCAGTTGAGTGCCTATGTGTCACCTCCGTAGATAGGGCTCATTGGACACCATGATACATTCAGATCAGGGTTTTTTGTAAAGGACACAGTTATAAAATTCAGGATTAATGGATTCTAAATTTGGATTCTACTAGATAATGGGAAACATTGATGGGGACAACAACTAATAGATTCTAGATTACCCACTATCTAGAATCTATCTACAGATAGGAAAAGTCTTCAAAACTCGACAGTTTAACATCTACGGGTTCAATATGGATTCTATCAGCATCCAATTTTTCCCAAAAAATATTCATTAACAAAACTCTTGTATTTATGAACTTCCACTAGGGTCAACAATCAACCTTCCGAATATCGTGAATCCCACATCATATGCTAACTTAGTTGCCTCTTCAACTTCTCCCTAATAACTAGGCCATGCCATCCAACCTTATCATCTTTCCATGTCAAACTGCCATGTTATCATGACATGTTAATGGCCATGTCTTGAGCCATATTGTCTATCCTACTCACATTTGAATCTAAGTTTTTCTAAAAATAATCGTTTCCTAAAAGTTTTGATCTTCTGTACTTTTGAACTTCTAGAATCGAGTTTTGTTAACCGATGAAAAATATCAAATGAAATCAGCAACTGTCAGCTTTTGATACTAAAAGACATCCAAATTTTGTTTCGAATCATGACAAGTCTTGTCGATGTTCATGCGATAGCCCTTTTTGTTATCCCTCTTGTAAATATTGCCTTGAATTGTAAGTCATGTAAAATATGTGGAAATGTAAACATTTACTCGCTAAGAGAAGTGGAGACAAATTCAAAGGTATAAGGAGGAGGAGTTACTTGTAAATTCAATGCATTACATTTATTTCACTACCTATCTCCCTAATGAATTTATGGCATTGTTGTTGCAAGCATTGAATTCAGGTATGGGATTCTTGAGTGAATAATGATCCCATGCAGTCCTAGTTCTAGTGGAATGAGTGTGTGTGGTCAACACATAAGGACTGGATGTGAAGAAAAGTCCCAATGATAGATGGGGGATGGTGTGCAAGAGGATGCACAGATAGAATGTGTACTGGGTGTAGAAATTTCTCTATAGATCAGCTAGCTCTGATACCATGTAGAAATTCTGTAAATTCTCTACAAATCTCACTCTAAGACTATGTAGAAAATCTAATTGTAGATTAACCCGATAATGCAATATAACCAAAGCAAAATACTATAATCTTCTTCTACTATCAAACTTGCGGAAGCTTAAAGATTGAGCTGAATCAGAGCTGAACACATATAACCATAAGAAGAAGAATCAATACACATGAAACACAGAAAATACTCAGGGGAAAGCCTCAACTAAAAACCCCACTATTTGTATTATCATACAAGGTGGAAATACATCAGAACTATAAAAAGAATTAGCTCTCACATCTAGCCAGCTCTCAGTAAAATCCTCTTGGATGCTCACAGGCAATCAAAGCTTCTCACAAGCCTTCTCCTCTACCCTCCAAGCTCTTATTTCCTTTCACAGTTTCTCCTGGGTGATCCTCTTGTTACCAAGTGGAACACTGATCACACACATTGCTCTAACACACTGTCAGAACTGCGCAATCCTCAAGGAATAAATTCCTTCTGAATGCATGATTTTTCTTTATAGGAAAACACATGCAACTAATAGTACACTGTCCTTGACATTTAGTTCAACTGGGTCTTTCTCAAAATAGACATGCATGAGTTACTGATGAGGGAATCTTCAATTATCTAGAGTACATTGGTTGAGTGCATGCATGCATCAACTGACTAATAACTCACAATTAGTTCCTCAAACAGTTTGGAACTAAGTCAACTTGACTTAACTCAGTAAACTCAGCTAACTAATTACAACTCAAATATAACTCAATCTTATCTCCTTAATTAAGGGATAATCTCCTTAATCTAAGGGATAACTGTTGCATGAATTCAGAAAGACTTCTAACTTGAATTTCTCCAACTAATTAATCCATAATGAATTAATTAATTGTTTTCAAGCAGCTGGTGAGACTAAATTTGAATTTTAATTCAAGGACAAATTAAAATTGGAATATTCTTGTTGTCGCATTTCAACATTTGGGGGTGCAAGAGAATACAAAGCACATAATCAATATTAGAAGTGAATCTGCCACAGAGAAATAACCTTTTCTAGCCTGAGTTTTTTTTTGGGATGGTATTCATTGTGTTTTTCCAAGGCCAGTGTGCAAGCCTATAAATTATTTGGCCAATTAGATTTCATTGGAATTGAATCATTCAGTGCTAGCCTTGGGGTTGATAAATCACTAGGGTGCTAGCTGAAAGGAACCAATAAACCACTAAGTGTTAGCCTCGGGGTTGATAAACCACTTATATGCTAGTTCAGTAAGTTGATAAACCACTTGACAAGGTAAGACACCTAGGTTCTAGATAAAAGGAATTGATAAACCATTAAGTGCTAACCTTAGCGTTGATAAACCAATTATCTGTTGGTTCAATGAGCAAAAAACCACCCGAATAGTGGGCTCTTGACTCCTACAATGTTAGCTTAGACAAGCAGTCGATAAACCGCAAATGTAGTGTATCCATCCTCTTGGAATTGAATTGCGCCATTAGGGGAATTTTGAGGTAAAAAATTGACCTCAAAACAAAAAATGTACCAAAAAAATTAACTTGAAGAGAACCACTAAGATTCACGACAATGATGCCATCCCCATGAGTAAATATTTTGGGGGGAAAAGAAGAAAACTACTTTTTTTAATTGTATTTTCGGCTTATCTCCTTATAGGTTTACTAAAATGTCATGTGTATACTATATGCAGAACTAAATTCCACATCTAACGAGTACCCACTTTGAATACTTTTGATTAGACCCACATAAAAAAAAAAATGAAAATACATGAAAAAAATGTTGAATATGAAAATTCTACATCCAATGAGTACCCACTCTACATACTTCTTACTAGACCAACATTGAAAACAATCGAAAATACATGAAAATGAGCGTGTTGAATGCAAGATTAAATTCCACATCCAACGAGTATCCACTCTACATACTTCTGACTAGACCTACATTGAAAACAAATGAAAATACATGAGAAAATCGTAGTTGATTTTTTTCAAATATGAAATTAAATTCTACATCCAATGAGTACCCACTCTACATACTTCTAGCTAGACCCACATTGAAAACAATCGAAAATACATGAAAACAAGTGTGTTGAATTCAAGATTAAATTCCACATCCAACGAGTACCCACTCTTCATACTTCTGACTAGACCTACATTGAAAACAAATGAAAATACATGAAACAATCATTGATTTTTTTCAAAGTGGGTCTAGTCAAAAGTATGTAGAGTGGTACTCATTAGATGTGGAATTTAATTCCACACACTTTTTTCATGTATTTTCTTTTTTTCGATGTGGGTTTACTAAGAAGTATATAGATTGGGTACTCGTTGGATGTCGAATTTAATTCCAAAACCAACAAGTGTTTACACTTGTTATTTGAGTAAACCAATAATGATATAAGGCGAAAATACAATAATAAAAAAAGTAGTTTCCTTTCTTTTCCTTTAAAATTTCATAAATTTTATTTTATTATTTTCCTTTAGAGGCCCATTTTAGACCTCAAAATTCCCATAATGTTTCACTAAGCCTTAGGTGAATCCATGTGATTAATTTAGGTTGGGGTAGAGGTCATTATGGTGCATGTTATTGCAAGAAGCTAATAAACCACTAGGACAGTGGACTCCTCTTGATTATCTAGTTCACTGGTATCAAAGTGAATAACCTTGAACTCTTAAATCCTCATAATCTGAATCTAGCTCAGGGGTGATTAGTTGCAAGAAAGATTGCAATGTAGTCGACCTATGGTTGGGTGGCGAATTGAATTCCCTCCCTCAGTTTCCAATCATTTGAGTTGATCGGAGAAGTTCACATGTACACATGTTTCACTATGAATGGTAATTAATATTGTGATGTATTACGGTTATGCATGTAATAACACCGCTTATGGAGGAATGCGATATTCCCGACTAACTCTACTGAGATATTATTTATATGTTCTCATGGTTAGGTGGGGCTGAGAGGCCTTGGTGCTTGTGGATATTTATTGAATTACAAAGTTGTTTACTTGAGTTGAATGGATGCTTGGCATGTGTGGTTAGTTTTTATAGTGTGTAGAATCCCATTGTCAGCATGACCAAGTGTATTACTAGTTTTGACTGTTAAATGCATTTGTGTTTTATTATGTTTTTTACTAATAGATATAATGGAGTATTTCTATGATCCATTTTGTGGTAGCTTGATGCTACTTTGCTTTAAGCCACAAAGAAATGATAACCATGGTTGGTGTTGGGTCCCTATAATACTAGTGATTACCCCATTACTATTGTAGTTATACCCCTTATTTATATTGTTGTGCCCCTATTACCCCCATATTGTTATTTCTGTGCCCCATAGAATCCCTCTATTGTTATTTTTGTGGCTTTATATTATTATTGTTAGGTCGGCTGGATTATATTGTGACTCCTTAGACTCCTTATATAGAAAGGAGGTTTTGTCATTTGAATCATCCAAGAAATTTTCATTTATGTAATGTAAAGGAGGTTTCCCCCTCGAAGAGGCTGAATTCTAAGGCGTTGATCTATCTTTTCTATCTTTTCTTGAGCTGGTTTCATAACATTTGGTATCAGAGCTTTGGATTCTAGGGTTTCGCTGCTCCAAACAGGTCATCGTGGCATTTTTGCTATAAATTTTTCTGTGACGTTTCAGAAGTCGCAAAAAAAACCCATTTGAGAAGAAATCGTGCTGAACCTTGGGTCCAAATTTTAGAGCTTTTCAAGTGATATTTTCGGAGATATGATCTGAAATTACAGAGATACATCAGATTCAATATCAGGCTTCTACAAAGTGAAAAAAGGTGTGTAGTTTTTTTTTTTAAATTTTTGCATAAGCTTGGTTTGAAGGAATTCAAAGGGCATAGTAAAGCATTATTATCGGTAACTGATGGCCCGAGGAAATAAAATGCAAACACCTAGTAAGGAACCTGAAAGCTCTAGCATGAGTCATGAAGAAGAGGAAGAAATGCTACATGATATATCAAAATTACAAGAACAAGTGCAACAAATGTCACGCTCACAAAAGCTAACAGAAGCTACGATAAATGGCGTGGAATCTAAGATAAAGGGCATGGAAGCTAAGAAGGATAATAAATTATCACCAAAGTATTATGGTCCGTACAAGGTGTTGCAAAAGATTGGTACTATGGCATACAAATTGGAGCTTCCTGCAGCTTCTCGATTGCACCCAGTTTTCCATGTTTCATGTTTAAAGAAGGTTATAGGCGACAAGCTCCCAGTTCAAACAATATTGCCAGAACTTGACGAGGAAGGAAAAATTATATTGGAACCGGAAGCAGTCACAGAAACAAGAACTCGACACCTACGAAATCGATCAATTTCAGAGTATCTTATCAAGTGGAAGAACTCATCCGTTGAAGATTCCACATGGGAGGATGAGAATTTTATGCAGAAGTATCTAGAACTACTCAAGCGTTGAGGACAACACTTTTTTGAAGGAGAGGGGCATGTTGGGTCCCTATAATACTAGTGATAACCCCATTACTATTGTAGTTATACCCCTTATTTATATTGTTGTGCCCCTATTACCCCCATATTGTTATTTTTGTGCCCCATAGAATCCCTCTATTGTTATTTTTGTGGCTTTATATTATTATTGTTAGGTCGGCTGGATTATATTGTGACTCCTTAGACTCCGTATATAGAAAGGAGGTTTTGTCATTTGAATCATCCAAGAATTGTTCATTTATGTAATGTAAAGGAGGTTGCCCCCTCGAAGAGGCTGAATTCTAAGGTGTTGATCTATCTTTTCTATCTTTTCTTGAGCTGGTTTCATAACATTTGGTATCAGAGCTTTGGATTCTAGGGTTTCGCTGCTCCAAACAGGTCATCGTGGCATTTTCGCTATAACGTTTTTTTCTGTGACGTTTCAGAAGTCGCAAAAAAAACCCATTTGAGAAGAAATCGTGCTGAACCTTGGGTCCGAATTTCAGAGCTTTTCGCGCGATATTTTCGGAGATATGATTTGAAATTACAGAGATACATCAAATTCAATATCAGGCTTCTACAAAGTGAAAAAAGGTGTGTAGTTTTTTTTTTTAATTTTTGCATAAGCTTGGTTTGAAGGAATTAAGGGCATAGTAAAGCATTATTATCGATAACTGATGGCCCAAGGAAATAAAATGCAAACACCTAGTAAGGAACCTGAAAGCTCTAGCATGAGTCATGAAGAAGAGGAAGAAATGCTACATGATATATCAAAATTACAAGAACAAGTGCAACAAATGTCACGCTCACAAAAGCTAACAGAAGCTAAGATAAATGGCGTGGAATCTAAGATAAAGGGCATGGAAGCTAAGAAGGATAATAAATTATCACCAAAGTATTATGGTCTCTACAAGGTGTTGCAAAAGATTGGTACTATGGCATACAAATTGGAGCTTCCTGCAGCTTCTCGATTGCACCCAGTTTTCCATGTTTCATGTTTAAAGAAGGTTATAGGCGACAAGCTCCCAGTTCAAACAATATTGCCAGAACTTGACGAGGAAGGAAAAATTATATTGGAACCGGAAGCAGTCACAGAAACAAGAACTCGACAGCTACGAAATCGATCAATTTCAGAGTATCTTATCAAGTGGAAGAACTTATCCGTTGAAGATTCCACATGGAAGGACGAGAATTTTATGCAGAAGTATCCAGAACTACTCAAGCGTTGAGGACAACACTTTTTTGAAGGAGAGGGGCATGTTGGGTCCCTATAATACTAGTTATTACCCCATTACTATTGTAGTTATACCCCTTATTTATATTGTTGTGCCCCTATTACCCCCATATTGTTATTTTTGTGCCCCCATAGAATCCCTCTATTGTTATTTTTGTGGCTTTATATTATTATTGTTAGGTCGGCTGGATTATATTGTGACTCCTTAGAGTCCTTATATAGAAAGGAGGTTTTGTCATTTGAATCATCCAAGAATTGTTCATTTATGTAATGTAAAGGAGGTTGCCCCCTCGAAGAGGCTGAATTCTAAGGTGTTGATCTATCTTTTCTTGAGCTGGTTTCATAACAGTTGGCTTTTTTTCATTCATGTTGGTGGGCATGTTGAATGCTTCATTAAGGAATCATGGTGGCGTGTGGTGACTAGAATGTTAGTGTGTAATGAGGGTTTTTCCCTATGGAATTCGTCGGTCTAAGCACATTTTCTTTAAGAAAAGTTTGGGAAAGTTCCTGGAAATCACATGGAATTTTTAAGTCTAAGCAGAGGATAAACTAGGCTAGTATCAAGATTTTGTATTAGTGTTAATTACCATGATTACATTAATGATGGGATTATCATTAACTTAAGGGATTAGTACATAATCTGCACCATGCCTAGTCACCAAGATATAACCCTTTGGAACGGGTGTAGTAAATAGTAAGCACGATAACAAGATTTGGAATTAGATTGATGGGAATATTCATGTCACACCTTCCATCAATACCAGGAAAAATTGAACAATTTTGGCCCTTGGCACAGTTGACAAAGTGCATGACAACAATCCTTGTTTAGAAACTATAATGCTTGGGCTTGCAAAAAGAGGGCTTAGCTTGATGGGTCCTAAAGCAATCTGAGTTGGCAAATGCCATGATGGTTTGGTAAACCTATGTGGGTACGATGAAAGTGGTATGATGTGGCATGTTATTAGTGTGACACGTCGCAGGTAGAATCAACCCTTTTGGAGCGCCAACTGGCTTACTTTTGGTTGACATGTGGCTTCGACAAAGGATTTCATGTGGCAAGTAGATGTCCAATTAATGTCAACATGAGATCAACAAAACATTGTGAATGTAGTGTGAGTTCAAGGCATATGACGTGGAATTTATGCAAGAATGTGGATACTAGGTGGTGCTACAAGGCATGCCATGTCATCCCAGAACATACATGTTAGAAGAGTTATGAGGATTTCCCTTTTCACTTAGCATAGGTGATAAAGAGTGCAACATCAAATTTTGCGTTAAGGCACAAGAAGGTTCTCCATCCATGCCTTCCTTCTAGCGACATGACTCAACTGACTCATCATGGTCATAGGGAATTTAAAAAAAAAGTTGCAACAAAAGGTTTTCCCATTAGCTAATGTGGAAAACGCAAGTAGTGGATACAATTAACTATCACAGGGGATGGTGGTCTCACTATTAATACGGGAAATTGATTTCAATCAAATCTATCAAATTACAGATAGAGAAACGAGGTGGTTAATCCATTGGTCATGCAATCCAATCTTCAAGAGAGCATAATTTCCAATACATAGCTCAAATTGAGGTAAAGTATATATCATCGAGGAGCTCTTGACGAGCTATATGTGATGGTATTATCCAATGTTAATTATGCTAACTTTGGTATAAAAGGAAAATTTTTAACTCCATCTCCATAATGAGACCTTGGAGGTTGGGTTAATTGAAAGTAAGACATCCCGTTCAACCTTGATTAAGGAAAACGAGTGGGAGGGATCATTAAAATGTGGTATAAGAGTGCCCAAGTCCAAAAATTGGATTGAATGGACTTTAGATAAGAAATGTGAGGGACTCTATTAAGAATTACAGAAGGATGTTAAAACTTAATGACCAATTTTTATTTGTTTATGAACATGCATGCATGCTCATTTTTAAAACATTACTGATGTGTTTGCTGATATGGTATTTTACTCATGTGTTTACTGGCATACTAATCCACAATCAAATGTTTAATATAGCTTCAACACACTCATTGCAAACATACCAAGGTTGAAAATGATGCATAAATATGCTTGATTTTATTCTTGATTTGATAGTTATGTGTGTGTAACAACACAAAGAGGACACCAAGAAAACAACACGAGACTAAAGGAAGGAGCTTCAAGAAGGTGTAGCACAACACTAATAAATTCAATATTTTCTAGGAGGAAGATTTAGTTGGAAAAAAGAGAAGTGAAGACTCTCTTGACTTGATGAATTCCATTAGAATTATAAGAGATTATTTGAGAAGCTAAAGGCCGAAAATGAGAGGATTGTAATAGATTAGGAAAAACAAGCAAAACTAAATGTAATTGTACTATAGAGCCTGTTGGATTTGCAAAGGTAGAGTCAACATGATCTAGCTAATAACTACCTAGGAATTGGTAAAGGTAGGAAAATTCCATCAAGACTTGGGAAACATTAATTGAGGATTAATAGTGCAAAGGGTTGCATATCTAAGAAAAGACATAGGTAGACAAGTGAAGATATGATGAGAGGAGAAACCCTAGGTTAATTACCCCAAAGAGGGGAGAAGATAGTCATCAGAAATTTTCTAGTGTTGCCACTAAGAGACATCATCAGTAGAAAAATAAAGAGAAGGATTGGATGCCAAAGTAATTTAAGAAGGAAAAACCTCCTATATTTCATGGAGAGGTGAAGAAGGTAGAGGGAGAAGAAGCATGGTTACTAGGAATGAAGAAATATTCTAGGGTGCATGATTACTTTGAAAATAAAAAGGCAAGAGTAGTCACTTTCATCTTGAAAGGCAAGGATGATATCTAGTGGGAAGACCTGAAGAATGTCAAGAATATTAAAGAGGAGTTGTCCTGGAGGAGATTGGAGAGATATTTTTGGGACAAGTACCTATCTAGAAGGTACTGTGATAGTAGCCCCAAGGGATATCTCAACTGGTCGAGCTCTCGTTGCTAAGTACCTTGCCTATTTGGATTTCATGAGGTCAAATCTCCTCAATGCCCTTGGGGTTAGGCTCGATATATTAGGCCATCTTTGATGGATCTATGCAGATTAATACCCATGGATGTAGCGGCCACTCAGTGACCACAAACCATGGTTACCTTATAATAAAAAATTACTATGAAAACAAGGCCAAATAATTTTATGAGTGCAAACTAGGGTAACTAAAAATTGATGAATATACAAATAGATTATTGGATTTTTTGAGATATATGCCTTAGCTCAAGGATGAGAAAGTAAATATTCAAAGGTATCTCAGTCGGTTGCCATAATAATTCAAGGACATAATAGAGTTCGATGAGGCAGAAAATCTGGAGGACACCATTTGAAAGATGAAGTATTTCTATGAAGAATCTAAGCATAAGACTGAGCCCCAAAATGATTGGACCAACTCTCTAATCCTACAAGAGAGGAAACGTAGGGATCTAGGAGAAGACCCATAGAGTGTTGGAAATGTGGGGAAAACTGCTTATGGAGGTATTTCCCTCAACAACAAAAGAATGGCCCAAGTTTGTAGTATGTGCAAGAAGCGAAGATAGTGAAGGGTGTCGCTCAAAGCGTGCCACAAATATATGCCACTTTGGACAACATGTAGGTTGATCACCAAGTATCAATGATCGAGATTGAAGTTATGGCTGACATGTTAGAAAATTATATATTACAGAGCAATGGAACACATAAAATACTACATAAATATAAACACAGAAAACACATAAAACAAGAGAGACACAGATATACATGGATCACCCAATTTGGGCTACGTCCATGGAGAAAAAACCAGTCCTTCCTTTTATATTATCTAGAAAAATGAAGAGATACAACCTACAACAGATCCGTTATAATTCCCTCTTCGCTCTCACACAATATTCTCTCTATTTCTCGCTTAGAATACAGATCTACATAGACGCAATACAATTCCCTCATATATAGTGAGGGGTTTCCTTCTAGGGAAAAAACCCTAAATTAAACATAAATTCTACTGTCAGATCTTCGGCTAATGAATGACCCAGATTGACTACAAAATTACAACATTTTACAAGGCAATTTTACATCTATTTTTAGCTTCGGGACCCCCCCGGACCCCCCTTGCAGCATACATTTTATGGGTGGCGTTGCCACCACATTACGAACTAGGGTCCAATGTGGCAATACCTCTAAATAAAGAAGATAATCAGGCTCCACACCCAACAATCTCCCACCTGGAGACTGATTATAGCAACTCCACCATTGCTTCATTTGCTGGACAATGACTCCACTTTGGACTTGGTTGTTTCTCATCTTCTTCATCATACTTGAAGACTGATTGAAACTGAGCAGAATATCAGTTTCTCCCTCGTTACAACTTTTGTTAACATATCTGCAGGATTCTGGCTAGTGTGTATCTTTTCCAACTTCAAATGTCCATCTTCCAATGCCGACTGTATGAAATGGTACTTGAGCTGTATATGTTTAGTCTTCAAATGAAATGTGGAGTTGTCTGCAAGATATATGGCACTCTGGTTGTCACTGTATAACCTTCCCAACTCTTGCTTCTTACCCAATTCATCCAGAAACCTTTGTAACCAAATCATTTCTTTACTATCCTTTGTAGCAGCAACATACTCTACTTTCATTGTTGAGGGTGCAACAACACTTTGTAGTTTTGAGACCCAACTGACAGTTGTTCCACCTACAGTAAACACATACCCTGTGGCGCTCCTCCTTTTATCTCTATCCCCCGCCATATCTGCATCAACATATCCCTATAGAGCAATGTTTGAACCACCAAAGCATAATGCTTAATTTGTGGTACCTCTCAAATACCTGAGAATCCACTTCACTGCCATCCAATGTTCTTTTCCTGGATTGTTCATGTACCTGCTTACAACTCCCACTGCATGTGCAATATCAGGCCTCGTGCAAACCATTGCATACATTAAGCTTCCACTTGATGATGAATATGGAACTTTAGACATATAATCCATTTCTTCTTGAGTCTTGGGACACATTTCCTTACTTATTTTGAAATGGATAGCCAAAGGTATACTAACTAGTTTTTCATTCTACATATTAAATATTTTCAACACCTTTTCTATGTACTCACTCTGAGACAATGTTAATTTTCGATTCTTCTTGTCTCTAGCTATTCTCATACAAAGGATTTGTTTTGCAACGCCCAAATCCTTCATTGCAAATGAGTTTTCCAACTTTATTTTGAGCACATTTATTTCTTGCATGTTAGAACCTACAACAAGAATATCATCCACATACAATAACAATATAATATAGTTGCCATAATTTTGCCTTTTGAGATGAACACAATGATCAGAGTGACATCTAGTATAACCTTGTCGAGACATAAACCTGTCAAATTTTAGACACCACTGCCTTGGAGCTTGTTTTAAGCCATACAAGCTCTTCTTCAACCTGCACACTAGTTTCTCCTTCCCTTTTGTTTCATATCCTTGTGGCTCCTCCATATATATCTCTTCCTCCAAATCCCCATACAGAAGGTTGTCTTTACATCTAACTGCTCAAGATGCAAATCTTCAGCTGCTACTAGACTTAAAATAATTCTGATTGAAGTCATTTTAACAAGAGGAGAAAATATCTCATCAAAGTCTATACCCTTTTTTTGTGAAAACCCCTTCACCACAAGTCTAGCTTTATACCTTTTTCTACCTCCATCTTATTCCTTCAACCTGTAAACCCATTTATTCTGCAATGTTGTTTTACCTGTAGGTAACCTGACTAAGTCCCAAGTCTGGTTATGTGCTAAGGAGTCCATATCTTCTTTCATGGCTTGCTCCCACTTCTTCCTAGTTTCTACCTACGCTGCTTCTTCATAACATTCTGGTTCACTAGAATCAGTCAACGATACATAATATAATCAAGGATAGTATCGTTTAGGGGGTCTACTTATCTTAGTAGATCTTCTAACACCACTTTTAGGAGTTTGAGGTGCTTGTTGTTGTTGTGGATGTTGTTGTTGTTCTGGCTGTTGATCATTATGATTTTCAGGCACCTTCACTTTTTCTGTGATGTCATCAAGAACTGTGTAGTCTCTGTTTTATTTTTCCTGTTTCTTTTCCTGCATCTGATCCTTATACAAAAAAAATTCATTGAATATGACATCTCTGCTCCTAATGATTTTGTGTTTTTCATAATCATAAAAGTGATAACCAAAATCATTAACACCATATCCAATAAAGGTACATTTCTTTGGTTTTTCCTCAAGCTTTGATCTATTTTCTTTGATAATGTGGACAAAGGCTTCACAACCAAAAGTCTTTAAAAATGAGTAGTTTACCTTTTTACCTGTCCATGCCTCCTCTGGAATACCACCATCCAAGGAACTTGAAGGCCCTCTATTTATTAGATAAACAAGAATATCTACAACTTCTGTTGTTGGGTTGTGTTATATTATTTCCACGACTAGCCCACGTAGTTTATCGGTGCTTCGTTGCGTTGATTGCGTAGCGGGGGGTTCACAAGGGGTTTGAGTGGTGCAGGTATCCCCACTCTATGGGGTCTAGGGCAGCACCCCGAAAAATTTTGGTTTTGGAACCTATGTTAGGTTGGGCAGACCCACCTATGGTTTTGTGCATGATTTTCGCACATGTTTTTGGCCACGATGGTTTTTGGTCCATGGTATTGGATGCGATGGTTTTCAATTCATGGTATTGGATGCTTTGGCATGTATAAATATGCATTATAACATTGAAAGGAAAATAATAAAAAAATCAAGTTGGTAGTCCCGGTTTTGTGATCTAGGGGAAAATCTCTGTGTATATGTGTTTTATGTGTTATGCTCTCGCATTGTTTATTTTATGTGTTTTAGAATTCGTATGCAGGTAATTTCTGTATGGGGTTAAAACCTACATTTGGTATCTGTTATGAAACAAGCTCAAGAAAAGATAGAAAAGATAGATCAACGCCTTAGAATTCAGCCTCTTCGAGGGGGCAACCTCCTTTACATTACATAAATGAACAATTCTTGGATGATACAAATGAAAAAACCTCCTTTCTATATATAGGAGTCTAAGGAGTCACAATATAATCCAGTCGACCTAACAATAATAATATAAAGCCACAAAAATAACAATAGAGGGATTCTATGGGGCACAGAAATAACAATATGGGGGTAATAGGGGCACAACAATATAAATAAGGGGTATAACTACAATAGTAATGGGGTAATCACTAGTATTATAGGGACCCAACATGCCCCTCTCCTTCAAAAAAGTGTTGTCCTCAACGCTTGAGTAGTTCTGGATACTTCTGCATAAAATTCTCATCCTCCCATGTGGAATCTTCAGCGGATAAGTTCTTCCACTTGATAAGATACTCTGAAATTGATCGATTTCGTAGCTGTCGAGTTCTTGTTTCTGTGACTGCTTCCGTTTCCAATATAATTTTTCCTTCCTCGTCAAGTTCTGGCAATATTGTTTGAACTGGGAGCTTGTCGCCTATAACCTTCTTTAAACATGAAACATGGAAAACTGGGTGCAATCGAGAAGCTGCAGGAAGCTCCAATTTGTATGCCATAGTACCAATCTTTTGCAACACCTTGTACGGACCATAATACTTTGGTGATAATTTATTATCCTTCTTAGCTTGCTTTAGGGACATTTGCTTATATGGTTGTAGCCGTAGGAATACCCAATCACCTACATCAAAACTTCTTTCACTGCGATGTTGATCTGCCTGTTGTTTCATTCTATTTTGTGCCAACACGAGGTTATCCTTTAAGAGTTGGAGGACTTGTTGTTGATGTTCGATGTGATGTTCCACTGCCTGAACCTTAGAATTTTCTCTTAAATATGATGTGATGGATGGTGGTTGATACCCATAAAGTGCCATAAATGGGGTCATTTTTGTTGCTGTATGGAAGGAAGTGTTATACCACCATTCAGCCAGAGGCAACCATTTGACCCATTGTGTCTGTTTATCAGATACAAAGCAACGAAGATATCCTTCCAAACATTTGTTTACTATCTCAGTTTGCCCATCAGATTGAGGATGATAAGATGAGCTATGAGCTAACTGAGTACCAAGACAAGAAAATAATTCTGTCCAAAAATTTCCAGTGAAAATGGGATCTCTGTCACTTACAATAATCTTTGGGTTTCCATGTAGCTTTTGAATTGTTTCCATAAATGCAGTAGAAACTGTACTGGCTTTAAATGGATGTGATAATGCACAAAAGTGTGCATACTTGGTAAGTCTGTCAACTACCACCATGATGACACTCTTTCCCTCAGACTTGGGTAAACTTGTGATAAAATCCATTGAAACCTCCTCCCAAAGTTGGCTTGGAATGGATAAAGGTTGTAATAGACCCAGTGTCTTAATTGTTTCAACTTTATTTTGTTGGCAAACCAAACATTCCGCCACAAACTTTTGAATATCTGATTTAAGGCCAAAAATTCCTTCTTAACCTTGTGGTAAGTTTTTAAAAATCCTGAGTGCCCTCCTAAGGGAGAAGTGTGCAATTCCATAAGAATCTTTTGTTTTAGCTGGGAATTCTTACAGAGGTATAAGCGATCTTTGTACCATAACGAATCATTTTGCCAGCTAAATGTATCAGACGTACTGGAATCTTGTTGTAGCTTTCGAATAAGTGCCCACACTTCTTCATCATTCTTCCATTCCTCCCTTGCTTCGTTTATCCAATCTGGTTGGATAATAGAAATGGTGCACAACAATGCTTCCACATCCTCATCCTTTCTTGAGAGTGCATCTGCCACCACATTTTGCTTCCCTTTTTTGTAGATGATTTCAAAGTCATAACCCAACATCTTTGTGACCCACTTTTGTTGCTCTTCAGAGGATAATCTTTGTTCTAAAAAGTATTTAAGGCTATCATGATCCGTTTTTACCTTGAAGTGTCTTCCCATTAGGTAGGGTCGCCATTTCTTAAGTGCATGGAGTATTGCCAACATTTCCTTCTCATAAATAGCTTTGCTTAAAAACTTTCCCTTGATTGGACGACTTTCAAAAGCAATGGGTCTTTCATCTTGCATTAGAACAGCACCAATTCCATTTCCTGAAGCATCACATTCCACAATAAAGGTTTTTGTGAAGTCCGGTGTAGCTAAGACCGGTGCTTGGCACATTGCCTCTTTAAGATGTTCAAAGGCCTTTGTTGCTTCCGGAGTCCATGAAAATGCATCTTTCTTCAATAATGTTGTTAGAGGTGCTGCTATTCTCCCATAATTCTTAACAAACTTGCGATAATACCCTGTCAACCCAAGAAATCCTCGCAGATGCTTTATGGATGTGGGGATTTTCCATTCCTTAATGGCTTTAATTTTGCTAGGGTCTACCTTAACTCCTTCATGAGATACAATATGACCCAAATATTCCACCTCCTGGACTCCAAAGAAACATTTGGATCTTTTTGCATATAATTGTTTCTCCTCCAATAGTTGTAGCACCCTGTCAACATGTTCAACATGATCCTTCCAAGACTTGCTGTAGATTAGTATATCATCAAAAAATACTAACACAAATTTTCTAAGGAATGGTTTGAAAATTGAATTCATCAAACCTTGAAATGTTGAAGGTGCATTGGTAAGGCCAAAAGGCATGACCAAAAATTCATAATGACCCTCATGAGTTCTAAATGTCATTTTCGGAATGTCTTCAATCTTCATTCTGATTTGATGATATCCCGAACGAAGATCCAACTTGGTGAAGTAAATTGATCCATGCAATTCATCCAGTAATTCATCAATGACAGGAATGGGGAACTTATCTTTAATAGTGAGCTTGTTGAGCTCCCTATAATCCGGACACATGCGCCATGATCCATCCTTCTTGTGCACCAATACTACTGGAGCAGAGAAAGAACTTTGACTTGGTTGAATTATACCAGCCTCTAGCATTTCTGCAACCATACGTTCAATTTCACTTTTTTGGACATAGGGATATCTGTACGGCCTGATGTTTGGAGGAACACTTCCTGGAATCAGATGAATAGCATGATCATGATCACGCATAGGTGGGAGACCTTTGGGAGTCTCAAATACCTTGGAATGATTGTCCAGGACTTTTTGGAGATCTGGAGAAATAGATGATTCCGATGTGGAAACATCTAGCGAACATAATTGTGCAATTACACCTCTTTGCTCCTTTTTTAGAAGCTTTGTCATACCATTAGAGCTGATTATCTTTCCTGGTTTCCCTGCAATACCCCTTAATTCAACTTCCTTTCCTTCCGTAGAAAATTTGATGAAAAGTTCTTGAAAATTAAAAGCTATTGTACCCAAGGATTGTAGCCATTGGACTCCTAGTACAACATCAACACCTCCCATTGGAATGGAAAGCATTGGGCTAGTCAATACATATTCTCCCATGGATAGCTTGATATTATGGCACTTTCCAGAGCAATTTATTGTTCCTCCATTTGCAATCATCACTTGACACTCTGGTGCTGGATATAGGAAGCAATTCAATTCTTTTGCTACCCTACAATGAATAAAATTGTGGGTGCTTCCTGAATCAATCAACACTATTACCTTTTTCTTCTTGATTTGTCCTTCTATCTTGATGGTTTGAGGAGTGGTAATTCCCGCCAATGCATTACAAGATATGGTCGGATTTATTTGTTCTTCATCTAGGCTTTGTTCCTGGAGTATATCTTCTTCTTTTGACCTTTCTTGCTCCTTTTCTTCTTCCTCTTCACAATCTATGTAGAATAATTTCTTCTCAGCACACTTATGACCTTTAGTGTATTTGCTATCACAACTGTAACAAAGCCCTTTTGCTCTTTTTTCTTCCAATTGTTGTGGTGTCAACCTTATAGGTTGTGGAAGACTAGGGGCAACAACACTTCCGTCTTTATAGTTGTGAGTGGTATGCTTCCTGGTTGCCATAATTTTGCTTTCCATTTTTCTTGCTAACCTGAATGCCTTCTCTAATGAATCAGGTTCCCAAAGCGAACATCATGTTGGATATTATCCTTTAAAGACCCTATGAACACATCAATCCTATGCTCCTCTGGAATATCTTTTACCCTTATGTTCAATTTTTGGAACTCCTCAATGTGCTCCATTACTGAACCCTTTTGTTTGAGACTTATCAATTGGCTAAAAAAAGTGTTGCTTTTTGTATCTTCATAATGTGCTATCAATTCTTCCGTAAAAATTGCCCAAGTGATAAATTGTTTACAAGAGCAAAGCCATTGATACCATACAAACTGATTTGGTTCCAAATATACAGTTGCCATACGTACCTTTTGTGTGTTTTGCACATTATTGAGATCGAAGAACTGCTCCATCTGTAATATCCATGTGGCGGGATCCTTGCCATCAAACTTCCTCATATCGATTTTTGGAATATGGTGGGCTTTTGATCCAACATTAGAGTCTATGGAATCATGATTAACATTAATTTTGTTCACATCATGATTTTCCTTTACAACCTTTTGACCATTAGTAAGTATTTCTTGTATAAAATTTGTCAAATCTGTCTTCAAATCTGCCATGTCTATCTTCAAATCTGCCATGTCTGTCTTCAAATATGCCATGTCTCTCTTCAAATATGTCTTCGAATCATCCATCTTATCTTCCATTCCCTTTACCTTAGATTCCATGCCATTTATCTTAGATTCCACGACATTTATCTTAGCTTCTGTTAGCTTTTGTGAGCGTGACATTTGTTGCACTTGTTCTTGTAATTTTGATATATCATGTAGCATTTCTTCCTCTTCTTCATGAGTCATGCTAGAGCTTTCAGGTTCTTTACTAGGCATTTGCATTTTCTTTCCTCGGGACATCAGTTACCGATAATAATGCTTTATTATGCCCTTTGAATTCTGTTAAACCAAGCTTACACAAAAATTTAAAAAAAAACTACACACCTTTTTTCACTTTATAGAAGCCTGATATTGAATCTGATGTATCTCTATAATTTTAGATCATCTAGTTCTGAAGTTGCGACCTGTAGTATCCTTCTGTGTCCTCTTTCCAATGCCACAAGTCTGACCCAAATTGGATTCTCCAAGGAAGAGTTATGTGAAATCTCCCACAGTGGCTTGCTTTTATACTAGTTCAGTAGAGCGAACTTGTACGATGTGCCACGAGTCACTGTTTCAACCTTTGGATCTGAAACACACATACAAGAAACTACAGCCCGTCCTCTTTCTATATCTTCTTACAAAATTTCAATCCAATCCCCAGAGAGAAAGTTATGAAGATTTTCCCTAGGTCACCTGTTTTGAATGTAATTCAGGAGTCTACAAAAAGACCAACTTCTTCAGATCATATCTCCGCAAATATCACACTAAAAGCTCTGAAATTCGGACCCAAGGTTCAGCGCGATTTCTTCTCAAATGGGTTTTTTTTGCGACTTATGAAACGTCACAGAAAAAAGTTATAGCGAAAATTCCACGATGACCTGTTTGGAGCAGCGAAACCCTAGAATCCAAAGCTCTGATACCAAATGTTATGAAACCAGCACAAGAAAAGATAGAAAAGATAGATCAACGCCTTAGAATTCAGCCTCTTCGAGGGGGAAACCTCCTTTACACTACATAAATTAACAATTCTTGAATGATACAAATGACAAAACCTCCTTTCTATATATAGGAGTCTAAGGAGTTACAATATAATCCAGCTGACCTAGCAATAATAATATAAAGCCACAAAAATAACAATAGAGGGATTCTATGGGGCACAAAAATAACAACATGGGGGTAATAGGGGCACAAAAATATAAATAAGGGGTATAACTACAATACTAATGGGGTAATCACTAGTATTATAGGGACCCAACAGTATCGGAGTTGTTTTGGCTTCAAGGGAACGCCTTTGTTGCTGAGGGGTTTCGCTCAGGCCTGTGGTAGACCCTGTTCAGTGGGAGATCTGCGAGATCGATTCTGGTGGTAAAAGAAGATGGTGAGCAGTGGAAAGATAGAGATCGAAAAATTTAATGGTCAAAGTTTTGAGTTGTGGAAACTCAATATGGAGGATCTGTTGGTGGATAAAGATTAGTGGATTGCGGTGGTACTAAACCAAAGAGAGTGTCCGATGAAGAATGGAATAAGTTGGATCAGAAGGCAAAAAGAACAATATGATTGTGTGTCTCAGATTAAGTATTGTTGATTGTATCAGGGGAAGCTACGATGAAGGCTTTGTGGGACAAGTTAGGGACTTTTTACCAATCTAAGTCTCTGGTGAATAAACTGTTCCTACGGAAAAAGCTATATAACCTGAGGATGAAATATGGAGACTCGGTGACAGAGCATTTGAACGCATTTAATACTGTGGTAAGTCAGTTAGCATCTGTTGATATTAAAATTTCAAATGAAGATAAGTGCATCAGTTTGTTGTGTTCTCTACCAGATTCGTGGGATAGTCTGGTTATTGCAATAGGTAGCAATGCAATTGCCTTGCAGTTTGATGAAATAGTCTCATCCTTGTTGGTGGAGGAGATGAGATGGAAAAATATGGAGAGCCATAATGGTGATGCCTTGTCTATACAAGGATGGTCCCAGAACAAAAACAAAAATAAGTCATCGAGTGGGAGATCTAAATCTCTAGGAAAACCTGTAAAGGGGGTGTGCTGGAAATACGGAAAGGAATGGCACTACAAAAGGGATTGTAAATCTAAAGCTCCTGATAAAGGAAAGTGATCTGATTATGCTCCTTCTGCATAGGTGAAAACCACCTTAGATGAAGGTGGGGATGTGTACTTGGCTTCTTCAAGTGCACATGTAGGTCATGAGGCATGGTTGATTGACTCAGGTGCATCCTTTCACTTCACTCCCCATAGAGAGTGGTTTTGCGAGTATGAGAAATACGATGGTGGTGATGTCTTCTTAGGGGATGATAGGAAGGCTAGAATCGTTGGTCACAGAAAATTAAAGTTGAAGTTGCAAGGTAGAAGGGTTAGAACACTTTCAGGTGTTCTGCATATTCCTGCATTGGCCAGAAATCTGATTTTTGTAAGCAAGTTGGATGATGCAGGTGTAAAAGTAGTGTTCGAGAAGGATACCTGCAAGATGGTTCGGGGAGCACTGGTATTGAGGTGGGGAGTTCGGATTGGAACTCTGTACAAGCTGCAACGTAGCACGGTTGTTGATGGGTGCAACAGTTCTGTGGTTCTTGAAAGTGGAGCAGAAAATCTAGTGGTCTCTGGAGAGGACCATGTTGTAGCATCAAAGGCTTGGACATATTAGAGAGAAGGGCCTTTGAATACTTCATGGTAAAGGTATGGTAGAACGTATGAGTAATAGCTATCTGGATTTTGATTTCTGTGAAAATTGTGTATATGGGACGCAGAATCCTGTGAGATTCCCCTCTGTTGGTAAGAGGGTGAAACATATATTAGAGCTTGTGAATAGTGATGTGTTTGGACCTGTGAAGGTTCCATCATTGGGTAAGTATGTGTACTATGTATCATTTATAGATGACTTCTCAAGGAATACATGGATATATTTCCTTAAGAAGAAATCTAAAGTCTTTGACAAGATTAAAGAATTCAAGGCTCTGGTGGAAAACTAAACAAATAAGAAGATAAAGGTGCTGAGGACAGATAATGGTGGAGAGTTTTGCAATAAGGAATTTGAAGAATTCTGTAAGAAGTGTGGTATAGAACGACAGAAGACTACTCCATATACACCTTAGCAAAATGTAGTTACAAAAAGAATGAACAAGACGTTGATGGAAAGGGCAAGAAGCATGCTCAGTGGTGTCGAGTTAGGACAGGAATTTTGGCTAGAGGCGGTGGAGACAGCATGTTACCGGGTCAACAGATCACCTTCATCAGCGTTGGAGGATAAAAATCCACAAGAGGTATGGACTGGTAATAAACCCTCTCTTTCACATCTGAGGGTATTTGGATGTGATGCATATGTACATGTTCCAAATGAGAAATGAACCAAGTTAGATAGTAAATCTGAAAACTACATCTTTATTGGGTATAAGGATGGTTTAAAGGGTTATAAGCTTTGGAACCCAGTAACAAAGAAGGTTGTGTACAACCGAAATATGGTGTTCAGAGAGGTGAAAGATGTTATTAAACATGAAGTCCAACCAAAGGAACCTGAGAAGATAGGGTTTGAGCTAAAGGAGGAAGAATCAAACTCTACAGTAGAGGAGCAATCAGAAGATGAAGAGCCACAAACTTCGGGTGTGAGAAGATCAGTTCGAGAAAGAAGGCAACCATAAAGGTATAGTCCATCTGCTTTCTGTTCAAATTTTTCTTTATTATTATTGATGATGATCCTAGAACTGTGAAGGAAGCAATAGTTTCAGAGGATGGAAAACTCTGGAAAGAGGCCATGGTTGATGAAATGGCATCTTTGCACAAAAATGAGGCTTGGGATCTGGTGGATTTGCCGGCAGGAAGGAAACCCATTGGCAGCAAATGGGTGTTCAAGAAGAAGACAAATGCAGAAGGAAAGGTGGAGAAATACAAAGCTTGGTTGGTAGCAAAAGGTTATTCCCAGGTGCCGGGAATTGATTTTGGTGATATTTGTTCTCCTGTTGCCAAGGTAACTTCTATTAGATTACTTTTATCTATTGCTGCTGCTTTTGATTTTGAGGTAGAATAGATGGATGTGAAGACAACATTTCTTCACGGGGATCTAGAATAGGAAATCTATATGAAGCAACCTGAAGGCTTTGCAGTGAAGGGTAAGAAAGAACTGGTATGCAAGTTAAAGAAGTCTCTATATGGGTTAAAACAGTCACCAAGGATGTGGTATCAAAAATTTGATACATTTATACAGGGACTTGGCTTCACCAGAAGAAATGCAGATCACTGTGTGTATTTTAAATTAATAGGTGACCGTGTTATTTATTTGGTCTTATATGTGGATGATATGTTGTTGGTTTGAAATGACAAAGAAATTATCCAGGATTTGAAGACCCAATTGTCCTCTAAATTCGACATGAAATATCTTGGTGCTGCAAACTATATTTTGGGCATGGAAATTAAAAGAGATCAGGCAAAGAGGAAGCTATGGTTAAACCATAGGAAGTATGTCGAGAAAATATTACAGAGATTTAATATGCAGGATAATAAATCGGTGAAGGTTCCTATTCATGTAGGTGTAAAGTTATCTGTTGAACAGTGTCCCAAGACACAAGAAGAGGAAGAGGACATGTCTCGTGTTCCATATGCAAGTGCAGTCGGTAGTATGATGTATGAAATGGTTTGTACTAGCCCAGACATTGCACATGCAGTGGAAGTATTGAGTAGGTTTATGTCAAAACTAGGAAAGGATCATTGGAGAGCAGTGAAGCGAGTTTTCCAATATTTGCGTGGCACTAGTGATTATGGTTTGTGCTGCTAAGGAAGACCAGGATTAGATAGAGTGTTGGATATTCATGGCTTTGTTGATGCAGACTGGGCTGGAGATCTGGATCAGGGAAGATATACAAGTGGGTATGTGTTTAACCTAATTGGAGGTGCAGTCAGTTGGATGAGTAAGATACAATCTGTAGTGGCACTATCAACTACAGAGGCAGAATACATGGTAGCCACTTATGCAAGCAAGGAAGCAGTTTGGTTGCAGAGATTATGTTCAAGTATGGGGTTAGTATAGGGAGCTATAAGGATAGACTATGACAACCAAAGTGCAATTTTGTTGGCAAAAAACCCTGCATATCATTCAAAGACAAAACACATTGATGTTCAGTATCACTTTGTGATGGATATGATAGAAGACAAAAAGGTGTTGCTGGTAAAGGTGGACACTTTGAAGAATACTGCAGATGCATTGACAAAATATGTGAGATTTGAGAAGTTCTCTTGGTGTAGAGAAACAATGGGCATTGCAGGGTTGGATAAATGACTAAGCTCTCTTATGGCCCCCTATGGAAAGAAAACAACAAGTGGGAGAATGTTGGGTTGTGTTATATTCTTTCCACGACAAGCCCACGTAGTTAACCGGGGGGTTAGAAGGGGGGGTGGAGCCCCCCCTTCATTGCGTCGATTGTGTAACAGGGGGTCACAGGGGGTTTGAGTGGTGCAGGTAACCCCACTCTATGGGGTCCAGGGTAGCGCCCCGAAAATTTTTGGTTTTGGAACCTATGTTAGGTTGGGCGGACCCACCTATGGTTTTGTGCATGATTTTCGCACATGTTTTTGGACGTGATGGTTTTCGGTCCATGGTATTGGATGCTTCAGCATGTATAAATATGTATTATAAAACTGAAAGGAAAATAATAAAAAAATCAAGCTGGAGGTCCTGGTTTTGGGATCGAGGGGAAAATCTTTGTGTATATGTGTTTTATGTGTTATGCTCTCGCATTGTTTATTTTATGTGTTTTAGAATTCGTATGCAGGTGATTTCTGTATGGGGTTAAAGCCTACATCTGCCCAAAATTGTAAAGGTAATCTTGCATGCAATCTCATGCACATTGCACGCTCCATGATTGTCCTGTTCATCCTTTCTGACACACCATTTTCTTATGGTGTTCCTAGAACTGTCTTTTCTCTGCGAATTCCATTCTCTAAATAGTACCTATCAAACTCTTTGATCCAATATTCACCTCCATTGTCTAATCTAAGACACTTCAACCTTTTTCCTGTCTCATTTTCAACCAAAGCTTTCCATTTCTTAAAAGTATCAAATACATCAGATTTATTTTGAATACAATAAATCCAAGTTTTTCTAGTTGCATCATCAATAAATGTAACATAATAACGAGAGCCACCGAGAGATGATACCTGAGCAAGTCCCCATACATCTGTATGAACAAGCTCTAATTTTTCACTCTTCTTTTCTTTCCCAACTTTGAGGAATCTGACTCTCTTATGTTTTCCATAAACACAATTCTCACATAATTTTAAATCAACATGCTTCAAACTTGGCAACAAATTTCCGGAGTGAAAGAATATGCATCCGCTTCTCACTCATGTGCCCTAGCCTATGATGCCAAAATGTCGTATCTTCTCCTATAGAGGTTAAAGCATTAACAAAATTAGAAATACCATTGCACAAATACAATGTACCAACATTTTCTCCTTTTGTTATTACCAGGGCTCCTTTAGTGACCTTTAGCCACTGAGAGATGATACCTGAGTAGGTCCCCATACATATATATGCACAATCTCTAATTTTTCACTCTTCTTTTCTTTCCCAGCTGTGAGGAATCTGACTCTCTTATGTTTTCCATAAACACAATTCTCACAGAATTTTAAATCAACATGCTTCAAACCTGGCAACAAATTTCTGGAGTGAAGAATCTGCATCCCCTTCTCACTCATGTGCCTGAGCCTATGATGCCACAATGTTATATCTTCTCCTGTAGAGGTTAAAGCATTAACATAATTAGAAATACCATTGCATAAATACAATGTACCAACCTTTTCTCCTTTTGTTATTACCAGGGCTCCTTTAGTGACCTTCCAGGTTTTATCTGTAAAAGTAGTTATACAACCTTCACCTCCCAACTGCCTTGTTGAAATTAGATTTTTCTTCAGATATGGAACATGCCTTACCTCCTTCAATGGCCATTGATTTCCATTATGTTATTTTATGAAAACTGTACTCATTGAATGATTTAACAGGATTTATCATCACCCAATCGAACCTGTCCAAAATCTCCTTGAACATAATCATGAAAATGTTTCCTATCAGGTGTGGCGTGGAATGAGGCCCCTGAATATACCACCCAGGCATCAATAATATTTTCTAATGAAAGAATCAAAGAATCTTGCAACACATCACCTGTCACATTTGCTTCATGATTGTTTTCTTGTTGTGTGTCTCCTTCTTTTCCCTTCCGAGACTTGCAGTCTTTCTTCAGGTGTCCTTTCTTCTTGCATTTCCAGCACACTATCCCCGATCTAGACTTGGATCTTCCTTTCCTTGACTTATTGCGATATTTTGGGCTCTTTCATCTTTCCAGTTTTCTTCCCCTCGTCTCTGTAGTCAAAGCATTACTTGATGTCTCACTGGAGCTTTTCTATCGCATTTCCTCTCTAAGGATTGCACCGACAACATCATCAAACTTTAAAGTACTAGATCCAGAGAAAAAGTTACTAATGGCCATAACTAAACCATTCCAACTTTCTGGAAATGAGCACAAAAATAACAAAGCCCTAACTTCATCATCAAAAGTTACCCCTACAGAACTTAACTGACTGGTAATTGTATTAAATTCATTTAAATGATCAGCAACAGATCCACCTTCTGACATCTTCATATTAAATAAATGCTTCATAAGAAATACCTTATTTGAGGCCGAGGGTTTTTCATATAGTTTGGCCAATGCCGACATTAAACCCTCTATTGTCATTTCCTTTGAAATATTAAAGGCTATCGACGCCGCTAGACACAGTCGTATTATTCCAAGTTCCTTTCTGTCGAGAAAATCCCATTCTATGTCTGTCATACTTGTCAGCTTCTTTGTCTTTCTGCTCAATGGTAGGTACAGATCTTTCTGATACAGATAATCTTCCATCTGCATCTTCCATAGCTGGTATTTTTGGGCATTAAATTTTTTGACACTAAACCTACCATCTTTCGCCATTTCTCCCACTCGAACCAAGAACCCTTCTCTCCTACGAGTTTATCAAGCAAATAGACCTTCGGCTCTGATACCAATTGTTAGAAAATTATATATTACAAAGCAATGGAACACATGAAATATTGTATAAATATAAACACATAAAACAAGAGAAACATAGATATACGTGGTTCACCCAATTTGGGCTACGTCCACGGAGAAATAGCTAGTCCTTCCTTTTATATTATCCATCAAAATGAAGAGATACAACCTACAGCAGATCTGATGTAATTCCCTCTTCACTCTCACACAATCTCCTCTCTCTCTGTCGCTTAGAATAAATATCTACATAGACGCAATACAATTCCCTCATATATATCGAGGGGTTTCCTTCTAGGGCAAAAAACCCTAAATTAAACATAACTTCTACCGTCATATCTCTGCCTAATGAATGACCCAAATTGACTACGAAATTACAACATTTTATAAGGAAAATTTACATCTATTTTTAGCTTCAGGGGGGCTCCCAAAGATCGCAGTCGCCCCCCGTAGACCCCCCTTGCAGTTTACATTTTACGGGTGGAATCGCCACCACATTACGAACTGGGGTCCAATATGGCGATACCTCTAAATAAAGAAGATAATTATGCTCCACACCCAACATGATAGCTATCTTGTTTCAATTTTGATAGACCTAGTTTCTAATTCTAGTTATATTATTCCAAGGGTTATAAAGAAGTGTGAATTGTAGAATATATCCCACGAAAAGTCATGGTTAGTCCAACTAGTAGTGGGGACTAAGAGACAAGTCGAAGATGTAGTTAGGTCATGTGCAGTGGTGATAAATGGCATGCCTAGGTGCACAAATTTGAACCTATTTCCATTGAGTTTATATGATGTATTCATCGACATGGACTAGCTAGAAAGTCACAAAACCAAAATCGTTTTCTACAAAAAATCAATAGAATGCCTCAATGAAGAAGGGGAAAGAGTAAGACTACAAGGGAAGAAGAAACATGTGATAGTTCGGAAAATATCAGCACTACAATTAAAAAGATGCAGCTAGAAGGGTTGTGAATTGAACGTTTTTCAAGTAACCTGTGAATCAGAGGTTGATAAAGACAGAATGAAAGAGTACCCCATCTTAAATTAGTTCAACAATGTGTTTCCTAAGGAAATCCTAGGACTACCACCAAGAAGAGAAATTGTTTTATCAATTGAACTATTGTCAAGGTTAGCACCAGTGTCAAGAGCTTTGTATCAAATGAGCACGTCGAAGTTGGTGGAATTAGAATTGCAACTAAAAGAGATGTTGGAAAGAGGATATATCAGACCCACCATATTTCCCAAGGGAGATCCAATAGTATTTGTGAAGAAAAAGGATGGAAAATTAAGATTGTGCATTGACTATAGGCAACTGAATAAAGCCACAGTCAAAAATAGGTACCCATTTCCTAGAATCGATGATTTGTTTGATCAACTAAGAGAAGTCACAATATTATTGAATATAGAATTAAGGTTTGTGTACCATCATGTATAAATTAAGGTTGAATACATCCATAAAACAACCTCTAGAATGAGGTATGGACAATATGAATTTAAGGTGGTACCATTTGGACTCGCCAATGTCCAACAACATTTATGTGTTTAACGAATAACATTCTCAATCCATTTTTGGACAAGTTTGTATTAGTCTTTGTAGATGACTTTCTGATCTATTCTAAAACTAAGGAGACACGTCAAGAGCTTCTAACAATAGTTTTTCAATTTTTGAGAGCACAAGATTTATGCCAGGCTCATCAAGTGTGACTTGTTCCAATCATAAGTTCAGTATTTGGGACACATTATCTCCAAAGAAGGAGTATAATTAGATCCAAATAAGATAGAATCCATCATGGAGTGGCCTACTTCTCAAAATGTAGGAGAAGTTAGATCCTTCATGGGATTGGCCAGTTATTCTCATAGGTTCATTCATAACTTCTCTAATAGTGGACATCCAATAATAACATTATAGAGAAAAGAAACCAAATTCCAATGGACAATAGAATGTGCAACCAACTTTGAGAAGTTAAAATATTTTCTCACACATGCATCGATATTGAGAATAGCAGACTGAAAAGGGGATTTTATAGTGTACATGGATTTTTCAAGGAAGGGCTCAGTGGAGTCCTAATGCAAGAAGGACAGGTGGTCTATTATGAATCTAGGAATTTGAATGAGCATCAACAAAATTATGTCACTCATGACTTGGAATTAGCACTGATAGTGTATGCATTGAAAATGTAGAGGCAATACCTCTTTGGAAGGAAAAAAATGTCAAATGATGAAAGGTTAAGGTACTATTTGACCAACCCAAGTTGAATTCAAGATAGGAAAGGTGGTTAACCTTGATTAGTGAATTTGATTTCGAAATAAAATATATCAAAGGAAAAGAAAACAAAGTAGCAGATGCACTTAGCAAGAGGCTACAAGTGACTCATGTGGAAACCATATGTACTTGTGAAGCTGAAGTTAAGGAAAATACCGACGAGGAAATGTATCAGGATGAGCATTACCAATAAGTGAAGGAATGCTTGTAGGAAGAGCCAAACGGAGCATTGAGTAATAGTTACTCACTCGCAAAGGATGGTATATATCTTGTATGAGCAACTTGAAGAAGCTCATATCTAACAAGTTTCACAAAAGACCTTATTTAGGTCATCTTATTTATCAAAAAATGATAAAAACAAGGAGTGTCAACAAGTGAAAGTGGAGACTAGAGATCCAACAATATTGTTACTGTAACCCACCCCTCCCACATTCACCCAATTTCACTGGTTTTTCAGGGTAAACATGAGACGAAGATTTACTATGACATGGCCCGGCCTCCAAGATTCAGTTATGGAAGTGGGGCCAACAACTAGAACTCACTGAACACAACTAGACATTCTACAAGACTTACAGGACACTTAGGGGTTAAAGAACCACCCTAGGTGACCAAACCCTAAGCTAAATTTCTTTTTAGTGACCTAACACACCAACCACATGCATAATCCGACATGAGTGTGGTTGTGACCCTCCAACCTCATGCACAAGCCTGCCTGACTGTGGTTGTGACGCAAAATCCTTAGTTTAGTGCCTATTGTCCCAAGAGTTCAGCCACAATTCTAGGTCAACCTCCATACCACTGCCTAAAACTTTATGAGACTTTCCATAATCATTGATGACATCAAGACAATGCTAAACATACAAACATGAATCAGAAACTTGACCAAACTAGGCCTGATCATGACAGTCATTTCGTCAAACATATGGTGAGCATGTAATCTAAAGGTCATGAATGCATATCTGAACATAGGAGTATGAAACTTATATGAGATTCACCAAGAAGGTCTAAGTCCCTCTCATAATAGTTGCAAAAAAACTCGTTATCCCATGCATTCATTAACCATCAAATACTTATCCAACCATGAACAAGACATAGCTAGAGTACATTGCAAATGCATGCTTATAACCAACACATAAACAAATTATTAGCCATGAAATAACAACCATCAAATCACCATAATAGAAAGTACAATTGTTCATAGATTACCATAGGAAAAATAGCTCTTATTAACTTATGCAAAAGCCAACCAAGTCAGGGACTTCCATGTACCGCCCAACCATAGATTAGGCTGAACCAAATCTTTCTTTCAGCCAATCAACCCCCATGCCATATTCCAAGCATGAATGTGGGAACTCAAGACATAAACAACCAGGGATTCTTGAAGATTAAATCACCTACACCCTAAAGTTACCGTGATCCTGCCAAAACCAGTCAAGAGATCACTAAGCCCAAAACAAGCTTAGATGCCTCAGAGTTTCTTCACCAATACATTGAGGAATTTGCATGTTTCCACCCACCTATCAAGGGCTTCCCGGTGATTAAACCACCTCCACCCCAAACCCTTGGGAATCTTCCTGAGACCACCTCACCCGGTTCCAAAACCTTCCAGCAATCTAAATCTCAATTGAGAAAAGAACCCCATAACCCCATGGCTATCAGGAAATGCCAAGGAAAGGTTGAAACCACTACCACGCCTAGAAAAACCCATCCCAATGATAGCAAATGAACCAAATAAATAAATGCATGTACTATCCATTCACACCTCAACTAGGGAATCCCACATGAAACCAAGTACCTGAAAAATCCTCTTGTTGAAGCTGCTTGATCCAAATTTCCTTACTTTTCCTTTTCTTTACTTGTCCTTCATTTAATTTTATTTTGCTTCCTTTCTTTCCTTTCTCCAATGCTAGAGTGCTCCAAGAATCCTTTAAGTGTGCAATAGTATGAGAGAATATAGAGAACTTCAAAATTGAACTGATAAAAGTTGTGAACTGATCCTCATAAGCCTTTTTATCATTGAGGCCTTTGTTTTCTTCATTTCCTTCAATTTTCCTCCTTGTGCAAATGTGTGATCCTTCATCTCCCTTTTCTCCTATTTTCATTTATTTTCATAAATAAATTCCAATTAACTCCTCTTTTCCTTTGGCAATTTCCTTAGCCATAATAAAACGAAAGTGACACCCACTACGATGTTTTTCCCAACATTCAAATTGGAATATGTGTCACATGACCTTGGTCTTATTTTCCTTTATTAACTTTATTACATGAACTTTTAACCCGTGGTTTTTACAAACCCTCCCCCTTGGGCAAAGACTATCCTCGATGTTCTATGATACCTATGACCAGAAAAATCATTGAAAACCAGAACATACTGCCTATGGAGCTTTATAACTTAGCTAGATGCAATATTTATAACCAAAAGTGTTGAAAACCCTGACCAACATGACAAATATGACATTCATACCACTTATTGGAGCTTTATAAGACAAATCATTGTAGTTTAACAATAACAACCATACATAGATATGTACATATGCCAAAACTCCTTTGCCTCAACTAGTGTAAAATGAAGGATATAAAGCCCAAATTTGGTCATCCATATCCCATGTAGCTTCATTGGGCCCAAAGTTCTTCCACGACAATTTAACTTGCTCGATTGTTTGGTTCTAGAGCATGAGTTGTTTCCGCTGCAATATGCACTGAGTTTATGGCTCGAAATTTCCTTCTGGTTCCACCTACAATATAGACCAGTGAATCACATGATCATCATACTTCACATATATCTTAAGTAATGAAACATGGAAAACATCATGGAATTTCACTGTCAGCGACAGTGCAAGCCTATAGGCCATTGGTCCAATCCACTGGGTCGACCTGATTTTTTATGCACAAGTAGGCTTTAATTCACAAATACACTTTCCCTAATCCAAATTGAACACTTCAGTAGTCAAAATTGGTCCTCTTGAAAAGAGGAATCTAAACCCATGATTGGAATTTGCCATTGAGCTTCCAAATTAACACTCCCTCTTAGCTAGGGATAAATTCCAACTGCATCATGTAATCATCGCAAGTATCATGTCATGAAACCATATCCTATCTCAAGTATGTCGTCATCAAAAATTTTCATTGCTCAACTCTGCTTATCCCTACTTATCTCTTGAACATTGCTTATCTGTCGTTGCTCATATATGCTCACATCCAAATACCAAGTTATGACTTCATCTATTTTCATGTCAACGAATTGTTATTAAGCAATATCAAACTCCATTACGCCATCCACATAATCATAAGATGAATTATTTTTTTCATTATACATCAAGGATAAGTCATATAAGTTGCATGCATTCATTGTAGATCACTAAATATTGAGTCTCAATTGTATATACTTCAATCAATGTGTCAAAGCCAATGATTCCAATACATAATCACTATTGAATACCACTACAAAATAACTATTGAATATTAATATCAGTGACTGAGAGTCACTATGCCCACATAGCACTGTCATCAAGGCAAATCATTAGTTATCAAGTCAAAACCCTAATTTGTTATCATTATAAATTCAATCAATCCAAGAGTCAAAACAGATCTATGACATGTTAAGCATCATTTCAAAACTCCAATACTACTCATCTATATTAAACCAATAAACCAAGTCTTGTCAAACCCTTGCAACTGTTATCAATTACTGTCATATACTATCTTCAACAATCAAATCAAAATAACATACCGATATGCATATTTTTTTCCCCTTCAAACACAATTTTAGTCAACACATTCACATTCTTTATAGTAAGTCAAACATCCAAACTTCCCTACTCATAGTATTTTTTGTTGTCTTCTCCATATTTGTAGGATTACCATACTCTAGGTGTGCTCCTGATCTTATGCGTAGGGATTTATATTTGCATCCTACAGGCACAATCGCACCCATAGACCTTTTGTGCGATTGGGAGGACTATAACCGCACTATTGAGCCTTTATCCTAGTGGTTGGGGCTTAGACTAGGAAAAACCTTCTCTTCTCATACCAAAAATTTCTACAGACTAACAATATCAGATACTTGACTATTCATGTCCAAAAATCTTGATTCAATAATAAATAATGTTCTATACATTTAATGCAAATTATAATAGGTGTATGGATATTGTGGAGATATTCTCCCTCTCAATGGGAAGCCACTTCAGTCATCATCATTCAAAACATCAACCTGTCTATCATAATATTGTCATGCATTAGCAGATTGTTAGATCATCAAACTATATCATATTCTTGGACATATATACATCATAGTCATAACATCTTATCATCAGCTACATCATCATCACATATGAACATGACATCAAACTTTCATCAAGGATTAGAGCCATATGATTAGGGTGGTTGATAGGTGTATCATCATACTTAAAAGATTATAATCACTATATCACTTATTTACCATATTACACAACCATCAAGTCAGGGAATCAAGATTTATCACATTGTCCAATTTACTAAGTTTATCAAAACCTAAACAAGGTCATCAAGAAGATCCTAAATATCAATCTTATTGTTACACTTTCATCATTAAGGTTACCATGCTTATCACAAGTATCAAATCACAATATATAAAAGTCAATGCATCTAGGAAATTCATCATGTCTAGAATGTAAGATACTTGTCAAATATCAAGAGAACCAATATATATCATGTGTACCATAAATCAAACTTATTCTCATATGAATATATGAGTCATTCATGAAGGTGAAATTCCCATCATACCTTAGGGTTTACCTTGCCATCCAATATGTCATTTGAAACATAACATTGAAACAATACACCATACATACCTTGTAGTATTTAGATACTTGTGCACCTTAACATTGGCAGTTGAAGCATTTTTTCACCTTGTCATCATTTGCATCTTTCCTTTTCCAACACTAACTCTTCTCTTCTTGTGATAGGTTCCACTTATCACATCTCATCAGGAAGTTATAAGTATCCAAATACTGAAATATACATGCAAAAAGTATAAGTAATAATCATAGCAATAAACCCAAATAGGAATAGAATCCCAAAGAGGTAACATAAATATTAAAGGTACTTATCTTTAACTAGAGGAGATCAACTCCTTATTGAACCAACCTTCAATAACCATTACTATCCATTATCCATATAACATTATTGCCTTCAATATATTTCAACCAACTTTATTAGCAACCAGGCCTAATTGAGACTATCCCATCTAGTGCTATATCAAACCTGTCATAAGTGCTTGACTATCTTCACATTGATCATGCTAAGGTTTCTAGATTTCATATCCCAAATCTTTGTCATAATCCAGGGTTTCTTCCAAACCATCCATAACCTCATAATATCCATCACACCCTATTAACGAGATTGCCTATTGTTTCATTCAAACCCTAGCCTTCTTTTAGGTCTCCTCCATATTCTCTTGCTTCCATCAAAGGCGTCTTCTTAGGGGTGATCTCAATGACTTTTCTTCAGCCCAATTTTGATACCATGTTAAATTTTCTTAGAGCTATATTGTTCTTTGATTTAGATAATTTCATTTCTTCATTTGCATATTAAATTCACCCCATAGCATCATATCGTTATTCAGTTTTACCACATTATTCAACAACATATGCAATTATATAGTAAGAAAAACATCATCATCGTTGCAGCGGAACATAAAGGAATAATAGAAGAAAATCATTCACACATAGAGACACTAGGATTGGTCAGAGGCTAGGGAAAAACCCACTATGGGGAAAACCTTTTCAAATTCTTCTTCTTATTAGATTGTCATTGAATGATTCAATAACTAAGAGTGTAATGATCCATATCTTCAACCATAATCTTATCCAAAAAATTCAACTAGACAATATCCAAGAGGATGATCCCAACAAAAGTACTGATCTGATATCACTTCACCATATTATAATCAACTTTAGTCATCAGTAGTCAATTGTGACAATTGACAAAATAAACCCTACTTTCCAACTACAGGGAAGACGTCATGTGTGTGTGGTTGAAAGGATGCACAGATGAGTCACCATGCATGTGATTGCATTCAAAACTTCACCATGGAAATCCTACGGCTAAGGCTCAAAAACCCTAAAACAAAAATACAAACATCAAAACCTGTAATTTCAACTTTTTGTGAACTAATTCTCTATGGAACTACCTTAGACCTGTGTGAGCCAAAACCAAAGAAGAGAATAGAAGAATGATTCATGATGATGTCCAAATGAGGGTCACTTGACTTGTATTTATAGCCATCCATGGGTGTCCAATTTATCTTTTGGGTTGACCTGACCTTTTGTGCACATGTGAGCTTTAATTCAAAAATACACTTTCCATTGTCAAAATTGAACACTTCAATAGTCAAAATTGGTCCTCTTGAAAAGAGGAATCTAGACCCATGATTGGGTCACTAAGATGCTAAATTAACACTCCCTCTCATCTAGGGAGAAATTTAAACTACATCACGTAATCATCGCAAGTATCATTTCCTCAAATCATATCCTATCTCAACTATCTTGTCATCAAAAGTAGTCACTGCTCATCTTTGCTCCTCTCTACTTATCCCTACTTATATCTTGATTGCCTCTACTCATATTTTGAACATTATCAAATCTATAAGAATAAGAATTTGACATTGGAGGGGATATTAAGCTACCACCTTCAATTTACATCAGTAATATTATAGAGTCTATATCAATCCAGAATGACATTAGGGAGAATATCCCAACCTGAAACCACATCAAGGAGCTCAGTCTCAACCCAAGACCCAATGAAAATGAGGATGGTCCTATGGGACACTCTCACACCAAGTCATCTCATGGGGGAGAAAACATATTCCACCCTATGTCAAGCAATAGGAGTCATAACATAGGGGAGAAAACATCTTCCATCCTATTTAGATCAGCAATATCTCATCCATCCTATTTCCCACTAATATTCCCAAAAATGACCCTCAAGATTCATGTGGTAGAACACCTACAACATAATCAGCTTGGCTTGTACACCTTCAAGCACTCTCTCAACCTGTTGGCCAGACAGAGAACAATATTTCCAACGATCCCAGCTTCTGGGTATGATGCCAACTGGTTTATACTTTGCATAGGCCAAGATAGGGGAGAAACTTATTTGACCCTATGTGTAATAGATAGGGGTGATATCCTATTGTCTAGAGATTCCGCAACCCCAAGAGCCCTCCATCTCAATTCTTCACCCTGCGAGTTCAAACAAGGGGGAAGATTTGACTCAATGTCCATAATTAATCCTACTCTTTGTAGATCAAAAACATATCATCATGCTCATATCTAGTATCATCTTAAACAAGTCATTGAAGAGTTCAATTATAATGTCTCAAGAGCAGCAATCTCTTGTTGATGCAAGACATAAAATGAAATATATATATATATATATATATATATCACAAAAGGATACCTTATTCATCCTCCCTCTCACTGAGGTAGCAACCACAATCCTAAGCTTGTCTCCTACAATAGCACTTGTCTCAATATATGAATATATCTCAGTCTCATCTATATACGAGATTCTCTACCAATCTGATCCCACTCTTTATCATCACAATGTGTCATTGTCACATATGAAACATGTTCAAAATATCTCTCCAAATATTTTCTTCAACCTGCCTCATAGCTAGCCATGCTAGCAACATCGTACTCAACCTAGGTCATGCTTAAAGCTATGGACTTCTCATCTAGAATATCATGGCATATCTCATACTAAAACAACACCCAGATGTGCTCATCTCATAAATAATGATCCCAAACAACATGAGTACATCCATGCATTCATATATCATAGGAAGAATATCTCAGATATATTTAGATACATGTGCACCTTGACATTGGCACCTAGAGCACTTTGTCACATTTTCATTAGGTGCCTCTTTACTTTTCCAGCACTAGCTCTTCTCTTCCTGTACTACATTTCTTTTCCTACACCTTAGTTTATCCTCTTGAAGGATCCACGTATCACATCTCATCAAGAGGTTAGAAGTATCCAAATACTCAAATATGCATGTTGGAAGTATAAGTAATCATCAAAGCAATAAGCCCAAACAATAATAGAATCAAAAAAAGGTAACACAAATCTAAAAGGTACTTATCTTTAACAAGAGGAGATCAACTCCTTCTTGAACCAAACTTCAAGAGTCATTACTATCCATTATTCAAACAATATTGTTGCCTTCAATATGTGTCAACCAACTTTATTAGCAACCAAGCCTAATTAAGACTATCTCATCTAGTGCTACATCAAACCTGTCACAAGTGCTTGAATATATTCAAATGATCATGTTAGGGTTTCTATATTGCATGTATCAAATATTTGTCATCATTTAGGATTCCTTCCAAACCTTAGCCTTATAATATCCATTAAACCCTAATAATCAGCTTGCCTAGGGTTTCCTTCAAACCCTAGTCTTCTTTCAGGTCTCCTCCATATTCTCTTGCTTCCATCAAAGGTGTCTTCTCAGGGGTGATCTCAATGACTTTTCTTCATCATAACTTTGATGCTATGTTAAATTTTATTAGGGATATATTGTTCTTTTCTTTAGATAATTGCATTTCTTCATTTTCATATTAAATTCACCACACAACATCATAACATTATTAATTTTTACCACATTATTCAGCAACATATGAAATTATATAGAAAGAGTGATATCATCATCAATGCAATGAAACATAAAAGAGAAATAGAAGAAAAGAATTCACACATACAAACACCAGGATTGGTCAGAGGCTAGGGAAAAACCCACTATGGGGAAAACCCTTTTAAATTATTCTTATTATTAGATTGTCATTGAATGATTTAGAAAAAGAGAGTACAATGATCCATATATTCAACCATAATATTATCCAGCAAAATCAACTAGATAATATCCAAGAGGATGATCCTAGCAAAAGTATTGATCAGATATCACTTCACCAGAATGTAATCAAGTTCAGTCATCTATGGTCAACTGTGGAAATTGACAAAACAAACCCTACTTTCCAACCTTAATAGTCAAAATTTGTCCTCTCGAAAAGAGGAATCTAGACCCATGATTTGAATTTGTCACTGAGTTGTCAAGTTAACATGGTAGTGGTGGACAAGTTGAGTAAGGTAACTCATTTTTTAGCTGTCAAGTCTATACACAAGGAAATTGATATTGCTCATATTTTCATGAAAGAAATATTTAGACTGCATGGGGTACCCAAGAAGATTATTTCATATAGGGATGTCAAGTTCACCTCAATGTTTTGGAAAGCATTGTTTACGGGTTTTGGGTTGGAATTAGCATTCAGTATAGTGTATCATCCTCAAAAGGATTGATAGACTAAAAGAGTAAACAAGGTGTTGGAAGACAAGTTGAGTATGTATTCCAAGTATTAGCCCAAAAGGTGGGAGGCGTTTCTACCTTTGGTATAATCTGTGTTGTAGCATTTTTTGGTTTTGATAAGTTAGAATAAATTAGACAAAAAAAATGAAAATGTATTTACAAAATGTTCAGATATGATATGGACAAAAAGAATATTGAATAAAAAATGTTAGGAAAATGTTTTCATAAATATGTCCATATCAAAGAAAATATTAGGGTAGATGCCCTAAAAAATGAAGGCAAAAATAAAATGTTAGGTTAGACAGAAAAGAAAAAGAAATCAACTATGAAAGTGTTGCAATTCTAAATGCCACTACTTTGTTCTAAATTCAGTTTGAAAAATAGTAGTTGTGTGCAGTTTGTTTAGATGCCACACTAGGTTGTTTTATCCAATTATAGAGTTGCATCATAATTGGATTTGTTTTAAATTAATTCTCATAGTTAGAAAATAAACTGGCTCAACAGTTTAATCTGAGCCAATGGAAGAAATAAGGTATAGAGATATATTGTTCATAAAAATCAAATATTGGGTTGCTAGTTCAAATGCACTCTGGAAGGATAAGTAAAAATATTAGGAATACAAGGGTAGGTAGAAATGTGAAAGTTTGAGATGTTGAGATGGTTATTTCCTAAAGATCAAAATATTGAGGGTAGGTAAGCGTCGCGCAAGTTCTCTGTGTGATATTGTTGTCAACTGTTGGATGATTGTTGATTGTTGATCGTGGGATCAATATCGCATTGCATCATTCATGAGTGAATGAACCTTGGGCAGAAGAATTTGCGATTTGTGATGTCACTGCCGAATGTTAGATCTGGAGAGAGGAGATCAACAACGTAGAGTCAACGTTGACCGGTCACTGTTCAATTGTTGTTTAGTTGTTGTTCAATTGTTGTTCAGTTGTTGTTTAATTGTTGTTTAATTGTTGTTCAGTTATTTTTCAATTAACCTCCTGCATCATTTTTCAAATAACCAAAGTTCAGAATTTATGTTATTTCATTCATATTCTATCACTTCATTCATTAAAACACCCAGACCCACAGCCGTAGCGTCCTCCTATCATATTGTGACCCCACCATTCGTTCCCCGCTCACATGTTAAACTCCCTCCACCTCACCTCTCATCCTGCACACTCCTCCGCAATAATACGGCCCACACTCCCTTTTGGCCCTAATTCACCGTCTGAAGTTTATCGGCGGGGGAGCGAAATGGGCAGTTTTTAATATGGCCTATATAAACCACAAAAGTACCTTTTAGTCTTTCGGGACTAAAAATCCCAAAACCACAAACCACTCCATATTACCCCCAAACGTGGTATCCTTCATAATCATTACCACTACCCCACGTCACATTCACTTCATATTTCCCGTCCAATCATCTGCTGCCTATCCGTTGCCCATTCATTTCCGCTCCCACGCATTTATAACCAAATGTCCATTAATTAACCCGTTGGATAATTAATGAACTTTCAAACGTTCGGCGCCACCTTCCCACTCCATTTTTCTCTTTATAAACACTATGTCATGCATTTCAAAGGTTACACAATTAACTTCTGCGACCAAGAGTATTCTTCAAGCCCGCCTGCTCAACAGCTCAGCCACTGTCCGACATTCTAGCAGCCACTTGTCTTGTTCACAAGCACACCTTCCAGGTCCACTTTTCAGTTACCTGTCTCCACTCTAGTAACTCCTTTTACCATTTTTTCATTTACAGTCTGTAGTTTTGTTTGACAAAATGCCTCCCAAGGGAAAAGCAATTGTAGAAGTTTCAAATCCTCTAATTCAACCACAGATTGATTTCCACCATACTCCATTAGTTGACAAGGATTAAAAAATCATTGAGACTTCTTTTAAATTTGATTTATTTGAAATTTATTGTTGGTGGGAAGAACAGCTAATTGACCAAAGTGATAAAATTAGGCTTTGAGAATCCTAGTCACCCCATTATATTTTTCCACAAATACACAGTGCTCCAAAGTTCGTGAGAAAATGCCATGAATCCTATGATCCCAGCCAGAGAGCCATTATCTCACCTACTGGAGAAATCCTCTGTCCTATTAACGTTGATTCAATTGAGAAAATGTTGCAGGCCCCTGCCACTAGACCAACTCATCCTTTTTCTCATGAAAACTTGATAGAAGCTTATAAAAAATTGGACTTTACCAAGAGATCCCAAACCCTGGAACTATTTTTAACAATTGGTAGTCCTCTACCAAAGAGAAATCCCCCATATGATTCATCTATATTTCCTGATAGAACTAGGCATATTACTACTATCCTATCTTATTTTCTTGGTTATCACTCTGATCAATCTGTTAATGAAGCCATCCTTGGTTTCTTATCCATGTTTTCTTTTGATTCTAAGCCTATTGTTATTTATGATTTCAGTCATTTCATAGCTGAAACCATACATGAGCAGTTTGTCAAATTTAACACTGAAGAAGTATTCAAGTATGCTTCAGTACTTGTGTATCTGTTTATATATTTTCAGGGGGACAAATTACCATTTTCTTTGCAGAAACTTGATGGAGATCCTACAGCCAGTGATTTTCTAGACTTCAATGGGGATGAAGGACAAAGAAGAATTCACATATAAGCAATTCATAGAACTGTTTATTCATCCAGCCCTCAGCCTTATGAGAAGCACTCCATTACTAAGGATCGGTGAAGAGATTGTCAAAGAACTTCAGTTCATAGATCAAGCTGCAAGAGGAGATTGGTATTGCTATCAGAACTACATAGAAATTGGGGGTTTTAGCTGTGAGCTTCCACCTTACAAACTGCCAAAGTACCTCCCTGTTAGAATCTTTGCATTGGAGCATTTGAAGCAAAGATTGAATGCAGATGAAGTACATTTTATAGCTACCAAAAAGAAATCGCAATTTAAGCTCAAAGCTCAAGTTGGTCCCTTCATTTGTAATACCAAGGCAGCAGGGGAGGAAGTTGATAAGCTACTAAACGAAATGAAATTTGCTCTCAGTTTCTCTTGGTAATATGACCCATTGGAAGTCATCTCCAAACTCAGGGTGGAAAATAAATTCACACCATATCATCATATAGCTAGGCCTAAGATAGACCAGGTCAAGAACCAGTTGGAATGGATAGAGAATACACTCCAAGAGGTTGAGGAGCAGGTAGTCTCTACATCAAATATGCAAACTCCAATTGCACAGGAAAAGACAACCAAGAGAGGGAGGGAAGAATAATCTTCACCTATAACAGAGGCAACAAGCCAAGGCTTCAACTTTTTTCACAGGAAAAAGAAACAAAGGGTTTCTATGAATGTTGATTCTCAGTCTCGTGAATAGTATATACAATCTCCAACTCAATCTACCACTTCTCATGAATAGCAGATAGTCCAAATTGTTGGAAGCACTACAAAGAATAAAGAGGAAGAAATCTTCCATGTCTTTAGTGAAATCAAAAGAAATAATGAAGAATTGAAGTTGAATACTTACACCCAATTCTGGAAGCATTCTTCCAGCTCTCAAGCAAGGCTTCTTTCAGTCTTTGACTCTGAGAAGGGGAAGATGCAAATGTCTTTCTTGCAGGCCCAAGTTCCTCAGCCCAAGACTGCAGCAAAATACCATAAACACACTTCTTTTGAGTTTAATGTTAAGGATGTGCATCCAATTGATCAAATTGAGATGCATAAACAAACTGGATAGATGATTTCTTCAACCTTGACAAACACTGCTATGATTTTGTCAAAGGTGCAGGTTACATTGGCCAACATTCAGTCACAATTAAAGTTGGAGAAGGTCTCCCCATTAGCAAAGGATACCAAGTTTCAGTATTTGGAAAATCTAGTGCTAAGGATGGGATATGATCCCTCAAACATAAATGTCGCAGGGGAGCTCATTAAGAAAAGAACACTGAGGTTGCAGCACTGAAGAAACTGTTGAAACTACCAGCATCTGAGGATCCAATGGCCAAAGAAATCGAGGAGACAAAGACCCAAAAGTCAGATATGATGAAACTCATCATAGAACAGAATTTGAAAATAAAATAAATGGAGGAGAAGATGGAGAAATTGGTTAAGGAGAAGGAGGAAGCTATCAAGAACATTCAAATTTCAGTGGATGTAGTCTCTCTTGCAGCAGTTCCCATCACTACAATTTCTATTACAACCACTACATCAGCAACAGGTACAGCAGAAGGAGTTGAACAGCTTATTGAAGCTATTCAAAACTTGTCTATCAAGATATGAGAAATAAATAAACTAAAGGATGAACTCAAAGAATTACATCTTATGAAGTATATATCAGACAATTCACACACAACTGAAACAAATAGACTTAAAGGCCAAGTGGAAATTTTGAAGAAAGAACTCACATATTATTTCATAGAAAACAAGTTGGATTTAGCAAAAGAAATTATGTGGGAAGAAATCACAAAGGCAATCAAGGAGATTTGTCCCTCCATTAAGATAATATTCAATCAAAAAGATCCCTTGGAGAAAGCTAAGGAAGCAGTGGAATCCATAACTAGGCAGCTGGAGGATATGCCAAAGACTGCCTCTGATATAATCAAATTTCTGAATTCCAAGGATGACTATGAGCTTGAGGAGTTAAGGATAAGTGACAGAACTGCAACAATATTAGAAGTAAAGAAGATTATCACTAAGAGAAATCTCAACCTTCCACTAAAAGAAAAATGCAGCAATGTTAACAACATGGTTAAGAGATTCTTCAACAAAATTGAACCTTCGATCAGCAAAGGTTTACCTTCTATGATGGTTATTAATGATAAATTGATGCCAATTGAGGATTATGTCAAAAAGTTAACAGAGGTGGGAACCCATGCAGCTTCAGTAGCCAATATGAATGGATCAGCAGCACCAGCTCTCATAGTAAAAACACTCAGGGATTCTTTCTTCATCCTGGATTAAATCAAGCATATATTTTTTGTTAAACCCACTTTCACTAAATATACCGAGATGGATGAAATCTACAGGAGGGTAACAAAGATTTCTATCCTAGATAAGAAACGTTGGGAAGAATTAACAGATTTACTTGATTAAGGATTATTGAACAACATTCAGTTTTTGAGGGAATAGTCAACTAGCTTCAACCACTTTTCAACTTTTTCAATGATAGTAATCAAATAGCACAACACCAAAGCAGTACCAGATCATTAGACAGTTTTATTTTTGATTGTGTAAATAATCTATTTTTGTAAAAGAAGTTTAGGATATTTTTCGTCCTATTGTTGTATAAATAACCATCTTCACGAGTTATTAAGGGTTGCACCCTTGAAGAAGCATTTCTAGACATCTGATGTAATTAATCTTTCTAGATCATTAATACGAAGCAAAGGATTCTGAATTCTGTTTTGCACAGTTTGTATTTCTTGTAAGTGTTTCCAGTGTCATTCATTATGTTTTTCTTCGTATACTTGTGTCTTGCAAAGATAACTAGGTAGGAGTAATTGTATTTCAATCTATTCCTATAAGCTTTCTGAACTGATAATCTATAAAGAGAATGAATTAATGGACTGTTTGTTTAATTAATTCCCTCAAAATTAATAAATCATTAGCATCTTTTGTAAGATCATGTGTATTTTCTCAAACCTGTAAACATAGTTTAAAGGTTTTCATACTTATGATTATCTAGCTTTCAATTTGAAAATTGTGGTAATCATATTACTTCTTTGTTTCTGCTCATCATCATAAAACCTATTTCACTGTGTAAATATTTATAGCAGCCCTCTGCTAAGATATTGATATTATTCAAGAGGTTAGGCACATGAGTTCTATATGTATTTCATCCATTGGTCTCCCAAATAAAACAAAACCCAAAAACATTTATCTTAGATGCGCTGGCATAATAGCTTACCATTATTATCTCAGAGGTACAACATCAAACTGGTGCCATTGTTGAGGACTCGAATTTCATTATATTTCCCTGGGGCAACGATATGTATTCTATTCCTTTAAGGTGATTAAAGGTCTAGAAAGGTTAAAATCCTTCACCTAGCGACTCCACTGTCCTAAACTGGCACCTTTTAAGCACACCAGATCTTGTTCAGAGGCTAACTTAGTTGATCCTTTGTCAGACCCTGAAAGAATTATGAGAAAATCTAGTTCTAAAAGGGGAAATCAACCCTCTTCTTCTTCTTCTTAAGTCTTTTACTCTGAAGATTTAGCATCATTTGATCCTTATAGTAACATTCCATCCAATCCAGATTACTCCCACCTATCACCTAGGGTTGCTGAACTCTTAAATAGGGGAGTTGATTTTAAATCAGCATTCCTCATTCATTCATTTGAATCTCATCCAAAACCCTCACTACCACCAGGATCACCTAAAACTAAGTCTGACTTGGGTGTTAATTTACTAGAATACAAACCAACAGATTTCATATCCCCTGCCACTTATTCAATTCCTACCACATCTGGAAAACCTGAAGCTTCTACTTCTAAAAATCCTAAAGAGACCTTCTCTGTGTATTCAAATCCACTCTTTGAAACAAATGAGGGTAGTCATCCATAGGTCCAGAATTTAGTTCTTAGGACTCCTTTGAAATCATTCAGGAGATCCCCTCCTTCTTCACCTCCAACTAGTTCTTCACCCCCTCAATCACCTTTTTCTTCTTCATCTTCTTCAACTTCTTCATCCACACAAACACCTCATACACCACCTCCCACTATGGATTTCCAACCTATTGTATAGGCTAGATACGTAGCTTTAGTCTTACCTCCTAATCTCAATGCATTCCCGGCTAGATACTTGAAATACCTTCCTAGATATAATGGAGAAACTCCAGTAATTGAACCTCGTGCCAAAACTACTCAAACTCAAATGAATTTTATTTGACCATTAGATCAGTCAATGATACTCCTCAAAATGACAAAAATGCATTGACTACTTTTAATGTTGAAAAAGAGTTAGAAAGAGTTAAAATCCCAATTCCTCTTTCAGAACTTTCTAAAAACCCTAGATATAAAAATCAGGTCTCCAAATGGATACAAAATACCTCGATTGATGCTGAAGGTGATATCATCAGTGTGCAAGATGAAAAACCAGCAGTTGTTTTTGGCCCAAGCTCAGATATGATAGATGAAATAGTGCCTCCTTCCTATGTAACTCTTACGACAAATGATTCCATGTTGTATAATTATATGCTTGATTCTGGAGCATCACATAACCTCATGCCAAAAACTATCATGGATCATTTGAAACTTGACATAACTAGATCCTATCATGACTTGTACACCTTTGATTCTAAAAGGGTGCATTGCTTAGGATTGATTAAGGATTTAGTAGTCACCCTTGCCCAAATTCCAGTGAAAAGTGTAGTACTTGATATAGTTGTCACAAATATCCCTCCCAAATTTGGAATGCTCCTTTCAAGGTCTTGTTGTGCCAAATTAGGGGGAACTCTTCAGATGGATATGTCTTATGCTACTATTCCAGTTTATGGAGGAGAACAACTAAGATTATATAGGGAGGTGAGATTTGTGCACACTCTTTTGCAAAACAAACCAGCCAAGGAACCATCCCATTTATGCAATTGACCAAGATTTTGGTTGCTTTCAACTCTCTTCAAACCAAGTGCATTAAACTCAAGTTAAAATTGAATATGTAATTGAAAGTCTAGTACCAAATCAAACTAATATATGGAAACTATTCTTTTATGGCTCCTATACAAAAGATGGATCAAGAGCTGGAGTAGTTTTAATATCACCAGAAAAAAAAAAAAAAAACAAAACAAAAAACAAAACAAAACAAAACAAAACAAAACAAAACAAACAAACAAACAAACAAACAAACATTACCCAATCATGTAAGCTCGACTTCGAAGTTACAAATAATGTGGCTGAATATGAAGCTTTCCTTTTGGGATTGCAATTAGCTAAAAGCTTAAAGGTTCAAAACTTAAGTATTTTTACTGATTCAGAACTTATTGTCAAACAAGTGAGAAATATTTGCCAGTCTAAACACCCTAGACTTAGGTCTTACCAAAATGAAGTATGGGATTCAGTTGAAAACTTCTTTGATGCTTTTAATTTGACTTATATTCCAAGAGATCAGAATATTCATGTAGATGCCTTAGCTGTTTCTTCTAGTTCATTTAAAATTCCTGATCAAACTAATTTACTCTACCAAATACAAGTCAAGTATAGAACATTTATCCCAGAAAATCTAAAACACTGGCAAATATTTGAAGATGATGAACACTTGAAATCTTTTCTGCAAGTTGTAGATCAATTTTCTGTTCTACAAATTGATGAAGATAGATCCGAAATAAATGAAAATACAAGTGAGAATGATACTTTAGATTTTAATTCAAAAATTGTTGATCATGAAATTATTCAATTGTCTAAAAATTTTATTCCCAAAGGCTTGATACCTTTAGAAAAATTGTTTGATCAAATGATGTCTTCTGAAATCCTCAGTCCATTTCTTTGGAAGAAGACATAGAAGAAATTAACATTGGAACAAATGATGATGTCAAAAGCATCAAAATCTTTGCATCTATAGACCCTGAGATTAAAAATCAATATCTTAAGTTACTTCAAAATTATAAGGATGCTTTTGCTTGGAGCTATGTTGATCTAAAAACTTATGATACTTCATTAATACAGCATAAGATCCCTTTGAAGCCAGAAGCAGTATCTTATCAACAAAAACTTAAGAGGATTAATCCAACCCTTCTACCAACTGTCGAAAAGGAAATTAAGAAAATTCTAGATGCCCAGATCATTCTCCCTCTTAGATATTCTAATTGGGTTGCAAATTTAGTTCCTATTAGGAAAAATAATAGAGAAATCGAACTTCGTGTGAACTTTAGAAATTTGAACAAAGCATCATTAAAGGATAATTACCCTTTGCCCAAAATGGATCATTTACTTCAAATGGTTTTAGGAGCACAAATACTTTCTATGATTGATGGTTTTTAGGTTATAATTAGGTGAACGTTGATCCAGCAGACAGGGAAAAGACAGGCTTCACTACACCCTGAGGTACATTTATGTACGCTAGAATGCCATTTGGCTTATAAAATGTTGGAGTAACATTTCAGAGAGCTATGTATGTATCTTTCATGGTTCAGGTAAACAAGTTCGTGGTTATTTATCTTGATGACATTACTATTTTTTCTAAATCTGATCAGGAACATCTAAAGCACTTGATCAAGGTTTTTGACAAGTGTAGGAAGTTTGGGATATCATTGAACCCTAAAAAGTCTTTGTTTGCTATCAAATAAGGAAAACTATTGGGCCATATAATCTCAAAGGAAGGAGTGGTAATTGATCGCAAGCGTGTGTCTGCCATTGAAACATTGACCTTACTTAGAAACAAGAAAGAAATTCAAGCTTTTATGGGTAAGATTAACTTTTTAAGGAGATTCATCCCAAATTATGCAGAGATTGTAAAAAATATAACTGACATGCTCCGAAAGGATCATGAAGTTAAATGGACTGTCTCTTCTGGGCATGCATTTGATCAGATTAAGAAATATATCTCTGAAGCTCCCACCTTGGCCAACCCTGATTATACTAAACCATTTAGTATCTTTTATTTTGCCTCAGAAACAACCCTTGCTGTTGTTCTATTACAAAAGAATGAAGATTCCCATGACTAGCCCATAGCCTTTTTCAGTAAGGTTATGAGAGATGTCGAGCTTAAGTATGACATAATAGAGAAGCAAGCCTATGCCCTCATTCAAGCCCTAAAATCCTTTAGGATGTATGTCCTACATTCACCTATTACTACTTATGTTCCTAATGGTGTTGTAAAAATAATTTTAACTCAACCTGAAACTGATGGGAAAAGAGGTAGGTGGATCACTCAAATACTTGAGTTTAATATAACTATCAAAACTACAAAGCTAGTAAAATGCCATGGATTAGCTAAGCTTCTAGAAGAATCCAATTGCAAAGTGCTTGGAATCAATTCTATTCTAGAAGTACAAGGGAAGAATCCACAAGAACCTTTTTTCCTAGTACAAGGGAAGAATCCATAAGAACCTTATGTCCTAGTACAAGGGAAGAATCCACGAGAACCTTCTATCCTTGCACAAGGGAAGAATCCATAAGAACCTTCTGTCCTTGTACAAGGGAAGAATCCACAAGAACCTTCTGTCCTTGCACAAGGGAAGAATACACAAGAACCTTTTCTAATTTTACAAGGGGAGAATCCATAAGAACCTTCTCTTCTACCTGAAGAAAAGAATCCACAAGAACTTTTACCTTCAGATCATATTAGCCCTTTACATATTGATGACAAATTTCTATTGTCATATTGGTATCAAGACATTTTAAATTTTCTACTCCATTTTGAATGCCCAACATCATTTTCCAAAGCCCAATGTAAAAATATTAAATTGAAAGAAGTCAAGTACTGCATCATAAATGCAAATTTGTACTGGAAAGATCCACTGAATATTTTGTTATTATGTTTAATAGAATCAGAAACTGAAGGAATCATTGATCAGTTCCATATAGAATTTTGTGGAGGACATTATGCTTGGAGAGTAACAGCATACACGATTTTAAGGGGAGGATTTTATTGTCCAACATTGTTCTTACAAGTGAGGGAAAAGGTCAGAGGTTGTGTTCCTTGTCAGATGTTTGCTGGTAAGTAGAAACTAGCAGCTCTTCCACTAGTACCATCAATAATATCAGCACCTTTCCTTCAATGGGGATTAGATTTTGTTGGAGAAATCCATCCCACTTCAAGTAATTAGCACAGATGGATCCTCATAGCAGCAGACTACTTCACTAAATGGGTAGAAGCAATTTCGATAAGAAATGCTACCGATTCGGTAGTAATTAAATTCATTGAAGAAAATATCTTATTTAGGTTTGGTTGCCCAACTTAAATTGTCACAAATAATGCAACAACATTCTCTAGTGTTAAACTGATTGATTTTTTCCAGAAATATCAGATTTTGTTACATCATTCAACTCCATACTACCCTCAAGGTAATGGCCTCGCAGAATCCTCAAATAAAAGTCTGGTAAAGGTAATCAAAAATACCCTAGAAAATCATAAAAAGAGTTGGGACTCTCATTTAATTTATGTAGTATGGGCAAACAAAATAACTCCAAAAATATCTACTTGGAAATCTCCTTTTCAATTATTCTATGGGAAAGATGCAATTTTTCCCACCAATTTGGCTTTCCTAGTTCTAAAATTCTTGCAGGACTCAACAGATGAACCTAATGATTTTTCAAGAAGGATAAATCAGATTATTGAACTAAATGAAAAAAAAGATGAAGTTCAATACAAATTGAAGAAATATCAAAATAAGATGAAAATCTTGTTTGTCAGAAGAGCTAGGGAAAGGGACTTCGGGGAAGGTGACCTAGTTCTAAGATGGGACTCTGGGAGGGAGGAAAAGGGAAAGTATGGTAAGTTTGATAACCTATGGTTTGGTCCTTTAGCAATTGTTGAAGTGAAGGGAAACAACACTTTTGTGCTACAAAATCTTGAGGGACTATATTCCACTTATCTTGTAAATGGAAGGTTTCTCAAACATTTCATTCAGTACTAAGAAGTTGGGATACATTACATTGTAAAAACTCTAGTTTCTTTTACTTTTCAAGCTGTCAGTGAGATTTTTTATAGCAAAGGACTCCATAGCATGAGGAGAAGGCACATGGATCTTCAGGTTCTTTGCATTCTACAGGAGAAAGCAGTCCCCAGTTAGAGCCAATGTTGTAGCATTTTTTGGTTTTGATAAGTTAGAATAAATTAGACAAAAAAATGAAAATGTATTTACAAAATGTTAAGATAGGGTATGGACATAAAGAATATTGAATAAAAAATGTTAGGAAAATATTTTCACAACTATGTCCATATCAAAGAAAATGTTAGGGTAGATGCCTAAAAAATGAAGGCAAAAATAAAATGTTAGGTTAGACAAAAAAGAAAAATAAATCAACTCTGAAAGTGTTGCAAATCTAAATGCCACTACTTTGTTCTAAATTCAGTTTGAAAAATAATAGTTGTGTGCAGTTTGTTTAGATGCCACACTAGGTTGTTTTATCCAATTATAGAGTTGCATCATAATTGGATTTGTTTTAAATTAATTCTCATAGGTAGAAAATAAATTGGCTCAACAGTTTAATCTAAGCCAATGGAAGAAATAAGGTATAGAGATAGATTGTTCATAAAAAGAAAATATTGGGTTGCTAGTTCAAATGCACTCTGGAAAAAAAAAAAAGTAAAAATGTTATGAATACAAGGGTAGGTAGAAATGTGAAATTTTGAGATGCTGAGATGGTTATTTCCTAAAGATCAAAGCATTGAGAGCAAGTAAGCATCACGCAAGTTCCCTGTGCGATATTGCTATCAACCATTGGATGACTGTTGATTGCTGACTGTGGGACCAATATCACATTGCATCATTCATGAGTGAATGAACCTTTGGCGGAAGAAAGTGTGATTTGCGATGCCACTATTGACCATTAGATCTGGAAAGAGGATATCAACGGCGTAGAGTCAACGCTAACCGGTTGTTGTTCAATTGTTGTTCAGTTGCTATTCAATCATTGTTCAGTTAATGTTCAATTATTGTTCAGTTTTTGTTTAGTTGTTGTTCAATTGACCTCCTACGTCATTTTTTAAATAACCAAAGTTTGGACTTTATGTTATTTCATTCATATGCTATCACTTCATTCATTAAAACACCTAGACCCACAGTTGTCGCGTCCGCCTATCATATCGCGACCCCACCGTTCATTCCTCACTCACATGTTAAACTCCCTCCACCTCACCTCTCATCCTACACACTCCTTCGCAATCATATGGCCCACACTCCCTTTCTGCCCTCATTCGTCATCCGAAGTTTATCGGCCCGGGGGGGCAAAATGGGCGGTCTTTAATACCGCCTATATAAACCACAAAAGTACCTTTTAGTCTTTCGGAACTAAAAATCCCAAAACCACAAACCGCTCTGTCTTACCCCCGAACGTGGTATCCTTCATAACCGTTATCGTCACCCCACGTCGCGTTCACTTCATATTTCCCGTCCAATCATCTGTTGCCTATTCGTTGGCCATTCATTTCCGCTCCCACGCATTTATAACCAAATGTCTGTTAATTAACCCGTTGGATAATTAATGAAATTTCAAACGTTCGATGCTACCTTCCCACTCCATTTTTCTTTTTATAAACATTGTGTCTTGCATTTCAAATGTTACACAGTTAACTTTTGTGACCAAGAGTATTCTTCAAGCCCACCTGCTCAACAGCTCAACCATTGTCTGACATTCTAGCAGCCACTTGTCATGTTTGCAAGTACACCTTCCAAGTCCACTTGTCAGTTACCTATCTCCACTCAGGTAACTCCCTTTACCATTTTTTCATTTACAATCTGCAGTTTCGTTTGACAAAATGCCTCCTAAGGGAAAAGCAATTGCAGAAGTTTCAAATCCTCTAATTAAACCACAGATTGATTTCCACCATACTCCATTACTTGACAAGGATTGCAAAATCATTGAGACTTCTTCTCAATTTGATTTATTTGAAATTTATTGTTGGTGGGAAGAGAAGCTAATTGACCAGAGTGATGAAATTGGGCTCTGGGAATCCCAATTACCCCACTATATTTTTCCACAAATCCACAGAGCTCCAGAGTTCATGAGAAAATGCCATGAATCATATTATCCCAGCTAGAGAGCCATTATCTCACCTACAAGAGAAATCCTATGTCCTATTAACGCTGATTCAATTGAGAAAATGTTGCAGGCCCCTGCCACTACACCAACTCATCCTTTTTCTCATGAAAACTTGATAGAAGATTATAACAAATTGGACTTTACCAAGAGATCCCAGACCCTGGAACTATTTTTAGCAATTGGTAGTCCTCTACCAAAGAGAAATCCCCCTTATGATTCATCTATGTTTCCTAATAGAACTAGGCATATTACTACTATCATGTCTTATTTGCTTGGTTATCACTCTAATTAGTCTGTCAATGAAGCCATCCTTGGTTTCTTATCCATGTTTTCTTCTGATTCTAAGCCTACTGTTATTTATGATTTCATTCATTTCATAGCTGAAACCATACATGAGCAGTTTGTTAGAGTCGGTCTAGTAGCCCTCCACCGGAGATCAAAGCTCTTTGCATTTCATGATTAGGTGTCCCATCAGTGTGATCATGTTGCATTCCGTTAGGCATGCCATAATCCTGGTGGAGGGGGCTTGTGTCTTTATTCCCCTCTTGTTTGGCACTGCTGGTTCAGGATTGTTCAAGTAAATAAAGTCCTCAAAGGGTCATTCATTTTGCTTTAAATTTTAAGGTCTTAGGTCTAGGGTTGAGTCTAGTTTTGTCTTGAGAGGTCATCAAGGACCAGCAAGCCAGAGGGATGTCCTTCATTAAACATTTCTTATCATTGTACAGCTAAAATTTTTGCCTTGTTCTTAAAAACTCTATTTTTGAAAACAAGGTCTTTATCTCATTTTTGTAAAAATTCTCAAAATTTCAAATTCTTCAAATGTCGAAGTGCAGCCTTGGTCTCCTATGCCAAAGCATCCCAAAAGCTATCCCTGCAAAAATTTTCAGAAGAAATCATCATTTCAACCAATTTATCAAAGAAATGAAATTAAAGGTCAGAGCCAATTAAAGCAAAAAAAAGTCAACATGCAAACATAACAAAGTGGGTTTTGGGCAAGTGAAAAATTAAAAGGAAGACTATAAAAGCATGCCATCCCTCATTGGTAACTCATTTGCCTCTCAACACTTCAAGAAGATACTTGTCAAGTCAATTTCAAGGTTCATTGGGCGAATTGAGTAGTTGCAGCAGCGCGCTACGCATCAGAGGAGGCGCGCTACGCGTTGGAGGGCGCGCTACGCATCAGCGCGCAGTTTCCAGTTCAATTTAACTCAGGCGCTACGTGTTGGGAGGCGCGCTACGCATCAGGCTGGGCGCACTACGCGTTGGATTTCTTGCTCAGGAAATCGCCAGCAAGCCATCAAATCTGCTTCTTTCTCCAAATCTTTCAGGTAGGCCTCTAATCCATGGTGGTTTTGGTTTGGCTAAGATGAATGAGTAATGAAAATGCAAAAATGCCATGCTAATATGGAGTAAAACCCTACCTTGCTGTATCAAATTTAAAAAATGCAAATGTGCTAGGGTTTCATTGAAAGTTGCTGCCCAAGGTTACTCATTTTCCCATTCCTCTTTCCCCATATTTTCCTCACCATTTTCCTTGACATTTCCCATGAAAATCATATAATTTCCCTACTAAAAATCATTAAAATCCCTAAACCCTACTAATTCCTAAAATCCTATGTAAATTTCCTAAACCCTACTTCCCATTACAATCCTACAAATTATGATTGTATATGTTCCATGTTCCTTTCCTAAAAATTCCTTTCACATTTGTTTTCCCTAATCCCCTAAATTTTCCCTTTTCCCTAACATTTCCCATGTGTGTTTGTCCCCTTGGTAACAGCATTCAAACAAGTCAAAATAGCAGTTCATTGGGTGCACAGTCAGCATTATTTTTCAGTCACTTTCCTCCAAAACCATGTCAGAAACCGAAACAGATTATGAGCAAAGTCATGACCGTGAATCAACACCAGAGGTAGAGGTGCTAAGGAGGCATCACAGGGGTGGTAAGGGTGGTCAGCATGTCAGGGAGGAACCCACCTCTTTGGCTTATCTACAAGCTTGTCCACTTGCAGTGTCATGTTTCCGATATCTATCATGCTATGAATATTGTGAAAGAATCTCCCAAATTCAACACCACAAGGAATTGGCCCGCTTGTTTGTCCTACATTTGCACAATGGGCATGTGAATCTTGTAGGAGTGGACTTCACATTGTCACCTGAAATTGTTGCTCAAGCAACAGGGATACCCAATATTGGAGAAGAATGGAGCAAGCGCCAACAGTTGGACAGATTTCATTATGATCCATATATCAAACCTGCATATCTGAGGTACCTAACTGGTGTTTTTCCCTTCAGATTCTTAAAAGACGAGTATGCACCTTTGATGAGGATCATCATTCGCTATTTCACTTGTGAGGGCAGATTTTCACGTTTGTATTCGTACCATATCCGTTTGTTGATGCATTTCACACGGGTACGAATGATGAACATTCCATTTTTCATGTGCCGAAATATAGAGAGGATGGTGCCCTTGGTGCAAAGAAAGATCCCAGCACAGCAACACAAGAGCATTTATCATTATGCACTGATCAAGATTGTGGTCATGCACCAGTTGGCACAACAGGGTATTCCATGGGAGGATTTTATTTCTCGTGACTTGTTCACAGTGCCACAGCCACCTCCTGAGGTTGTTCGTGATGAGGGAGGGCCTTCACATCAGTTTGATATTCCCGAGCCCGAGCATGTCAGCACTCCTCCTTATGTTACATATCAGAGAGGCCACAGGGTCTTATTTGCATCTGCACAGCGAGTATTATCTCCACATCAGGTGGAAGGGGCCTCGCTTTCGACAGCAGCATAGGTACCAGAGAGAGGCAAGCAGCCCAAGGTTGATGAGGGGCCATCAGGTGTTCCAGGCATAGATGTTGTTGATCTTGATATCATTTCTCCTAGCCTAGAGTCAGAGGAGATCATCCAGCAGCTAAGAGCTGAAAATGACTTGTTGCAACAAAAATTGGAGATGGCAAATTGGACAATCACTTATTTAGAGCAGCGCAACAAGCAATTAGAGGATGAACACTCTCTTGATGAGTTGCGGAGGATCCGAGAAGACCGGAACTTGGCTCGCAAGAGACCCGGTGATTTGACACCTAAGGAGCAAAACTCTATGCTCATTCAGGTGAACACACATCTAGAGAGGTTGATAGCGAAGGAAAACAGGGACAAGGACATGCTCCGACACATGAAGAATCACTATTGGGCTCGAATGCATGTGTGTAAAGCAAGAATGAAGGTGCTCAAAGGACGGTTGGCCAAGGCACTAAAACGGAGGAAAAGGCCAGACCCCCTTCATATTTTGGCTGAGGCTACCTTGAAGGAGCATGGTGCTCAATGATGCACTTCCAGCTCAAATTTCAAGAAATTTTGAGCAATTTTGATCAATTTTGATTTTTTTTGTGCCACACACAGGTTTTTTCTCTGAACGCGTAGCGCGCCGCGCGCTACCCTGAAGATGGGCAAGTCCATTCCTCAAAAACTCAGCATTTTTGGATTTTTCATGACAAATTACACTTTCTCAGCAATTACCAAGACATTTCATCAGGTTTTGAGCCCTCAGAAGGTCAAAAAAATGCAAAAAATGACTTTCTGCCACTTTTTGGACACACAGGGAGCAGTCTTGGGAGATTGCAATTTTGGAGGGGCAAATGACCACCAAATTGAGAAATTCCACTTGGGCTGGAAAGTAGACATCTAGACCTTTCCAACAAGCCTACTTTTGCCTCATTTGGATGCCGGGAAGTGCCTCAAAAGTTGGCTCAAAGGTGCGCTACGCGTTGAGGATTGGGGCGCTACGCATCAGGGAAGTTTGCCAGATTTTCACCTACAGCTCAGCAAAACGCAGATTTGACTAGTTTTGACTTTTTGGAGTGATTTTTCATCCTCCTTGATGTAATTGATGTAATTTTATGATGTCATGGCACTTATTTATCTCTTCTAGAAGATTCATTCATAAAAAGTCAAAAATTTAATGAATGAATTGGTTTCCTAGCTTATAGAGGCAAGTTGTTTTGACTGCCTAGATTTTAGTGCTCAGTTTAGAATTGGTTGAAACAGCTCCTAGAAGGATGAGCTCGACCCCTAGAGGCAAGGAAAGGTGTTAGCTTGCCTATATTATGTATTTTCTTAGTCATTTTCATGGTTGGACTCTTGAGGGATAAGCTTCTATTGTATTACACTTTGTATCTCTGCAATTTTGGCAAAGGAAAGACCAGGGTTTTGCAGCACTATTTGGGATTCCTGTGGTTATTTGTGTTGATGGTGTGCTTCTCTCATGTAATTTTAAGTGTGTTATGTGTATCATTTTCCCACTTTTCTTTTCTGCACATTAAGTAAATGAAGTGTTAAGGTAGAATTCATAATTTCTATGCCCTGCCTTTAAGTTTGCTTAATATCTATGTTTTCCTCTGTCTAAAGAGAACTCTTGATGGTTTCTTGCTCTCTTTAGCTCCTCACCTGTCATTCCTATCCATTCACTTAAATCAAAGGCATCAATACAATCTCCTACCTTTCCCCAAAAAGACCTCTGCAAAAGCTGTGTCCCATCCCCGCACCCAAAATTGCTTTCCCCCTGTTTTCCACCAAAACCCTAAAAATCTGAAATCAAACCTTCTCAATCAGTTTACTAGCCTAAAATTAGTGTTCTTTATTGGTCATCTCCGCCCTTTGATGACCTTTTGCCGAGATAGACCCGGAGAGAGCCCTCTCCTGCCCCGTAGGGCTAGCTACGAGGCTAAGTGGTTTGATGTTGCCTTGGATTTTGTCTTTTTCAGCCTGAGGCCAAATTCAAGTGCTAACACAGTTTATCAAATTTAACACTAAAGAAGTATAAGTATACTTCAGTACTTGTGTATCTGTTTATATATTTTCAAGGTGGCAAATTCCATTTTCTTTGTAGAAACTTGATGAAGAAGGATCGCCACGGTTAGTGATTTTCTGGACTTCAATGGGGATGAAGGACAAAGAAGAATTCACATATATGCATTTCATAGAACTATTTATTCATCCAGCCCTCGGCCTTATGAGCAGCACTCCATTACCAAGGATCAGTGAAGAGATTGTCAAAGAATTTCAATTCATATATCAAGCTGCAACAGAAGATTGGTGTTGCTACCAGAACTACACAAAAATCGGGGTTTTTGGTTGTGAGCTTCCACCCTACAAACTACCAAAGTACCTCCCTGTTAGAATCTTTGCACTAGAGTACTTGAGGCAAAGATTGAATGCAGATGAAGTACATTTTGTAGTTTCCAAAAAGAAATCGCAATTTAAGCTCAAAGCTCAAGTTGGTCCCTTCATTTGTAATACCAGGGCAGCAGGGGAGGAAGCTGATAAGCTGCTAAAGGAAATGAAATTTGCTCTCAATTTCTCTTGGTCATATGACCCATTGGGAGTCATCTCCAAACTCAGGGTGGAAAATAAATTCACACCATATCATCATACAGCTAGGCCTAAGATAGAACAATTCAAGAACCAGTTGGAATGGACTGAGAATACCCTCCAAGAGGTTGAGGAGCAGGTAGTCTCTACATCAAATATGCAAACTGCAATTGCACAAGAAAATACAACCAAGAGAGGGAGGGAAGAACAATCTTCACCTATAATAGAGGCAACAAGCCAAGGCTTCAAGGTTTTTCACAGGAAAAAGAAACAAATGGTCTCTATGAATGGTGATTCACAATCTGGTGAATAGTCTATACAATCTCCAACTCAATCTACCACTTCTAATGAACAACAAATAGTCCAAATTGTTGGAAGCACTCCAGAGAATAAAGAGGAAGACATCTTCCATGTCTTTAGTGAAATCAAAAGAAAGAATGAAGAATTGAAGTTGAATACTTACACCCAGTTTTGGAAGCATTCTTCCAGCTCTCAAGCAAGGCTTCTTTCAGTCTTTGACTCTGAGAAGGGGAAGATGCAAATGGCTTTCTTGCAGACCCAAGTTCCTTAGCCCATGACTGCAGCGCAATACCAGAAACACACTTCTTTTGAGTTTAATGTTAAGGATGTGCATCCAATTGATCAAATTGAGATGCATAAATAAACTGGATAGATGATTGCTTCAACCTTGACAAACACTGCTATGAGTTTGTCAAAGATGTAGGTTACATTGGCCAACATTCAGTCACAATTAAAGTTGGAGAAGGTCTCCTCATTAGCAAAGGATACCAAGATTCAGTCTTTGGAAAATCTAGTGCTAAGGATGGGATATGATCCCTCAAACATAAATGCCACAGAGGAGCTCATTAAGAAAAAGAACACTGAGGTTGCAACACTAAAGAAACAGCTGAAACTACCAGCATCTGAGGATCCAATGGCCAAAGAAATCGAGGAGACAGAGACCCAAAAGTTAGATATGATGAAACTCATCATAGAACAGAATTTGCAAATAAAACAAATGGAGGAGAAGATGGAGAAATTGGTTAAGGAGAAGGAGGAAGCTATCAAGAACATTCAAACTTTAGTGGATGTAGTCTCTCTTGCAGTAGTTCCCATCACTACAGTTTCTACTACAGCCACTACATCAGCAACAGGTATAATAGAAGGAGTTGAACAGCTTATTGAAGTTGTTCAGAACCTGTCTATCCAGACAGGAGAAATCAATAAACTAAAGGATGAACTCAAAGAATTACGACTTATGAAGTCTATATCAGACAATTCACACACAACTAAAACAAACGGACTCAAAGGACAAGTGGAAATGTTGAAGAAAGAACTCACAGATTCTTTCATAGGAAACAAGTTGGGTTTAGCAAAAGAAAGTATGTGGGAAGAAATCACAGAGGAAATCAAGGAGATTTGGCCCCCCATTAAGATAATATTCAATCAAAAAGATCTCTTGGAGAAAGCTCAGGAAGTAGTGGAATCCATAACTAGGTAGCTAGAGGATATGCTAGAGACTGCCTCTATATAATCAAATTTCTAAATTCCAAGGATGGATATGAGCTTGAGGAGTTAAGAATAAGTGACGGAATTGCAACAATATTAGAAGTAATGAAGATTATCACTAAGAGAAATCTCAACCTTCAGCTATAAGAAAAGTGCAGTAATGTTAACAACATGGTCCAGAGATTCTTCAACAAAATTGAACCTTTGATCAGCAAAGGTTTACCTTCTATGATGGTTATTAATGATAAATTGATGCCAATTGAGGATTATGTCAAAAATTTAACAGAGGTGGGAACCCATGCAGCTTCAGTAGCCAATATCAAAGGATCAACAACACCAACTCTCATAATAAAAACATCAAGGGATTCTTTCTTCGTCTTGGATGAAATCAAGCATATATTTTTGGTTAAACCCACTTTTACTAAATATACCGAGATGGATGAAATATATAGGAGGGTAACAAAGATTTCTATCCAGATAAGAAACACTGGGAAGAATTAACAGATTTACTTGATTAAGGATTATTGAACAGCATTCAGTTTTTGAGGGAACAGTTAGCTAGCTTCAACCACTTTTCAACATTTTCAATGATAATCATCAAACAGTGCAGCACCGAAGCAATGTCATATCATTAGACAGTTTTATTTTTTATTGTGTAAATAATCTATTTTTGTAAAAGAGGTTTAGGATATTTTTTGTCCTATTGTTGTATAAATAACTCTCTTCACGAGTTATTAAGGGTTGCACCCTTGAAGATGCATTTCTAGACATCTGATGTAATTAATCTTTCTGGATCATTAATACGAAGCAAATGATTCTGAATTCTATTTTGCACAGTTTATGTTTCCTGTAAGTGTTTCCAGTGTCATTCATTATGTTTTTCTTCATATACTTGTGTCTTACAGAGATAACTAGGTAGGAGTAATCGTATTTCAATCTATTCCTATAAGCTTTCTGAAGTGATAATCTATAAAGAAAATGAATTAACGGACTATTTGTTTGATTAATTCCCTCAAAATTAATAAATCATCAGCATCTTTTGTAAGCTCATGTGTATTTTCTCAAACCTGTAAACATAGTTTAAAGGTTTTCATACTTATGATTATCTAGCTTTCAATTTGAAAATTGTGGCAATCATATTACTTTTTTGTTTCTGCTCATCATCATAAAAGCTATTTCACTGTGTAAATATTTATAGCAGCCCTCTAATGAGATGTTGATATTATTAAAGAGGTTAGGCACATCAGTTCTATATATGTTTCATCCATTGGTCTCCCAAATAAAACAAAACCCCCAAAACATTTATCTTAGATGGGGTGGGGTCTGTGACAGACCTTTTTCTTGCCCTCTTGTAAATATTTCTATGAATTGTAATTCATGTAAATAATGTGGAAATATAAACATTACCTGACTAAGAGAAGTGTACAAGGATTCAGAGGTCTGAGGAGGAGGAGTTGCTTATAAACATAAGCCATTATATTTATTTAACCATATATCTCCCTAATGAATTTATGGCATTGATGGTGCAAGCATTAAATTTAGGTATGGGCTTCCTGAGTGAAGGATGAGCACATGCAGTCTCATTTTTGGTGAAATGAATGGGCGTGGACAACACGCAAGGAAGGAATGTGAAGCAAAGTCCCAATGGGAGACAGGGAATGGTATGCAAGAGGATGCACAGATAGACTATTTAGTGGGGAGTGCAAAATAATGCATAGCATAGAATCGAAGGATAAATAACCTTGTCTAGCCTATGCTCTATTTTTTTGATGGTATTCCTTGTGTTTTTTTAATGCCAATGTGTGAGCCTGTAAATTGGTTGGCTAATGAGAGTTCAGTGGATTTGAATCATCCATAGCTAGTTGGGGTATATAAACCACTTGGGTGGTAGTTGAAAGGAACAAATAAATCACTAAGTTCTAGCCTCGACATTGATAAACCACTTATATGCTATTTAATAAGTTGATAAACCACTTAACAAGATGAGACACCCAGGTGATAGTTGAAAGGAAACGATAAAACACTAAGTGCTATCCTTAGGGCCAATAAACCACTTATATGTTGGTTTAGTAAGTCGATAAACCACTTGGATAGTGGGCTCTTGATTCCTGCAGTGCTAACTTAGAGAACCACTTGATAAACCATCCATGTAGTATATTCATCCTCTTGGAACTAAAGTGGATCTCACGGAGGCTTGGGTGAATCCATGTGATTATTTTTTGTTTGGGTAGAGGTCACTATGGTTCTTACTGCTGGAGGCAGTTGATAAGGCCCTTGGACATTGGACTCCTCTTCTTGATTATTTGGTTTACTATTATGGGTGTGAATACCCTTGAGCACTTAACTCCTAAAATTCTAGATCTCGCTTTGAGGTTGTTAGCTGCAATAAATTTTATAGTGCAGCTATCCTATGGTTGTGTGGAGATTTGAAGTCCCTCCATTATTTTTCATCCATTTAAGTTGATCAGACAAGTATATTCACTTATACACATGTTGCAATGTGAATGGTAATTAGTATTGTGATGTATTATGGTTATGAATGTAATGTCATCTTTTATAGAGGAATGTTATATTCATGTTTAACTCTAATGAGATATTATTTATATGTTATCATGGTTAGGTGGGGTTGGGACGCCTCAATTCTTGTGTATATTCATTGAATTACAAATTTGTTTACTTAATGTGAATGAATGCAATGTTACAGTGTGTGGAATCCCATTTCTAGCATCGCTAAGTGTATTTATTGATTTGGACTATTAAATGTATTTGCGTTATTATATTTGGTTTACCAATAGATCTAATGGAGTATGTCTATGATCAATTGTGTGGTAGCTCGATGCTACTATTCTCTAAGCCACAAAGAAATGTTAACCATGGTTGGTTCATTTCTATGCTTATCTGTGGGCATGTAAAATACTTCATCGAGGTGTCATGGTGGTGCATGTTGACTAGAATGTTAGTGTGGAATGAGGTATTTTCCCTATGGACTTCATCGCTCTGAGCACATTTTGCTTCAAGAAAAGTTTGCTTGGAAATCTCGTGGAATTTCTGAGTCTAAGTCACAAGAGAAAGCAAGCTTGTATCGAGAGCTTGTATTAGTATTAATCATTGTGATTGTGTTAATGATGGAATTATCATATCCCTAAGGGATTAGTGCATAATTTGTGTCACACCTAGTCGCTAGGAGATAACCCTTTGGAATGAGCGCAGTAGACAGAAAGCATGATGCCAAGATTTGGTATCAGATTGATGGGAATATTCACATCGCCCCTTCCATCATTACCAAGAATAGTTTAATAGTTTTGGTCTAGGGTTTCATTGATAGAGAGCATGACATAATTCCTTCTTGTTTATAAATGGAAATGCTTGGGCTTGAACAAAGAGGGCTTGGCTCTCTGGGACCCCAATAAATCTAAGGTGGCAGCTGTAAGGAGGGTTTGGTAAACTTATGTGAACACCACGAAAGTGATATGACATGGTAGGGTTGATTACATGGCATGTTGTTGACATGATACATAGTAGCTGGAATCAGCCCTTTTGGATGGATAAGTGGTTTTTTTTTATGACATATGTCTCCCATAGAGGATTCCATGTGGAAAGGTGATGTCTACCTAAAGTTAGCATGACATCAGCAAAACACTGTGATGGTAGGGTGACATGGACTCAATACGGACATGTGGATACTAGGTGGTGCCATGTGGCATGCCACATCATCTTGGATTATGCCTATCAAAAGAGTTATGAGGATCACTCTTATCGCATGGTGCAGGTGACAAACAGTGTGAAATCAAATTTGGCATTAATGAATGGTAAGGTTCTCCATCTGTGCCTTTTTCTAGCAACAGGATTCGACTGACCCATCATGGTTGCAAGGATGTTTAACAAAATCCGTGAAAGAAGGTTTGTCTGTCAGCTAAAGTGGATAGAATGAGTAATGGATCACATTAATTATGAAAGGGATTGGTAGTCTCGATATTAATATGGGTCATTGATTTAAATCAAATCATATGGATCACAGCTAGAGTGGCAAGGTGGTGTATCCATTGGCCATGTGGGTGCCATGCAGGTGCCATGTGGCACTGTTAAATTGGCCAATATTCAAGAGAGCATAATTGAAATCCCGAGCTCATATTTAGGTAAAGTTTATATCTTAAGAAATCTCTCTACGAGCTAGATATGATGACATTTTCCAAAGTTAATTTTGCTAACTTTGGTAGAGAAGGAAATTTTGTAACTCCATCTCCATAATGAGACATTTGAGGTTCGGTTAATTGAAACTAACACCTTGTATTCATCTTCAATTAAGTCAAGGGTGTGGGAGAGAGCATTATAATTAAACATTTGGATCGATATAAATCTTTAAGTGGAACTTTTTATGAAAATTTATATTTTAGGATCCCTCTAGCCCTCTTCCAGCTAAGCTCATTGTTGTGTCCTGTCGACTCACCAAGTTTTAGATATTTGATCTTCCAAATTCCACGCCATCATCCATGAGGGAGGCTACCTTAGCTACCACATCACCGTGATAACACCCGAGATGCTACATAGGCAATGAAACATGACCTCATTATAACCCATATTTCCATGCCATCGCACCCTTCCAATAGTGACGCATAAATGTAACACACCATCACTCATTCACCTCTTATTTTGACAAGGATTTACTATGTTGGCTTACATGTAATTGGTCATTTGTCCTAGCCAATTGGCATCTAAATCTAAGATTTTATTTGATCACCACTTATAGAATTTATCAGATGCTTGGATATCTACATAATTGAATATCTATAACATCCCTACCTTCACATGTTTCACAAAGTTTTGGATGTCGAATACATAACCTTATCGTCAATGGTTATTATACACTAGATTGCATCATATGGGGTTCCACCCATCCGATTCTTTTTGAAATCTAAGTTTTTCAAAATTTCCATTTTAAAGAAGTCTTGAACTTCCAAACTTCCAAATTTGAATTATGCTAGGAGATGGGAGAACTATAATGGAACAACAACTACCAACTTATGGATCTTTCAAACCCTTCTAGATTTTGTCAGGAAATATGAAGGTTCCTAGTAATTGATGGGGTTGTGAATTAATATATTCTATATCTCTTGTTATCTATATTTTATCTAACCTTCCACTGTCAATATTGTCTAACTATCCACCATCCTTATTTTTCTAGGTGATGATAAGTTTCTTGATAATAAACAAAAAGGTGAATTTATGAGATAGTTCCATCAACATCTCAATGAAAAATGCAAGATTTCTAGTTATACAAATAAATGGGTAACATGAATAATTTCATGTTACCATCCTTCCACCCCTTCTAGCCCCTTTTTGATAGGCCCACAATCATAGTCCTTACCAGCCCATATGGCCAAAGCGAGGGCCAAACTTCCATCCTTGAATTTTATAGAAGTTCAGGCTCCAATTCAATTTTCAAGATTACTTCCATCAACTAATTTCAAAATATTACTTAGGCATGTATTTTCCCAAATCCCTCTAAAGATACCAAATCTCACTTGGCCTAAAAGGGCATCCAAGCTCATGTATTTAAGCCACCCTTTAGGTATCTTCTAAAAATCAAATAAGGCCACATGCCACCCATTAACTCTACCTAACTGATTTTTTTCCCTCACGCATTCCCATTCAAGCACACAAGGCTTCATAACCTAAATCCATTTCAATGGGAGAGACCCTAATTATGGTTTTTCTCATGAGAAAACAAAGCCTCACATGGATCTTATCAACTAATAAGCATCTGCATTGCAAAGTTTCCTATAATTTAAATATTAATGGCAACTAAGGACTCTTATAGGCTATACAAATTGTTTTAGCCACAATTCCACAACTTTACAAATCATCTTAAGAACAATTCCATTACTGTTCCAAAATAGGTATTTCTTAGAATCCATATAAGGTTTCTAGCAAAGGAAATACCTCCACAACCTCCCACTAAAAAAGGATGACTCAGTTATTCATCACTAATTGTTTCCTTATAAATTGTTGTTAGTTCCAATAATTTAAAAGGTTGTAAAATCCCAATTAAGCATATTTATTGATCATAACAATTTTCATAATTTTATTAAAAATATTTTTTCTTTAGGTTCCAATATCCTATGAAGACTTCTTCCATTCAGTATACACTCTAATTTAGACCTTAATTAGGATTTTGGGTTGAATCCATTAGTGGAATCCATTACTCATAAGCAACAGATTTAAGGCATCCTTCACCTACGTGGAGTTAACCCAACTCCCACACAATCTACTTAATTATGCACTATTTAATATACCATAAAATCCTTACAAGCATTCATAAAACATGAATTACATAACAACATGATTACAATTTAGAAAGTAATAAAGCATTGAACATAGATACCCACAATAAACATTCATAAAGGAGAACAGATAGTATACACATGTTAAGCATATATACACATAACTAAAATACTTCTCTTATAAGGAACCACCAACTAGTTGCAAACATCCAACATCCCTCCCAACCATGGACAATGTTTTCCATAATCTGTCAAGAATGAGTCACCCCCAAGTTGGGGATTTAACTATACAAGGGTAAGGCTCATCTGTATCTAACTACATAATGCAATTATTACTATTCAGGCACTGGGCCAATTCCAACTTTAGTAGCCTCCCTAACAAATGTGTCACATACCTCACCATGCACATTCAAGACAGTGCACCCTTTGACTATGTCTGTAGTCAATTGAGGTGTGTCAGTGCACACCCTTTCATTACCTCTATAGTCCATCAAGCTTGCCAATGTTATTCTTCAGGTTCTACTACAACATGATGAGGAATTCATAATAAATTGTGACTTTGGAAGTTCCATCCATCATAAAAAGTATCCTAGGAACTTTGGGCTAGGTGTCAACTTTAGCAACCTTCCTAATCACAATCCTATATACACCACCCCACACAACCTAAGATAATGCAACCTTTAATTTCTTCTATAGTCCATTAGTCAATGTCACTGCTCCTCTCTAGGTTTAAGTGTAAAATGGTCAAGTATTTACGAAACACTCTGCCTCCAGAATTTCTAGCTACCAATAGAAGTCTTCCAGACACCCTTGCACCTTTGGATAGGGAATGTCAACCCAATTCAAATCTCCCTCCAAGCTCCAGTATCATTGTGATACCCCTGGTGCAATTGTTTTTGAAAACATTATTATTTATATTTACTTGTAAATATTGTGGAAGTATTGGTTTTGGGGCCAAGACTAAAGTTGACAGACAGATGTAAAAACTAATATATTTTAAGTTGAATCTTCTTCTATCATCATTCAGCAAATGTCATGATGATGGATCCCCGTTGGGATTTGAAACGTTGATAAGTATGAATATTACTGTGGATACTCCAAGATTCAACTTAAAATAAATGAACCACAGATGCCTGAAATCCAAAATTAATATATTGTGATGAATGAAATATTATTTCACTTGTTTATTTATTTGGAAATATAAAAGGAGCCACCATGTGTGTAGTCAGGCTCCCAACTTTCAGGAAGCAGTTATGAATTAGTTGTAGTCCAAGAACGGATATTTTTGAAGTGATAGTTGAAAAAGTTAAGAAAATAAATCCTCCATATTTAAAAAGTTCCTACCACTATAACTATCATGATGGGAGAGAAAGGTCATGTGGTAAGAAGAGGAATAGATATTGTGGGAGAAAAAGGCAATTTGAAAGAAATGGTTTCTAGTGTGAGAGAAATATTGGACCTGTTATGAATCCATATCAAAATAACACAGAAACATAAGAAAAGATAGATCAACGACTAGATAATAAGCCACTTAGAGGGGGAAACGTCCCTTTACATCACATAAATGAACAATTCTTAGATGATTCAAATGACAAGGCCTCCATGGTATGTATATGATTCTAAAAGGTCAAATTATAATTAGTGCCTACATAACAATAATAATGTAAGGGCTCAACAATAACAATAGCGGGTTTCTATGGGACACAACAATAAAAATATGGGGGGCTACACTAGCATTATAGGGACCTAACATGCCCCGCTCCATCAAAAAAGTGTTTCCCTCAATGCTTGAGTAGTTTTAGATGATTTTATATGAAATTCTCATCCTCCCATGTGGAATCTTCAGCAGGTAAGTTCTTCCACTTAATGAGATACTCTGAAATGATCGATTTCGCAGTTGTTGGATTCTTGCTTTTGTGATTGTTGTAGGCTCCAATATGATTTTTCCTTCCCCTCAAGTTTTGGCAATATAGTTTGAACTGGGAGCTTGTCACATATAACCTTAGTTAAGCATGAAACATGGAAAATTGGGTGTACTTGCGATGATGAAGGCAGCTCCAATTTGGATGCCATAATACCAATCTTTTGCAACACCTTATGAGGGCCATAACACTTTGGTGATAATTTATCATCCTTATTAGCTTTATTTAGGGACATTTGTTTGTATGGTTGTACCCGTAAAAGTATCTAATTGCCCACATCAAAGCTTTTTTCACCATGATGGTGATATGTCTTTTGTTTCATTCGATTATTCACCAGAGTTAGGTTATACTTTAAGAGTTGGAGAACTTGTTTTTGATGCTTGATGTGATCTTCCACTGCATGAACCGTAGAATTGTTTCTTAAATATGATGTGATGGACGATGGAAGATATCCATAAAGCACCATAAATGGGGTCATTTTTGGTGCGATATGGAAGGCATTGTTATGCCACCATTCTTCCATAGGTAACCACTTGATCCATTGTGTTTTTTTATTAGATACAAAGCAATGAAGATATCCTTCCAAACATTTGTTCACTATCTTAGTTTGCCCATTAGATTAAGGGTGATCAAAGGAGATATGAGCTAATTGAGTACCATGACAAGAAAATATTTTTTTCCAAAAATTTCGTATGAAAATGGGATCTTTGTAACTTAAAATAATATTTGGGTTTCCATGTAAATTTTGAATTGTTTCCATAAATGGAGTAGTGACTTTACTAGCTTTGAAAGTATGAGATGGTGCACAAAGGTCTATGATGAGCCTTAGTATTGCAACAAGAATGTTGCAACTCCAAGGCTACAAACTTAAGAGGTGTCAACACTATATGTGCAGCATGAAATGTGTCATTTTGTTGATATGATGCAATGAATTAAATATCATGAAATAGAACCTAAACTAATCACAGAAATAGAAATGCTTGAAATGGATACCTTAACCTATTGCAGGAAACAAAAGACAATGAAATAAAACCTATTATAATTGCATAAATTAAATAGCATGAAACAAATATCCATCACTTCATTCAAAATATATTAGACCTGGTAACAGAGTTCATTAGGTGCTTCACAAAGTAATCATCAAAATTATCATTGTCATCCAATTCATGAACTTGCCTGCTAACCCTTAATTGTTGGAATGTATTGTAGTAGTAAAAAGACAAGTCCTAAGTGGTATTTGGTCTTCCTCAATCATGTTTTCAGAGCCCAAGGGATATTATCCAAGGCTAAGAGGAAAAAATAGATATTTTGGAGGAAATCTAGCCAAGTTTACATAGTGCTACAAGATGCTACAAGATGCTACAGGATGCTACAAGATTGCCCTGTTTTGCTACAGGATTGGATCTATGAGCATTATGAGGGTGGAAAAGGTGATATAAAGGTTGGAAAGGATATATGAAGGTATATGAAGGTTATATGAGCCTATTCCCAACCCTAGAACCTCTCATAGGCCCATCTTGCACAAAAGCGAATACATACGGTGTCCTTCAATGACCTAGAAACGTACCTTCGGTGCTAGAATTTTGAGGGAATTGTGTAGTGAGGAGAAAGAGATTGATGGTAGTAGGAGGAATGTAGGATGACAATTCTAACCCTACAAATCAATAGTAGTACCTTCACGCCACAAAAATATTATGATTTTTATACTTGCAAAGACAAAAATACCCAATATGTCATCTAGTTTGTCAACCAATTTATCTCATTGAATGACCAAGAAAATCAAATGCAAATGATATGGGGTAAAAAAAAGTATTAAGTAGGATTTCCTAAGACTCCAATCCAAGTGGAATCACTCAAAAATTCCTTTTTTACATGTTCTAAAAAACGCAGAAAATTACTACTCGACTAGAAATTCAAGAATCAATGAGCTAGTTAAATTACCAAATGCCTAACATGATCAAGTGAAAATGCTAAGAGGTAAATTTTGTTCTTAACTTGAATTTGGAATAAACTTGAAAGAAGTTCATTAACACGTTCTAAAAATTAGCAGAAAATTACTACTATTTTGCTACAAGAGACTTCTAGAAATTCTAGATTTGTGAACTAGTAAACCAATCCAAGTAGCTCAATGATGAATATGACTTTTCAAAGTTGTTCTAAGGATATATCATTTTTATGAATCTATAAATAACCTACAGAACAACTCATTTCAATAATTTAACCAATATATCCTACAACAAAGGAAACATGAACACTAAATGCAGAAATAAGATATGCAAGTGAAAAAAACATTCAAAGGAAATAAAGAAATTGTACAACAAAACTTTGAGGCTCTTGGGATGGCCAATCCCAAGGATACTCAGATTCCTACGAAGGAAACTAAGCTTTAGTAGCTAAAATTGGAACCAAACTTCATTATTTGAACCAATCCAAGTACATCAATGACTCATTATTTGTCCTCTATCGACTTTTTCACTTTTTTCTTGTTCCTCTCCCACATGTGTGGGTGTCTTGTTGGAAATGCAAAGTTACCTTATAGATAAGACTTAGGTCACTCTGCTACTAATTCTAGCAATAAAAAAAATTTCATTCATACACTTCCAACATTTTTCAAGCTAAAATAAGTTCAAAGGAAAGGTTTAGAGGATTGCATACCTGAGCCTTACCCTGGGTGTGTTTTTGCAAGTGATGTTGGAGCTGTTGATGTGACCATTCTAACTCTTATATGATTGTTGGAACTCTTCCTAATATTACTTATGGAACCTGGATGTAGTGACCAAAATGTTCATGTGAATATTGGAATTCCTCTCAGGTGTGATTTATAAACTTCAGTAATCCTTTCATTGGCTTTGAATTTTTTTATTCCTGATGGAAATTCCCCTAGTTCGGGTTGTCAAACTTTTATTTTTGTAGCTAACCTAGTGTGGTTGACTCCTCATGATGAATTATCTTGTAGCAACCTACAAGGAACCCTATAGCTACACATGCCTATTTTTTGAGCCTTATGAAGTGTTGTGGTCTTCAAAGTTCTCAAACTAGTGCTGAAAATTTTGATCCTGTAGGGTTTATGCATGTTGCTACAGGACTGTGTGTCTTCCTATAGTAGCCACATAGACCCCTAAATTTCATAATTTTCTTTGAGTCTGGCATTCAAAATTTTCATAGTTCATGGGAAAATTTATGGTGGTAGTTGGAGAGCCTTTTAGTGATGGAAATGGGTAAAAATAGAGATTGATGGTCAAATTTTGTGGATGTTTAGTAGGATAGTGGAGAAAAAATGAAGGTTGATGGAGTGGATGGATATGAAGGTCTTTTATAGACACCTTCTCTTGCCCCCAAACGAAAAAATTCAAATTTGCCTCCCTTTCCCATGCTTAGCATCTTCCTGTAGCACTTTGCGTCAATCTTGTAGCAGAGATTGTTTAGCCAATATCTCTCAAATGCTAGATCATATTCACCTAAATAAAATTAAGCATGTTGCCCGTCATCCTTGTGCATATCCCCACAAAAAATCTTGGTCAATGGATGCACAAATCTCAATAAGAATGGAAAATGGTTGTAGGTGATTATGGCTAATTTCTCAAAAAGTATGCACTAGAATTTTATTAAATTACTTGAGCATGTTACAATCATCCCTATGCATCTCCCCATGAAACATCTCAGCCAGTGGGTTGACGGTTTTCGAGAGTAAAAACAATTTATGCCCTGTGTATATTGGCAATCCTATAGCAAAATAAAATTTTCCTATAGCACTTCAAGACAATGAGGAAAATGAATGGGAAAGGCTTGAGAATGATGGGTGGATTTTGAAAATAGATTATTGTGATGGGTTGAAATGGCCTTGGTCCCATTGGAGCATCTGGAAAAAGGAGGTGAAAGCTTAACTTTGACTTCCCTTGACTAGATTTCTCTTTAGCTTTTTCTTATGATGCTAACTTGTTATTGTTACTTGTAGAGGTTGGAGAGTACCTGCATTCACTAGAGAGAGATACCTGGGACAAAGAATATTTTATCTTTTCATATCCTTTTTCTTTTTTTTGTAGAAATTTTGAATAATATGACACTTATTCACAGAGATTATCCTGATTATACGCTATTGCAGAATACATGCATAATACATAACCTCCTCTATGTTGATCATCAATTTAGCAACATTAAAAACAATGAAACATCAATCGCATGCACACATTAACACAGTATGTAACCCGGGGAAAGCATACAGCTGAAAACCCCACACTATCTGTATATTATAATGATAGAGAACATGTAACAATACATAGTACAATACTCCTTGCAAGTACTCAGTACTATCTCCACCTGTTACACACAAACTAGCACAGATCTGATGCCTCAAATCTCCTCCACTGTTTTCCTGCCTCCACTGCGCAATCCTGCATGAGAATCAATCACTCTGTGAATTCAATTCCCTTGGTTATACTACGCAAGCCTCATGGGAAATCTCCATCCATGCATGTGCAAATCTCATGCACAACTATAGTCACAACTGATAGCAATCTCAACCTCTAACACCTGTCTCCACTGAATTGTCCATGCACTGAGCTAACTGATGTATTCTTTAGTTTCTTTATGAGTTAATAATTAGTGAATTAATTAATAATTAATTCACACAACTCATCACTAGTGTATTCTTTAGTTAGACTAAAATACAACTAGTTTAACCAAGTCAAACTGAACACAACTCCATCAACTCCACAATCAACTCCACCAAACTCAACCACATGAGTTCTAACTGAAGTCCTGCATGCAATAGCTCAACTAACTCATAAGAAAAGTGTATTTCCTTCTGATAGCTGCATGTGCCACATCTGTAGTTCAAACTGAAGTGCTCCAAGAGGATAAGATAATGTTTATAGTCCAAATATTATTATGAGCTAATAATATTTGATTGTTCTATTTTTAGCCTGGCAGTCTAAAAATAGAAACCGCCCATATGTCTAAAAATAGAAGTCCATCTATTTTTACCAACATGACCAATCATCCACAAATAGCATCTTGACTCATAGACCATGATCCATATGTCTAAAAATAGACTTTGCGCCAAAAATAGCCTGCGGTCCCACTTAGTGAAGGCGACTTCTTTCCACTAAGCTCCATCATCTTGTTGCATTCTCAACACTCACTCTCAACAAGATATGGATTATCAGCAACCCCTATCCTACCTCGGTGGTATTCGAATTTTCTCCTAGTGAGCGTCTTCGTCAAGATATCAACATCCTGATCCTCTGTTGGAATGTATGAAAGTAACATGACTCTCCGCTACACACAATCTCTGATATGATGGTACCTGATGTCAATGTGCTTGGATCTATCATGAAATACTGGATTAGCCGAGAGTTTAATGCAACTCTGGTTATCACAATAAATCACTGTAGGCTCCAAGTGAGAACCGAACAACCCGACCAGGATCTTCCTCATCCATATAGCCTCGCATGCATCCAAACTTGCTGCCATATACTTGACCTCTGTTGAACTGAGTGCCACAGATATCTGCTTCCTGTTGTACCAAGAAACTATTGTCGACCCAATACTGAAGACCCCTCCAGATGTTCTCTTTCTGTCCGTTGGGCTCCCTGCCCAATCTGCATTTGTGAAGCCACATAGCTTCACCTCATCCTCCTGTCTGTACCACAATCCATATACCGATGTGCCTCTGAGATAACGCAATACATGCTTGCCTACCTTCCAGAAGAGCTTGGTTGGCTTAACCATAGCTTGTGAAAGTTGGTTGACAGCATAGCATATATCGGGTTGTGTATTGACTAGATACATAAGCAACCCCTCCAACTGTCGATAAACAGTGGCATCCACTACTTCTGCTGAAGTAGCATCCTCTTTCCTCCAACCTCTAGGAAGAGGAATATCAACAGGCTTGCAGCCATGCATGTTGAACTTCTCCAGTATCTCCCGAGCATACTTACCCTGAGAAACAAATAGTCCATCACTACACTGCCAAATTTCCAATCCCAGGAAATAATGAAGGAGGCCCATGTCCTTCATCTCAAAGTCCTTGGCAAGATCATCCTTGCATGAAAGTATCAACAGCTCATCACCTATTAGAATCAAATCATCTACATAAAGTACAATGATAAGCAACTTACCCTCCACCACAATCTGGTATAGGTTAGGATCTGCCTCACTCTTGGAGAATCCAAGTCTGATGAAATAACTGTTTGTCTGTGTATACCAAGCACGTGGTGCTTGTTTCAACCCATATAGCGATCTCTTGAGCCTGCACACATGTGACTCGTTGTTGAATATCTTGAAACCTTCGACCAGCTCTATGTACACCTCCTCCTCAATGACTCTGTTGAGGAACGCAGTCTTCACATCCATCTGATGAATGTGCCACCCCATCTGCGCTGAGAGAGCAAGAATCGTCCGTATGGAAGAATACCTTGCGACAGGTGCAAAGTTCTCCTCATAATCGATCCCCTCTATCTGTGAAAAGCCTCGGGCAACAAATCTTGTCTTGTACTTCTCCACACTCCCGTCAGCTGCTTGCTTAACTTTGTAGATCCATCTCAAACCCACCACTGATTTCCCTTCTGGTCTTGGGACAATCTCCCATGCACTGTTTCTGACAATCGAATCATACTCTTCCACCATGGCATCTACCCATGCGGAGTCCTCCACAACTTCCTCGAAAGAGGATGGCTCAGTCACGACACATTTGCTCACAAGAGCCATGTATCCAGTGTACCGATCAGGTGACTGTCTCTGTCTACGTTGAGCTGTAGGTGGTCTTACAACCTTCTCTGCATCTTGAGCCAGTTTCTTAGCTTTTGTCATGCGCTTTCGCCCTCTGATGGTTGGCGCTGCATGAGTGGTCTCTTCCACTCCATGAACTTCGTCCTGTGGCTGATCCACATCCTGAAGCTCATCCTTAGGAACTAATAGCTCCTCATCTACATGCAAGTGTGGCTCCCTCTCAAGAAAACACTTCATGACTTTCTCCTCCTGAAATTTTATATCCCGTCGCACAACAGTCTTGCCACTGTCTGGCAAATACACACGATAGTTGTGGGGCGTATCAGTGTAACCCACAAATATTCCAACCTCTGCGGTCGGCTCCAGCTTCTTCCTGGCATCCTTCACACATGCATGTAAACGTTAGAAACAAAAATCCTCAAATGAGAAATATCAGGCCTCTTACCATAATAAGCCTCCTCGGGTGTACTCATGCCAAGTATCTTGTGAGGAAAATGGTTCTGCACATATACTGCAGTATTGCATGCTTCCACCCACAAGTGAAGTGGTAGGCCCTGATCATGCAACATCGCCTGTGCGGCACCCACGATCGTTTTGTTGTGGGTTATGAGGAGCTATGAGCTCTCTTCGAATCCCTTCTGCACTGCAGAAGTCCTTGAACTCGCCAGAGATGTATTCACCACCATTGTCACTCCTAAGAGCCTTCACCTTCTTCCCCGACTCCTTCTCGACCAGTGCTTTGAACTCACAGAACTTTGAGTATGTCTCGCTCTTCTTCTGCATGAAGAAGATCCAACACTTTCGAGAGAAATCATCAACAAAGATCACATAATACCTTTGTTTTGCTGTCGAAGCTACTGATAAAGGTCCACACACGTCTGTGTGAATTCTCTCAAGGATCATCGTGGCGCGGCTATCCTTCTCGTGAAAGGTGGCTTTCACAAACTTTCCCAAAGTACACCCCTTGCACTGATCTGACTGCGCAAGAGTGCCTTTAGGAAGCTCTGTAGTAATTTGCTGCAGTATCTTTAAGGCTCCATGGTGAAGGTGACCCAATCTCCTGTGCCACAGCTCGCCATCATCCCGACTCACCAATCCTTCTGCCTTGCATTCCATTGCTACGCAGCCATCTACATGCAACTAATAAAGGTTCCTGACTCGAACCCCTATCTTCTGGGTTTCTCCAGTTGTCTTACTGTGCAGGAAAGCCTTTCCCTCGCTGAAAACAACATCATATCCCTTGTCTTCTAACATCGCCACAGAGATAAGATTCTTCTTCAATCCTGGAACATGCATCACTTCCTTTAATACAAAGGGTTTACCAGACTCCTTCTCAAAGGAAATGGTACCGATACCAGTCGCACTGTATCTACCATCATCGCCCATCTCGATGTGCACTCCAAGATCTTTCTCCTCCAGATCAGAAAACAAATCTCGATCTCCTGTCATGTGAAAAGACGCACCACTATCCAAGAACCATACCGATCCCATCACACTTGATACCAAGCATGCGATCAATGAAAAATCAAGCTCAAAATGCGAGGCTAAGGCCTCTCCTGCTGCAGATCCAGCAGCTTGCTTATTTTTCTTCTTCTGCGGACAATTTGTGGCATAGTGTCCGTGCTGGTGACAGTGAAAGCACTTCACCTTGGACATGTCCTGTTTCTTACCTTTCACACTGGAATGAGAAGCTTTCTTGTTCTTCCCTTTCTTTGCTTTGATAGCCAAAGTGCAATTTTCTTCATCAGTTGCCTTTGATGAAGATCTGTCCCTGGTATTCCGCCTGATCTCCTCCTGCAAAATATCTGACCAAAGTCTCTCCTATCCTGGCAATTTCTCCCGACCATTGATAGAGTCCTGATAGGAATGCCAACTCTTTGGAAGACCAAGGAGAGCTAAGCTCACCAAGTCTTCATCATCAACAGTCACCCCCACACTTCCCAGCTCATCCCTGCACTGAGCGAACTTCGTGAGATACTTGGGCATATTGTCTCCCTTCTCGCAATTAATGTTTCTAAGTTTATCCTTGAGCGCCAGCTTCCTCTTATCGCTCTTACTTTGGAATAGATTTGTCAACGCTTTCCACATCAAGTATGGAGAAGCCTTTCCATGCAGGCTGGACACAATGTGATCCTTCACACCCTCCAACAGAATCCTTCGACACTTTGTTGTCTTCTTTTGCCAAGCATCAACTTGCGCAGTATCAGTAGGCTTTGGGACCTCAACCTCTATGAACTCCTTTAGCCCATTATCATCTAACACCACCTCCATCCTGTCTTTCCATGCAATATAATTCGAGCTGCCCTCAAGAGCATACTCCAATCTCAATCCGTTGAAAGACATTGCAACATTGACACCAAGAAAACATTGCTGCAAATTCGAATTCCACCAGCTCAAAACTCAACCGCCTCTGATCTAAAATTTGTGAGAACAAAGTATTTCTCGTACAGAGATTGACTATATGGGCTTTTACTGGATATCTCACCTTCCAAAGGAAGGATGAATCTAGAGGCTACCTGGCCCGATTACAGACTCTGCCTGAAGAAATAAAATGTAAACACTTTCTGAATAATAGATCTGATGATCAATTGCTCCGATACCATGTAGAAATTTTGAATAATAACACTTATTCACAGAGATTATCCCGATTATACACTATTGGGAATACATGCATAATACATAACCTCCTCTACGTTGATCATCAATTAGCAACATTAAAAACAATGAAACATCAATCGCATGCGCACATTAACACAGTATGTAACCCGGGGGAAGCATACAGCTGAAAACCCCACACTATATGTTTATTATAATGATAGAGAAAATTTAACAATACATAGTACAATACTCCTCGCAAGTACTCAGTACTATCTCCACCTGTTACACACAAACTAGCTCAGAATCTGATGCCTCAAATCTCCTCCACTGTTTTCCTGCCTCCACTGCGCAATCCTGCATGAGAATCAATCACTCTGTGAATTTGAATTCCCTTGGTTATACTACGCAAGCCTCATGGGAAATCTCCATCCATGCATGTGCAAATCTCATGCACAACTATAGCCATAACTGATAGCAATCTCAACCTCTAACACCTGTCTCCACTTAACTGTCCATGCACTAAGTTAACTGATGTATTCTTCAGTTGCTTTATGAGTTAATAATTAGTGAATTAATTAATAATTAATTCACACAACTCATCACTAGTGTATTCTTTAGTTAGACTAAAATACAACTAGTTTAACCAAGTCAAACTGAACACAACTCCATCAACTCCACAATCAACTCCACCAAACTCAACCACATGAGTTCTAACTGAAGTCCTGCATGCAATAGCTCAACTGACTCATAAGAAAAGCGTATTTCCTTCTGACAGCTGCATGTGCCACATCTGTAGCTCAAATTGAAGTGCTCCAAGAGGATAAGATAATGTTTATAGTCCAAATATTATTATGAGCTAATAATATTCGACTGTTCTATTTTTAGCCTGGTAGTCTAAAAATAGAAACCGCCCATATGTCTAAAAATAGAAGGTCCATCTATTTTTACCAACATGACCAATCATCTACAAATATCATCCTGCAATTCATAGACCATGATCCATATGTCTAAAAATAGACTTTGCGCCAAAAATAGCCTGCGGGCCCACTTAGTGAAGGCGACTTCTTTCCACTAAGCTCCATCATCTTGTTGCATTCTCAACATTTTTTTCTAGGCCTACTAGCTGCCTCAATGAGCTTTTCAACTAGTAGGTTTGCCTAGGCGTCTCGAATCTTATTATTTTTTCTTTCTTCTTTCTTCCCAACTCACTAATCGCCTCATGGAGGTTTTTCAATTAGTGAACCAATCTCAAGTGCCTCAAAGGAGGTTTTAAACTAAGATTTTATTTTGTTTTTCTTATTTTTATTTCCTCTTTTTCCTTTTTTTTTATCCTACTCTATTTGAAGAAAATATCTTTCAAATATAGTAATACTTCTAACGGATCCATGTGCATAACAAGATGACATATAAACTTGTGTTTAGGCTCAAAATATATGCTTTGACATGTACTTGAATGTGAGAGGCCAACTACTTTCAATTTGATGATATCAAGCACTGTTGAAGAAGAGAATGATGCTCCATCTTGTTGATTTTATGGAACCAAGGCTCAAGATAGTTGTGATGCCCTTAGTTCTCTTTCTTATCTAGATCATCGTGTATGTGTTCTTATTCCATTACATTCATGCGTTCTTATTTTTGTTGATTATTCTCTTGAAAACATAAAGGATCTAATGGTAATCATGATGGAACTTTCTCAGTCTCTGATTTTGATGTCTACTCTCCATCAAGTGTATCCCATGATTCTTTGGTCTCCTCATTTGAATCTTCTTTTTTTGAATGTTGTCCTTCAATGACATCAAGAGAATATGTTTTTTTCAAAACTCTTCTTAAGCTAACATTAATACCATGTATATCAAAAGGAGTTGTTTGGAATTGTTGTACCTCATCACTGCAAGTGGGCTGAGTTACTTTATTGTTTAGGTTCGGAAATAGTTGTACATGTAGTTGAGTGGGAGTGGATATTTGAGATGGATGTGAATGAGTTTGTGGTTCTAGTGGAGGTTGATGGTAGGGATAGTGTTGGGCATGGAATCCCCCACGGCATGTTTTGGGGCTCAAAGCCCAAGTTTTGAATTGATATTGTTGTAAAGCTCCGTGAATTGCGGGTGCAAAATGTATGGTAGATTCATACTGCTATCTGCCCTAGTTTTGAATGTAATTTCGGCCTACCCATGGTCCGCGGACCATGGGATTGTATAAATAGAGCGAAGCTTTAAGTTGTAAAGAGGGGGTATGGAGAATAGGCATGAAAGGTCTTAGAGGTTAAGTCGAAGTATGAAGTGTGTCTTGTGTCGTAGAGTAGGAAAAGGCTCTGCAACTGAGTGCGCAGAGGCCTAGTAGAATCCGCAACTGAGTGCATGGACCCCTGTAGCTGAGTGCGCCGGGCGGAATAGAGTCTGTAACCAAAGGAAGAGAATAATAAAGAGAAGTTTTATCTAAATTTCGTGTATCTGTTCTTGAGTTATTACATGTTTTATATCAATTCCTAATGGACTATTTATTTACTGTGCACACTTGTATGAATGATTTATATTGCTAAGTATACTTTACACATGCAAGTAAGCTAAGTTAATCAACTAATATCAAGTTACTAGTAAGGACTTGGGTACTAACATTGTTCGGCCCCCAAGTAGGGCTGCGTGAAGGCAACATCATAGGCTGCGAGGTACGAGTAAGTGCGCATAGCGACATGTGCACAGGGTTGAACCGTGGACCACTTGAACTCATCAGACATCTCCAGGGTGCGTGTTATAAACATATTTGGGCACTGCAACCCCAAACTCATATGTCCATAAACCAAGGGCTCTTTAGTCCCGAAAAGTGTTGTTTCATACCCTAAAGGATCATGGTCAACTGATTACATCATTTCCCGGAAGTTCCACCTGAAAAACTACTCAGAATTGTGCAGAACTGGACCATACTGACTGCTCCATGGTCAAGGTGTGATGCATACTAGCTGCCACACTAGCCAGGTGCGATGCATATTGAAATGGCCTTCTATAGGGTGCGATGAGTGAGAATAGACAAATGGTAGAGACAATTTTCTAAGTGGATGATCATGGAATCTTCCAGACACTTCTCCTGTGACACTTGCCTCTTTGAATTAGCCCAGGGATGAGTAAGAGATCAATGAAATCTCAAAGTGGAACGAAGAACTATCAGTGGAATGACACTAATCAAAAACCCAGAGCTGACTCATAGCCTTGCAAGACATCTATAAATGGATCCCTCATCTGAGAGATCTAGAGGCTGGAATTTTGTAATTTGTAAGGAAGTGTTGTTGGTTTATCTGTGAGAAGAGACATTGTACTGTTGGGTGATCTTGCTTCTCATGAGGCGAAGAGGGATTCTATGCTAGGAGGACGATGCTGGATCAGACAGCTAGGTTTTAATCCTCTCCTCTACTATTAATAAAGTTCTTTTAGTTTTCTTCCATATAAGCGTGTATTTGTGAATCTTATTGTTTATGAATGCAATTGTATGGTCAATGTGTTTTTGATTCTGCATTGTTTATGATGTTTTAGATAGAGATGCCTTGATGGTTTTCTATTACTTTGACTCTATAGGTACTCTTTGAAGCGGGACAAGTAGGAGAGGAGTGGCAAATTCTATCAAGGGAAAGAGAAATCAAGCAAGGATCAAAGCAGAAGATCCAAGTTGGTCCTCTTTTCTTCCCTCTTATCTATCACACCTAAAGGAAATCTCGAATTGCTTTGATTGCTTGTTTCTAAGATAGCTACCCATCTTAGTGGGACTAGCAGTTCGAATCGACACTAGCTTTCCCTGAAACAGTGCAAAAACCTGATTCTAGCACCCTCCCATACTACTTTGGGTGGGACCTCAGTGCGTGCTCCACGGACTGTTGCCGAAAGGGCCAGTAGTACCAAGATTTGTTTGGCTAAATCACCTCCAAACCTGGGTCAGGCCCCAACAAGCCAACAAATGGTTCCATTGCTGGGACTGGGATCTGCATAAGGGATGTCTGATGTCATGTCACTGGAATCTGACAAAGGAAGAAATTGAAGGGTGGCTGGACAAAAAAATTCATGAGTTCACAGCGTAGGAAAATAGGAATCTGTGAGTATCAAAGGAACAGTGGTTAGAGTGCTACTTGTATACAGAAATCCATGAAATTTTCTTTGCATCCTTCCGCTCTGAGTTGTAGGAGTGGATCGCGAACCTAGCAGATAGTTAGGGAAGGTGTAGGCTCAACAAACCAATTGTGTGGACTCCAAAATTGGTGCGCAGACTAGAAGCAATGGAAGATAAGACTACGTGCGCTATGGACCATTTGATCGATCGAATTATAGGAGGGTTTATCACTAAATTCGTAGTAGATACTTCAGTCAGCTACAATGAAGCAGAATGACACTTCCTCAAATGACCGCGAGGTAAGTACATTAAATCTTTGAACACTTGGATTAAAATGCTATTGTGTGAAAAGTGAGTTATGCGAATAAATTGATGTTTAGGGCTACGCGGAGTGGGAGGATCTAGAAGGTAGCGCAGAGATAGAAAATATCCCCTTGATTTCACCTCAGCGGGAGAGCGAGGAAGAGCTTGCGAAATTTTCTCCGAGAAGCATGATCAGTCCGATAAGGCAGTGAATTCCACGCATACCACCCCCACCTACACCGCCATTGATTTCACCATCTTCGCCCACACCACCTTTGCCACCACCACAATTCAATATGGTGAGCGCAATAAAATTGTCGATGTTCAAAGGAGTAGGGAACGAAGATCGGGACAAATTTTGGTTCGTGGTAAAGGCCGTATCGGAAGCACAAGGAGTCATGGATGACAATATAATGAAGGCAATGCTGGTAAGCGCATTGCAGGATCACACACTAACATGGTAGATTAAGCATTCTAATGACCATCCAAACATGGGGATCGCAGATATCCAGGCTGCGCTGAACAGGGAATTTAGCAAGCCAAAGTCGAAGACACAATCGATTATCGGGTTTAAGGAAATATCGATGCTTCTAGGCAAGACCCCATGGGATCTGGATTAGAGACTTAGGAGTATAATTCGCAAAGCCAACATGACCTTGATGGATGGACAGCACCCCGCATGATTCGTAGTGTCACTAACACGGCATTTAAGGACGGCGTTGTCATAGCAGAAGTTATCCACCCAGGCCGAAGCTTTGGAGATTTCAATGAGATTGCACGAGACCCCAATATAATATCCTGGCCTGGGAGTCCAACAAATCCATGCGCAATTGAAAAATTTATGTCTAGAAATGCAAAGTTTGAAATAGGACAGGAAAACTCGCCCAGAGGCGCGCGAAGAGGTATGGTGCATAAAGTGCAAGGGACAAGGACACGACAAGGACCATTGTCTAGTTTTCATGAACTACTTGGCGGTAGGAGGGTCAATGCCATGAAGACTAGAGGCACAAGCAGGGCTGAGCACGGCACTTGCATTATGGTGCGCGATTTGTTAGATAGGAGGAAAGCACGCTACAGATAACTATCACCTATTACAGAAGTATACGCAGATGTCCCAGCAATTGTTCTGTAATTTCTGCAGGTCAGTAGGCCATGATGAGCACACCTACAGAAGTTACGAGCTGATGATGGATCGGACCCCTACCTACAGGGTGCAGACTGAAATGCGAGCCCTCGATCAAAATGCAGGGATAGCGCGCACAAGATTTCAGGGGCGCGAACGAGGTCGAGGTGGAATGGGACCAGGAAGGGATCGCGGACAGCTGATTTGTTACAATTGTGGAGGGCCAGGGCATTACACCCACGATTGTACAAATCCGGCGAGAGCATCATGTTTATATTGTACCCAATTTGATCATGAGACGGAGGACTGCCCTATACTGATAGCAAGGTTGCGTGATAAAGGAATACTCCAACCTCCCCCCACTCAAAACCTACAAATGATGAGGTCTGAGCCGCATGAAAAGGACCCGAATGTAAACATCGTGCTTCGAAATGGTATCACGACAGGAGATGACAAAGGTAAGCAGCCTGAAGAAATTACGTGGGTTCGCAAGGCTCCTACAAAGGAACCTGAATTTCATTTGGAGCACGCGAAGGAGACATTCATGGAAGCTAAAAAGAGCTTCATGAAGGCCTCCACTTCAGGTAGTAAGGACCAACTAGAACCAGAGATGGATCCTTCAGTTCTCACTACCTTTTCGGAGACATGTATGAAGTTGTTGAGTGACAACAAGGTTGTGAAAGGACTACAGGAACTTATCACTAGGTGCATTGGGTCAGGAGAATCGCGCGTAGTCCGGAAGCTCGGGAAACATACATCGCGAATAGGAAGGGAAATGAGATTGACTGCACAAATCAGAGAGTATGAAATGTATCAAGTGATTCTAGATCTAGGATCGGACGTGAATTTACTACCAAAGCAGACATGGGAACGCATGGGCAGGCCCGCATTGTAATGGTCCCCTATTCAATTGCGAATGGCAAACTAGCAGAAGATCCTACTGATGGGGAGATTGCAGGGAATAACAGTAGACATCGAGGGTGTGAGCACGCTTGTCAATTTTGAAGTGATAGAGATTGTCGATGACAACAATCCCTATCTCGCGCTACTGGGAATTGATTGGGCCACTGACATGAACGGAGTGAAAAACCTGAAGAAGCGCAAAATGATCTTTGAGAAAAGTCACTGCACGTAGTGGTACCTTTAGACCCTGTGGAAGGATCGCACTACACGAAGCTAGTGCACAATGATGAGAGTGACAACGAGTTAGATTATATCTACAAGATAATCACTCAAGAATAGGATTAGGTAAATCCTACAACAGATGGTAGGATTTCGTGGGAGCGCGAAAGCTCCTGCACATCAGATTCATATGAGGAAACAGAATGATGGCAGAACTGGTTACACAAGGTAACCACGCTCAATTGCAACATGATGGTAAGATCACTGCGCTGCGTGACAACATAGGTAAGGGATATGCCTATGTATGACGGGTTGACAACGGTGGATGAACTCCTGAACAAATTTGAAAGAGAAGTGCCAGAACAGTAGCGTATTGACGCTCTGAAATGGGCATTGCGCGCTACGCCCACAAGGTAGTGGAGTACCCATCAGAGAAGCTTTGAGGACTGGTGCGGATGCAAAAGGATGATGCGCCTACGGTTTGGGAAACCGCAGATGTGACTAGCAGACAAGTATGACGAACGGGATGATCCACGTACACACCTCGTGAAATGGACCAAGGTCTACGGGGAAGAGCCACAACCTGAAGGGGTGCATTTGTTCTATCATACTGTAGATGTCATACCCTTGAATTGGTATACTGAGACAGAGCTTCGCCATGGCACGAGAAAATGGGATATCTTGTGTGAAGGATTCCTGCTAACCTTCACATTTGAAGATCATTGGTGGGATATTGTTAATGATGTGCTACAAGCAGTAAATGAAGCTATATTCAAAATACCCTAGGAGCTAATAGAAGTGCTTCAGCCGGAATGGGTGACACAGCTGAGCTGCACGCTGGAATGTTACAATGTAAATGTTGAGGAGGATGATGAGGACCCATGAAATATTAACATTTCAGAAATGGAAGGTTGTTGCGAGGTTCGAGGACCCTTGATTGAGGATCCCGACATCACCGTGCCGCTAAAAATGAGACAGGTAAACATTGGAATGGAGGCGGAACCAATGAATGCAACGCTTGGAGACTATTGGGATGATGCCACAGTGGATAAGGTCGCTGAGTTACTCCGCCAGACCAAAATTACGAATTTAAAAGGGATCGTTGGTGACTTAGGGATGATGAAGATCACCTAAAAACCAATGCAAAGCTGGTCAAGCAAAGGCCTTGCCATTTGAATCTGAAGTACAAGGAAAAGTTCCACGTAGAATTAGACAAAATGCTCGCAGCTGGAATTATTGAGCCGGTGGAAGAATCTGACTGGGTAAGCCCTATGGTAGTACAGGAGAAAAAGAGAAATAATAATATGTGTGGACCTCAGGAAGCTGAATGACACCTATGTACACAACCCATTCCCGACACTGTTCACAGATGAAGTATTGGAAAACGTTGGCGGACAAGAAGCATACTCGTTCATGGATGGGTTCTCAGGGTACCACCAGATCAAAATTGTGCCAGAAGACAAGAGCAAGATGACCTTTGCAATGGAATGGGGTTGTTTTCAGTACACCGTTATACCGTTTGGATTAAAGAACGCGCCAGCAATCTTTTCGCACATTGTTGTTGCCTCATTCAAAGAATACATCCACAAGTTCCTGGAGGTTTATCTGGATGATTGGCCTGTCTTCGGATTAGTTAAAAACCATGTAGCAAGCTTACACTTGATTCTAGATACTTGCCGACGACACCAAATTGCGCTCAACCTTAAAAAATGCACATTCCTCGTTCCCTTTGGAAACTTGTTGGGACATGTGGTTTGCAAACAGGGGCTCACGGTGGACCCTATGAAGATTGAAGTAATTCTAAATTTGGAAGCACCGCGAAGTGTTAAACAGTTGCGTGCTACCTTGGGACACACAAGATACTACAGGAAGTTCATCAAGAGCTATGCCCAAATCACTGTGCCGATGGAGAAACTACTGAAAAAAGATGTCACATTTTGCTGGAATGATGATTGCATGAAGAGCTTCGATGTCCTAAAGGGGAAATTGGCTTGCACTCCAATCCTGGTCTTCCCAAAATGGTTTGTGGAGTTTCATGTCCATGTTGATGCATCGTGTATCATGCTGGGAGCAGTGCTCACACAAGAGGGCAGCGAGAGATTGAACCATCCTATCGCGTTTGCAAGTCGTAGATTGTCTAAAAATAAGAACAACTATTCCACAACAAAGCGTGATGGGTTTGCGATGGTGTATGCGCTCCAAAAATATAGACACTATTTGCTAGGAGGACATTTCAAGATGTATACAGACCATTCCGCACTGAAATACTTGGTCAATAAGCCTATGTTGGGGGGGCGCATATGCAAGTGGCTCTTATTATTTCAAGAATATGACTTTGAGGTCATGGTCAAACCTGGACGCCTGAACACAGGACTAGATCACTTGTCGCATATTGAGACAGGCGAGGAACCTACTAGTTTGGAGGAAGGATTACCTGATGCACAGCGCTTTGTGGTGCGCATCCTAGATGGACACTTCGAAGATATAATCCATTTTCTGACAACAGGGATTATGCTGAAGGAATACTCTGTACAACAGAAAATAGAATTGGTGGTGTACGCGGTGGATTTTTCTATCATCGCGGGGCACCTATACAAAATGGGAAATGATGAGATATTGCGAAGATACGTACCAAAATTTGAATAAAGTCAGATCCTCACAGAAGCACATGGGGACGCTGCAGGAGGACAATATGCAGGATGAGAAACTGCACAAAAGACTCTCTGCGCAGGGTTGTGGTGGCCAACCCTACACCAGGATTCGAAAGCGCACTGTAAGGCCTGCGATATATGTCAAAGGATTGGAAAACCGTCGCGGAGGGATGAGATGCCATTAAATCCACACATGACACTGCATTCATTTGAAAAATGGGCAATCAACTTTGTGGGAACGATCAAACCTCAGGGAAACACAGGTGCGCGCTACATCATCACCGCAACGGAGTATCTAACACGATAGACAGAAGTGCAACCAGTCAAATACTACACAGCTGTGAAGTTTTTGTTCGAAAACATGTTGACCTGATTTGGCTGTTCGAAAATCTTAATGAGTGATCGCAGAACACATTTAAATGAAACCATCAGCGTGCTTACAAAAGAATTCCAGGTGTATCATCAGAAAAGTACACCATACCACCCACAAGCCAATGGGACTGTAGAAGCTTTCAACAAAATACTGGAGACTATGCTAACCAAAGTGTGCAACGCACAGCAAAACGATTGGGACCTACGCGTACCTGCCGTGCTATGGGCTTACAGGACAACGTGCAAAAAACTGACGGGACAAACACCTTTCCAGTTAGTTTATGGTGTGGAAGCTATCATGCCGATGGAATATATCGTACCTAGTCTGTGAATAGCAGTGCTCATCGGGATGATGAACTACAAAGCTCTGGAGGAAAGGCTCGCGCAATTGGAAGAACTTGAAGAAGAATGGTTTTTTGTTGGGTTTCATCAGCAAGTACAAAAGCAGCGTGAAAAGGCCTGGCACGACCGCCATATCAAGTTGCGCACCTTCAAGGTAAATGACTTAGTGCTATTGTATGACAATAAGTTTGAAAAATTCTCGGGAAAATTTAGAATGCATTGGCTGGGACCATATGTGGTTAAGGAGGTCACAGACGGAGGCACGGTCTAGCTAGTCAAACTAAATGGAGAACCCTTCCCAGGAAAAGTAAATGGTAGCCGCTTGAAGCCCTACACGGGTGGGTCGGCTATCTGACTAGCCGGCCGAAGCACAGTCTTCGCACTTCGAGGAGATGAACAGAGGCATGGGACTATAAACATACGCAGTAGATTTCGTACAGAGGTAAGGAAACAATTCAGACACGGAGGTCTCAGAACAGAGGATTCAATAGATTCAGCAAGCAGCAGTGCAATGCGCTGCCGACATCAGCACAGTTTGAGGATAGTTGGAGGGACTCCACGCCAAGATCACCGCACCGACAGAGTGACTCGAGGGCAAGTCACAATGTTTGTGTTGGGGGCCTATTGGGCATGCAATTCCCCCATGGCATGTTTTGGGGCTCAAAACCCAAGTTTTGAGTTGATATTTTTGTAAAGCTCCGTGAATTGCGGGCACGAAATGTATGGTAGAGTCATAGGGTTGTCCGCCCTAGTTTTGAATGTAATGTTAGCCTACCCATGGTCCGTGGACCATGGGATTGTGTAAATAGAGTGAGGCTATAAGTTGTAAAGAGGGGGAATGGAGAATAGGCATGAAAGGTCTTAGAGGTTAAGTCGAAGTACGAAGTGTGGCTTATGTCGTAGAGTAGGAAAAGGCTCTGCAGCTGAGTGTGTAGAGGCCTAGTAGAGTCCGCAGCTGAATGCGTAGACCCCTGCAGTTGAGTGCGTAGGGAAAAATAGAGTCTGTAACCGAAGGAAGAGAATAATAAAGAGAATTTTTATCTAAATTCTGTGTATCCGTTCTTGATTTATTACATGTTTGATATCAATTGCTAATGTAATGTTTATTTACTGCGCACACTTGTATGAATGATTTATATTGCTAAGTATACTTTATACATGCAAGTAAGCTAAGTTAATCAACTAATATCTAGTTACTAGTAAGGACTTGGGTACTAACACTATTTGGTCCCCGAGTATGGCTACGCGAAGGTAGCATCACAGGCTACGAGGTACGAGTAAGTACGTGTAGCGACATGCGCGTAGGGTCGAACCGCGGACCACTTGAACTCATCAAACATCTCTAGGGTGTGGAAACCTGGTTCTAGCACCCTCCCATACTACTTCAGGTGAGACCTCAGTCCGTTCTCCGCGGACTATTGCCGAAAGGGCCAGTAGTACTGGGATTTGTTTGGCTAAATCACCTTTGGACCCGGGTCAGGCCCCAACAAGCCAACAGATAGCATGGAGTTCAGTATGGAGGATATTGACGAAAATATTGAGGATATTGTGAATTTCCACCATAAGTTCCTTGCCAACCTTATTTCCAATATTGGTTTTGGGGTTGATATGGCCATGTTTCCAATTAAAGGGTGTGTTCCAATTACTCTAAGATGGATATGCATAACCTTGAAATTGCTAATTAGGTTCTCGCATCATACCAGGTTGACTAGGTTGTAATGGTCTTCTTTGAGCTACATAACAGAGTTTCTTTGGTGATTGACTTACTCCATAAGTTCCTTGCCAACCTTGTTGCCAAGATTGTTTTGGGGTTGAGATGGCCAAAGTTTCCAAGGAAAGGGTGTGTTCCAATTACTTTGAAATGGATGTGCATAACCTTGAAAATGTGAACTAGATTCTTGCATCATACCAGGTTAACTAGGTTGCCATGGTATTCTTGGAGCTACATAAATAAGTTGATTTGTTGATTGACTTGCTCCATTATCCTCCTAGTAAACTTCCTTTAACCCTGGTAATGACAGGAAATATTTAATGGCATGTGATTCTGCATGGATAACACAAATATCAGCATCTTACTTTTGCTCATTTTTCATTCTTAACATTTCTACTTGTTCACGCAGATTGCTAAGAATTTTTGTTTTAAAGTTATCAAGCAAATTTTCAAGTTCAGCTTGACTTACTGATCTCGATGTTGATTTACTTATTCTTACTCTTCCTCTTGAAATGTGTTTGCATATTTCACAAATTTTTTCAAATGATAATTCTTATACATCACCTCTACTCATGAGATCAAGGATATCAATCCACTCATCCCTAATTGTTCTAAGTAAGAGGCTTTTAGCATGTCAAATCGTAAATGATGTAATTTTCTCCTCTTAACATTATACATGAATCTCTCTATTAGCTCCTCTAAGCTCTCATCTTCTTTTGAGTCATTCTTTTGAGTCATTCTAAATATTTTTTCCTTAAGATCGTGATCTTTATATTTTTCTAGAAATATATTTTGCATATCATTCCATGATCTTATTGAATTAGTATTTAAACTTATGAACCATTTAAGAGCTCTATCCTTCAATGTTGTTGGAAACAATCTCAATTTTTGAGTGTTTAATAAGTAACCATGAGATCTCCAAGGATTTAAAATTCAAAGAGAAAGGATTCTAGATTCTTTGACCTCATACAATGGAAGTTAGGAAGGAAATATGGAGGGATGTTCTTCATATGAACATTGATATCAGCGTTTTGAATGGGAAATCCAAGAGGATCTTCTTCATTGTCATCATCTCAATCCATTTCTTCTATCATCTCTGCGACCTCTTCTTCTTCTACCTGCAAAAGTGGATGGTGATGTGGTTCTTACTGCACCATATGGTCAAATGGGGGGGTTTGGTGTTGGAGAAGTATATTTTCTGTTTTTATGAAATTTTTTGAATAAGAATGCTAATGCAATGCAATTTTTTATCTTTGAAATGAAATATGCTTAATGAAAAAAAAATGTTTTTGCAAGAAGTAAAATAAATGAATAAACTAGGGAAGAAAACAATGCATACTTTGACACCTCCCTAGAAATGGTGTCAAAAATTCATGAGCCCCTGTATTGCAACAAGAATGTTGCAACTCTCAAGGCTACCAACTTAAACTATCAGCCTGGGGTTTGTACAAACTTAAGAGGTATTGACATTATATGTGCAACATGCAAAGTGTCCTTATTTCATTGATCTGATGCAATGAAGTGAATATCATGAAATCAAACCTATACTATTTGAAGAAATGGAAACCTCAACCTATTACAAGAAACAAAAGACAAGGAAATAAAACCTATTCTAATTGCATAAAGTAAAGAGCATGAACCAAATATCCATCTTTGCATTCAAAAGAGATTAGACCTAGTGATAGAGTTCATTAGGTGCTTCATAAATCATCACTATGTCATTCAATTCATGAACATGTCCTGTCATTTGAATTGTTCATTTATGAAAATTAAACAATGTCTTCCCCTCGAAGAGGATAATATTTAAGTCTTTGATCTAACTTTTCTTCTATTTTGTGAGTTGGTTGCATAACATTTGGTATCACAGCTTTGGATTCTAGGGTTTCGCTTATTCAAACAGGTCATCTTGGCATGTTCGTTGTAAAAAAAATTCTATGAGGCTTAAGAAGCTGAAATTTTGACCACATTAAGACAAAATCTTGGTGAACTTTGTGTAAAAATTTCAGATCTTGATTCACTATACTTTTTGATATATTATCTGAGGAAGTTAGTGTTTTTGCAGGCTCGAAAATTCAATCTCAAACAGGTGACTTAGGGAAAATCGTCATAACTTTCATGTCAAGCATCAGATTTGAATTTTGTAAAAAGTGGATGAAAGTGAATTGAATTTAGTTTTTTTTTAGCAATTTCAGGGCCAAAGGTCGAAACAGTGACATGTGTCACTCCGTAAAAGTTAGCTCTACTCAATAAGTTTATAATCAGGTCATCATGGGAGATTGGGCATAACTCTTTCTTAAAAAATAAAATATCAGTTTGACTTGTGGGGTTGGAAAGAAGAATCAGAGGGATACCACTGGACGAAATTTTAGACCTTGGAGATCTGAAACTATAGAGATACAACAAATTCAATATCAAGCAAGAAAAAAGTGTGTATTTTTTTTAAATTTGCATAAGTTTTGTTTGAAAAATCAGTTTGAAGTGATTCAAGGGGCATAGTGAAGCATAAATATCATTATTTGATTCCAAAATGAATCGATGCAAGAAAATGGAAACACCTAGTAAGAAACCAAAAATCTCTACTATGATGCATGGAGAAGAGGAAGAAATGAAACATGTTATATCAAAATTACAAGACCAATTGCAACAAATTTCACTCTCGCAAAGAGTAACAAAAAATGAAATGGAAGCTAAGATGGATAGTTTGAAGAATGGTTTAAAATTAGACATGGATGGTTTTAAGGATGGAATGGAAGCTAATATGGATGGTATGGAAGCAAAAATGAAAGGAAACATGGAAATTTTGAAGAATTGTTTAAAAGCAGACATGGAAGGTTTGAAGGAAGGTTTGACAAAGTTGCTACAAGAAATGCTTCCTAATGATAAAAAGGTATTAGATGAAACTCATGATGAGAATAAAATAAATGTTAATCATGATTTCATAGACTCTAATGTTGGATTTAAGACCCGCCATATTCCAAAGATCAATATGAGGAAGTTTGATGGCAAGGATCTGGTAACATGGATACTACAGATGGAGAAATATTTTGATCTCCATAATGTGCAACACACAAAAGGTACGCATTGCAACTTTATATTTAGAACCCAATCATTATGTATGGTATCGATGATTTTTTCTCGTAAACCGCTTGTTACTTGGTCATTTTTCACGAAGGAAATGTTAGCACATTTTGAGGATACAAAGAGAAACACCTTCTTTAGCCAATTGATAAATCTTAAATAAAAGGGTTCAATGGTGAAGCACATTTAGGACTTCCAAAAATTGAATATAAGGTTAAATGATATTCCAGAGGAGCATAGGATCGATGTCTTCATAGTGACTTTAAAGGATAACATCCAACATGAGGTTCGCCTTTGGGAACCTGATTCATTGGAGAAGTCATTCAGGTTGGCAAGAAAAGTTGAAAGCAAAATTATGGAAACAAGGAATCCTACCACTCACAACTATAAAGATGGAAGTGATGCTTCTTCTAGTGTTCCACAACCTACAAGGTTGACACCACAACAATTGGAAGAAAATAGAGCAAAAGGGATTTATTACAGTTGTGATAGAAAATACAATAAAGGTCATAAGTGTGTTGAGAAGAAATTATTTTACATAGATTGTGAAGAGGAGGAAGAAAAGGTACAATAAATGTCAAAGAAGAGGATATACACTAGGAACCAACCCTAGAGAAATAATAAATGAATCTGACCATATCTTGTTATGAATTGGTAGTAATTACCACTCCCTAAACTCTCAATATATAAGGACCTGTCAAGAAGAAAAAGGTAAAAGTGTTCATTGATTTGGGTAGTACCCATAATTTTATTCATTGTAAGATAGCCAAGGAATTGAATTGCTTCCTATATCCAGCACCAGAGTGTCAAGTGATGGTTGCAAATAGAGGAACTATAAATTTCTCTAAAAATTTCTATAATATCAAGCTAACCATAGGGGAATATGTATTGAATAGTCCAATGATTTTCATTCCAATGGGAGGTGTTGATGTTGTACGAGGAGTCCAATGGTTACAATGTTTGGGTATGATAGCTTTTAATTTTTAAGAACTTTTCTTGAATTGTTTTTGGTAAGGAAAGGAATTTGAATTAAGGGGTATCACAGGGAAACCAATAAATATAATCAGCTCTAATGGCATGACAATTCTTGTAAAGAAAGAACAATGGGGCATAATTGCACAATTTTTCTTACTAGAGGTTCAAACATCAAAATCATTTATTTCTCCAGGTCTCCAAAAAGTATTGTACAATCATTTCAAGGTATTTGAGACTCCCAAAGGCCTCCCACATATTTGTGATCATGATCATGCTATTCATATGATTCTAGGAAGTGTTCCTCCAAACATTAAGCCTTATACATATCCATATGCCCAAAAGAGTGAAATTGAATGCATGGTTGCATAAATGTTAGAGGTTGGTATAATTCAACCTAGTCAAAGTTCTTTCTGTGCTCTAGTAGTATTGGTGCATAAGAAGGATGGATCATGGCGCATGTGTCTAGATTATAGGGAGCTCAACAAGCTCACTATTAAAGATAAATTTCCCATTCCTGACATTGATTAATTACATGGAGAAATTTACTTCACCAAGTTGGATCTTTGTTTAGGATATCATAAAACTAGAATGAATATTGAAGACATTCTGAAAACAACATTTAGAACTCATGAGGGTCATTATGATTTTTTTTTTCATGCCTTTTGGCCTTACCAATGCACCTTCTACATTTCAAGGTTTGTTGAATTACATTTTCAAACCATTCCTTAGAAAATTTGTGTTAGTATCTTTTGATGATAAACTAATCTACACCAAGTCTTGGAAGGATCATGTTCAACATGTTGACAAGGTTCTCAAACTATTAGAGGAGAAACAATTATATGCAAAAACCTCGAAATTTTTATTTGGAGTACAAGAGGTGGAATATCTAGGTCATATTGTATCTCATGAGGGTGATAAGGTAGACCCTAACAAAATTAAATCCATTAAGGAAGGGAAAATCCCCATAACCATATAACGCATATTTGAGGATTTCTTGCGTTGATAGGGTATTATCGTAAGTTTGTTAAGCATTAAGGGAGAATAGAAACACCTCTAACAACATTACTGAATAAGATGCATTTTCTTGGACTCCATAAGAAACTTAAGGCCTTTGAACATCTTAAAGAGGCAATGTGACAAGCACCAATATTAGGCTTTAGCTATGCCAGACTTCACAAAAATATTTATTGTGAAATGTGATGCCTCAGGAAATGGAATTGGTGTTGTTTTAATGGATGAAGGAAGACCCATTGCTTTTGAAAGTCACCTAATCAAAGGAAAGTATTTACACAAACCTATTTATGAGAAGGAAATGTTGGCAATAACACATGCACTAAAGTAATGGTGACCTTACCTAATGGGAATACACTTTAAGGTAAAAACAAGTCATGATAGTCTTAAATAATTTTTGGAGCAAATATTATATTTAGAAGAGTAGCAAAAATGGGTCACAAATATGTTGGGTTATGACTTTGAAATCATCTACAAAAAAGGGAAGAAAAATGTTGTTGCAAATGCATTCTCAAGAAAGGATGAGGATGTGGAAGAATTGCTTTATGCCATTTCTATTATCCAACTAGATTGGGTAACCAAAGAAAGGGATGAATGGAAGACTAGTGAAGAAGTGTAAACACTCATTTAAAAGTTACAGCAAGATCCCAATACATCTTATACATTTAGCTGGAAAAATGATTCATTATGGTACAAAGATTTCTTATATCTTTGTAATAATTCCCAACTCAAACAAAATATTCTTTTTGAATTGCACACCTATCCCTTAGGAGGGCACTCATGATTTTTAAAAACTTACCACAGGGTCAAGAAGGAATTTTTTGGGATTGCCTTAAATATGATATTCAAAAGTTTGTGGCAGAATGTTTGTTTTGCCAACAAAATAAAGTTGTGACAATTAAGACCCTAGGTCTATTACAACCTTCATCAATTCCAATTCAACGTTGAGAGGAAGCTTCAATGGATTTTACCACGGGTTTACCCAAGTTCAAAGGAAAGAGTGTCATCATGGTTGTAGTTGATAGACTTACCAAGTATGCACACTTTTGAGCATTATCTCATTCATTTAAATACAATATGTTTGCTACTGAATTTATGGAAAAAATTCAAAATATACATGGAAACCTAAATATTATTGTAAGCGATAGATATCCCATTTTCACTGGAAAATTTTGGATGGAATTATTTTCTTGTCTAGGTACTCAATTAGCTCATAACTCATCTTATCATGCTCAATCTGATGGGAAACTGAGATAGTGAACAAATGTTTGGAAGTATATCTTTGTTTCTTTGCATATGATAAAACAACACAATGGGTCAAGTGGCTACCTCTCACTAAATGGTGGTATAACACTACCTTCCATACTACAACAAAAATGACCCCATTTATGGCACTTTATGGATATCATCCACCATCCATCACATCGTCTTTAAGAGAAAATTCTAAGGTTCAAGTAGTGGAAGATCACATCGAGCATCAACAACAAGTTCTCCAACTCTTAAAGCATAACCTCACTTTGTTGTAGAATCGAATGAAACAACAAGCATATTAGCATCATAGCGAAAGAAGTTTTAATGTAGGCAACTAGGTATTTTTATGACTACAACCATACAAACAAATGTCCCTCAAGCAAGCTAAGAAGGATAAGAAATTGTCACCAAACTATTATGGTCCTTACAGGGTGTTGCAAAAGATTGGTACTATGGAATACAAATTGGAGCTTCCTACATCTTCCTGAGTGCACCCACTTTTCCATGTTTCATTCTTAAAGAAGGTTATAGGTGACAAGCTCCCAATTCAAACAATATTTTCAGAACTTGACGAGGAAGGAAAAATCATATTGTAACCTAAAGCAGTCATGGAAACAAGAACTTGAAAGCTACAAAATCAATCAATTTCAGAGTATCTCATCAAGTGGAAGAACTTACCCACTAAAGATTCCACATGGGAGGATGATCATTTTATACAAAAGCATCTAGAACTACTCAAGCGTTGAGGACAACACTTTTTTTTATGAGAGGGGCATGTTAGGCCCCTCTAATACTAGTGTAGCCCATTATTGTTATTGTTGTGCCCATGTAGTCCCCATATTTTTATTATTTTTCCCCATAGAAGCCCACTATTTTTATTGATGTGCCCTTACATTATTGTTGTTATGTAGCCTCTGATTTTATTGTGACCCCTTAAACTCATATATATAGAAAGGAGGTCTTTTCATTTGAATCATCCAAGAATTATTCATTTATGTAATGTAAAGGAGGTATACCCTTCAAAAAATATATTTTTTAAATCATTGATATATCTTTTTTCTATTTTGTGAGCTGGTCCCATAACACAAATCTGGCCAAGTTTACATAGTGTTGTAGGATGACACAGGATTGCCCTGTTCTGCTATAGGATTAGATCTGTGAGAATTCTGAGGTTGGAAAGGTGATATAAAGGTGGGAAAGGGTAGATGAAGGTATATGAAGGCTATATGAGGCTTCTTCAAAGCTTAGAACCTCCCAGAGGCACATCTTGCACAAAAAAATGCACACAGTGTCCTTCAATGACCCAGAAATGTACTTTCAGTGGCAGAGTTTTGAGGGCATTGTGTAGTGAGTAGGAAAAGGTTGACGATGGTAGTATGAATGTAGGATGAAAACTCTAACCTTGAAAATCAACACTAGTACTTTCACACCATAAAAATATTATTATTTTTATATTACAAAGACTAAATACCCAATCTGCGAGCTAGTTTGTCCTCCAATTTATCTCACTGAATAACCAAGAAAATTGAATTAAAATGAGATGGGGTAAAAAAAAATATTAATTAATATGTCCTAAGACTCCAATCCAAGTGGAATCACTTAAAAATACTCTTTTTAACATGTGCTAAAAAAACATAAAATTACTACTCCAAAAACTAGAAATTCAAGAATGAGTGAGCTAGTTAACCTAACAAATGTCTAACCTGATCAAGTGAAAATTCTATGGGCTAAATTTCGTTATTAACTTGAATATTTTTATGACCCAATCCAAGTGGAATAAACTTGAAAGAATCTCATTAACACGTTCTAAAATATAGCAGAATATTACTACTATTTTGCTACAAGAGACTTCCAAAAATTCTAGATTTGTGAATTAGTAAACCAATCCAAGTAGCTCAACGATGAATAGGAAATTTAAAAGTTGTTATAAGAATGCATCATGTTTGTGACTCTATAACTAACCTAAAAAACAACTCACTTCAGTCATTTAACCAATATAACCTACAACAAAGGAAGTATGAACACTGAATGTAAAAATAAGAGATGCAAGTGAAAAAGACATTCAAAGGAAATAAATAAATTGTACAACAGAGCTCCGAGGCTCCTGGGATGGCCAAGCCCAAGGATCCTCAGATTCATACGAATTAATCCAATCTTTAAAAACTAAAGTTGGCACCAAACTTCATGATTTGAATCAATCCAAGTACATCCATGATAGAAATGAAAGTAGAAACATCCTCCTTGAAAGAAGGCATCTTTCCCCTTCAAAATCCCTTAAAAAGTGGATTTGGTTCCCAACAAGAGGAATCTTCATTTAATGACAAGAACACACTCCTAGATTTTCTCATTTAGTGGAGCTCCAAAATTTGTTCAATAATTTCAAAATATATTTTTCATTTATTATCCAATCTTGGTCCATCCTGTAGTAGGGAGAAAGTCCCTATATTATCTCACTCATAATTCACTCAATATTCTCTGAATATTTTACAAAACTAAATAATATTAGGCACATAATATGCAATTATCTCTAAACTGTGGTTTTTAACCCTGTACAGAAATTGCCTGCAAACAAATTCCAAAAATAGAAAATAAACAATGACAAGAATATAAAACAAATACACTGAGATTTTCCCTTGGATCGAAAAACAAATACTACCAAATTGATTTTTCATTATGTTCCTTTCAATGTTACAATACATATGTATACATGTCGAAGCATTCATAAACACTAATCCATTATCTAACACCCTCCTCCCACGTCTACCCAAGTAACCGGCCAACCGAGGTAAAAATATGATGAGAGGCTACTATGATTAGATTCAACCTCCTAGGTGACCTTAAGGAAATGGAATCAACATAAACACATCATACAGACCTTCCACATCAGCTACAAGACCCCTAAGAACCATCCCAACATTTCTGGTAACCAACCCTTAGGTCCCACTGAGGTTTTAGACTACTTGACCTATGGATGCTCCCATGCTATGGGCCTGACAGCGTCCAAGAGGATTTGGACTCTCTCATGACAAGGCATGCCAGCATCCAGGGACTATTTTTTTAGTGTTGCGTCAGCGTCCCCAGGATTTGAACCACTTTTTCAGGCCCAGATCCTAGGTCACTGTCTATAATTGAATGACACCTTCATAACAGAAATATAACAAGGAAACAATGAAGCAAATACAAATACTTGAATAAACCCTTAACCAAACCCCTACTAGAAATGACAGACATCTTTTCAAACATATCACAAATATGTAATCTACATGTGTTAATAACCGATCTAAGCATAGGGGTCTCATACTCATATGAAAATCGCTTAGAAACATTGATGCCTCAACACATTAGCTGAAGTTTAATCCATTAGGTCATAGATACATTGTTCATTCATTTACAAGTAAAAACATGATGAGATCCAAACATAGATATTGTCATAAAACATATATATAACCAGCATAATAGCAACAGAAATACCAATGAAATCACAACCATATGATCCACATATAAACCAGTATAATACACATAGAAATACAAGGAGAAATAACCTCATATTGATGATGCAAAATCCAAACCCAGGATGGGACTACCATGTTCCACCTTATTGTAGAATGGTTGAGCCAAATCTCTATTCAGTCATTCACCTCATGCCATATTCCAAGCATGAATGTGGGATCTCATACAACACATCAATCCAAAATCATCCAAGGCTTCCACACACCAACCACCTTAACCCATCAAATAGTGATTCCACCTCATGGTCAAAAAACACAAAACCATCATCATATTAGTCTCTACCCAAGCCTTCCAGGGCTGCAGAGCGTTTTTTCCAACCAAGGCTTCCAGGACTAGCAACTCAACCCACAGCTTATCCGAGCTTCCAGAACATTTGTCCAACCAAGCCTTCTAGGACTAGTAACTCAACCCACCAAGGGCTTCTAGAGCATTTATCCAACCAAGGATTCTAGGACTAATAACTCAACACAAGTTGTTACAGGGCTTCTAGAGTGTTTGTCCAAACAAAGCTCCTAGGAACTAGTAACTCAACCCAAGCTAAAGGAAACATGAGAACCAACCAAAAAACAAAGAAATAAACTCACAACACCATGGCTATCCAAAAAATGGCAAGGCTAAGCAAATACACTATTAATCTAGGAAATCCTCCATGTCAATGACATATCATGACCAATAAACCACATGCATATGCCATTCATGCCAAAACTAGTGAGGAAAACATACATGAAACTCGGTACCTACAAGAAAAACCCATTGTATTTTTTGATCTTGATGTCCTCTTATGCTTTCCTGTTCTTCCTTTTCCTTCTTGATCCAAAACTCCAAGTATGCCATACCCTCCAAGAGTGCTCCAAGAAAACTCTATGTGTCCAAGAGTATGAGAGAGAGAACAAAGAAAGAGCTCCAAAACTAAACTGAAAAAAGTTTGTGAACTAGTCCTCATAAGCCTTTTTATTAATGAGGCCTCTAGTTTCTTTATTTTCCATTATTTTCCTTCAATTTCCTCCTCACATGCAACCTATGACCTTTAACCTTACTTTTCTCCTAATTTCCATTATTTTCATAAATAAATGTGCCAAAAATGCCATTTTTCCTTTCCAAATCCTTAGCCATTTCCTTTGCCAATGTCCTTAGCCATTAATCAACCAAAAGTGATCCCTATCACTATGATTTTTCCCAACATTCATCTTGGAATAAGTATCCCATCGACTGTGGTTATTATTTTGCCTTTATTAACTCTTATTACATGGAATTTTCACCAAGGCTATTACAAAACCCTCCCCCTTGGGGGAACACCTTCCTTGATGTTCAACAACACCTATAACCCCAAGACTGTTGTAAGCAAAACATACTACCAATGGAGCTTTATAACTTAGCTCATTGTAGTATTTACAATGATCAACCTGCTAAGAAGAAAACCAACATGAAAACATAAAAAGATAACAACTATAATGATATAACACCCATACCACTTATTGGAGCTTTATAACACAGTTCCTGGTGGTTTTAACATCCATATACATATGTACATATACAAAAACATCATCAAACATGTACCAAAACATATACCAAAGACATATACCAAAATTGATTTGCCTCAACTGGTAAACAATGAAGGATACATAGCCCGCATCCAATCTGCCATCTCCCATGTAGCTTCATTAGGCCCAAAGTGCTTCCACTACACTTTAACCTGCACAATTGCTCGATTCTAGAGCATGAGCACATTTTTCTGCAATATACATTGAGGCTTCGGCTGGAATTCTCCATCTAGTTCCACCTGCATTACAGACCAATCAATCACATGATCAACATCTTTAAAATACTTCTTAAGCAACGAAACATGGAGAACATCATGGACTTTCACTGTCAGAGGCAGTGCAAGTCAATAGGCTACTGGCCCAATCCTCTCAATAATACCAAAGGGTCCCCAAAACTATGGTGCCAGCTTGGCACATGATCCATTCCACAAGGAGCTCTTCTTTGGTTTGATGCGCAAGTACACCTGTTCCCCAACCTTGAACTCCTTGAACAATTTGTTTCGATCTACATATGTCTTCTACCTATCTTATGTTGCCTTTATATCCTTCTTTATAGCCTACATTTCTTGTTCCATGTCCGGTCCAACCAACACCTTGTTAACTAGATCACTCCAACTGATGGGAGTATTGCAACTTTGCTCATACATGCCTCAAATGGGCTTTTCCTCAGTGACTCGTGGTACCCATTGTTATAAGCGAAATCTGCCAGTGGAAGATACTCTTCCCACTTTCATTTTTTATGCATCACGTACATCCTTAACATGTCTTGCAATATCTTATTTACCCTCTCAGTCTATCCATTTGTCTATGGATGATAAGTTGTACTAAAGGCCAACGTTGGGCCCAAACCTGCAAAAAACTCCTTCCAAAACTTGGTGAACATTGCATCCCTGCCTAACACAATCTTATTTGGAACAACATGCAATCTGACCACATCTCATATGGATACCTATGCTACATCGCTAGCTGAGAATGTAGACTTCACTAGAATGAAGTGCGCAACCTTTGTCAACCTGTCCACAGCAACCATGATGGAATCATGTTGTCTCACTGTCCTCAGAAAACCTGTGATAAATCCATGGAAATGACCTCCCATTTCCATTTTGGAATTGCAATCGACTATAGAACGCCACATAGATGCTTACACTTTTCCTTCACCCACTGACAATCAAAACACCTCACCACAAACTATGTTACATCCTTCTTCAGATTCAACCAATAATAAAATTTCTTCATTGTGGTCAATGTCTTCTAATAGCCTGGGTGACCTGAATATGGTTTCACATGAAACTCCCTCAAGATCACCTTCTTGAGCTCACTACTTTCTGGAACATACATCTTGTCTCTAAATCTAACCAATCCATTTACCGTGAGACAAAAGTCCACATGTTGTGCACCCACACCTGTGCCTGTACCTATACCTATAGCACTATTTGTACATGTACCTGTACTCTGTTGCAACCTGTGCACAATCTCAATATACCTAACATCCTACTAATCTTCCTGCAAGACCCTATCATGTAAGTCTATCCCATAGGAGCTCATAGCTGCTATGTGATTTACCTGTATCATCCTGCTAAGAGCATCTACCACCCTATTTTATTTACCTTTGATGTACCTGATCTCAAAGTCAAACTCACTAATCATTTCCAACCATCTATATTTCTAGGTGTTCAAATTCGTTTGGTCAAACAAACACCTCAACCTAATGTGATCACTCATTAGCACAAACCTTCTGCCAAGAAGATAGTGCCTCAACATCCTCAATGCATGTATATCGTTGCTAACTCAAGATCATGTGCCAGGTAGTTCTACTCGTGCTCCTTTTGTTTTCTTGACTCGTATCATACCACCTATCCATCCTGCATAAGGACTCCACCAAGTCCTCTTTTGCAAGCATTTGTACATACTACAAACTCTATGTCCATATCTGCAATATGTAGCACTGGTGCATGCATCAAAAACTACTTAAGTTGCTCAAAACTCACCTCACACTCCTTTGTCCATTCAAACATCCTACCTTTCCTCTCCAATGATGTAATAGGATAAGCAATATGCGAGAAGTTCCGGATGAACCTCCTGTAATAACATGACAACCCCATGAAAGATCTCTCCTTATCCACATTCCTGGGAGCTACCCACTCCATGATGGCCCTTAGCTTTTTTGGATCTACTGCAATGCCTTCCTTGGGACAACATGTCCCAAGTAATGTACCTCAATCTAGAAGAAATTGCACTTGTTGAGCTTAGCATACAAATGATGCTCCCTCAACAACCTCAACCTTGATGATAAATGCTCGGCATGCTCTTCCGCATTTTCAAAACATACCAATATGTCATCACTGAACATAATAACAAACTTATCCAAAATGGGGACGCAACACACTATTCGTCAAGCATATAAATGTAGATGGAGCATTAGTCAAACCGAATGGAACTAAAACAAACTCATAATTCCCATACATGGTTCAGAAAGTTGTCTTGTAAATGTCCTCCTCTTTTATGCGTACCCGGTGGTACTCTGATCTCAAGTCGATCTTCGAGAACAATGTGGCTCCCTTCAATTGATCGAACAAGTCATCAATCCTCGGCAATGGATACATGTTCTTAATGGTCATTTTGTTCAACTTCCTATAGTCAATTCATAATCTGAGAGTGCCATCCTTCTTCTTCACAAACAATACAGTGCACCATGTGGTGATACACTTGGCCTAATGTATCCCTTATCCAACATTTCCTTCAACTGTAGTTTTAACTCTACCTACTCAAGTGTACTCATCCTGTAAGGTGCCTTTGATGTCAGAGTTGCTCTTAGCACCAACTCAATAGAAAATTCTACCTCCCTGTGAGGTGGAAACTCTGAAATATCCTCAAGAAATACATCCTAGAACTACTGTAGAATTGGGTACCTTCTCAAAACATTTGCATCCTCAACCTCCTTACCTTTGTCAATAGAAATGTGCACTGCAAATAACACACGCCCTTTCCTGCGACTATGCTTTTCCTGCATAGTTGTCACCATTCTAACTAATGTCGCTTTCCTCTTACCTCGCAAAACTCTTTGTTCCCCATTGTCATCCAAGCACTCAATAGCTTTGTCATAGCAATCCACCTTGGTTTTATGAAGGTACAACCAATCCATGCCCAACAACATAATGTATGATCCCAGCAGTAATACATTCAAATGTGTTGCAGTATGCATGCCATTCAAATCAAATTCACAAGTTCTTACTCAATGGTAAACTCGCTTCTTTGTACTTGTAGCCAAGACTCAGCATGCACTTCCTTATTCAAACCAAACTTATCCACCAAGTCAGGACTATCATAACTATAATTAGATCCAGGGTCAATCAAAATATAAATAACTTGATCACAAAGCTTATTGTCCATCTCAAAGATAGATGCTTGATGGTATGCATGTTTGTTATCCAATGTTGCATAGATACGAGGAACACTCTGACCAACATCCCCAACAGTTTATTCCTCTTGTGCACTATATATCTGAGACCTACCACCCTAATTTTGTGAACAGTCTTTCCTGCAATGATCTTTGCCACAAGTCCAACACTCTATAGGCTTCCAACCTGCATCCTTGTTCTGCTCCTCAAATCGATGTCCCTGTCCTCTATTAGATGCATTGAACTTCTTACATGGCAGTACATTTTATTTATTACCTAAATCTTGAGGCCTTGCTCGTTTCTTGTCCCATCTTCCTTTGTTCTTTGAATTACCTTTCTAGTGTGGCTTAGTCTCATAAATGTGCTTCGATTGTTCATAACAGTGCTTTAGCTTTCAGATGGCCTCCTCCAATGATCTAGGCTCATCGAACTCAATCCTGTCTTTGAATTCCATTGGTAACCCACTATTGGATCTCTGAATCTTGGCCTTCTCCTCCTTGAAGTAAGGCATATACCTCAGTCGCTCCAAGAACTTACTAGTGTACTCCTCATCTATCATTAATCCTATATTTAGTTTTGTTCTGGTAAAAACACAAACCCCCCCCCATTATTCACTTAATTCTCATTATGGGGACCCTTTGATTGAATGGTTGGTCATATTACTATTCGATTTTGAGAGTTTGGATTGCCTAAATGAGTTCATTTTGTTCTTTTCTTCCTATCATAACTCGTTTGATCTCATTTGGACATTTGTTTTGAAAATGTTGCATAGCCAAGGATCAAACATTTTCACTACCCTGACCTAACAAATTGTATAAATGTTCATTATTTCTAGCAATCAAGACCACGCTTTTCATTATAAAGTGGATGTAGTTTATTGGTCGGAGAAACTTTTTTATAATAGAGTTATATTGGAGTTTTTAGAGTTATAACATCGGAGGAACTCTTTTGGAATTCTATGATACCAAAACTCCGATACATATGACATTGGCTCTTTATAATAATAAAAAAATATCCAAAGTATGAACCATTGAATGCAGTAGAAAGGCTTAATATAACATATATCCAAAGTTCACAAATAAACACAATGCATATATTGGAGGAATACTATATCGATGTTTTTGTTTTGTGACATTATTCAAAATCTTCGACTTCTGTTTATTCTATACCTCCGACCTCCGATATGCATATCTTCCCTCCAGCCATCAGCATCTCTGCCTGCATTGGATATCCGGATCTGAAATGGTTTTCAAATTTTTTAAATGTTAGTCCTCGTTTCACACTTGTATCATAGGATTTGGCCCAGACCCATTACTCCAATAACCGATATGTGATAAAGACCTCCGCTCTAATTTGTCGATATTCATGCACCTCCGATCTCTAACTTCTGATTTTCCATTAACCTCTGATTTCTGATATCTAGACCTAATATGGTATTAATTCCGGTCTAATCATAAATTTGCATCCGCTCCCATATTGCAACTTCTAAAACGAAACCTCTGATAAGACTAAACCTCCTATCATCAATTTGGTTACGGATCCGATATAGATTTAAAAAAGAGTTGAATATGATTTCGCATCTGCTCCATATCAGAGCTACCCATATCGCAAATATTTTGCATTGTCTCAATTTTAAAGTTGTGATGATCTTATCGCCGATACCACTCGGCTCTTGCCACTTGTCACCTTGATCTGAAATTGATCGCTAGTTAATTCTATGCTAGTACCATTTCCAAATATAAAATTTTATTTGTTTTGGTTTGCTTACCCATAGAGAGTTTATCCATGAGCATGTGATTGTCAATTCATCTAACTTGGTGAAATTTAGTGTTTTGCATGAACTTAAAAGCATGAATTTAAATGGCTAAAAAGCATCATATAAAAACATAGCAAGCACAAATAACAGAGCTCAATACACAAATTTTTGTTGAAGGAGTTCACCCCTCCTAGGCTACATCTCCTTGGTCGAGCTTCATAGTGTGGGCCTTTGTATTAGCTTCAATAGTGTTCGAATTTCTGTTACATGGATCCAATGCTCTTGGAACTTGATCCAATGAGTTTAAAACATTCAAATCTATCATAAATGACTATTTTTTTACTCAATTTGGTTACCAGTTGCTTTGGGAATGGCCTCCAACACCTGGTGGCCCTGGGCTTAAAAAATATTCAAGTGAACAAAAACACCTATAGATGACCTATTTTACCTCTAAAACCTGCTCCAATGAGTTTAAAACATTCAAATCTATCATAAATGACTATTTGTTTACTCAATTTGGTTACCAGCTGCTCTAGAAATGGCCTCCAACACCTAGTGGCCCTAGGTTTCAAAAATCTTCAAGTGAACAAAAACACTTGTAGATGAACTCTTATGCCTCTAAGAAATGCTCCAATGAGTTTAAAACATTCAAATATATCATAAATGACTATTTTTTTACTCAATTTGGTTACTAGCTGCTCTAGAAATCGCCTCCAACTCCTAGTGGCCCTAGGCTTCAAAAATATTCAAGTGAACAAAAACACTTGTATATGACCTCTTATGCCTCTGAAACCTACTCCAATTAATTTCTAGCATGCCAATTAGCCAAAAATGACTATTTATTTTCGAAATTTGGTTGATAATTGAGTAAGTTATGGCTCAAACAGTTTTTCCTAGAAAACCGCCTCTAAATCTGAAGAACTACCAATTAAGTCTGCCAAGTTTGGTGGCGGTTCTGGATTTAGTGGCTCCGCCATAAATTCTACCAACTTAATTACGGATTAATTCAATGCTAAACTGATTAGTGGCACACTAATCCCGCTTAACTATTGGCCCCTAGCTCCTGGTTCGGGCGCTTGGTCACATGGGGTGGGGGTTGGCCTTGGGGGTTTATTTTTTTACCAAACTTGCAGAAGCTCTAAATTTTGCATACAATATCAGTTTTATGAACCATTTGTGGCATTGGAAATTTGGAGACGAAATATATCCATTAATTCAGTTCTAAAGTAATTCTAAGTATTTTCATTTTTTTGCTAAAATATTGATCCCTGATCATTCCTCCCCACTAAAAGCCTTTTGGACCCCAAAAGCTCTATTGATCGCTAATTATGTTGATGAGGGGACTGTTCCCTCATCCTTCCAGTATTTATCCATTGAAATTTTCCTAATTTAATCATTTGGAGCTTTTCATAAAAAGTCAAAATTTTCCTTGATTCCGACGACCATCTATTGCTTTCTTTGACACCATCATGCTGCAATATTTCTGAATTTGTAGAACAACAATATAATTTTGCAGAAAAAATCTTGTTCCTACCTTGGTCAAAATTCAAAGGAAACTTGGAATCTTTCTCACCTTGCACTTTGTCTCCATGGAGATTTTTAGCTTCTTTTGCCTTGTACTTGAGTCGACTCTTGCCCAAGTTTCTTTGCCATTGTAATGTGCCTTTTGGAAACTAGCTATGAACATTTTTGAAACCCATGCCTTCTTTGCCAAGTTGCATCCTCTTCTCTTTGACCTTTGCAACTTCTTGCACCGACACCTTGTTTTCAACACCACTCAACACCAATGTTGGCTGCTGCAAATGTTTTTCACATTCTTTCAAAGGCAACCTGTTATCATTCTGAAACAACTCATTACAATTATAAGCATATTTATGAAAAAAATGATTCAAAAAATCTCTTTGTTTTATCGTCAACAATGTCAAGTTATGACTTGCATTCACTAGCCTCTTCATTTTCCCTACATTAACTAAAGAAATGTTCAGTTTCTTGCGATGAGCTCTCACAATATACTTCACCCCATCTTTAAGCAAATGATATTTGTGCTCATAGCGATGAAACACCGCTTTCCTATCATACAAATATGGACTTCCCAAGATAATTCCACAAATGTGAAGTGGAACCACGTCTAACTCGACTTCATCAACAAAGTTTATAGTAATATCAAATTTAAAAATGCATTTCCTTGAAACCTGTAAATTGGCATCCTTAACTATCCAACCCAAAGGGTATGGTTTATGATGTGGTACAGTTTCAAGTTTAAGCTCTTTAACTAAGTCTTCTGAAATCAGGTTTGCTTGTGATCCACTATCAAAGAGTGCATCAATCTTGGTATGATTTGAGATTACTTTGACAGTGAACAACTCTTCCCTTTTGTCTTCATTTGGAGTGTTGTTGTGACTATTTGAGGAACTAGTACTTTCAACATGTTGACCTTTCAAACCCATACCTGTAATTTTTGTCTCATCTCCTGAATCTGACCCTAAGTCTTTTTCAGCTATAGCAACAGTTTTTCCCTTCTCTTTGGCTTTCAATCTATCTGGTTTTAATTATGGATGAAGTTGCCAACAATGGTCTTCATCATGGCCAGTCTTTGAACAGTTTTTGCATGTGAGTTTTTCCTTCTCTTTTTTGATACTTGCATTCTTATTTCCCTTCCATTTTCCTCCCTTCTCTTTTCCCTCACCCTCGCTTTCATCTTTCTCCTCTATGTTTTGTTTTCCCCTTGCCTCAAGATGCGTAACTTGCACACATACTTCATCTAAGTTGTTTGGGTTAAACATAAGGATAGTGTGCTGCAAACAGGAATGTGAACTTCTAATATATTTCAAGAGTTTGTCTTGTGAATTCAAGTTTACTCCTAATAACAAATCCTTTTTCCTAAACTCCTGTGTATAATCTTGAATTGTGTGGCCTTTAATCTACCTAAAATTTTTCCAACTCATTAGGGCTTTTGCATATAGGCTAAAGGATAAAATTGTTTTTTAATTGCAGAAACAAATTCAACCCAAGAAATGGATATCTTACCATGGATTCGCATTTCCTCTTGAGTCCTTGCTTCCCACCAAACTAGTGCAGCTCCTTCTAGCCTCAGTGAAGCCCACTGGATATTTATGTCGTCTTCTTGAAGGTTATGAATTCTACAGTATACGTCCAACTGTCGAATCCAATTGTCTAACTTTTCTGCACTCACTTCTCCATTGTACATGGGAAGTTCGAATTTTATGTCCAATTTCAGTAATGGAGTTTTTCCTTTTGGGGTACATGGGAAGTTCGAATTTTATGTCCAATTTCAGTAATGGAGTTTTTCCTTTTGGGGTTTTGGAATGAGTATGGGCAGCGGTGGTAGTGGAAGATGATGTTGTGTGAGATGGTGAAGATGATGAGGAAGACGATGAGGATGGTGGAGATGGAGGTGGCTTTCCACCATTCCCTTTGGAATCCTTCTTTTCATCTTTTTTGTCCTCTGAGCTTCCTTCTCCATGTGGAGGTTTAGAACTCTCTCCAACCATTTTGGTGTTCCTCTCTTCATAGAATACTTTAACCATCTCAGTCAAAGTATAGAAATATTTCTTGAATTATTCCTCTTCTGAAGAGGGACCTTCATGCTCTCTTTCTCCAGACATAATGGCTATGGATTCAGGCTCAAAAATTTGCACTGATTGTACCTCTTCAATCTCTCCAGCCTCTTATGCAATATGTGCCTCTTCTATCTCAACTAAAGGAGATGGAACTTGAGATGATTCAGGTGTTTCCTTGAGTGGTCCTTTGGGTGAGGATGGTTCTTTCTCAGCCTTCTTCCTTCTTTTCCTAATCTCAGGACTAGCTATTTGTAGATTCCCTTCTCCTCTCTGCAACTTCAACCTTATAAGTATCACAATTTTGTAACAATTAAACCCTTCAAGGAAATCAAGCAAGCAACCTTGTGCTCCGATACCAACTTGATCTAAAATTTATTGCTAGTCAATGCTATGCTAGTATCATTTCCAAATATAAAATTTTCTTTGCTTTGGTTTGCTTATCCATAGAGAGCTTATCCATGAGCATGTGATTGTCAATTCATCTAACTTGGTGAAATTTAGTGTTTTTCATGAACTTTAAAGAATGAATTTAAATGGCTGAATAGAAGCATATAAAAACACAGCAAGCACAAATAACAGAGCTCAATACACAATTTTTTATTGAAGGAGTTCACCCCTCCTGGGCTACATCTCCTTGGTCCAGCTTCATAGTGTGGGCCTTTGTATTAGCTTCAATAGTGCTCAAATTGTTGTTACATGCATCCAATGCTCTTGGAACTTGTTCCAATGAATTTAAAACATTCAAATCTATCAGAAATGACTATTTGTTTACTCAATTTGGTTACCAGCTTCTCTGGGAATGACCTCCAACACTTGGTGGCCCTAGGCTTAAAAAATCTTCAAGTGAACAAAAACATTTGTATATGACCTCTTATACCTATGAAACATGCTCCAATGATTTTAAAACATTCAAATCTATTAGAAATGACTATTTTTTTACTAAATTTGGTTACCAGCTGCTTGGGAAATGGCCTCCAACACTTGGTGGCCCTAGGTTTCAAAAATATTCAAGTGAACCTGTATATGACCTCTTCTGCCTCTGAAACCTACTCCAATGAATTTCCAGCATGCCAATTAGCCAAATAATTTTCGAAATTTGGTTGATAATTGAGTAAGTTATGGCTCAAACAGTTTTTCTTAGAAAACCTCCTCTAAATCTGGAGAACTACTAGTTAAGTCTGCCAAGTTTGGTGGCGGTTCCAGATTTAGTGGCTCCTCCATAAATTTCGCCAACTTGATTATGGATTAATTAAATGCTAAACTAATTAGTGGCACACTAATCCCTCTTAACAGTTGGCCCCCAGCTCCTGGCTTGGGCGCTTGGTCACATGGGGTGGGGGCTGGCCCCGGGGGCTTATTTTTTTACCAAACTTGTATAAGCTCTAACTTTTGCATACGATGTCGGTTTTTTGAACCGTTTGCGGCATTGGAAATCTGGAGATGAACTCTATCCCTTAATTTAGTTCTAAATCAATTCCAAGCACTTTCATTTTTTAGCTAAAATACTAATCCTTTATCACACCTCTAGGGGGTGTTGTCTTATTAATAGAAAAGTCGTGATATATCTCAGTTTTGGGTTAATGAGAGTTAATACAATTTTGCATCCGCTTGTATTGAAACTTTTAGATGGTAGTCACTTTAAAACTATCGATATCAAATCCTTCGGCCACTATTATAGCCACTTCATTAAAATTGAAAGGTCTTCAATCATATGTGTATTGAATTTTCATCATGGCTAATTCTGATTTCTCTGTTACAGGAAAATGCCAGGGCCGATTCAAATAGATCATTCAATCAACAACCACTCAACCATGTGTCGAGATCCAAAGAGGAATTCAAAGAAAAAGCTTAAACAAAGACTAATATCATGAAGAAGGCAAGCCTATCTAGCAATCTGCTCAGTAGTGGTCGATAAAAAACAAATTGAACTCAACAGCAAGCTAAATTGGGCACTTTATCAACATAAGCAATCGACATTTGGCCTGTGATTCAACAGAAGCAATAACTACCTGATTTAATTGCTTTTATTATCTCAGTTGTGGAGAGATACATGGAGCTGCTGATATTTTCATGATTTCACCTCAAGCTCTGTATAAATAATCTCTTAGTAGATTGTAAAAAGACTTTTTGGCTAGGGTGAAAATTTGATGATTAGAATTGCATGATAGGCATCGATAAGCACAGTTAGAATAGGAATAGGGGGATTCAAATCTAGGAGGAGGAGAAGAGGCAAAATGTTATTAGAATGTTCAAATTGTTGGTGAAAGAGTTCTATTTCATTTTGCACTATTGCAGTGGGGTAGAGGTCTTCTTTGCAGACAGAGATCGAGTGTTGGTAGCGAGAGATTTGCACTATTGCAGTCTTTGAGGTTTATGTACTTGATTCAATTTTGTAATAAAGTTTGTTTCTACAATTGCTTGTATGGCACTATTGTTTGCATCAATTGTTGAAATAAATAAATTATTTAGCTTTTCAATTGCATTTCTGATGTATGAGTTTAGTAATTGGCTTTATACACTATTATTAAATGTTAATTATTAATTCATTTAGAATTATGATCAAGCTACCTTGCAGAATTAATCATAAATGCATCTTGAAATCTGAATTTGTATAAGAACAAATGTTTATTACTTTAAGTTGGATAGTTATCTAATGGTTTAGAGTTATAGATATTTTTCTTTTCATCATGGCATTTTATTTGAACTACTTCAGTATCATGTCATGAATATTTTGGTTCTTATGCATATGTTATTAGGAATTGGAGCTATTTATAGTTAGGTGTCTAGTAACTACTTATTAGGCATTTAATTTTGGATAATCGTTTTAACAAGGAATAGATCTCATGAACTATTTCATTGATATAATTCCTTCATTCCAATTCCAATTCCAATTCCTACGTGCTTTTTTCCCTTCTCATTAGCTTGCCCTTGATTGATATAAAGACTTATCTTTCCTTCAATCGAGATAGGTATACGATAATTGCATATTAGGTTAACTTTTGAATGTTAATTATAGTTCTTACATCTTAGAAGTCTTTTTTTCCAATAAGCAAAATTCAGGGTTGGCTTGGCTAAGCCCCATATTAGCTTAAGGATCACTTTCTTGCCTAATCAGCAAGAGGGTTGATCTGATGTCTCTTCTATATTGGTAGGTGAAAGTCATATTTTAAGCTAGTGTAGATAGAGAAAAGGTAATTGGACCTATTTTAACCATTTGGAACCACCACTTCAATGGAAATGGAATTGTTCTAAGTTCTTGACCGAGTGGTCGCCCTTATAATGTTGTAAGGAGAGATTTTCGAACCTTCAACAAGCTCATAGAATTCTTTTGCCTTGTCATCAAAGTATCTCTCTAATAGGTACTTCTTCTTGAATACCCGCTCGAACACATTCCAAGTCAAGTCCTCCTCATGTATACCTCTGACATTCTTCACATCTTCCCACCAAATGTTTGCTTTACCTTTTAGACTAAATGTAGCTATTTTGGCTTTCATATTTTCTAAGTAATCATGCAACCTAAAGAACTTACTCATGCTAAGAAACCATGCCTCTACATCCTGCGATTTCTTCATCTCTCCATCAAATGTAGGTGTCTTTGATTTCTAAAACTCATCCGACAAATACTACCTATCACTCCACCTGTATGGATGATAACGATGTTGATCATCATGTCTATCGAAACCAGAACTAGAATAGTACTTATGTCCATCACCTCTCTTATCCATAGTATCCTACAATTTTCCATCTCTAATTGTGTCATCTCTATATGACCTATAACCACCATGCAACCTACTACCATATGCCCCATTAGTTGTGTCCTCCTAATCATGGTTGATCTGAAGTTGTCCCTGTCGCTGCAATTTTGACAAACTTTGAAGTATCGTTGCATTTACCTCTGCTAGTTTCTCTTGTGCTTGTATGATTCGGTCATTGTTTGCGTTACAAATCCTTATTTTTTCCTTTAAGATTCTCAGTGTATCTGCCAAATTGAAAGAATTCCCAATACCATGTTGCTCATCTGATCCATAGGGAGAGTGTCAGGAACTGTAGTCTACCATCTTGCTAGTCATCTTTGATATTCTTCCTGCAAGTTATATCATGTCAACTAAACTAAATCATAATAAACCAACATACCTTATTATAGTTCGGGGAGGATATCTTGTCTCCAATATCAACCATCAGCATGATACATGCATAACATAATCATGATAGCATATAGAAATATAACACATAAGCATATAACCACACAACCATAATTTTAGCTAGATTCCAATCATCAATGCATGACCATGTCAACTACACATACTATAACCTCATGCATGATAATGACCACTATATCACGATACACTTGACCACATGTGAACATTAACATGCATAAGCAATGCATAATCAACCACACACTCATAACGACACACTCAACAACATCAACATAAACTTTCCATGGCAACATCACTATAACCATGACTTATACCATACAAATGCAACAAGAACATGGTCCTACAACACAAGAAACACACATGCAACCGACATGGATGCATTACCAACACACAACCCATCCAATCTGAGGGGTGAACCATGCTATGATACCACTCTGTAACGCTCTCCTCCCACATCTACCTAAGTAACTAGCCAATCGGGGTAAACATGCGACGAGAGGCTACTATTATTGGATTAAAACTCCTAGGTGACTTTAAGGAAATGGAATTGATGGAAACACATCATAAATACCTTCCACATTAGCTACAAGACCCCTAAGAACCATCCCAACATTTCTGGTAACCAACCCCTGGGCCCCACTGAGGTTTTAGACCAATTGACCTCTGGACGTTCCCATGCCATGTGCCTAACAGTGTCTAGGAGGCTCTGGATGTTCTCATGACAAGGCATGCCAGCATTCAGGCACTATTTTGCTCAGTGTTGTGCCAGTTTCCCCGGGATTTGAGCCACTTTTTTAGGCCCAAGGCCCAGGTCACTACCTAAAATTAAATGACACCTTCATAACAAAAGTATAACAAGGAAACAATGATGCAAATGCAAATACTTGAACAAGCCCTTAACCAGAACCCTACTAGTCATGACAGGAATTTCTTCAAACATATCACAAATATGCAATCTATAAGTATAAATAACATATCTAAGCATAGGGGTATCATACTCATCTAAGAATCTCTAAGAAGCATTGATGCCTCAACACATTAGCTACAGTTTCATCCACTAGGTCATAGATACATTGTTCATTCATTTACAAGTAAAAACATGATGAGAGCCATACATAGCTACTATCATAAAACATATACATAACCAGTATAATAGCAACAAAAATACTAAGGAAATCACAGCCATATGATCCAAATAGAAACCATTATAATACTCATAGAAATACAAGGAGAAATAACCTCATTTTGATGATGCAAAATCCAAACCCGAGATGGGACTACCAAGTTCCACCCAACCATAGAATGGCTGAGCGAAATCTCTCTTCAGCAATTTACCCTCATGCCATATTCCAAGCATGAATGTGGGATCTCATAGAACTCATCAATCCAAAACCATCCAGGGCTTCCAGAAGCCAACCATATCAACCCATCAAATAGTGATTCCACCTCATGGTCAGACATCACAAAACCATTATCAAATTGGTCTCTACCCAAGCCTTCTAGGTCTCCAGAGCGTTTGTTCCAACCAAGGATTGTAGGATTAATAACTCAACCCACATCTTATCTGAGATTCCAAAGCGTTTTTCCAACCAGGGCTTCCAGGATTAGTAACTCAACCCATCAAGGGATTCCAGAGCATTTTTCCAACCAAGGCTTTCAGGACTAGTAACTTAACCCAAGCGATTACAGGGCTTCCAGCGTGTTTGTCCAACCAAGGCTTCCAGGAACTAGTAACTCAACCCAAGCTAAAGGAAACATGAGAACCAACCAGAAAACAAAGAAATAAATCCACAACAACATGGCTATCCAGAAAATGGAAAGACTAGGCAAATCCATTGTCAATCCAGGCAATCCTCCATGTTAGTGACAAATCACGACCAATAAACCACATGCATATGCCATGCATGCCAAAACTAGTGAGGAAAACATACATGCAACTCGGTACCTGCAAGAAAAACTCATTGTAGTTGATGATCCTAATGTCCTCTTGTGCTTTCCTTCTCTTCCTTTGCCTTCTTTCTCCAAAACCCCAAGTATGCCACACCCTCCAATATTGCCCGAAGAAAACTTTAACTGTCCAAGAGTATGAGAGAGAGAGAATAGAGAAAGAGCTCCAAAACTAAACTGAAAAAAAGTCTGTGAACTGATCCTCAGAAGCCTTTTTATTAATGAGGCCTCTATTTTCTTCATTTTCCATTATTTTCCTTCAATTTCCTCCTCACATGAAACCTGTGACATTTCACCTTACTTTTCTCCTAATTTCCATTATTTTCATAAATAAATGTGCCAAAAATGACATTTTTCCTTTCCAAATCCTTAGTGATTGCCTTTGTTAATTTCCTTAGCCATTAATCAACCACCATTGATCCCCATCACTATGCTTTTGCCCAACATTCAGCTTGGTATTAGTGTTCCATCAATGTGGTTATTACTTTTCCTTTATTAACTTTTATTACATGGAATTTTCACCAGGGTTGTTACACATTAACCGTGGATTAGAACATAATCGTAGTTCCCTTGACTGGGTCTATAAAATTCCATGGGCAGAAAACCATCACGCCCAAAACCATGTGCAAAACCCATGCAAAAAACAATAGGTAGGTCTGCCCACCTAATATAGGGTCAAAAAAAATCCTAGGGGGGCTATCACCCCCCTATGACCCCCCCCCCCCCATGTAGGACTAATCATGGAAAGAATATAACACACACCCAACATTCTCCCACTTGTTGTTTTCTTTTCCCGACCCCAGCAACGCCCATTATTTCTCTACACAAAGAAAACTTCGTCAATGCATCTACAACATTCTTCAAAGTGTCCATCTTTACTAGCAACACCTTTTTGTCCTCAACTATATCCCTTAGAAAGTGATACTGAACATCAATGTGCTTTGTCTTTGAATGATAAGCAAGGTTCTTTGCCAATAAAATTGCACTTTTTTTGTCACAGTCTATCCTTATAGCTCGTTGTACTAACCCCATACTTGAACACAATCTCTGCAACCAAATTTCTTCATTGCTTGCATGAGTGGTTACCATGTATTCTGCCTCTGTAGTTGAAAGTGCCACTATAGAATGTCTCTTGCTCATCCAATTGACTGCACCTCCAAGTAGATTAAACACATACCCACTTGTAGGTATTCTCTGATCCATATCTACAACCCATTCTGCACCAACAAAGCCATGGATGTCCAAAACTATGTCCAATCCTGGTCTTCCTTGGTAGCACAAACCATAATCACTAGTGCCCTGGAAATATCTGAAGACATGCTTTACTGTTGTCCAATGCTCCTTCCCTAGTTTTGACATAAACCTGCTCAATACTCCCACTACATGTGCAATGTCTAGTCTAGTACAAACGATTACATACATCAGGATACCGACTTCAATTGCGTACGGAACACAGGACATGTCCTTTTCCTTTTCTTGTGTCTTGGGACACTATTCAGCAAATAAGTTTACACCTATAGGAATAGGAACCTTCACTGGTTTACTATCCTGCATATTAAATCTCTACAGTATTGTCTCGACATACTTCCTTTGGTTTAACTAGAGCTTCCTCTTTGCCTGATCTCATTTAATTTCCATGCCCAAAATATAGTTTGCAGCACCAAGATCCTTCATTTCGAATTTGAAGGACAATTGGGTATTTAAATCCTGGATAATTTCTCTGTCATTTCCAATTATAAACATATCATCCACATACAAGACCAGATAAATAACACGGTCACCAATTAATTTAAAATACACATAGTGATACGCTTTGCTTTTGGTGAAGCCAAGTCCCTGTATTTATGTATCAAATTTTTGATACCACATCCTTGGTGACTATTTTAACCCATACAAAGACATTTTCAACCTGCATACCAGTTATTTCTTTCCCTTCACCACAAACCCTTCAAGTTGCTTCATGTAGATCTCTTCTTCCAGAGCCCCGTGAAGGAATTCTTTCTTCACATCCATTTGTTCTACCTCAAAATCAAAAGGAGCATCAATAGATAAAAGTAATCTAATAGAAGATACATTGGCAACAGGAGAAAAAATATCACCAAAATCAATTCTCAACACTTGGGAATAACCTTTTGCTATGAGTCAAGCTTTGTATTTCTCCACCCTGCCTTCTCCTTTCATCTTCTTCTTAAACACAATTTTTCTTCCAATGGGTTTCCTTCCATCCGGCAACTCCACCAGATCCCAAGCTTCATTTTTTGTCCAAAGATTCCATTTAATCAACCATGGCCTCTTTCCAATGTTTATCATCATCTGAATCTACTTCCTCCCTGACAATTATTGGATCATCACCAATAATATATAAAGAAAATTTTGAACAGAAAGAAGATGGATTATACCTTTCTAGCTATCTTCTTTCTCGAACTGACCTTCTCATAGTTTGAGTTTATGGCTCTTCATATTCTAATTCATGTTCTATTGTAGAGTCTGATTCTTCCTCCTTTAGCTCAAACTCTATCTTCTTAGGTTCCTTTAGTATGGATTCATGTTTAATAACATATTTCACCTCTCTAAACACCACATATTGGTTGTACACAACCTTCCTTGTTTCTGGGTTCCAAAGTTTATAACCTTTTAAACCATCCTTATACCCAATACAGATGTACCTTTCAGATTTACTATCCAGCTTGGTTCTTTTCTCCTTTGGAACATGTATGCATCACAGCCAAATACCATCATATGTGAAAGAGAGGGTTTCTTACTAGTCCATACCTCATGTGGAGTCTTATCTTCCAATGTTGATGAAGATGATCTATTAACCCGATCACATGCATTCTCCACCACCTCTACCTAGAATTCTTGTCCTAACCAGGCACCACTGCGCATGTTTCTTTCCTTTTCCATCAACATCATGTTCATTCTTTCTGCAACTCTATTTTTTTGAGATGTGTATGGAGTAGTCTTCTGTTGTGCTATACCACACTTCTTACAGAACTCTTGAAATTCCTTCTTGTAGAACTCTCCACCATTATCTGTCCTTGGCACCTTTATCTTTTTCTCTATCTGGTTTTCCACCAAGCTTTAAATTATTTAAACCTATCAAAGACTTTAGAATTATTCATGAGGAAATATATCCATGTATTCCTTGAGAAGTCATCCATAAATGATACATAGTACATAGACTTACCCAATGATGGAACCAACACAGGTCCAAACACATCATTGTTCACAAGCTCTAATATCCCTTTCACCGTCTTAGCACCAAAGGCAAAACTCACTTGATTCTGCTTCCCATATAAACAATGTTCACAAAAATCAAAATCCAAAGAGCAATTAGACATACCTTCTACCATATCATTACCATGAAGTATCTGAATTCCCTTCTCTTCAATATGTCCAAGCCTTTGATGCCATAACATGTTGTTTTCTCCAGAGACCACTAGATTTTTTGCTCCACTTTCAGGAACCACAGAACTATTGCACCCATCAATAACAGTACTACCCATAAGCTTGTACAAAGTTCCAATCCAAACTCCCCACATCAATACTAGTGCTACCTAAACCATCTTGCAAGTATCTTTCTCGAACACTATTTTTACTTTTTCGCATCCGATGATTCTATCTTTTCTATCATCCCCTTGGAAGACATCACCACAATCATATTTCTCATACTCGCAAAACCACTCCCTATGGGGAGTGAAGTGAAAGGATACACCTGAGTCAACCAACAATGCCTCATGATCTACATGTGTACTTGAAGAAGAAGCAAAGTACACATCCCCACCTTCATCTAAGGTGGTTTTCACCTTTACAAAAGGAGCATCAACAAATCCCTTTCCTTTCTGAGGATCTTTAGATCTACAGTCCTTTTTTAATTTCCCTTTCTTTCTGCATTTCCAACACACCTTTACAGGTTTTCATGTAGATTTAGATCTCCCTCTTGATTTATATCTCCCACTCAATGACTTATTTTTGTTTATGTTCTGGGACCATCCTCGTACAGACAAGGAATCTCTATTTTGTCCCTCCATATTTTTCCGTCTCATCTCCTCTGACAACAAAGATGAGAATATTTCATCAAACTTAAAGGTAGTTGTATTGCTACCTATTGCAACAAACAAACTATCCCACGAATCAGGTACAGAACACTACAAAATGTTGCACTTATCTTCATCTTAAATTTTAATATCAATAGATAAAAATTGGCTTACCATAGTATTAAAGGTGTTCAGATGCTCTGTCACTGAGTCTTTGTCCTTCATCCTTATGTTATACAACTTTTTCCGTAGGAATAGTTTGTTCACCAGAGACTTAGATTGGTACAAAGTCCCCAACTTGTCCCATAAAGCCTTCATTGTAGCTTCCCCTAATACATTCAATGATATTGAATATGAGATACACAATTGTATTGTGCTCTTTGCTTTCTGATCCAACTCCACCTAGTCTTCATTTGATATTTTCATTGGTTTAGTACATGATCTACTGCGATCCACTAATCTTTACCCACCAACAGATCCTCCATCTTGAGTTTCCACAACTCAATACTATGACCATTAAATTTCTCAATCTTTATCTTTCCACTACTCACCATCTTCTTTCACCGCAAGAATCGATCCTTTAGAAATACCACTGAATAGGGTCTACCATAGGCTCAAGTAAAACCTCTTAGCAGAAAAGGTGTCCCCTTGAATCCGAAACAACTCTAATACCAAATTTAGGTTTTAACCCTATACAAAAATTACCTGCAGATGAATTCTTAAAACATAAAATAAACAAAGACAAGAATATAAAACAAATACATAGAGATCTTTCCCTGGATCCCAAAACAGGGACTACCATATTGATTTTTCATTATGTTTCTTTCAATGTTACAATACATATATATACATGTCAAAGCATTCATAAACCCCAATCTATTAACCCTAGATTAGAACATAACCGTAGTTCCCTTGACTGGATCTACAAAATACCATGGGCATAAAACCATCATGCCCAAAACCATGTGCACAATCCATGAACAAAACCATAGGTAAGTCTATCCACCTAATATAGGGTCCAGAAAAAAAAAAAAAACTCAAGACACTACCCTGGACCCCATGAAGGAGGGTTACTGCCCCCCTAAAATCCCCCAATAGGGGGGGAATACGCTTGGCGCAATGAACAAGGGGCATTATCGCCACCCCCCCCCCTCCCCCACGTACGTCTAGTCGTGGAAAGAATATAACACACACCCAACATAAACTTTCCTAAGAACATATGAAAACTAAAAAAAAACATTATTAAGCACAGAAGGAGAGATTTAATATAGCCCTTATGTGTCTAAGAAAGGTTAGATGAGCCTTAATTTGTGTCTAATTTGGAGGCCCTTCATACCCCCCTGCTGAAATTGTTGCTCATCCTCTGAGCAACCTACCCATCTTCTTGCCCTGTTGTTCTTCTTTTTTGCCTCAGAGAATTTTCTGATGTTCCATATTGATGTGGATGTAGTTTCCCCTATTGGATAAGATTTTTGTTTATCTCAATTTCCTATCATTCCTTTGATTCTCCCTCTTGGTTTTAGTATTCCGGAAGTATCTTTTGATAAACTTTTATCAATGTAGAACAAGGAGTTTATCTTTTCTGCTAGAGGATTCTAAATTTTTTTTGTGTGGGAGTATTTATGGAAACAAAGAATAAATGTTATTTTTGTGATGTTGAGGAGAAGGGAGAATTCAACATGCAACCCAAGACACTTTGTCCTTAATGACACAAATTCATTGATCTTTCTTACTGATATTTAAATATGTGGCAGCTACAAAGTATGTTTTTGAGAATTGAGAGAGTTTTGAGGGTTTTCATGCCAAGTATTGGTGGGGAAAATTTGCACTTACCCTTGCCCACATGATTATTTCCCCATTCTTAGGGTTTGAGGGAAATTTTGTCCACTATCAACCTTGTTGTCGCAGACCATATCAATCCTGTAGTAGCCTGTTATGATCCATTAACAGCCTGTTTTGATCATGTTGTAGTCTATTATGATCCTGTAGCAGTGCTTTCTAGGTCTTGTAGTCCCTATAAAATGATTTGTGAAAGCAATAGCTTGGGTAGCTTGTCCTCCAACATCAATGACATGCCTCCTTAGCTTAAAATACGCTCTCTCTCTTTTTTATGTCGCATGAGGCTCTAGCCCACTTGAGTTTGGTGGGAGAAAAACAATTGCATGCTAATATCAATACAATATCATCTCCCTATTATAATGCTCAACTTCATAAGAGAAAAACTTCACACTTCCATTTCCTTTCATTCAGAGATCTACTACAAGATGTTCAATGAAATAAATTGATCAACTACATAGCCTTATTATTCACAAAAGGGTAAGGCAAATCAGGTACTTACCCTTCCCTTAGAGATTCCTTCATAAATATGGGGTTTTGTAGCCAAAATTTCTCAGATTAGGCTCCTTTACACCTCTTTGGACAGTCTTGTAGCACACAATTTGTATCTATAGCACACAACTTGTATCATGTAGGAGTGCTTGTAAGATCATGTAGCAGCCAGTCTGCATCCTAAGAGGTGGTGGGTCCACCATTTTATTATTATTATTATTATTATTATTATTATTATTATTATTATTATCTATTATTTTTTTTTTCTCTTTTTTCCATTACATGCAAAATAAAATTGGAGTGCTTTGAGTTAATTGAGTGGGCCCCCACCTACCCCTTCACACTCCTTGCCCTTTATTGACTTGTTCACTTTTGTCTTGTTCCTCTCCCAGATGTGTGGGTGTCTTGGTGGAAATGAAAAGTTAACTGCTAGATAAGGTCGAGGTCACTCTGCTACTAAGTCTGGCTATAAAAAGTCATTTCCTTCATACATTTGAAACGTTTTTCAACCTAAAATAATTTCATAGGATTTAGAGGATTGCATGCTTGAGCCTTACCTAGGGTGTGATTTTGCAGGTAATGTTGGAAATTTTGATGTGATTGTTGAATCTGTTGATTTGACCGTAGGAACTCTTATATGATTGTTGGAACTCTTCTTGATATTATTTCTGGAATATGCATGTAGTGGCCAGAATGTTGATGTGAATATTGGAATTCCTATCAGGTGTGATTTATAAACTTCAGTAATCCTTTCATTGGCTTTGAATTTTTGTATTGTTGATGGAAATTTCTTTGGTTCAGGTTGTCAAAGTACTATTGTTCTAGCTGACCTAGTGTGGTTGATTCCTAATGATGAATGACCTTGTAGTAACCTACAGGAAACATTTTAGCTACACAGATGCATATCCCCATAAAAACTCTTGGCCAATGAATGCACAAATCTCAAGAAAAATGGAAAATCATTGTAGGTGATGATGGCCAAATTCTTGAAAAGTATGCACTATAATTTTTTTAAATTTCTTCAGCGTATTACTATCATCCCTATGCATCTCCCTGTGAAACAAATCAGCCAATGGGTGCATGGTTTTCGAGATGTGGTAAAAAAAATTATGCCCTCTATATTTTGTAAGACTTCAAGACAACAAGGAAAATGAATGGGAAAGGCTTGATAATAATGGGTCGATGTTGAAAATGGATGAGGGTGATGGGTTGACATGGCCTTGGTCCCATTGGAGCATCTAGGAAAAGGAGGTGAAAACTTAACTTTGACTTCCCTTGACTAGATTTCTGATTAGCTTTTCTTATGGTGTTAATGATCTGAAAATGAGATCTTTGACTAATATTAAGGTATTACAGACTCATGTGCATGGATTTTCCTATATTACTTAGTGCAATGGATCGAAAAGATTGTGAATAATATAGAAAATGAGAAGTTAAAGAAACATAATAGACATACACACATAACACAACCAAATAATCAAGGAGTTAACCCAAAAGTCCTGGGCTACGTCTCTCGGTCCAGCCTTCAGTGGTGACCTCTCTATTATGTCTTCAAGAGCAAAGTTTTACAAAATGTGAGCTCAAATTGAGTCTCAACACAATAGATACAAAACAGCAGGATTTTACTTGAATCCCTCAAGTCCCTCTGAGTACGCAGACTCTCCCTCTCACTCTTTTTCTCTGTGTTCACTCTGTCTCAGCATTGCTTGCCTTTGTCTCTGTCATTTAGTGGCTTTTAAGCGAATCGGCACTTGTCTGTTCGTTTTCCCTTTCAAGCTCTCTTGCTCCCGGTCTCTGTCCATTCAAATCCCCTCTGAGCGTTAACCAATCATGGTGTAACGTCTCCAGGTATGGTGGCCACCTGTTTTGTAATGGAAGGGACCATCGGTGCATTAGAAATCCCAAAAAAGTTGTTCTCTGTTTACACAAAGAAATACACAGAAACACTGTAAAAATCTACCCAAACACCTTTTATCGGACCTGAAATATTATCAATCCTACCCTATAATCCTTTCAGATCCATCTTCGGATATTATCGCAAGTGATCATTGATCCAACGGTTGCTATTGATTTCGGGTGGCTTATGCGCATGGAGATTACCCGCCCGAAAAGGTGGTTTTCTCTCTCTGGCGCTGAGCCATGTGGCGGTTAGTGTATGGGCTCAAGCGGAGCCCGTCCAATACCACTTACCGCCGGAGGCCCGCCCGAAATCCCACTCATTATGGAACTCAAAATTTATATCGCTACATGTATAAACCCTTTGGGGTCCATTTTATCTCTCCGTTCACATTTCCTTTGTTTTTCGTTTATTTAACGAAAATGCAACTTTACATAGAAAAACTCCTTTTTACGAAACTCAAAATATATATATTTGTACCCATAGACCCGTCGGGTCTGGCTTTATCGCAAGTCGCATATGTATCAGCCTTGCTCCTTTGTATCGCTCCGATGCGATATTCCGATGTGATATTCAATCGCATATCACTAGACTTCCCTGAGCCTTTGGTAAGCGCTCCCTTATATTTTGTTGATGCGATATTGCGAGTTAACCTGGGCCGTCAATCTGTGCACTTGATCAATGGTCCTTGTTGACTCGCATTGATCGATGTCACAACTTTCATATGGTAGCCTCCGCTTGCCACCTCCGATTGTGATATGCCAATCGGATCTGGACCATTGATCAACCAGATCTGACGGCTCCTGTGCATTGTTGTTTAAGCCTCCGTTTAACTCTGTTTTCACCATTTCTTCTTGTTTTTCCTTTGCAATAGTGTTTTCCACCATTTGCTAATGTTTTCCCCTTGCGATAGTTTTTAAGTATATGAAGACTTAGAGGATTTTAGGATCCATTTTGGATCACGCCTTCCCACTGAAAAAGCTTTTGGACCACCAAAAGTTGGTTTTTAAGCATTGATCAAGTGAGGATACAGCTTCCTCACTTGTCCAATCTCTATCGATCGTGCACTGCTTTGTTTTGAACCTTTGATTCTGATTCTCAAGTACTCAACATCCCCTCTGCGCGCAGTTCTCACCTTCTTGTCCAGAACTGTGTCTTCCTGCAACTCATTGAGATATTCAGGCAACAGATCATCAATAGAAGGCAACTGACTTTGATCTTTGGGATCTTCAATCAATGAAGGTTCATATAGTCTCAAGTTCTCTGCATTAACGACTGAATAGATATGCATATAAGCTAGAAAATCAAGGCGGAAAGAATTTTCACCAATTTTCTCAAGTATCTTGAAAGGCCCATACCTTATTGGCTTCAGCTTCTTACCTTCACCTTGCATTCTGTCTTTGTTGATGTGAAACCATACTTGATCACTAGCTTGGAAACTATGCTCAATTCGATGCTTGTCATGCCTTGCCTTGTACTTGGCCTGGCTTCTTTCCAAATGTTCCTGCACTGCCTGGTGAATTTCTTGGATCTGTTCAATGAACTTAGTTTCTTCGTCCACATCACTATTTCCATCAACTGCTATGTCTTTACCAAAGACAAAATCCAATGGATACTTTGTTGTAAAACCAAAACAAGTCTCAAAAGGAGATCTCTGAGTAGAAGAGTGCTGGGCACGGTTGTAAGCATGTTGCACATAACACAAATGTTCATCCCAAAGCTTGGGATGCTTGCTGCAATAGCCTCTGAGAAACTGGATCACTATCCTGTTGACCACCTTTGTTTGACCCTCTATTTGTGGATGAAATGTTGTGCTCTTCTTCAATTTGGTGTCCATCAACTCCCATAGACTTGACCAAAATTTCCCAACAAATCGGGAATCTCGATCAGATACAATGGAAGTGGGTAACCCAAAATGAACCCATACATGCTGAAAGAACAAATTCGTTGTTTGTTTAGCTGTAATCTGCTTGTTACAAGGTATTGAAATACACATTTTGTTGAACCTGTCCATAATAACATATAAATAATCATGACCTTTTCTAGATTTTGGCAATCCCCCAACAAAGTCCATGGAAACATTTTCCTAAGGACAAGAAGGAACTGGAAGTGGAGTGTACAAGCCTACTTTTCTATTGCTGGGCTTGCTTTTAGCACACATGGTACACCCTTTAGCATATCTAGAAATTGTTTCATGCATTCTTCGCCAATAACAAAAACTTTGCAGCTGTGCAACTGTTTTACTTACACCAAAATGACCTGATATAAGAGAAGTATGTGCTTCTCAGATTATGTTAACTCTTTCAGTTTGTGGAATGCATAACTTTCCCAAATGATACAAGAGTTGGTCCTTAACATAATAATCTAATTCTTCTACTTGTTTGCCATGACTTAAGGTTGCATATACATCTTTAAAATCTACATCTTGAGCATATTGTTCAATGTAGCTTTCATGCATTACTAAGTTATGCTTAAGTATAGTAGATGCATTTATGATTGGTCTTGACAGCATGTCTGCAACCTTATTGTGTATGCCTTTCTTGTATCTGATGACAATATGAAATCGTTGTAGGAAACCCACCCACCTATAATGTTTGATTGCTGCAATTTAGTTTGTGAGTGCAAATATTGAAGTCGCTGAGGATCTGTATGCATGATTGTTTCTTTGCCCATTAGGTAATGTTTCCACTTTTTCACACTTTGCACTAATGCATAAAATTCTTTATCATATGTGGGATAATTAACTACTGCAGAACTAAATGTCTCATAATGATAACATACGGGTTTATCGTGTTGCATCAACACTGCTCCCATGGCATAGTCATTGGCATCTGTTTCAATCTCAAATGTTCGTTGAATATCTAGCAATGCTAGTATTGGTGTTGTACTAATTTTTTATTTTAAGGTGTCGAAGGCTTTCTGTTGTTTGCCTCCCCACTAAAACACCTTGTTCAATCCTGTTAAAGCATGTAAGGGAGCTGCAATCAAGGAAAATTTAGCAATAAACTTTCTCCAATATTGTGTTGCTCCTAGGAAACTCCTAACTTCTGTAGCAGATTTGGGTTTAGGCCAGTTCACAATGACTTCAACCTTAGAGGGATCTATCTTCAATTCACCACCCCCTACAATATGACCCAAATAATTTAAAGATGTTTTGCCAAATTAACATTTTGATAATTTCACATAGAGATTTTCTCTTTTCAAAACGCCCAAAGTCTACTTTACATGCTTAAAATGTTCTTCCCATGCTTTACTAAAAACAAGAATGTCATCTAAATATACAATTACAAAATCATCATTAAAAGGTCAGAGTACATCATTCATAACTCTCATGAAAGTGGCAGGAGCATTAGTTAATCCAAAAGGCATAACCAGCCATTCATACAGCCCTTGGTTTATCTTGAAAGTAGTCTTCCATGCATCTTGTTCTGGAACTCTGACCTGATGATAGCCACAACGCAAGTCTAACTTGGAAAAGTAAACTGCTTCTTTCAACTGATCTAATAGATCATCAATTCAAGGAAGAGGATAACGATTCTTGATTGTTATGTTATTTAGTGCTCTATAATCAATGCACATCCTCCACGAACCATCTTTCTTTCTCACCAGTACGATTGGAGATCCATATGGTGATGTGCTTGGCCTTATGAACCATGTATCGAGAAGCTCCTGTACCTGCTTCTTGATCTCTGCATTCTCTAAAGCAGACAACCTTTTATACCTATGGTTGTGACTATTATTTCATCACCTTAGTCTGACCGCAAGTCTTTCTAAATAGCAGCAGCAGTCTTCTTCTTCTTACCACCAAACTTCTAGGGTTTTAGCTCCAGATGCAAAGACCAGCAGTGTCCATCATCGTGTCCATCCTTCTTGCAGTGACTGCATGAAGGTTCGTCTTTCTGTATAGCATTTGCCTTCCTCTCCTTCCATGTCAGCTTCTTCTTTTCCTTGTTCTTGCTTGCAGAGGGTTTTGATGATCCCCCAATCTCTGGGTTCACATTCTTGCCTCTAGATTCTAATGTGGAGCCTGAATTGATATATCATCTAGGCTAGTGGGGTTAAACATGAGAATGGTGTGCTTCAAATAGCTATATAGACCACCTATATACTTCAACAAAGTTTCAGGTGAGTCTAGAGATATGCCTAGCGTTCAAGCTCTTTTTCTAAATTCCTGGGTATAACTTTGTACACTTTGGCCCTTTAATTGGCGAAGAGTTTTCCAACTCATCATTTCTTGCTGCATATAAGCTAAAGGATAGAACTGTTTTTTAATGGCAGAAACAAATTTATTCCAGGTAGAAAGAATTTTACCATGTCTCTTCAGATCAACTTGTGTCTTGCCTTCCCACCACACTAGTGCAGTTCCTCCAAGGCGAAGGCTAGCCAGCTGAATCTTTCTCCTCTCTGAATCAATGTTCTACACCCTGCAATATACATCAATCTGTCTAATCCAGTTATCTAGCTTTTCTGCATTTAATTCTCCATCATAAATTGGAAAATCAAATTTCACATCTAATTTAATCACATAAGTTTTCTTCTTTTTCTTTTCAGGGCTAGTTTTATGTGAAGAAGATGATGAGGATGGTGATGATGGAGTAGATGGTGGAGAAGGCCTCTCTTCTTTTCCTTTGCCTTCTGGATGGGCATCTATAAGAGGTTCCTCTGCTCCTTTATCTGGTTGAGATGTTGAAGTGCTTTCACCTCAGCCTTTCTTGAATTCCTGATACATCTCTTCCACCATGGCATGAAGTGCCTTAAAACCTTCCATAAATTGAGATTCTGCTCCCAAGGGAGTTTCTTTTGCGATTTTCCTCCGAGGATAGACTCTTCCAATTTCTGGATTGGCCTCAACAAGTTCTCATTTACCCAGTTTGATCTTTGACCTAGTTAGCATTCAAAAATCCAGCACAAGCTTGTATAACCTTAGCAAACCTAAAGCTCTGATACCACTTGATCTGAAAATGAGATCTTTGACCAATATTAAGGTATTACAGGCTCATGTGCATGGATTTTCCTATATTACTTAATGCAACGAATCGAAAAGCTTGTGAATAATACAGACAATGAGAAGTTAAAGAAACATAATAGACATACACACATAACACAGCCAAACAATCAAGGAGTTCACCCAAAACTCCTGGGCTACGTCTCCTGATCCAGCCTTCAGTGGTGACCTCTCTATTATGTCTTCAAGAGCATAGTTTTACAAAATGTGAGTTCAAATTGAGTCTCAACACAACAGATACAAAACAGTAGGAGTTTACTTGAATCCCTCAAGTCCCTCTGAGGATGCATACTCTCCCTCTTGCTATCTGTCTCTATGTTCACTCTGTCTCAGAACTGCTTGCCTCTATCTCTATCATTCAGTGGCTTTTAAGCCAATTGGCACTTGTATGTTTTTTTTCCCTTTCGGGCTCTCTAGCTCCCGGTCTGTGTCCATTCAAATCCCCTCTGAGCGTTAACCAATCATGGTGTAACATCTTCAGGTATGGTGGCCACCTGTTTTGTAACGGAAGGGACCATCGGTGCATTAGAAATCCCAAAACAATCATTTTCTGTTTGCACAGAAAAATACACAGAAACACTGTAAAAATCTGCCCAAACGCCTTTTATTGGACCTGAAATATTATCAATCCCGCCCTATAATCCTTTCGGATCTGTCTTTGGGTGCTATTGCAAGTGATCGTTGATCCAACGGTTGCTATTGATTTCAGGTGGCTTATGAACACGGAGATTACCCGCTCGAAAAGGTGGTTTTCTCTCTCTGGTGTCGAGCCAAATGGTGGCCAATGTATGGGCTCGGGCAGAGCCCATCCAATACCACTTACCGCCAGAGGCCCGCCCGAAATCCCGCTCATTATGGAACTCAAAATGTATATCGCTACATGTATAAACCCTTTTGGGTCCGTTTTATCGCTCTATTCACATTTCCTTTATTTTTCATTTATTTAACAAAAATGCCACTTTACATAGAAAAACTCCTTTTAACAGAACTCAAAATATATATATTTGTACCCATAATACCCGTTAGGTCTGGCTTTATTGCAGGTCGCATATGTATCTACCCCGCTCCTTTGTATCGATCCATTGTGATATTGCGATGCGATATATCGCAATCGCATATCGCATAGTCCCTGGGCCTTTGCTTGTATTTTGTCGATGCGATATTACGAGTTAACTTGGGTCGTTGATCTACGTGCTTGATCGACGGTCCTCATTGACTTACTCTGATCGTTGTCGCAACTTTCATATGGTAGCCTTCGATAACCTCCGCTTGCCACCTCTAATTGCAATATGCCGATCGGATCTGGACCGTTGATCGGCCAGATCTGATGGCTCCTGTGCATTGTTGTTTAAGCCTCCATTTAACTCTATTTTCGCCATTTCTTCTTGTTTTTCCTTTGCGATAATGTTTTCCGCCATTTGCTAATGCTTTCCCCTTGCAATAGTTTTTAAGTATATGAAGACTTAGAGGGTTTTAGGATCCATTTTTGATCAGTTAACTTGTTCTTGTTGCTTGTAGAGGCTGGAGAGCACCTGCATTCACCAGAGAGAGATACCTGGGGAAAAGAATATTTCATTTTTTCATTATTTTTTCTTTTTTCTTCTAGGTTTACTAGTTGCCTCAATGAGGTTTTCAACTAGTAGGTCTGCATAGGCACCTAAGATCTTATTATTTTCTATTTTTTCTTTTTTCCCAACTCACTAATCACCTCATGAAGTTTTTCAATCAGTGAGCCAATATGAGGCACCTCAAAGGAGGTTTTCACATAAGATTTTCTTTTTTTTCTTATTTTTACTTCCTCTTTTTCCAATTTTTTTATATCGTACTCTATTTGAAGAAAATATATTTCAAGTATAGGAATACTTCTAATGGAGCCATGTGCATAACAAGATGACATATAAACTCATACGTAGGCTCGAAATATATGCTTTGACATGTATTTTAATATGAAAGGCCAACTTCTTTGACTTTGATGATATTAAACATTGTTGAAGAAGAGAGTGATGCTCCATCTTGTTGCTTTTCTGGAACCAAAGCTCAATATAGCTATGATGCCCTTGGTTCTCTTACTTATCTAGATCATCTTGAATGTCTTCTTATTCTATGACATTCAAATCTTCTTCTTTTTGTTGATTATTCTCCTGAACACATAGAGGATCTAATGGTAAGCATTATGGAACTTTCTCAATCTTTAATTCTAATGTCTTCTCTCCATCATGTGCAACCCATGATTCTTTGGTCTCCTCATTTGAATCCCTTTTTTTTAATGTTGTCCTTCAATGAGGTCAAGAGAATCTATTTTTTGAAATACTCTTCTTAATATAATATTAATACCATTTAGATCAAGAGGAGTTGTTTGGAAGTGTTGTACCTCAACATTATAAGTGAGTTGAATTACTTTATTGTTTGGGTTCAGACATTGTTATACAGGTAGTTGAGTGGGAGTGGATCTTTGAGTGGATGTGGCTGAGGTTGTGGTTCTGGTGGAGGTGGATGGTAGGGATAGGATGGAGTTAGGTATGGAGGCTATTGAAGAAAATATTTAGGATATTGTGGATTTCTCCCATAAGATCCTTGCCAAACTTGTTACTTTTGGGGTTGAGATGGCCAAGGTTGTCAAGGAAAGGGTGTGTTCTAATTACTTTGAGATGGGTGTGCATAACCTTGAAATTGTGAATTAGGTTTTGGCATCATACCAAGTTGACTAGGTTTCCTTGGTATCTTAGGGCTACATAACATATTTTCTTTGGTGATTGACTAGCTCCATAAGGTCCTTGCCATCCTTGTTTCCAAGATTGGTTTTGGGGTTGACATGGCCAAGATTTCCAAGGAATGGGTGTGTTCCAATTACATTGAGATGGATGTGCATAACCTTGAAATTATGAATTAGGTTCTTGCATCATATCAGGTTGACTATGCTACCATGGTATTTTTGGAGCTACATAACAGAGCTTCTTTGGTGATTGACTTACTCCATTGTCCTCCTAGTAAACTTCCATCAACCTTGGTACTCATGGGAAATATTTAATAGCATGTGATTCTAGACACCCTGAATGCATTCTCTGGAATTAGGTTCCCAAAGGTGAACCTCATGTTGTATGTTATAATTTAAGGTCCCTAGGAAGTCATCAATCAGATGCTTCTCTGTAATATTAGTGACCTTGATATTCACTCTTTGGAAGTCTTCTATGTGCTTCATGACTGAACCCTTTTGTTTGAAATTTATCATTTTTCTAAAGAAGGTATTGCTCTTTATATCCTCATAATGTACTATCAATTCCTCCATAAAAAAGTGTCCCAGTGACAAGTTATTTACAAGGACAAAGCCTTTGATACCACACAAACTAATTGGGCTCTAAATATAAAGATTCAATATGTACCTTTTGTGTGTGATGCACATCATGTAGATCAAAGAACTACTCCATCTGTAGTATCCATGTTACAAGATCCTTTCCATTAAAATTCCTCATATTGGTCTTTGGAATAAGATTTGTTTTCAACCCAAAGTTAGAGTCTATCATGGTTCACATTTTGTTTCTTCTTGTTATCCCCCACTTTAATATTTTCAAAGATTGGAGATAAGGCTATGTGAATCAAATTCAAAAGGGAAACTCGTGCTCAAAGGAGAAGCTCTGGGACTAGATGCATGAATGAATAAGGGATTTACAGCGAAGCATGTAACGTTGTTTGGATCCAAACCAAACTGCAGTCAAAGCGACCAAGTGACCAGACAGTATTCATGAGCAAGGTTCAAGGTCGTCCTTCTTTCATAGCAATCGTCACTCCTTGAAAATCAATGACACTCCGGAACCAGTTCCATGGACATGACTTGCATGGGGGTTAACTTACAAGACTGCGTCAGAGTTGAAAATTTAGTCATCGATCAGATGGCTCAGATTAATTTTGGGTTGAGGAGATGGGATAGTCTGCCTATGGGTCTGCCTGCCGAAGTACAATGGGGGCCACTTGTCAGGTGGGCTACCCCCATTGGCCCCTTATGACAAGTAATCGTAGAGAAAAAGGTAAAGATAATTTGTGATCCCCCTCTTCTGCTCTTTGGTCATCCTTTCCTAACGAATCCCCAAGTCGCCACATCCCCCACCATTTTTACTCCTAATGTCATCACCTCGCTACGTGTCCCCTCCTTGATATAAAGTAGCCTGCCCCCAATTCCCTTTTCCTCGCAGCTACTCTACAGTTCCCAATGTGAATATCCCAGTCTGGTAGCCTATGCAGGACCTCCCGCTCAAAGTACCTAGACCACCTAAGGACTTCCTCCCAACGTCGCTTTCAGCTTCTCCTATGGGCTCCGGGTAAACCGTCACCCGACCACCTGTGATTTGTGTTTTGTTCGCTCGATAAAATGAAACAAACAGTGTCTGAAACCCCTAAAATCCGTGAGGTTAAGTCCTCTTCTAGCCTTGAGCCCCCAATGGACGTCAAGGGCCAAATTTCAAACCCAGCATGCTCTTACCAGTTTTTCGACCTTCGCATTGATCTATTTGTCGGTCATGTGAGGGGAGAAGACACCTTTCGAGTTATCGACACTAGCTTATATTTCCAAACCACGTACTTACTCCATCACTTCCTGAAATTTATATCGTGGCTCATAGTGGCATCCCTATATGAAAATAATTACTTCATATCCACCTTAGGCACCAAAATACTGGAGGTAACCCCCGAATTGATTCAGAAGGCCCGAATTTTCCCTTTCTCTTCTACAATGCAGTCGTTTACCAATGCTACCCTAGCCCATCACTTTTTTACTCTTCCTCTTCATGAGTAGCAACCATTCTTGGACCAAATATTTGCCTCATGAGTCAAATCCCTACCCCCAGATGAGTCTTTCCCAATTACCCTCTTCAGAGAGCCTGTTCGACCTATTATGTCTGCAATTGCATGTTTATTTGGGGAAGACAACTCCCACATGACCAATAAGGCCATCCTGGGATGTCTACATAAAATGAAGCAACCTAGTTGTCTACTCGATATTACACTCTATCTATCTACGACCATATGCTTCCAACTTCATTATTTCCCTGCCATTTCTTACTTTCGCTAGTACTCCCTTATGTTCTAACTGTTTATGTATGCCCATGTCGAAGAGTTCGAATGTTTGGTCCTCAATGTGATTTCTACCAACAAACAACAGAAATCCATCTTCAACTGGAATATATTTGTAAGAAGAAGACCTAACATTGGTGGGTACTCTAAATTCATATTGACCTTCATGGCCATTGCATACATGATTATCCATGGGGCCTCACGACCTAGAATTTTCCCTCAGCAAAAAGAGCTCCTCCAAGTTAGCAAAGATGTTATGGTAAGAGATTGGTACCTCTATGAGGATTGCATGGAACTTAGGGTTTATGGGTGCAAGCTTCATCCCTATCGCTTACTAGTGTTCATGCCTATGAGAATATTTGCACTTGAATTTATTCAACAACTCCTCAATGTAGACCTACTTCACTTTGTGCATGCAAAGAAAGATTATATTTTTAAAAAGGGACAGTCAGTGGGCCCTTTTACTGTGAACACAAGATAGGATTTTAAAATAGTTGAGGCTTTACTTAAAACCATGGATTTTGAAAAGGGAGACACTTTTCACTATGATCCCCAAGGCATCATTGCCCAAAGGAGAGAAAAGATAAAAGCATCAACTTGCATACATGAGCTCACGCTCGAAATTGAATGGAAAGATAATTTTGATTCATGGCCTCTTAATACATAAATGGACATTAAATACCTAGTAATCATGGGAAAAACGTCAAAGAGGATCGTTGACCAAGCTGGTGATAATGATATGGAAGAAGAAAACATAAATAAAAAGGCTAGGAGTAAAGGCTCAGAAGAAGAAGAGATTGTGATTCAGCTAGTGGAAATTGGACCAGATCATCCGAGTTTTCAAATTACTTTAGAGGATCCACCCCTAGCTATAGTTTTGTCTGTTTCGAAAGTAATCATCCCAAGCCCTGAGGAAAGTGCTTCAGCCACTGCTTATTGTAAAGGCCATTGAGGAAAAAAATAGAAAGGTCAGGGAGAGAATGCAACTAATGATGGCTTCCCAATCAGCATCTCACCACACACGGTTGTTTGTTTTTGTGGACCTGGAACGTGGTCGGATGAAGTTTTCAATACAACACCCATCAACACAGTCATTACCATTAGGGCCTCAATTTAAAAGTTTGGATGTGTCTCTGAACTTAGCAAGCGTCCCTTTACCAAATAAAATAAACTTTCATAAGAAGGTGGGGGAGATGTTGTACAATGATATCGGCAAAAATGCCATGACCATTAGCAAATTTGAGACATTATTATAGAAGGCTTCAAATAGGGTGAAAATGGAGAAGGCCAATTCTAGCGCCCGGCATATTCAGAATGAAGACTAAAAGGAGTTGATAATCAAGTTGGGGGTGAACTTAGAAGATAAGATAGCAGTGGAAACTCTTCTTCAAAAATCTAATAAAGATATCGACGGATTAAGACACAAGTTAAAGATGTCGAGCAGTGAACATGTACAGATTAAAGAGTTAGCTTAGGTCGAGTTGGAAAAAGAAAACCTGATGAAAGAGTTGGTAGAAACAAGTGATGAGATACTGGTTCTTAAATAGAAAGTTGTTGAACTGCAAACAAAAATTAATTCTCATGTGTGTGTGGTGGCCGTACTCGAATATCCACAAAACCCTACTAAGCAGCTCACCAAGGCTTTGATTGAGTTGCATCTCTTGGAAGGTGAGTTGAAGAGGGTACAAAGAGACTTAGATTATGTTAATGCAAGACTGGTTCAAAATGAAAAACATTTGGAGATTGCGGTAAAAAATGTTGAACTCGTCAACAAGAACCTGTAGTCTGCAACACAAGAGGTTATCGAACTTAAGACAAAGTTGAAGGGGAATATTTATCTTCTGGAAACCAGAAAGTTGGTGTGGGATGAGATCATCGAAGAAATGAATCATGGCTGGGAGAATGTGACATTAATGCACGAGAAAAAAGTTGCAAGTAGGGATTACGAGAAGTTCATTATGAATGCTAAAGAAGAAGGAAAAAACAATTGCCAAATTTCCAAGAGATTCATTTTTTTTGTAAATGAGAGGCCAACTGAGGAGTTAAGACCCATCGACGTAGTAGATAGGGTTAGTGTTGTAATGGAGATATCTAAAGTCGTTTTGAAAGTGGAAGCTAGGGTTAGAGATGAACAGTGCCTCAAGGTATTACAAAAGGAAGTGGCCTCCTTTAATGTTGAATTCAACAGAGTAGTACAAGCTGGGTTTCCTAAGGGTCAGATAGATGAAGACGTTGTAGATAAATGGTTAAATCTACTAGAAGGATATTTTTCTGTTCATGATTTTTCCAGCTGGGAAAATATCACTTTTGCACTTCCCAAAGCAGCCCCCCACATCAAGGACTGGTGGGAAACCTACTATGAGCAGAAGGATGAAAGTTCAAACTCATTGTTTTCAGCCACACCCACTTGGAACTCGTTTCTAGATGCCATCAAGGAGCAGTACTACCCTGTCGAGAGCTATGAGGATAAATACATAAAGTGGACAACGTTGTGACAGGGAAGGGACCAAGATGTACCGAAGTTTACAAATGTTTTTCATACCCTTTGCACGAAGTTGCTTATCAAGGATTCTGAGAACCATTTGTTTCTCAAGTACCGCAGCTACCTACATAGGTACATCTAGGATGAGATGGAGTTCTTGAATATCTCCTTGCTCGACACGGCATACTGATATGCTGTCAAGATCGAGCAAAAGTTTAAACATAAGAAGCGAGACTTTGGATCTACGAATCTGAAACAAGGGAAAGGTATCCCCAAAGCACAGAACAAATGACAAAGCCAAGGCGGGGTGGCCCAGGACAACCTGCCAAAGCCGCAAGAAAAGAACAACACCATGAAGCCGAAGAAGGACATGGGAAAGTGGTGTGAGTTCCATAAGAGCTCCACTCACAACACAAGTGAGTGTCGGGCCAAGCAATCACTGGTGGTCGAGCTAAAGGCTTCAAAATCAGATGCATGTTCATACTCTGATTTAGAACTTGACAAGCGGAATGACAAAGGGAAGTATAATATCGATGTGGAGCCCAATGCCACCGTTGCCACCACAAAGATCCAGAGGGAGGAACCCGAAGATCCAAAGGAGGAGGAGTGCCTCTTCCACACCTGGATGTGGGTAAAGGGTTCCCCGCTACAATTCATTGTCGACGGCAGGAGGCAAAAGAACCTCATTTCGGCAGAGGTCGTGAAGAGGCTGGGCTTACTAACCACAACACATCCACAACCGTACACCATCAAGTGGCTTCACCAAGGACGGGATTTTCACATGAGCCAGCAGTGCCGCCTTCCATACAACATCAAGCCCTTTCGGATGAGGTATTATGTGGCATTGCTCCCCTTGATGTTTGTGATGTATTATTAGGCCAACCATACTTATGGAAGTGACGTGTTGTGTATGATTCAAGGCCTCGTGTTGTTATTGTTACTATGGGAAATAAGTTGTACAGGATATAAGAGGTAGCACCACCTACTGCCATCTCTTTGGTTACTGTAAAACAATGCAGTAAGCTCATTTCCAAAACTGGGAAATTTGTTTTCCTGATGATACGCCCTCAGTGAAAGAAGAAGATGGTGGCCATGACCTCCAGACAGAACCCCTCCACATGACAACAACAGTTGGGCAAGGTCGTGGAGGAGTACAAGGACATCTTCATTTCGCCCACAGGGGTGCCTCTACCCTGTCAGGTCAAGCACTCCATCAATTTGACCCTAGGTGTGTCACTGCCCAATGGACCAATCTATCGGCGCTCCATTCTAGAGAACGATGAAATCAAGAGGCAGATTTAGGAGCTGCTAAAGAAAGCTCACATCCGGCCAAGTTCATCACCCTGTGGGAGTCCAATCGTGTTGGTACATAAGAAGGATGGGACTTGGAGACTCTGTATTGACTATCGGGCGATGAACAAGATCACTGTCCGGAATAGGTACCCGATCCCATGGATTGATGACCTTCTAGACCAACTGAAAGAGACATTGTTGGGGGTCCAAGTGGAATAGGTAGGTGGCCACCAATATCCACCTAGATCACCCTTCTAAACCCATCTATGTGAAAAAGAAAAATAGCTTATAGAGGTTAGCACTGCAGAAAAAGGCCCTGCTATCTTTAATCTTCAAAAAGAACTTGATAAAGTCAAAATCCCAGTCATGTTAGCTGAACTTTTAAAACAACCCACCTATAATGCTCAAGCTTCCCAATTCATGCATCCATTTACATCAATCCAATCACATGATAGTTTAAATCTCCAAGAAGTAAGGCCAATGGTCATCTTTGGACCCCATGTTGAAGAACAATATCCCTCCACAACATCTTTTTATGTTACTTTAGTAGTACTTGACCTCTTGCTCCATAACTGCATGTTAGACTCTGACACTTCCCATAACTTGATGCCACTATTAATCATGGAGCGACTAGGTCTGCAGACAACCAGACCATACAAAGTTTTCTACTCTTTTGACTCTAAGAGGGTAAAGTGCTTAGGAATGATAAAGGACTTAGCGGTAAATTTGGCCCAGATCCCAGTTAAAAGTGTAGTAAAGCATATTGTAGTACTTAATTTCCCTGCAAGGTTTGGTATGCTTTTGTCCAAGTCTTGGGGATCAAATATTGGAGGTTACATCAAGCTGGATTTGACGTGTGCTATCATTCCTATCTTTTGTGGAGAAGAAAGGCAATTGTATAGAGAATCAAGGTTTGTTAAAACAGTTACGAAAGTAAATTGCCCAAATAACGCTCTTGTGTATGGGAAAGAAAGGGATCTCTCTTGATTATTGTTAGAAGATGATGATTTATTTTGGAAGAATCACAGGTACAGCACATAGCCCAATTATATCAACAACTAAGAGATTGTAGAAAAGTCTGGAAGTTATATTTTGATGGTGTTAATTCTAAGGAAGGCAATGGAGTAGGGGTGTTGTTGATATCCCCAGAGGGTAGCTTGATCCCTCTCTCATTCAAATTAGAATTTGAGGCAACCAATAATGTGGCAAAGTATGAGGCATTACTACTGAGCCTACAAGCAATGAGGAATTTGAACATTGAATACCTGACCGTGTTTGGAGACTCGAAACTAGTGGTAAAGAAAATCAAGAACCAATAATGTTAGGATATTCCGACACATAGGAAATAGTTAAGTATAACTTGGTCTAGTGTAGAGTTAGGTAAAGTGTGTTCCTTTACTATGTAGTTTTGTAACTTTCAATCTGACGATCACAATATGTTCTAGACATGAAATGATCTGACGGTTCATTCTCTCCTCGGTATTACGGACACTTAATCTATAGCTTAACACATGATTGGTCCATGATCTCTATTTAAAGAGCATGGAGGGTCATTTGTAAGGTGACCGTTCATGAGAGAAGCTTATGTAAATTTTCTTTCTTTTACATTAATAAATTGCCTAAAGTGGCCACGTTGGCTCAGGTCATGGATTTTTTCCCTCTTTGAGGGTTTTAACCACATCAAGAATACTTGTGTATTGATCTTTGATCTGTTTGTGAGCGGTTTCCTTTGGTGTTCTATATGAGGAACTTACCCTGTAAATTCCTACAAATTTCAAACTAAGCACCCCAGGTTAAGGGCTTAAAGAAATAAGGTTTTGGATTTAATGGAAAAATTATGCCTGGCCTTCAATGTCCAATTCATACTCAGAGAAGGAAATCGAATGGCTGACTCATTGGCTATAGCTGCCAGTAATTTTAAGCCACCATAAAATCCACTTCTCAGATATGAAGTCGAGGTTAGATACTAACCCTTAGTGCCAGATAATGTTAGACATTTGTAGTGTTCAAAGATGATGAATGTTAGGCCCCTATAATACTAGTGATTCCCCCATAACTATTGTCATTGTATCCCTTATTGTTACTATTGTGCACCTATTATCCCCATATTGTTATTAGTATGCCCCAAAGAAACCCACTATTGTTATTTTTGTGCCCTTATGTTATTATTGTTATGTCGACTTGATTATATTGTGACCCCTTAGACTCTTATATATAGAAGGGAGGTTTAGTCATTTGTATCATCCAATAATTGTTCATTTGTGTAAAGTAAAGGAGATTGACCCCTTGAAGAGGCTGAATTCTAAAGCGTTGATCTATCTTTTCTATCTTTTTGGGAGTTGGTTTCCTAACAAGGAACATATCAATCACTTTATAGAAGTCATTAGGGAATTCTCAAATTTTGTGATCAACCAAGAAGATGAAAAAGTGACAGATGAACAGGAAACTGCTTGGGAGGAGACTATCATAGGGCATAGAGTTCTGCAACTAAAGGGAAACACTATTCCCCGTGGTCTAGTTCCTTTGGAGAGATTATTCAAATCCAATGACATGGCCTCGTAACCTGTTGAAAAAGGAGTCGATGAACAGGTGGAGGATTGCAACATTGGCTCTAAGAACAAACCCCAAATTATCAAGTTATCAAAATGGATCCCCCATCAATATAAACAAAGGTACTTAAATCTTTTTAGAGCCTATAAAGATGTATTTTCTTGGTCATATGATGATTTAAAGACATTTGATACAAATGTTATTCAACATAATATTCCCTTAAAGAATGGAATGAAGCCTTGTAAGCAGAAACTCAGATAGATCAATCCCCTTTTACTTCCATCCATTGAGAAGGAATTAAGGAAGTTACTTTAGGACAAGATCATTGTACCCTTGAGATACTCAGAGTGGGTGGTGTTGAACCTCAGAATTACCTTCCCCTTGACATTTGTTCTCACCTTTTTCTCTCAATTTCTCACAAAACTACAGATCCAATAAATGATAAATGCTAGATTTTGTCATAGGAAATCATTAAAATGATCACCATATTATATTTTCATGTTCTTGCTATTTTAATAGATTTTTGCAAATTAGCTACAGAACGCAGCCTATTTTGTAGCTATCTGTGGGTTCCATAGCTACTCTCATGGTTTGGTAGGTTACAAGTGTCAAATGAAGAACTAGGCCACATGGTTATCTCCAGAATCATCTCTACATGGATTCTATCCTACTCACTCGATCCAAATCAACAGAAAAGCATGCCTAAAGTCTTGGTCAAATATGGAGTCAAACACGTTATCTAGTACCAATAGGAATCTTGATATTTTGTAGTTGATCAGGAGTCTAACAGTTTTGTTAAAGAGTTACTGCGGAGTAAGCCACTTGTAGCTGATCAAGAGTTGAAGAGTTAACGCATATCAGGCCACTTGTCGCTGTTCAGAAGTCTAACAATCTTATTACAATTCGAACTAAGCCATTTGTAGCATGTCTTTCTATAAGCAGTCATGATAAGATTCGGATTAAGCCACCTGTAACAAGATTTTCTCTTAAACAGTTATGTTGTTTTCCTATAAATATTGGTTAAATGAGACCGAGAAGCAGTTAGAAGTTAAGGGAGCATTACCAGCTTTTTGTTACAAGACTCTGTTCAAACTTCGTTTTGTTGATAATACAAACTTTGTTTTCTCAATGGTGGTTTAAAAGTGCATCTTTAGTTAGTTTTTATCCAGCCACATCAGTTGCAGAGGGCCCCTGCACTGAAGGAGGTTTTTACTTGTTGTTTTCATTTTAATTTCTACTACTTTGTTTTTTGCAAGTCCATTTTCTCTAGTTTTGTTTCATTTCAGTTTTGTAACCAATAGTGTAAGGGTAAAAATCACAACTGTGCAAGTCTTATTCTTCTGAGATATTATGTGAGAAATGACTGAATGAACAATGAAGACATGAGAATACACAGTTGTTTTAGCTTCTTACTGTTTTTTATTACTCATTTTAGCATAGAACTGTCAATTAGTTGTATTAATAGATGTTCTCAAAACCATTTCGAAATGATGACAATTATAACTTAATTGGTTGAATATCTAATGCATTCAGTGATTGAGTTTACTCAGCATATTGTTAGTTTTACAAACTTCCATCTTTTATTTTATGTTTTCAAGTCATTACTTAGTTGCGTCACTTGACATTCCAAAAGATCATTTCAAGGAGATTGATTCTATCATGTTCCAAAATTAAATGGTTGAATGGATAATGAATGAAATTATTGAATTACCCTCTGCATCAGTATTACTTTTGGTTTTAAGAATTAGACCCATGGATTAGAACTAAATGGTAGATTAGGAATAATTGGTAGATTACGACTAAAAGGTAGATTAAGACTAAATGATAGATAGGCTAGATACTCTGTTTTTTCTGATTAGGCCTTAACTAGTCAAAAATGATTCTTGGTCCATTTCTTTAGGAGTTTAGACTAGGTTAGGAACCTATCGTTTCCCTGAAAACTCATTAGATCCCTGTAAATTTCTCATAGACTGTATATTCTTAGACATCAAAGAATAGAAACCCCCCAAAACAAACATAAAATACAAAACAAAGAAGTAAGAGAAACTTTAACTAAGCACATATAGTGCATCACACTTCATCGATCTACAAACCATGGTTGATAATTCATGCAAGCAATTTAGGGCACTAAATTGACTAAACATTTTGGTGTCATTTTCGGGGAAGTCTAATTAGGTAACCTTATCTCTTACATTCAAAAAAAGAAAAATGATATATGTAGAGAAAAAGACTCTAGAGGTAGATTCATAGCTAGAGGCAGGAGTTCACTTCCTACAACACCACCTACTCCACCAAGACTAAGAAGAGATACACCTCCATCTCAAGCTCATACTCCTAGCCATAGACCTCCTGAAGTTCTAAGGTTAGAAATTCAATCAAGAGGATCTCCTACTTCATCTACTGAGGCAGTCCTAGAGGAGGAAAATCTTGGATCTCCAATAGAAGGAGTAGCCTTTTTCACCTCCATAGGGGAACATATTTTAGTTGAAGAATTAAGAATACCTAGTGAGGAAGAAGAAGTAGAACCTCTCTCCCACATACCATTAATAGAGGAACCAGAGGAAGAACAATTAACCTTGCAGGTTGAATCTTATATTGACTTTGAAGAAACTATAATGGTAGAAGAAGGAGAGGATGGAGAATTCACACTATTTGGAGGAGGAGGAGGTAGAGGAAATAATGGAGAAGGCAAAGGAAATAATGGAGGAGGTAGAGGAAATAGGGAAGTTGATAATTCTTTTAGATTCCCTATAGTTGATGAACAAACAGATGCCATAATGAAAAATATCTCACCTTCTATCCTCCCAAACTTTCATGGATTAAGAAGTGAAGACCCTGAAACCTTCTTATTTGAATTTGAAGTCTTGTGCAGAACTTATGATTATTTACAAGACTCTCAAAAACTCAAATTTTTTCCTTCAACGTTGAAAGGAGCTGCATTAAATCGGTTCATGGGGTTGGTCACTTCGTCCATTAGAACATGGAATGACATGAAGAAAGTGTTTTTGGACAGATATTTGGATTATTGCATGCCTGTCAATCACAAAGATGAAGTGTTCAAAATGATGCAAAGAGAGGATGAAAATTTAGAGGATTTAATTGAGATATTCAACTATAACTTAAAAAGAGCAAAGATGGATAACTTAAATGAAGATACCTTAAAAGATCTTCTATTAAAATCCATTAGAAATGAGTGGATAGATATCCTTAACATGATGGGGAAGGGAGATATCTCTCAACTCCCATTAAGTGATATAGGAGAATTATGTGTTCATCTCTCAAGAGGAAAATCCAAAACTAGGAAAGGTCCAAGAGATCCTTCTCTTGTTAGGGTGAATAAATCTGCAACCGGATCAGTAAGTAGGGCAGAAATTGGAAACATGCTTGGTGAATTTAAAATAGATATTCTAGGGAGCCTTATTGAATAGATAGACACCCTTAAGTTACAAAACAAGCATAAAACCGAAATTGATGCTCTGGCTATTTTCTGTCCCAAATGCAGAAAGAAACATGCTTTAAGAGAATGCCCTTTAGATGCAAAATTCATAGAGACTTGTGTGATTTGTTCAGAAAATCATGAGACCAAAAGTTGTCCTTCAATCCCTGGTCTTAAGGTTGTTTTTCAAGAAGAAATAGTTTCAAATCCAATAGAGTCTCTTTGCTTTGTCTCTAGAAGACCTTGGCAAGGACAGCAAAATCAGGGTTTTAACAACCAAATGTATATGCAGCCCCCTCCAAATTGGAATTCTTGGCAACAACCTTGGCCTCAATCTCAGTCTCAAACTCAACCTTGGGCTCAAGGAATGCAGAATCCTTATGGAAGATTCTCTCCATACTATCAATATCCTCCATCATATCCAAACTATCCTCCCCAACAAATTCCTCAACAAAATCAACAGCCCCAACTTCAAAACCAAAACCCTCAACTTTCACTACCATTTCCACAGAGACCAAATCAGTTACCTACCCAACCATTACCTAACCCCAACAATAAAAATCCTCAGAATACCTATATGGTAGAAGGACAGCAATTTCCAACTTACATGATCACTCCATTAGATCTCAATGATGTCCAATTGAGATCTGGTAGGATATTAGAAAAGAAAAAACCTTCTGTGGTTATTCAAGAACAAGACAATTCTGAGGAAGATTCTCTACAGCAAAATAAAATTTTTGAAGGAACATCTCCTCAAAACCAGAACAATAAAAATGAAAAACAGAAAGAACCAATAAACTCAACTCCTATCATAGAGCAACAACCAGTATCTATTTCTACACCTCCTTTTCCAGAAAGATTACAAGTTGATAGAGGGGTAGAAAAGCATATTATGTTTCCTAAATATGATTTTCTAGATGAATTGAAAAATGCCTATATCAAAATCCCTTTGTTACAAGCCATTAAGGAGGTTCCAATTTTAGCTAAAACAATAAAAGAGTTGAGCATGAAGAAACCAGGAAGAAAAACAAAAGAAGTAAAAAGAATCCACCTAGCAGGAAAAATAGCAGACATAATGATGGGAAAAATTTCCATACAAAAATATGTAGATCCAGGAAGTCCAGTTGTAAAAACACATATCAATGGAGTTGAAATTCCAAATACACTGATTGACTTAGGAGCAGCAATAAACATCATGAGCAAACAAACCATGGAACAGCTCAAACTTCCCAATCTTCTTTATACACCTACATTACTGCAATTGGCAAATAGATCTGTAATTAAACCAGATGGTGTGTTAGAAGATATTTTAGTGTCCTTAAACTCTTGGGAGTACCCTGTTGATTTTATGATCCTAACCCCAAAGAGTAATCTAGGAGGACATCCACTTATTCTAGGAAGACCTTGGCTGGCCACAACTGATGCATTCATTAGTTGTAGATCTAGTGATATGTATATCTCTTATGGTAATTCAACTAAGAAATTCACTTTATATCCTCCAGCGAAAGCAATCACAGAGATATATGACAAAGAATGGATTGATGATGAAAATGATATTCAGCCTCTCTTTACTATTTCAACCATTAGTGAAGATAATCAAATCTTGAATACAATGGAAAATTTTGAATCATCTCCAGAATATGAACATGATCAGTTTCAAGAAAGATCTAATATTGAATATTTGTTATCTAGGCAAATGTCTCTTTATTCTATGGAAGAATCTAGTAGCTCTACAGTTGAAATCTTTCTAGGAAAAACATTGAACATCAGCAATAACTTGGAAAAATTACAACAGGAAAAGCTAATCAAAAATTTAAAACAACATTCTTCTGCATATGCATGGGAATACACTGACATGAAAGGAATTAGTACTAAGACTTGTATACATCACATATACATTGAGGAAAATTGAAAACTTATCAGACAACCTCAAAGAAGGATGAATCCAAATCTTAGGGGAATTGTGAAAGAAGAGTTGCAAAAATTGTTGAATGTAAATTTCATCTAACCAAATTCAGATAACCAATGGGTTTCCCATCTAGTGGTTGTGCCTAAAAAGAATGGTAAACAGAGGGTATGTATTGATTATCGAGAATTGAATAAAGCTACCCTGGAAGATCATTTTCCTTTTCCCTTTATAGATCAAGTGTTAAATACATTAGCAGGTAAAAAGTACTTCTCATTCTTGGATGGTTTTAGTGGTTACAATCATATTCAGGTAGCACCTGAAGATCAAGATAAAACCACATTCACCTGCCCATGGGGAACTTATGCCTACCAAGTACTCCCTTTTGGATTATGCAATGCACCTGCAACATTTCAAAGAGAAATACTAGGAATTGATCTTATACATGATTGTGTACAGGTATATATGGATGACTTTACAATTTATGTGAATACATTTGAGGAAGCATTAGAAAATTTGGAAAAAAATCTTAAAAGATGTAAGGAAGGAAACCTTTCACTATGCCATGAAAAATGTTTTATGATGTTTACAGAAGGGATTGTTTTAGGACATCACATTTCAGGAGATGGAATTAAAGTTGATAAATCTAAAGTTCAAGTCATCTCTAAGTTATGAATTCCAAGTTGTCAAAAGGATGTTAGAAGTTTTCTAGGATTCATAGGATATTATAGAAGATTTATAGAAAATTTCACTAAACTAGCATCACCACTCTTCAAATTGATCACCAAGGATTGTGAATTCAAATGGAATCCTGATTTCGATTTGGCATTTGAGACCTTGAAAGCAAAAATTTCTGAGGCACCCATCTTAAGAGGTCCAAATTGGAAACTACCTTTTCATATTTCAATAGATGCTTCAGATACAACTCTAGAAGTTGTATTAGGACAAAAAGATTTGATCCCTTATCCCATCTACTACACAAGCAATAATTTGACTCCCACTGAGTTAAATTACACTGTAACTGAAAAGGAATTCTTAGTTGTTGTTCATGTCATCAACAAGTTCAGTCATTATATAACAGGCTATGAAACCTTTGTTCATACATATCACTCTGCAATTAGATACTTAATGAATAAACCGATTACTAATGGCAGAGTTACAAGATGGTTATTACTCCTGCAAGAGTTCAACATCACTGTGTTAGATAGACCTGGAAAACAAAATATAGTTGTTGATTTCTTGTCTAGAATTCAAAATATCAAAAATAACACTCTAGTTGAAGATAAATTTCCTGATGAATATCTTTTTGCAATAACTACTCAAACTCCTTGGTTTGCAGATATTGCTAACTATTTAGTCACGGGAAAATTACCTTCACATCTGTTTCCTAAGGAGAAAAGAAAAATCATTCAAGCAAGTGCAAATTACTCATGGATTACTAATGAATTGTATAAAACAGGTCCAGATCTCATGATAACGAGAAGTGTTCGAGAAGATGAAATGCCTGAAATTCTTAAGGCATGCCATGATGAACCTTGTGGTGGACACTTTGTTGAAAAAATGACAGCCTATAAAATCCTTCATTTAGGATATTATTGGCCCTCCATCTTCAGAGATTCCAAAGAGTATGTCAAAAGGTGTGACAGTTGCCAAAGGGTAGGGAAACCTGCTCCTTCAGATGAAATGCCACTACAAACTCACGTACTCATTGAACCTTTTGAAAAATGAGCCTTGGATTTTGTTGGACCAATTAATCCTCCATCTAAACAAAAGAATTATATTTTGGTATGCACTGATTATGTCACTAAATGGGTAGAAGCTAAAGCATTACCTTTTGCTAATGAGAAATCTGTAGTTAATTTTCTTTTTGAGGACATCTTCACTCGTTTTGTTGTTGCAAGAGAAATAGTGACAGATCAAGGATCTCAATTTACATCCAAAATGGTGGAAAGACGTGTAGAAGATGACAAGATAAAGCATAGGAAGTCTACTCCTTACCATCCACAAGCAAACGGTCAAGTTGAATATACCAATAAAGTGATAGAAGGAATTCTCACTAAGACTGTACATCTACACAGAAGAGATTGGGTAGAAAGGGTTCCTGAAGCCTTATGGGCCTACAGAACTACATGGAGGAACACAACAAGACATACTCCATATGAGCTTGTTTATGGGTAGCAAGTCATGTTCCCTATAGAGTTTCAAATCAGAACCTTCATGACGGTAGTCCAATTGGGATTGGATTTATCATAAGCACAGAAACATAGATTGGAGCAACTCAATGAACTTGATGAAATCAGGGAAGATGCATTTCAAAGAACCAGTTTAGTCCAACAGCAAAGGGCTAAATGGCATGATAAGTATATCAAGGAGAAGAAGTTTCAAGCAGGAGATTGGGCACTTTTGTTCGATTCAAAATTCAAATATTTTCAAGGGAAGTTTCAGACTCATTGGCTTGGGCCATATGAAATTGAAGAAATCTTTAACAATGGAGCAGTGAGAATAAGGACAATAGATGAGAAAAAGGTACTTCTTCTTGTAAATGGTCATCGGTTAAAGATATATCATAAGCCAATTTCAAGGGAGGATTTTGTCAGAAATTTCCAAGATAACACTAAGATGAAGTTGGTGAAGAAGAATTCTTCTTCTCCACTAACTTAGTTTTCTTGTGTGTATACATATATGGAAGGATACCCACAACTCAAGAAAATGGTACAGAAGGCTAGATGGCTCAAATTCATTGAAAAAATTGATGGTTTTCATAAAGAGATCACAAAATATTTTGCTAGATATTTTGAGGGTACAAAAGTAGAAATTGGAGATATTAAGTTTATAGTAACAAAATCCTTCATAACAGAGGCTACTGAACTTCCAAGACATGGTGAAAGATGGTTCAAAAACAAGGAATTCCACAGTGAAACATGGAAAGTAATCCTCAAGAACCCAGGTATGGATGTCTCTATTTTTAGAAAAGGAATTCCCATTTCAGCTCTTAAAAGTAAATGGAGAAGCATGCTTTTGATATTACAGAAATTTATCACCTGTGAGGGGAGATTCGGGTGCATGTATGTCTACCATATACATTTATTGATGAATTTTCTAGAAAATGGAGAAATCAATCTTCCTTTCTTCCTGCTAAACAGTTTAAGAAGGATGGCTTCAAATGTGCAGAAGAAAATAGAATTCATAGACACAACCATGTACCATCATGGGTTGGTAAAGATATTGATGGAATTTCATTTATTAGGCATAGGAGATACCTGGGAGGATTTCCTCATTAGAAATCATTTTCAAGAAGCACCAAAGTCACCCAAAGAAGATAATGTTAGAAAAGGCAGAAGAAAGAAGATTGGTATAGTCATTGAAGACAAACCTATGTCTTCATCACAGAAAGATGATTAAAAATTAATATCTGAAGAACTGACAGAAATCAGGAAACAAATCAGAGCAAAAGAAAAGGCAATAAAAGAGAAAAATATCACAGAAAAAGAGAATGTAAGTCATCCACAACCTTGAAGAAGCTCTAGACTCTGAGGATTGGTAAAGAAAACACCATCAAAAGGGACAGAGTTCATAAACTTAGAAGAGGAAACCCCATAAATTTCTCCTGTTAACATCTCTTCTGCACACAGTCCTCAAAACTCTCCTAACCATCAGTTTGAAGGTAGCCCAAGCAGAGGATCTTCGGGCATAGACCTAGTACGGCAACAAATATATAATTATATAGAATCAATGGAGAAGAAAAGTGCCTCAATGAATCCAGAATCCTCTGTCAATCCAAAACCCTCTATCAATTCAAAAGAACCTCTAATTGACTCTCTCAAGTAGGAAATCTATGAATTAGAGATATTGAACAGACATATCAAGAAGGAAAATGAAACCTTGAGGGAACAAAGTAAATTGGACAAGGTTATTCATGATAATACCATTATGCATCTGGGACTGTGGTGTAAGAAAAATAGGAAGTTGAAGAGGAAGAATAGAAGTCTGAACAAAACAGTCATAAACCTTAAATACGAGCTTCTTATGAGGAAACCCATAATGGCAGTCACTTCAAAGAAGAGCAAAAGAAGAAAATTGGATGTACTACCAGAAGTGTCTGAGCAAATGCATTAGAGAAGAAAATTCACATTTTTAGCAAATTGCATGAGGACATGCAATGATTTTGCAGTGGGGGTATGTTGAACCTCAGAATTACCTTCCCCTTGACATTTTTTCTCACCTTTTTCTCTCAATTTCTCACAAAACTACAAACCCAATCAATGATAAATGCTAGATTTTGTCATAGGAAAGCATTAAAATGATCACCATATTATATTTTCATGTTCTTGCTATTTTAATATATTTTTGCAAATTAGCTACAGAACGCAGCTTATTCTGCAGCTAACTGTGGGTTCCGTAGCTACTCTCATGGTTTGGCAGGTTACAGGTGTCAAATGAAGAACTGGGCCACATGGGCATCTCTAGAATCATCTCTACATGGATTCTATCCTACTCACTCGATCCAGATCGACATAAAAGCATGCCTAAAGTCTTGGTCAAAGATGGAGTCAAACACGTTATCTAGTAACAATAGGACTCTTGATATTTCGTAGTTGATCAGGAGTCTAACGGTTCTGTTGAAGAGTTAATGCAGAGTAAGCCACTTGTAGCTGATCAGGAGTTGAATAGTTAATGCATATCAGACCACCTGTAGCTGTTCAGAAGTCTAACAATCTCATTACAATTCGAACTAATCCATTTGTAGCATGTCTTTCTATAAACAGTCATGATAAGATTCGAATTAAGCCACCTGTAACAAGAGTTTCTCTTAAATAGTTATGTTGTTTTTCTATAAATATTGGTTAAATGAGACCGAGAAGCAGTTAGAAGTTAAGGAAGGATTACAAGCTTTTTGTTACAAGACTTTGTTCAAACTTCATTTTGTTGATAATACAAACTTTGTTTTGTCAATGGTGGTTTAAAAGTGCATATTTAGTTATTTGTTATCCAGCCACATTAGTTGCAGAGGGCCCCTACACTGAAGGAGGTTTTGACTTGTTGTTTCATTTTAATTTCTACTACTCTGTTTCCTGCAAGTCCCTTTTCTCTAGTTTTGTTTCATTTCAGTTTTGTAACCAATAGTGTAAGGGTAAAATTCACAAATGTGCAAGTCTTATTCTTCTGAGATATTATGTGAGAATGACTCAATGAACAATGAATACATGAGAATACATAGTTGTTTTAGCTTCTTACTGTTTTTTATTACTCATTTTAGCATAGAACTATCAATTAGTTGTATTAATAGATGTTCTCAAAACCATTTCGAAATGATGACAATTATAACTTAATTGGTTGAATATCTAATGCATGCAGTGATTTAGTTTACTCGGCGTATTGTTAGTTTTACAAACTGTCATCTTTTATTTTATGTTTTCAAGTCATTACTTAGTTGCATCACTTGACATTCCAAAAGATCATTTCAAGGGGATTGATTATATCATGTTCCAAAATTGAATAGTTGAATGGCTAATGAATGCAATTATTGAATTACCCTCTGAATTAGTATTACTTTTGGTTTTAAGAATTAGACCCATAGATTAGAACTAAATGGTAGATTAGGACTAATTGGTAGATTAGGACTAGAAGGTAGATTAAGACTAAATGATAGATAGGCTAGATACTCTGTTTTTCCTTATTAGGCCTTAACTAGTCAAAAATGATTCTTGGTCCATTTCTTTAGGAGTTTAGACTAACTTAGGAACCTATCCTTTCCTTGAAAACTCATTAGATCCTTGTAAATTTCTCATAGATTGTATATTCTTAGACATCAAAGAACAGAAACCCCCCAAAACAAACATAAAATACAAAAAAACAAAGTAAGAGAAAAGTTAACTAAGCACATATAGTGCATCACACTTCATCGATCTACAAACCTCAGTTGATAATTCATGCAAGCAATTTAGGACACTAAATTGACTAAACAGGTGGAAAACCTGGTTCCTGTCAGGAAAAAGAATGGAGAGATAAGGCTATGCGTGGATTTCATAAACCTCAACAAAGATTCATTAAACTTACAACTACCAGGTCCATGATGGATGGCTTTCCAGGGTACAATCAGGTAGCAGTGCATCTCGATGATCAAAAGAAAATTGCATTCACTATGCCCTGGGGAACCTTCATGTATTAAACAATACCATTTGGCCTTATAAATGCTGGAGCAAATTTCCAAAAGGCCATGGATATAGCATTTGTGGGAGAACATAACAAATTTGTAGTGGTATACTTGGATGATATCACAGTTTTTTCTAAAATAGGTGAGGAGCATATTGTGCATTTGAAAATCACTTTTGAGAAATGCAGGAAATATGGGTTGTCTCTGAATCCAAATAAATCTCAGTTCGCTCTGATTGAAGGTAAGTTGTTGGGGCACATAGTAGCACAAGAAGGGGTGAAGATCGATCCCAAACGTGTGGAATCCATCAACCACATTTCCCTACCTAGAAATAAAAAATAGGTCCAAGTGTTCTTGGGAAGGATTAACTTCTTGAGAATATTTATACCCAACTATGCAGAGATAGTGAAAGATATCACAGAGATGTTGAAGAAGGAGAATGAAGTGAAGTGGAACCCTGATTCACAGAATCATTCTATAGTATCAAGGGAGCTTTTACAGAGGCTCATGTGCTAGTCAGCCTAGATTATTCAACACCACTTTACATATTTTATTTTTCCTCCCCTCATATTGTAGTCATTGTCTTATTGCAGAAGAATAGTGAAGGACACAAGCAACCTATAGCCTTTTTCAACCAAGTGCCGTGGGAGGCTGAATTGAAATATAATATCTTAGAAAAATAGGCTTATGCCCTGGTCAAAGCTTTGAAGGCCTTCATAGTTTATGTCCTACACTCTAACATTGTAGCTTATGTTCTAACAATGG